>CM069077.1:17207500-17812500 GCA_035578085.1 Solanum pinnatisectum | reverse complement strand
ATTCATGGTGTTTTCCTAATTTTTTGTTCTAGCTCTTCGTTTCTTCACAATTTTTCATCTCTGTTTTGAAGTTTTTCGCCAGCTCTTTGTTTCTTCATGATTTTTCATCTCTGTTTCAAAAATTTTCTTCTACTCTTCTTCACATATGGCAATTGATTCAACTGGTGAAGTTTCTGTCTCGACACCTCCCAACACTCAACAAATTGATTACAATGATTCACTCTATGTCCATCCATCTGATACACCAGGAGTGTCTTTGGTTCCTTAGTTGTTGATTGGCACAGAAAGCTATCTAAATGGAGTAGATTTGTGAAAATTGCATTGCTTGGGAAGAACAAGTTAGGTTTTATCGATGGTTCCTGCAATAGAGAACAATATGTAGGAGATACATACAAGCTACACCAATAGGATCGCTGCAACGCTATTGTACATGCATGGATAATGGCATCTATTTCGAAGGAATTGTGAAGAGGGACTGTCTATTCATCGTCTGCGCATAAAGTTTGGGCAACTTTCAAAGAGAGATTTGACAAGATCAATGCGACAAGGATAAATCACATGCATAAGGAATTGGTGATTTATCTCAAGGTACTACAAGTGTATCCACTTATTTTTCACATCTAACTGATTTATGGGATGAATTCAAGTCGATCATACCCATTCCTATTGCGATTGTCCCCGATCCAGATCTTTTATAGAGTATATAGGTATGTAGAAAACCATGAACTTCCTTATGGGGCTTAATGACACATACTCTCCACAGAGGAGTCAAATTCTCATGATGGATCCAACTCCTAGTCTCAATCAAGTTTACTCCATGATTATTCATGAAGAGAGCCAACGTCTGAATGGTTCTTCGGGAGCTTTAAGTAGTGGATCCATGGAGGGTTTAATCACAACCAATGCTTCACATTATAGATCGAACACTTACAATAATTCACTGTATTGCACTTATTGTCATAAGTAGGGATATGTTAAGGAATTCTGTCATCGGCTTATTGGTTATCCACCAAACTTTCAATTCACCAACAATAGAAGGCCACAGGGTAATCTTAATAGCAGCACTAGTTTTGGCAATTCATCCAATACTGGAATTCATTTAGGGGAGGAAATTATGGTAACAACAACACTATAAGACAGGGGATTAATCACAACAATGGACAAGCTCATAATAATGCAGGATACGAAGGAAAAAAACTAACGTATGGAGGTAATGTTAATGCTGGTGGACCATCAGCACACAATGTCAATGTTTCCAGTGGTGCTGCAGCACAATCATCATCGCAATCCATTCTAGTAGCACAAACTTTCACTCCAGAACAATATCAACAGATTTTCCACATGCTTGACAAAGACAAGGAACCAACAGACTCAGCTAACATGGCAGGTAAGCCTCTCATCAACCAAAATTATTGGATTGTGGATTCAGGTGCCACTAATCACATAACTTCATCTCTGAATCTGTTATCTGATCATACTCCACTTCCTTCTCCTCAATACGTACATTTACCTAATGGTGCTAGAACAACCATTACTCACATTGACACTTCCACTCTTTCCAAATCACAATTTATCCACAATGTCTTGTACATTCCTGATTTTCAATGCAGTTTGCTTGCAGTTTCAAAAATCACCAGAGATCTACAATGTTCTGTTTCATTTTATCCTGATTTTTGCCTATTTCAGGACCTTCGGAGTGGTGTGGTAAGGGGGATTGGTAGACTACATAGAGGACTCTACATTCTCAATCCTTCAACACCTTCTATCACATGTCACCACCATCTATCTTCTGTTTCTACACCATCTCCATCGTACATTGCACCAACATTTGATCTTCTATCTCCAACATCTGTTTCTATATCTTCTTTTTGGCACAACGGATGAGACATGCTCCTTATTCAGCTTTGCAAAAGATCTCTTCATTAAAGAGACATGTAGTTCATCATTGTAATTGTTTGTATGTCCATTAGCCAAGCAACATAGATTACCTTTTCCTACAAGTACTAGTATGTCTAAGAATCCTTTTGATCTTGTTCAAATTGATATTTGGGGCCCATATAGTGTTTGTACTTTTAATGGTTTCAAATATTTTCTTACTCTTGTTGATGATTGTATTCGAATTACATGGACTTATCTCTTGCATTTGAAAATTGATTCATTTGTTATTTTGCAATCTTTCATTCAAATGGTGCACACTCAATACTCAACTTCCATCAAACACATTAGTTCAGACAATGGTCTGAATTTTTCAACCAGCACTGTTCTTCCCTTTTGTATCTAAAAGAATTATTCACCAAAATAGTTGTTCCCACACACCACAACAAAATGGCTTAGTTGAACGCAAAGATAGACCTCTCCTTGAGGTTACAAGGGCCCTTAAATTCCAAGCTCAGATTCCCTTAAAATACTGGGGAGATTGCATTCTTACTGCTACATACCTCATCAACAGACTCCCTACTCAAGTGTTGTTTGGCAAAGCTCTTTTGAATGCTTTCATGGACATAGTCCTTCTCTTGATCATATTCGAACCATGGGTTGCCTATGTTATGCTACTACACCAAATTGCTCAGACAAATTTCCTCCAAATCTATCCCTGCAATCTTCATGGGATACTCTCACACTTAGAAAGGCTACAAGCTTCTTAATCTAGAAACTGTCACCTTCTTTGTCAATAGAGATGTAATTTTCAAAGAGAATATCTTCCCACTCAAATATTTTAAGTCTTTATTTCTCAATCATTTATCAACTTTCCTGTCTGATAACATGTTCCTTCTCTTCTTACTTCTCCTTCCTCCATACCTTCTAATTTCCATTCTCCCACTACTGTTGCACTACCTTTACCTTCCAGTGTTGCACCTCATGCTTCCCCTATTTCTAATCCACATATTACCTTTCCTATGCAATATCCTGATCAGTCTACCACACCTGCATCACCATCCCCTTCTACTTTAGCTCTTTTACCTCAAAGGAAATCCACTAGATCTTCCAAGCCTTCCATTTGGCTAACTAACTATGTTCATTCTCGTCTTCCTTCCTCTCATTCCTCTTTATATCCAATTGACCACTTTGTCTCTTACTCTCATCTTTCTTCCTCATTCCAATCTTTTCTCAGTGCTTTTTCTGCTTATATTGAGCCTTCTACTTATGCACAAGCAACTCAGGATCAGAGATGGTTTCAAGCCATGAAGCTTGAGATTGAGGCACTTGAAGCTAATCACACATGGAATATAGTTGACCTGCCTGTTGGTGTTCCTATTGGTTGTAAATGGGTGTTTAAAGTGAAGTATAATGCTGATGGGTCTGTGGAAAGATACAAGGCTCGCTTAGTTGCGAAAGGCTTCACCCAACAAGAGGGTATTAGTTTTCATGATACTTTTTCCCTTGTTTCTAAGATGGCTACTGTCCGGACAGTGATCTCATTAGCTGCTCTATATTCTTGGCCCATTTTTCAAATGGATGTTCATAATGCCTTTCTTAATGGTGATTTATCTAAGGAAGTATATATGACACCGCCACAAGGCTTTGGCAGTCAGGGGAGCAGCCACAGAAGGTATGTAGACTGCTCAAATCCTTGTATGGGTTAAAGCAGGTTAGTCGACACTGGAATCTTAAACTAACTGAAGCACTTGTACAATCAAAATTCATTCAAAGTAGACATGATTATTCTTTGTTCACTAAGTTTGATGGAGATACCATTGTGGTGATACTTATCTATGTTGATGATCTTATGATTACAGGAAATGATCTAGGTGCAATTAAGAAGGCACAACATGCTTACACCAAAAGTTCAAGGTAAAGGACTTCGGTGAGTTGAAATATTTTTTTGGGATAGAATTTGCAAGATCTAAAGAAGGGATTGCTATGTCACAGAGAAAATATGCACTCAGTCTAATTTCAAAATTGGGACTAGCAGGATCAAAGCCAAAAAAGGCACCACTTCAACAACACTTAAAACTGACAAGTATAGTGTTGATGCAGATATGGAGAATGGCATGGTAGACTTGCCATTGGAAGACAATGGTTGTTATCAAAAATTAATTGGGAAATTGTTATATCTTACAATAACAAGGCCATATATTTCCTATTCAGTGCAATGCCTCAGTCAGTTTATGTCTACACCAAAGCAATATCATTATGAGGCTACTCTAAATATGGTAAGGTATATAAAGAAGCAACCAAGTTTAGGGTTACTAATGGCAAATACAGGATCATCACATGTGACAACATATTGTGATTCTGATTGAGCGTCATGCCCTATGACAAAAAAGGTCAGTTTTAGGATACTGTATAAGATTTGGTTCATCATTGATTTCGTGGAAGTCTAAAAAGCAAAGCAATGTCTCTAGAAGTTCAGCAGAAGTTGTATACAGGTCTATGGCATCCAATGTTGCAGAGTTGGTTTGGATAATAGGCTTGCTAAAGGAATTGAAGGTTAAAATATAATTATTACCAATGGATCTGTTTTGTGATAATAAGGTAGCCCTACAAATAGCAGCTAACCAATGTACTCTGAGAGAACAAAGCACATTGAAATTGATTGCCATTTTATTAGGGATAAAATTCAAGAAGGTCTAGTCAAGACAACACATATGAGCAGCAAAAAACAATTGGCTAATATATTGACAAAGGCTCTTGGACATCAACAATATGACTTTCTACTTGACAAGTTGGGAATGAAGAACATATTTCATTCACAACTTGAGGGGGATTGTTAGAGTTAATTGTACAGCTTGGTTAATTAATATGTAGCTTCTAGAAGCAACTAGAAAAAAAGTAGTTAGGTAGTTAAATGTGTCAGATTAGTCATTAGCAACTTGTATAAATATAGTAGAGTAGCTAGTCTTTTGGAACAGTTTTACTCTATCAATACAACTTCTTCCTTCTTCTCTCTTTCAACTATTTTTCCTGTATGTTCAGTTCTGTGTGGAAAATTAACAATAGCAATATTGTCCCTGACTTCAAGAATTTTTCTCACCATCCAACATGCTTGACTGGGAATTTGTATATTCTGTATCAATCTGCCTTTAGTATAGTAGGCATGTATCCATCTAATCCCTACTTGTCTTGCTTATGTGTTAAGTCCCGACACGTTCTTGCAAGAAAAACTCTATTCCAAAGTTGTAGATAAGTTACATTGAGACCACCAACAGATTTTGGAGTATATATCCAGGCTACTAGAGATTTATTAGTGATAGTATTGGAGCCTGACCATATATAGCTCCTACAATATCCATTTACCAATTTGATGACCTTGATTTGGAGGATGAAGAGTTGAGCCAGTAGGATTGTATACCAAAGATGATAGTTTGAACCAATTGTTCCTTTCTTGCATAAGATAATTTCTTGACTGCGCAGGAAGATATCTTAGTTATAACCCTATCAATTAGCGCCTTCCACTGATGAAGGATGTTTTCCTAGTTGACAATGGGATGCCAAGGTATTTGAAAGATAGGTCCCCAAGCGTGAATCCCAGTTGCTTCAATATTTTCTTTTTTTCTCAGTTTGAACCACTCCACCAAAATACACAAAAAAAATTTCCCAAATTAGCTTGTAATCCTAAGTGTCACGGACTTAGAGTTTTTGCTAAAGCTCTGTGTAGTGCTTGAAAACTTACTACTCTTGCAAGATCTTGTAAGCTCAAGCAAGCCTTTAAGACTAAGATCGCTAAGAGAATGCAAATAAAGATTTAGAAAGAATAAGAGAGCTTTTGGAAGAATGCTTTTGTATTGCTTGTGCAATGCTTTACAAGTTGAGTGATTGCTTGCTTCAAGCTTGGATTGCCGTACAAATGAATGCCCCATCTATTTATACTACAACCTAGGGGTAAAGTGCAAATAAAATTTACTTTACAAGTCCCTTTAATAATTACACTTTTGTCCCTTTCTAGAAATCTCTACATAATCTAGGGATTTCTAAAGTATTCTTAAAATATCTAAAGGGTTTTTAGAGTCTTCTACGAAAGCTCTAGGGAAATCTAGAGTGTTCCACTAACCTCCCCACAACTCTAGATTCTTCTCCTTTATTCTGGTGCCAAATTTGAACTGTGAAGTGGCGGGACATGACATTCTCCCCCACATATTGATGCGATGATCGCATCGCATCGTTGCTGCATCGACAATCGAGTCTTGCCTTCTCGTACGCGCGACCAATAGTCCATTGACTCAATCAACGCCCTCGCGCAACTCCTTCAATTGCTTTCTGATCTCTTTTAGTCTTGTCTTATGATCTACCTCCTTCCTAGGAGACACACACCTTGGTGGCTTCTTTGGCATCACGACCTTATTTTCCTTATGACCCTTCTCTATTATCGGCGGCAAGGACTCCTTGGCACCATTGTCTTATTCCAAACTTGCAATGGTGTCTATAAACATTGACTCCTTCTTCATAGGGTCCCTTACGAGCTGCATGGCTGTTAGACGGACTTGTTCTTCCATCTTCGGTACCTTAACCAAGGGCACCATACATGAACCTCCTTGATCCATGACTATAAGTCATTGGAGGTAAGGGTCGATCACTGCGTGACACTCTTGGAAGAACTCCTGCCCTAGAATGATATCAAAGAGGTCTAAAGGAGCGACAATGAAATTGGTCTTACCTTACCACTTGCCTAGCGTGATGCTTACTCCATGCGTGACTCCACATACGGGAGTCGGTGGTGCATTGACCGTCCTAAGTTGGGCTTTACTTGGACTGTAACTCAGCCCCAACCTTGTTACTGTCGTCTTGGTCATAATGTTGGCATCTGCACCCGTGCCGACTATAGCACGAGTGGGTCTTCCACTGATTGTGATGTCGACATACTGTGCGTCGTATTCTCTTGGCTTCTCTGGTTGCTTCATTATGGCTCTGCATAGTCCTATCAAGCCCAACTGCGTCGTCTTTGCGCCTTGTCCTTGCTCCTATTCATCCTTCTCCTTTCGCTCTCGCAAGATAACACCATGGCTCTTCAGTTCAGGGCACCTTGCATAGCCATGTGGCCCACTGCATATATAGCAACCATTTCTCTGCTCTGTAGTTTCCTCAACATTGCTTTGACGTCCAAACTTCTTGCCATCGGACTTGCAGGTATCATGATTCTTGGGGTGTGGCCGCTGCTCCTCGACTTTGCCACAATCTCCCCCAACATGGTCATGACTACCTCTCACTTCCTCTCCTTTGGCTCTATCAGGCTTTTCATGCCTAAAGTCTGTCAAAGCTTCGACCTGCATGATGGCTTCATCGATAGTCCTGACCTGTCGGCGTTCCAACTTCGTCCTGGCCCAATTTTGCATCTAATCCATGAAGTGGAAAAACTTATCTTTATCCGTGAGGTTAGGAATCTAAAGCGTGAGGGTGGTGAACTACTTCACGTATGCGCGTATGCTATCCGTCTGCTTCAGTTCCCTAAATTTGCGCTTCTCCGCATAGATGACGTTGTTAGGAAATAGAGCCTTTTGAACTCCACTTGGAATTGCTCCCAAGTGTTGATGGGGCAAAGTCCATTCCCTATTTTAGACTCTTTATGCCTCCACCATAGCATGACCATCTCTGAGAGGTACAACACCGCAGTGTTGATCTTACTCTCATCACTCTTCACCCTGTTGCACTTAAAGTAATTCTCCAAATGCCAAAGGAAATTTTCCACCTCTTGTGCATCACGGATGCCTTTGAACATACGTGGTTTGGGAGCCTCGACCTTGGCCTCCCTATATCGATCAAACGACAATGATCCTCTAACTTTCACGCCCTCCTTGAGTGCTTTCATCTCAGCCTTCATAGTCTCAATCGTGCTCAACGCTTCCATGAGCTGACACTCCAAGGAAATGATAGCCTCCTTCATCTCGAACTCGGTACGATGGCGTCTCTTCAACTCCTTGCGAAGGTTGTCGGTCTCCTCTAGGGTGAAGTCCTTGAGAGTCTTGAATTTGCCATCGACCTCGTTCAAACGCC
Source organism: Solanum pinnatisectum (assembly GCA_035578085.1). Taxonomy (NCBI): domain Eukaryota; kingdom Viridiplantae; phylum Streptophyta; class Magnoliopsida; order Solanales; family Solanaceae; genus Solanum; species Solanum pinnatisectum. Next base: position 17,804,571 of record CM069077.1, on the reverse strand, counting down.
GACCTAATATCTCCATGTCCTTCCTTGCCACTTCAACCCTTTCGACCTATTCCTATCCAATGGTGACGTCGATGGCCTCCTCACCAAGTTCATCGTCACTTGCTTCGGTGGTAGAAGGTGGGTGAGATGTTAGCGCCTCGCTTGGTATAGGGTCGAGCAAAATTTCCCCATTACTCTTTTGGTGCTTTTTTCCCTTGCGGTTCTTCTTTCCTCCCTCAGGACGGACGTTGGTGGTGCTAGCGGCGTTTACGTCTCCTTCGTTAGACATTCCCTTAGTACAAACCTTTACTCTGATACCACGTTGTCATGGACTTAGAATTTTTACTAAAGCTCCATGCGACGCTTGACAACTTACTCACTACTTTTTCAAGATCTTGTAAGCTCAAGCAAGCCTTTAAGACTAAGATCACTAAGAGAATGCAAAGAACGACTTAGAAAGAATAAGAGAGCTTTTGGAAGAATGCTTTTGTATTGCTTATGGAATGCTTTACAACTTGAGTGATTGCTTGCTTCAAGCTTGGATTGTTGTACTAATGACTGCCCCATCTATTTATACTATAACCTAGGGTCAAAGTGCAAATAAAATTTACTTTACAAGTCCCTTTAATAATTGCACTTTTGTCCCTTTTATTCTCTATATATTCTAGGGATTACTAAAGTATTCTTAAAATATCTAAAGGGTTTCTAGAGTCTTCTACGGAAAGCTCTAGGGAAAGCTAGAGTGTTCCACTAACCTCCCCACAACTCTAGATTCTTCTCTCTTATTCTGGTGCCAAATTTGAAATGTGAAGTTGTGGGACATGACACTCTCCCCCACCTATTGATGCGATGATCGCATCACATCATCGCTGCATCGACAACCGAGTCTTGCCTTCTCGTACGCGCGACCAATAGTCCATTGACTCTATCAGCGTCCTCGCGCAACTCCTTTAATTGCTTTTGGATCTCTTTTAATCGGCCTTATGATCGACCTCCTTCCTAGGAGACACGCCTTGGCGACTTCTTTGGCATCACAACCTTGTTTTCCTTATAACCCTTCTCAAATACCAACGACAAGGACTCCTTGGCACCATTGTATTCTTCCAAACTTGCAAAGGTGTCTATAAACATTGACTCCTTCTGTTTAGGGCCCCTTACGAGTTGCATGGTTGTTAAAGGGACTTGTTCTTCTATCTTCGGTACCTTAACCTGGGGCACCATACATGAACCTCCTTGATCCATGGACTAGAAGTTGTTGGAGGTAAGGGTCAATCACCGCGTGGAACTCTTGGAAGATCTCCTGCCCTAGAATGATATCAAAGAGGTCTAAATGAGCGACAATGAAATTGGTCTTACCTTACAATTTTCCTAGCGTGATGCTTACTCCATGCGCTACTCCACATACAGGAGTCGGTGATGCATTGAATGTCCCAAGTTGGGCGTTACTTGGACTGTAACTCAGTCCCAACCTTGTTGTTGCCGTCTTGGTCATGATGTTGGCCTCTACACCCGTGTCCACCATAGCACGAACGGGTTTTCCATTGATCGTGATGTCGACATACTGTGCGTCGTATTCTCTTGGCTTTCATGGCTGCTTCGTTATGGTTCCACATAATCCTATTATGCCCAATTGCGTCGTCTCTGCACCTTGTCTTTGCTCCTGTGCATCCTTATCCTTCCGCTCCCGTAGGATAGCACCAGGGCTCTTCAGTTCAGAGCACCTTGCATAGCTATGTGGCCCACTGCATATATAGCAATTGTTTCTTTGCTCTGTCTTTTCTTCAACATTGCTTTGACGTCCAAACTTCTTGCCATCAGACTTGTAGGTATCATGATTCTTAGGATGTGGTCACTGCTCCTCAACTTTGCCACAATCTCCCCCACCATGGTCATGACTACATCTCACTTTCTCTCCTCTGGCTCTATCAGATTTTTAATGCCTGAAGTCTGTCAAAGCTTCGGTCTGCGTGATGGCTTCATCGATAGTCCTGACCTATCGGCGTTCCAACTCTGCCTTGGCCTAATTTTGCATCCCATCCATGAAGTGGAATAACATATCTTTATCCGTGAGATTAGGAATCTGAAGTGTGAGGGTGGTGAACTCCTTCACGTATACGCGTATGCTACCCGTCTGCTTCAGTTTACTAAACTTGCGCTTCGCCTCATAGATGACTTTGTCAGGAAATAAAGCCTTTTGAACTCCACTTGGAATATCTCCAAAGTGTTGATGGTGCAAAGTCCCTTCCCTATTTTTGACTCTTTACGCCTCCACCATAGCATGGCCATCTCTGAGAGGTATAACACTGCAGTGTTGATCTTACTCTCATCACTCTTCACCCTGTTGCACTTGAAGTAATTCTCCAAATGCCAAAGGAAATTTTCCACCTCTTGCACGTCATGGATGCCTTTGAACATAGGTGGCTTGGTAGCCTCGACCTTGGCCTCCGTATCTCGATTTGGATGACGATGATCCTCTAACTTCCACTCCCTCATTGAGTGCTTTCATCTCGGCCTTCATGGTCTCAATCGTGTGTAACACTTCTATGAGCTGACACTCAAAGGAAATGATAGCCTCTTTCATCTCGAACTCGGCACGCTGGCATCCCTTCAACTCCTTGCGAAGGTTGTCGGTCTCCTCAAGGGTGAAGTCCTCGAGAGTCTTGAATTTGCCATCGGCCACGTTCAAGCATCGACCTAATATCTCCACGTCTTGCCTCGTCACTTTAACCCTTGCGACCCATTTCTCTACGATGGTGACGTCGATGGCCTCTTCACCAAATTCATCGTCACTTGTTTCGGTGGTCGAAGGTGGGTGAGATGTTAGCGCCTCAATTGGTATGGGGTCTAGAAAAATTTTCTCATTACTCTTTTGGTGTTTCTTTCCTTTGCGATTCTTCTTTCCTCTCCCCGGACGGAGGTTAGTGGTGCTGGCAGCGTTTACGTCTCCTTCGTTAGACATTTCCTTAGTACAAACCTTTGCTCTGATTCCAAATTGTCACGGACTCAGAGTTTTTGCTAAAGCTCCGTGCGGCGCTTGACAACTTACTCACTACTCTTGCAAGATCTTGTAAGCTCAAGCAAGCCTTTAAGACTAAGATCGCTAAGAGAATACAAAGAACGACTTAGAAAGAATAAGAGAGCTTTGGAAGAAGGTTTTTGTATTGTTTGTGGAATGCTTTACAACTTGAGTGATTGCTTGCTTCAAGTTTGGATTGCCTTACAAATGAATGCCCCATCTATTTATACTACAATCTAGGGGCTAAAGTGCAAATAAAATATACTTTACAAGTTCCTCTAATAATTACACTTTGGTTTCTTTCTAGAATTCTCTACATAATCTAGGGATTTCTAAAGTATTCTTAAAATATCTAAAGGGTTTCTAGAGTCTTCTAAGGAAAGCTCAAGGGAAATCTAGAGTGTTCCACTAACCTCCCACCAACTCTAGATTCTTCTCTCTTATTCCGGTGCCAAATTTGAACTGTGAAGTGGCGGGACATAACATAAGGCTGTAGAAAAATCCTCCAAGCACTTATGTGAGGCAATCACAGAGAATAAATCACCTTTACAAAATAATAAAAGATCATCAACAAAGCTAATGTGGGTAATGTGTATTGAAAATTAAAAAAAAAAATTAACTGATAAGTTTGAGGAAGCTTAAAGAGCAATATGTGTGTCTTGTGAATTTGTTAAATTAATTTAAAATGGTGATTAGAGTTCATTGATTTTGTGTTTGCGAACTTGTAGTTGAAAATTTAAGTCAAATAAAGAAGAATTTCAGTTATTTAGCATGAACTTGATGCTTAATCTGCGAGCAAATATGATGAACATGATTGTTAATTTTTTTTATAAAGAATTCACAAAAATGACATGTTTGATTTAATTAATTACTAATATTTGACTTGTTATGTGACATTAGAAAATGACGTGAAGTTTCATGTGTAATCATTTGTATTACATGCACATTAATTGGATGAGAAAAAAATTTATCAACTTTAAATGCTTATTTGTCAAAATCATGAGTACAAAATACTAGTTAACAATTCAAGTCAATTTAAATGATGAAAATTCTAGTTGTCATATTTTATGACATTATTACTATTTGAATAGGCGAAATAGACTTATCTCTATTTGAAGAGACTAAGGCATCATTTGTTTCCATTAAGATTAAGGGTGTATTTGGTATGAAGGAAAATGTTTTCCCATTTTCTCATATTTGGTTGGGTAAATGTTTTCCAAATCAACTCATTTTCATCAAATTCAAGGAAAATGACTTCCCTTCAAAAAGTAAGGAAAACATTTTCCAAAACTTTCATCCAACTTCAATACAATTTTTTTGTTGAAAAAAAATAAATTTAAAGCTTTTTTTTAAAATATATTTTTCAACTTTAAATTTTTTAATTGTTTGACCCCACACTTACCCCGATCCCCCCCTCCCGCCAGCCCTTGCCACCACCACCCCCCCCCCCTCCCCCAAAAATAAAATTAAGTTTGTTTTTAAAAAATAATTTTAATTTCAAATTTTTATTTTTTTTACCCCATATCACCCCTACCCCCCCCCCCCCCAAAAAAAAAAAATTAAGTTTGTTTTTAAAAAATATTTTTAATTTCAATTTCTTTTACCCCATCTCACCCCTACCCCCACCCTACCCGTGACCACCCCTCCTCCCCCCCCCCCCAAAAAAAAAAAATTAAGTTTGTTTTTAAAAAATATTTTCAATTTCAATTCATAAATTATTTTCTATTCTCTAGTAAAAATAATAGATATTTCCTCAAAAATAATTTTCATTCATAAATCAAACACTAAAAAATCTTTTCTGAAAAATATTTTCTAGTCACCAACCAAACATGAGAAAATAAGTCAAAAATCTACTTGTTTTCTAGGAAAACATTTTCCTTCATACCAAACACACCCTAAGAGAACTGAATCTGAATACACATATGAATATTAAGATTTGCATTAAGATCTAAGTGTCTAGCTCTGAATACACATCTGAATATTAAGATGTGGTCTTTAAATCTTAATCAGATTAAGATTATTTATTTTCAATATCTGAATATGCATATGAAATCAAACATTATATTAATAAATCATTCTATGCATAAGCAAACATTTGCCCAAAAAGATAGTGCAACTTGTCAAATCACAACCAAAATACAAGCAACAGCCCTGAGACACAGAAGTACTTTATATATTGCAATGATACAAAGATTCATAGCAAATTTAGACATTACATTTTCTCCTTATTCATTCATGCATCCCATAATATTAATAATCTAACAAGAAATAATTGTTCATTCCAAACGAACAAACATTTTGTGTTCCTCCAATGCTTGTATTGTTTTTGGAGAAAGGCAAATCTCAAAAATCATGCTCCCTTCTTCTAGTCTAGGTGACACAGTAATTTTCCCTTCAAACTTGTTTGACCCTCCACTTTTGCAATTGTCTTTCCCCAACCAAAATCATACTTATAAAAATTGAATCGCGGAGAGTTGTGCAGCATAAAGTAATTACTTGGCAAATCACCCAATTTTGTTACCTCTGGATCCTTCATACAATTCTCGTATATGTACTTAAACCTTTCATGATCATGAGAAACAAACATCTCATTTATTTGTAAAGCAGCCCATTCGAATTCGTGCTCTAGTAGCTCCCCTGTCTTGATTGTTATGGTAGCAGGGTAAATAGCATTTCCAAAGAATCGTTCAGGTAAAGGAGGATTCAATCTTTTCCTCATGTCAATTGGTACCTCAAAAGTAGTCTCTTGGTTGTGATTCAGATTACGAAAACGTATTACGGATTGCCAAACATGAGCCAACACAACTTGATGAGAAGATATCTTGGTGGTGTTCATTTCAACATTTGCCTTTGCTTTAAGCTTGGCTATACTTTGTTTGGTAAAATCAAATACCTTTTCTTGCAACAACATTTGTTGTGTGCTATTGCTATTGATTCTTTCGTTTGGTATAGAAATGCGATTAGAGAAATTGTCAATTTTGAAAGGAAATTCAAGTTTGAAAAAGGTTTTTTTTGAAATGACATTAAAACTGCAAGATATCTCAGCCCAAGAACCATAAAAATGCCAAAAAGATAATCCGTCAAGTAATGCGTGATTACTTGTGCATCTAATGAAAATGCTATCAACAAGCTCTGTTACTTGCACAACTAAAAATGGTTCGGAGGTAGCCTCTTGGTTTCGAACTCCATTTAATGGAAAAAATTCTCGTACGCACTTTGATTGATCCAACATGTGCTCAACAGTAACACTATCAGCTATATCATGATTGAATTGAACTTTAAGAATGATCTTTAGTTATTAGCTTGATTTTCATGTAACTTGCTATGATTGTTCACTAACACATGTGACTAGTTGTTTCAGGGACCTTTAAAGAAGTTGGAGTTGATTTGGAGAAAAAGAAGCTAAAAAGAGAAAAAAATGACTAAGGTAAAAAGACACAATGGCTGGCGACTGTAAGGAGCGACGCTCCAACACCTAAACTTCTGGGACACTTCTCAGGCGCCGCGCCAAGGTATGAACAACTGGGACACTTCTCAGGCATACTGAGAGGTGCGACACGCCAAGGAGGAAATGAGAGGCTCCTATCTGGCGCACTGCCAAGCGTGGCGCGCCAACACTAAGAATTCAACGGCATTGTCTTGGGGCGATGGGAGGCGTGATACCCTACCCTTGTTCCAAATTTTCGAGCATAAACATGATTAAATAGGACTCCTAGTTGAAATATAATTTAGTTCCAATTTTCCTACTTCTTATAAATAGACCCCTTGGGCTACATTGTTAGGGTTCCAACTTTTTATTGGCGTGCAAGAGCAAGCTTCATCGTTTGTAATAGGTTTCGATCTTCTAACTCTTCTATTTTCCAGAAATCACATGAACAATTGTATTTTATTATTTTCTAATAGCATGAGTGGCTAAACGCCTTAGTTTTGGGGCTGTAGCTATGAATTGATTGTTGATTATTTAAAGGCTTATTGAATTAATTCTTGGTTGTCATTATAAGTTGCTTATATATTCTTGTTTTAGTATTTTGTGCTTGATCACCATAAGATAAATATATTGTCTAATCTTAAAATCGAGAGAGGAGAGGTTAGATAGACCAGAGAATATAGAGAGCTCCATCGACCCATTTGATTGAGGTGATTTATGTTTAGGAGTGACGCTCGGACGAACAAATTGCTTGGTTATGAAACAGGATGAAATATAAATGCTCGCTAGTTAGACACGTCTATCCCCACTCAACGATGCAGTTAGACTACTAACTTAAGTAGGCGACTAGAGGTTTGATACCCGACTCATTCAATTAACCCTGTAAACCAGTAACTTGACAACTAAAATTAGTTCTAAGCTGAGAATATGATACATGAGATTCATTACATGCTACAGCCCTGGAATTGTCTTTTACTTGCTTGAAACATCATCTTAAAGTCGTTCAATCTTGGTTACTTTTATTGCATAATTAGTAGTAGTAGTTAACAACCATCACCATCTCTTAAACGATTACTTTTATTTTATTTGTAGAATTAAGTGTCATATATAAGTTGATCATAAGTCCCTTGGGAATGATAACTCGCTTCTTTAAGAATCTATATTACTTAAGCGACCATGTACACTTGCGTGTATATTGCGGAACAATATGTTTTTGGTGCCGCTGTCGGGGACTTAGAAATTGATTTATATTCGAACTTCTTAAGTCTACAGTTAGAATATTCAGGTGTTAATTACTTTATCTTAGCTTGTTTATTGCAGGTAGTGGACTCTCAAGTCTGGCTCGGAAAGGGGAATTTGTCGAACCAGACAGCGAACCCGAAAGAGCTTTATGCCGACGCAGGAAAATGGCTAATTAAGGACGTCATGGAGAATTGGGGTTAGGTCTTCTTGGAGACAATGAGGAGAATAACCAAGACAACGTGAACAACCAAGAGAACTTGAATAACCAAGAGGTACCCCTTGTCATACCAGCAAGACCCGTCCGTGATGTGACAGTCCTACTCACAGCCAATGTTGCATCTAGCATTAGGAAACCTCCACCCGGGGGTAGATTTGAACTGAAATAGGGCATGGTACAACTCATCCATACTAGTGGGCAATTCACCGGTCTCCCCTACGAGGATTCCTAAATCCACCTTAGGAACTATATAGATATTAGTGATACATACATCCCAAATAGAGTCTCATCGGACTATGTGAGGCTGACGTTGTTCCCATACTCATTGTTAAGAGCCGCAAGGCATTGGTTAGATTCTGAGCGACCAAACTCCATCACAACCTGGGATTATCTAGCAAAGAAGTTCTTAAGTCGATTCTTTCCATCCAAGAAAACTGCACGGTTGAGGAGTGAGATATTAAGCTTTAGGCAAAATCAAGGGGAGGACATGTACCAAGCATGGGCTCATTTTAAACAAATGTTGAATCCATGCCCGCACCACATGCAAACTAATGAGGTACTTGCCTCACATTTTCTTTGAGGGTTTAGATTATAATGCATGTGCACTTCTTAATAGTGCAGTAGGTGGACAAGCCCTAGCAAAAACCTGTGAAGAGTTATTCGACCTTATCAATAGACTCTCAGAAGAAAACCCAGGGTATGAGGGGGAAATGCCTAGAACCAAAACCCAAAAGGCCGCGAAAATCTTAGATGTAGACCAAGCCACCGCCATAAATGCCAAACTGGATGCGATGCAACATAATATAGCAATGCATTTCAAACAGATGTCCTTAAATCAATAACCGGTTAACATGGTACAACAGATATCCAATTGGTGTGGGGTATGTGGTAGTGGAGCTCATGAAACCATGCAATGTGAGGCAAACCCGAATTCCATAAACTATGTGGGTTATGCACAAAGGGGTAGAGGTCAGCAAAATTATGGTAATACCTACAACTCTAATTGGAGGAACCATCATAACTTCTCATGGGGTAGGAACCAAACCCAAAACCAAAATCAAGCGTAAGGGGCTAACCAATACCGTTCTCAAGGGGCTGGGCAATAATACCAAAATCCTAACCAATGCGCAAATCCTAATGCACCAAAAAGGGGGGATGACCAATAAAGAGATACTCCTAAAGCTCATGGCTGAAATAGGGACAAAACTAAATGCTATGACAGATAAGCAGGATGAGAACATCAGAAACATCCAAATGTTTCAAATGATTTTAGAGAAACAAGTTGCGCAAGTAGCCAATTCTCTGAATTTGCATCCCCAAGGTGAGCTGTCCGGTGATACTGAACCCAACCCAAAGCAACTAAATGCGGTGAGTACTAGAAGTGGGTTACAACTAGAGGAACTAGGTCCAAAGGAGAGAAACACTGAGGCAGGTACTAATGAAAAGAAAGTGGAAGCGGTAGTAAAGAGCTCCAATGTTGAGACACCCATTCCTCAAAAGAAACTACCCCCTCTGTTTCCACAAAGGCTCAGAAAGCAGAATGAGGATGAATGTTTTGGTAAGTTTCTCTCTCTTCTTAAATAGATTCACATTACATTTGCAGGGTATCCCAAAGTATTCTAAATACGTGAATGATATAGTGGCTAATAAGATGAGGCTTACGGAGTATGAAACTGTAGCACTTACTGACATGTGTAGCTCTAGAATCCAAAATAGTCTGCCCAAAAAGTTAAAAGATCCGAATAGTTTTATTGTGTAGATTGCAATTGGGCAAAGTGTTCATGCCTAGGGGTTGTGTGATTTGGGGGAAAGTATAAATATGATGCCCTTGTCATTGTATCAAAAGCTTGGGTTGGGTAGTCCAAAATGAACCACTGTTATTCTCCAACTCACTGATAGATCTATTGCTAGGCCAGAGGGAGTGGTTTAAGATGTGTTAGTTCAAGTAGGTTTCTTGATTTTTTCGGTGGATTTTGTGGTCTTAGATTTTGAACCCGATTTTGAAGTTCCATTCATTTTGGGACGTATGTTCTTGGCCACGGGTAGGGTATTAATTGATGTAACAACTGGGCAATTGACTATGAGGGCACATGATAAGGTTGAGGTATTTGATGTTTACTGGGCTTTAAAATTGCCTTATATCTATGAAGAGTTGTCTGTTATTACGGTGGTAGATCACATAGTAGAATCGCAGATTAGTGGGATATGAGGTGGATAGAGATACTGAGGCCCAAGAGATAGAGACTTGTTTGAATTTAGCACTCGTGGAGACTCACAAGTATAGAGTGGAGCCATTAGATCATGACTCAGGGCCTCCACCCAAACCCTCAATTGAAGAAGCTCCCAAGTTGGAATTTAAAATGCTTCCTGCTCACCTAAGGTATGCTTATTTGGGTACTAACGAAACTTTGCCTGTTATACTTTCTGTAGAGTTGTCTGAAATACATGTTGATGTGACACTTATGGTCCTCAAGCGGAGAAAGAAGGTGATTAGATGGCAGATGATTGATATTTATGGGATTAGCCCAACGTTATGTATGCACAGGATCTACATGGAAGATGATCACGAACCAAGTGCACAATATCAACGTAGGCTAAATCCTTTGATGAAAGAAGTGGTGAGAAATGAGGTAATAAAGTGGCTAGATGTTGGAATTGCGTACCCTATCTCTGATAGTAAGTAGGTAAGTCCGGTGTAGTGTGTTCCCAAGAAGGGAGGTATGACAGTAGTAAGGAATGAAAAGAATGAGTTGATTCCTACTAGAACAGTGACTGAATGGAGAATTTGTTTGGATTATCGGAAACTAAATGATGCCACCCGAAAAAATCACTACTCAGTTCCCTTCATTGATCAGATACTTGATCGACTAGTAGGGCAGAAATACTATTGTTTCTTAGATGGATATTTCGGTTACAACCAGATCTTAATTGCACCCGAGGATCAGGAAAAGACCATGTTCATTCCGGTTACAACCAGATCTTAATTGCACCCGAGGATCAGGAAAAGACCACGTTCACTTGTCCTTATGGTACATATGCTTTCAAACGCATGCCATTTAGACTATACAGTGTACAGACAACTTTTTAGAGGTGTATGATGTCCATTTTTCATGATATGGTGGAAAACTTTGTAGAGGTGTTCATGGATAATTTTTTCGCCTTTGGGAAGTCTTTTAAGGTATGTCTCTGAAATCTTGATAAGGTACTTGCTAGGTGTAAGGATACTAACTTAGTTCTAAACGGTGAAAAGTGTTATTTTTTGGTTAGAGAGGGAATAGTATTGGGACATAAGGTGTCTAAGTCAGGTTTAGAGGTTGATAAAGCCAAGGTTGAAGTTATTGAAAAATTGCCCCCTCCCATTTCTGTAAAAGCGGTGCGAAGTTTCCTTGGTCATGCAGGTTTTTATCGGAGATTCATCAAGAATTTCTCCAAGATTACAAGACCTATGTGCAGTCTTTTAGAGAAGAAGGTGAAATTTGAGTTTGATGAGATGTGCTTGAAAGCTTTTGAGATGTTGAAGAGGAACTTAATTGAGGCTCTCATCTTAATTGCTCCTAATTGGGAAGTACCATTTGAACTCATGTGTGATGCAAGCGACGTAGCAGTGGGTGCAGTGTTAGGAAAAAGAAAAAATAAAGTGTTCCACTCGATCTATTATGTAAGCAAGACCCTAGATTCTGCACAAGCTAATTACACAGTGATTGAGAAGGAGATGCTAGCTCTAGTGTTCGCCTTCGACAAGTTTAGATTGTATTTGGTAGGTACTAAAGTGATTGTTTTTACTGACCATGCAACTATTAGGTACCTATTCAACAAGAAAGATGCTAAACCAAGGCTGATTCGGTGCATATTGCTTCTCCAAGAATTTGACCTTGAGATTAAGGATAGAAAAGGTACTAAAAATCAAATAGCTGATCACTTGTCTAGGTTGGAGGATTTTTCCCATATGCATGAAAGTGAACAAATAAGCGAAGAGTTTTCGGATGAACAGTTGATGGCACTAGATATAGCTCAAGTGCCTTGGTATGCAGATATTGTGAATTTGATAGTAAGTGGAGATTATCCTCCGGGTGCAACTACCCAACAAAAGAAAAAGTTCAATCATAATGCTAAGTTTTATATCTGGGATGAACTGTTCTTGTTCAACAAAGGTGTGGATCCGGTGGTGAGAAGATGCATTTCGGAGTATGAGGTTCAAAAAGTGCTCGAAAGTTGTCATGCAAGCCCATATGGAGGACACCATGCAGGAGAGCGCATGACGCACAAGGTACTATAATCTGGTTTCTTTTGGCCCTCGTTACTTAAAGATTCCATTGCTTTTGTGAAGGGTTGCGATAAATGTCAAAGGTTAGGTACTATTTCAAGACATGAGATGCCGCTAAGTAACATTTAGGAGGTGGAAATTTGTTATGTGTGGGGTATTGACTTTATGGGTCCCATCCCGCCATCAAGTAGAAACCAATACATCCTTGTGGCTGTGGATTATGTGAATAAATGGGTGGAGGCTGTCGCTCTTCCTTCGAATGATTCAAGGGTGGTGATCAAGTTCATCAAGAAGCACATCTTCACTCGCTTTGGCACTCCAAGGGCAATCATAAGTGATGGAGGTAAGCATTTCATTAGCCATCTAGTTAAAAATCTTCTTGCTAAATATGGTATTCGGCATAAGGTTGCTACAGCTTACCATCCTCAAAGGAGTGGCCAAGTAGAAGTTTTAAATAGAGAAGTGAAGCAAATTTTGTAGAAAATAGTGAATGCGCAGAGGAAAGATTGGTCTGAGAAGTTAGATGATGCGTTGTGGGCATATATAACTGCTTATAAAACACCAATAGGGACTTCTCCCTATCACATAGTGTTTGGTAAAGCATGTCATCTTCCGGCGGATTTAGAACACCAACCTTATTGGGCAATTAAGAGATTGAATTTGCACCCCGAACTGGCCGGTAGAAAGAGAGTGAATCAATTGCATGAACTTGAGGAGTTTAGGCTCCACGCATATGAGAATGCCAAGCTTTGAAAAGAAAAGACGAAAAGGTGGCATGACAAGCACATAGTTACTCATACTTTCACTCCGGGAGAAAAGGTACTACACTTTAACTCTAGATTAAGGTTATTCCTCGAAAAACTAAGGTCTAAATGGAGTGGTCCTTTCGAAGTGGTAAGAATGACATAACATGGGGCTGTTGAACTTAAAGGTGAGACTGGCCCTACGTTCTTAGTAAATGGATAAAGGGTGAAACACTACTTTGGTGTGGATTCGGATTGTGATCTAGAGGCTCTTAAGCTAAATGATGAATGATCCAAGCTGAGTCGTGCCGCAACATTAAATCAAGCACTAAACTGGAGGCAACCCGTGAACAATATGTAATAGATAAGTAGTTAGTTTTTGAATTTTGATTTTTTTTTTGTTTTAGCATAGTTTCAATTCTTAGAATCTAGGAAGTACTTTTATTTATTAGTTTTAGCTAGATAAGATTTTTTATTATTTGTAACTTAGTTTTTAATAGTGAAAAACAAAAAAAATAATAAAAAAATCACTGAAGCCAGGCGCATTGGCTGGCACGCCGCGCCTGGTGTTAAAGTTCAGAGGCCTCCTCCTGGTACACTGGCTGGCGTGCCACGCCAGGACTGAAAATTCAGAGCCCTTATTCAGGCACTCTGAGAGGTGCATCGCCCCTCCCATCGCCCCAAGCCCAATTTTCTCTAGCTGGGTCAACTCGACCCACCGCACCTGACCCAATCCCCTTAAATCCCTAAAACTTTTATTCTTCCCCCATTCTCCACTAAACCCACCGCCCCAACCCCATCATTCTCTCAATTCTTCTTCTTCCTAAACCCCTTCTTCTTCCTCCATCAATCTCCACATTCCTCCATTAAAACCCACCTCAAACTCTTCTTTTCCCAAACACCACCCCATCTTCTTCAACTCTTCTTTTTCCCACACTCCACTATAAATACCTCCACTCCACCATTCCACTTCACTAACTTCTTTCTCTCTCCAAAATTTTCTTTTCTTTTTTCTTCTTCCCTTTCACTGTCCGACCGACCCCCCTTCTAATTTTTCAATTTTTCTTTTGTTCCATTTTTTTCTTCTTAACAGGTGGTGATGGCTCCTAAAGCTAAAAATATTGCGGGTTCCAAGTGAAGTAGGAAGGGCGAAACATCCAGGTCCGCTAGTGGTCGGGAACCAGTGCAAAAATTTGGAAAGAAACCTGTGGAAAGGTATGGATGGGAGTGGTTTGACAGTCAAAGAGAGGCCAAGTATATAGGGGACGAGTACGTCAATGAGGTAAGATTGCAGTCACAATTTCTTGTTATTTATCAAACTGTGATTGAGTTGGGGCTGCGATTTATTTTTGAACATTTGGGAGATTGTAATTTGTCATTAGTTCGGGAGTTCTATGCAAATTGGCTCACTGAAACTAAGTATAAAATTATGCCTATTCAAGGTAAGGATGTGAAATTTTCTGCTAGAATACTGAATGAGTTTTTGGGAACCTCGAATTGTGATACTGATGATTTTAATAGATTAAAGGATAAACCTTCTTATAGGGATATCCGACATATATTATGTGGGGTTGAATCGACTGTGAGGTGGGTGAGAAGCAAGGATATTAGGAGGCATTCTACCATCCACTTTGCTAATTTTAATCAGGTTGCTCGGGTGCAATTAAAGATAGTTTGTAGTGTGTTGTTGCCCGCTAAACATCTTACAGATGTGACGCGAGATAAGGTGGTTCTAGTTTATATGTTGATAAAGGGCCTGCCCATTAATGTTGGGGCATTTCTTAGACAGAACATGGTGAAGCTTAGGAATAATTTGCGATTGAGGTTTTGATACGAGAGGTTGATAACCAAATTCTGAGGGCCCAGTGTATTGAGGAAGAAGCGGTGAACCTAACTGTTTCCTTCCACCCCAATTTTGATGGGCAAAATAGTTGATGTCACTTGGACAAAGGCATTGGACACGCCCCATGGACATGTCTTGTCAGCCCCAAAGCGGCAAAGCTAAGATAATAGTGTTATGGCTAGGATGTTCAGCATGGTGAAACTAAAGCTACATATTGGAGGCAATCCTGTCACTGATGAGGATATGGAGACCCTGGCGGATCTCTACCCGTTAATAGAGAGTGCCGCTTTTCTTTGTAGGACTGGTCCTGCTTTTCTTGAGCCGCTGGATAATGATGAGGCTACTGTTGATGAAGATATGGAGGATGATGATGTTGATGAGGAGGGGAATGCCTTAATGGATTTTGATGGTGGTGACGTCGAGGCCTAGAGGCCCGATGGAGTATTTCTATCTCTATGCTTTGTTTTATTTGTGCACTGAGGACAATGCTTATTTTTAAGTGAGGGGTAGGTAATATGTCTCTTTTGTATATAGTTGTTTACTGCTTTATCGAGTCTAGTGTTAGTTTAGTTTTTAGTTTTAGGCCTAAATTTTTAATTTTTCTTGTTTTGGGTTTCTTAGCGTTTGTTTTCGGTACTTTTAATAAGGATAGTCCCTTTGAACAGACTAGGACTAGTTTTACTGCTTTATTGAGTCTTAGAGTCGTTGTAAGAGCAACAATTCCCAATGATGGATGGATGACGACTATCTTAAGGGAAAATGAATCACATAGAGGAGTAGGATTGAGAAACCAACCTTGGTCTTTTGAAACTATGTCCGAAAAGGTTATCCAGACGTCATGGGTAGTCATAATTGGAAAAGTGCAAAAGAATGGTAACCTTGTAACAAGCATGTGTTCTTAGTTTTGACTCAAAATAAAAATAAATGGTCTTAATTGTGTAGTAATACCGTAATGCAAGTTGTCTAAGCATGCTAGTTGATATATCCTTATATGTGTCATGATGCCATGTGTGGTGAGTGTTGTTGGGTTCTTGCTTTAACTAATATCTAGAACCTGCCTTGCGTGTGTTGAATTAGTAGCTTGTATGATTTAGGGAATGTGATTGAGGCATTTCTTTCAAAAAGACAATTATTGACTCTACTTGTATGCCTACCATTGAAATTATCCTCGTGAATCCCCATTAAGCCTTTAGCCTTGTTTGTTGATAAGCCATATTATAAGCCAAAACCCGTTTGTTTGATACCAAAGTCTTTTGATCCTAATAAAATCCTTAATACACTATGTTAAGAAGAAGGGTTGAAAATGTTGGTTGATATGAGAAAGGGTGAAATGCTAAATTGTGTGGAGAAGAAAAGAATAAGTGAAACTCTGTTTTGGCCCTAGTCCTTAGTGACATTGTGCACCTCAACGCAATTGAGGGTGGCTATTTCAGAAATATGCCTAAACATTGGCCCTGGTCCTACCAAGGATATTGTAAACCTCACTCGAACCTTAAAATCTCGAGTAAGGGTGGCTAGTGCAAAGGCATGAAATAAAAAAGAGAAGAGAGAATAAAGGGCGAAGATGGAGCAACATAAGGGAAAAAAATTCATGAAGTGTGTACTAAGAGGAAAGAAAAGCTAAGGAGGAAGTTGTTGGCAAAATAATGACATGTGCATTAGGGAGGTGTAGTCACTAAAATGATTCCTAAATATTCCCTCCCTTACCCGAAGCCAACATTACAACCAAATAGAAGACCTCTTGATTCCTTGAGAAATACATTGTGAAAGTGAGAATACACTATGGGCAAGCTTATGGCATGTTAAGACAAATAGGAATTTTATTTGTGAGAGTGAGTGTCTTGTTTGAAAAATAGGCCTTGTTGTTATTGTGAATGCTTGAGTGAAAGGCTTTACTAAACACAAATAAGTGAGGGCATTCATGGCATGTGTTTGGATTATCTAATTGGTATGTTTGTATGAGTTTACATTAGCCCGGAAAAATAGTAAAAGAGTCATTCTTTGAGCATATGTGTTGTAACTTGGTGTAAAAGTTTTGAAATGTTGCACCCATTGTGAACTATGTTACTCTCCAATATACACGCAAGTGTACGTGGTCTCTCAAGTAATATAGATTCTTAAAGAAATGAGTTATCGTTCCCAAGGGACTTATGATTAACTTATATTTGACACTCAATTCTACAAATAAAATAAGAGTAACCGTTTTCAGAAATTGTAAGGATTGTTAACTACTACTAATTATGCAATAAATAAAAGTAACCAAGATTGAACGACTTTAAGATGATGTTTCAAGCAAGTAAAAGGCAATTCCAGGGCTGAACATGTACTGAATCTTATGTATCATATTATAGGCTTAGAACTAATATTAGTTGTCAAGTTACTGGTTTATAGGGTTAATTGTATGAGTCGGGTTACACACCTCTCGTTGCCTACTCCAGTTAGCTATCTAACTACATCGTTAGGCGGGGATAAATAGACTAACTGGCGAGCATTTATATTACATTCTATTTCGTAACCAAGCAAGTTGTTCGTCCGGGCGTCACTCCTGAACACTAATCACCTCAATCAAATGGGTTTACCGAACTCTCTATATTCTCTGGTCTATAGAATCCCTCATCTCTTGATTTTAAGATTAAACAATATATTTATCTATAGATGGCCAGTCAAGAAATACTAAAACAAGAATATAGAAGTAACTTATAATGACAACCAATAATTAATTCAAAAGGCCTTAAATAATCAACAACCAATTACTAGCTACAGCCCCAGAACTAGGGTGTTTAGCCACTCATGCTATTAGAAAACCACAAAATACTATTGTTCATGCGATTTCTGGAAAATAGAAGAGTTCGAAGATTGAAACCTATTACAAATGATGAAACTTGCTCTTGCACACCAATAAAAAGTCGAACCCCAACAATGGAGCCCTAAGGGTCTATTTATAATAGTTAGGAACAATAGAGTCGAATTCTACTTCAACTAGGAGTACTTTTTAAATCAACTTTCGCTCAAAAATCCGCACAGAACTGGGGCATCGCACCCTCGTCACGCCTGGCAGGCTGGCACGCCGCGCAGCCAGTACGCCCAAATGCAGCCCCAGTAAACTGGCATTTGGCGTGTCGCGCCCTTGCTGCACCAGTGATGCTCGACGCGCCAGGTTTTGCTCCGGGCGTCACTTGTCATCTTCAACTCCTTTTCTTCCTTGAATCTATCACTTCCCTTAGGAACCCAGCAAAACTGCTAATCATGTATATTAGTATGCAATCATTGCAATTCTTAGCCAAAACATGCTAGTTATATTAGTGAATGTCCTAAAACATACGTTAAAGATTGATAATTTGTAGTAATTGGGCATATAAATCTGCCCAAGATCACCACCCCACACTTAAACATTTGTTAGTCCTCGAACAACTCTATCTTACCAAATCATACTCTTAACCCTTGGACTCCTCACCTCGCTTTACAATCGACCAAACATTTTTTAATCATGATCTTATGGCAAACACTAGATGCAATAATTTCCACTCTTCCTTGTAGTCTACCAATCAACAATTCACAACCTCGATGAATGACTCTTCTCCAATAATTCCAGGCTAATGCAATATCATAGAGACATACCAAAAAGATTAAGCACCAAACATGTTTCATGAATGCCCTCACCAATTTAAGTATAGCCTTTCTTTCACACCAACAAGATTGCATTTCAATCATAAGGCTCTTTTTATAAAATTCACTCTCACGCTCACAAATGAAGTTCTTACTTCTCTCAACATGCCATAAGCTTGCCCATAGTGTATTCTTATTTTCGCATTATATTTCTCAAGGAATCACGAGGACTTTCATTTGGTCGTAATGTCGGCTTAAGGTAAGGGAGGGAATATTTAGGAATTATTTTAGTGACTACACCTCCCTAATGCACATGTCATTGTTTTGCCAACAACGTCCTACTTAATTTTTCTTTCCTCCTAATACACACTTCATGACTATTTACCCCTTTTTGTTGCTCCATCTTTGCCTTTGTTTTTTTTATTTTTTTTCATGCATTTGCACTAGCCACCCTCACTCGAGATTTTAAGGTCCAAGTGAGGTACATAATGTCCTAGGTAGGACCAGGGCCAATGTTTCGAACATATTTCTAAAACAGTCACCCTCAATTGTGTTGAGGTGCACAATGTCACTAAGGACCAGGGCCAAAATAGAGTTTTTACTTATTCTTTTCTTTTTCACACAATCTAGCATTTCACCCTTTTTCATATCAACCAACATTTTCAACCCTTCTTCTTAACATAGTGCAATAAGGATTTTATTAGGATCAAAAGACTTTGGTATCAAACAAATGGGTTTCGGCTTATCACGTGGCTTTTCAACAACAAGGCTAAAGGCTTAATGGGGCTTCACTAAGGATAATTTCAATGGTAGGCATCCAAGTTGAGTCAAGAATTTGATTTTTCAAATAAACGCCTCAATCAAATTCCCTAAGTCATACAAGCTACTAATTCAACACACACAAGGCAAGTTCTAGATATTAAGTGAAGCAAGAACCAACAACACTCACCACACATGGCATCATGACACACATAAGGACCCAACACTTGTAGCATGCTCACATAAAATACATTACGGTGTTTCCACACAATTAAGCCCATATTATTTATTTTTCATTTAGAGTCAAGACAAAGAGATTATGTTTGTTTTCAAGGTCACCATCTTAATATTGCAAACAAAGTGTTACCACCCATGATGTCTAGCCAACTATCAAGATAAGGTTTCAAAGAGCCAAAGAGGTTGGTTTCATACTTTCTACTCCTAGTGACTAATTTTCCCTTAAAACGGTCGTCATCCATCCATCATCGGGAACTATCACTCCTACAATGACTCTAAGACGCAACAAAACTAAACAAACTATTCATAGTCGGTTTAATGGGATTATCCTCGGGAAAAGAACTGAAAACAAAATGCAAGGAACCCTCCTAAAAATTAAAAAGACTCGATAAAGCAGTAAACAATGTACAATGAAGTTCAACTTCCACCCCACACTTAAACAAAACATTGTCCTCAGTGTGCAAAATAAAACTAAGTGCAAAGGTAAAAGAGAACTCCATGTCGGTCTCTAGGCCACGTGCTTCAAATCAGTGGGTTGCCACATTAGTGGCAAAATACATAGCCATCGAGGCTGCATTACCATCTCCATCACCCGTATCAGTATCATCTGACTCATCCTCCTCCGAGCCATCCTCCTCATCAGCAGTGGCATCATCATCATCAATGGGTTCTTGGAAAGCCGAGCCCATCAGACACATGTACATTGTGCTATCTGTCAAAGGGTGACGCTCAGCTAGTGTCGCCATTTCATCCTCAATCATCAGACGGCCACCTATCCGCAGTTGGGGCGATGGGAGGCACGATACCCCACCCTTGTTCCGAATTTTCCAGCATAAACATGATTAAATAGGACTCCTAGTTGAAATATAATTTAGTTTCAATTTTCCTACTTCTTATAAATAGACCGCTTAGGCTACATTGTTAGAGTTCGACTTTTTATTGGTGTGCAAGAGTAAGCTTCATGGTTTGTAATAGGTTTCGATCTTCTAACTCTTCCATTTTCCAGAAATTGCATGAACAATTGTATTTTGTGGTTTTGGCTAAACGTGTTAGTTCTGGGGCTGTAGCTACGAATCGATTGTTGATTATTTAAAGGCTTGTTGAATTAATTCTTGGTTGTCATTATAAGTTGCTTCTATATTCTTATTTTAGCATTTTGTGCTTGATCACCATAAGATAAATATATTGTCTAATCTTAAAATCGAGATAGGAGAGGTTAGATAGACCATAAAATAGAGAGAGCTCGATCGACCCATTTTATTGAGGTGATTTGTGTTTAGGAGTGACTCCCGGACGACAACTTGCTTGGTTACGAAACAGGATGAAATATAAATGCTCGCCAATTAGGCACGTTTATCCCCGCTCAATGATGTAGTTAGACTACTAACTGGAGTAGGCGACTAGAGGTTTGATGCCCAACTCATACAATTAACCATGTAAACTAGTAACTTGACGACTAAAATTAGTTCTAAGCCGAGAATATGATACATGAGATTCATTACATGCTGCAGCCCTGAAATTTTCTTTTACTTGCTTGAAACATCATCTTAAAGTAGTTCAATCTTGGTTACTTTTATTGCATAATTAGTAGTAGTAGTTAGCAACCATCACCATCTCTTAAACGGTTACTTTTATTTTATTTGTAGAATTAAGTGTCATATATAAGTTGATCATAAGTCCCTTGGGAATGATAACTCGTTTCTTTAAGAATCTATATTACTTGAACAACCACTTACACTTGCGTGTATATTAGGGAGCAACATTGAAAACTAATATTGTTACACTTAATGAAGAAACAAGTGGTTCCACTCTGCTCTTCTGCCTCAAGGCTGCCACAGAATGGAGGGAAGAAATCTAAAACTCGAGATAGTGAAACTCTAAGATGATCAATCAAGGAACTAGTGTTGGTTATATCTCTTACTTGTTGAGATGTAGGCATGCGATATACGACTCCACCTTGACGATACTCAATTTGAAGCTCAAGAATGTCCCATGGTGTCAACTCAATTATCTTGCAATTATCTTCAATCACACTCTCTCCAACAGCTTTAATCGTCCATGTTGACATGATCGATACCTTCGAGGCCATAACTTCAGACCTACAAGTTAAAACAATAATTAAGATTACACGAATTGCTGTAAGATTGCTCTGTTTTCTTTTTAAACAATCATGCAAGCTTTGATGATTGACAAAGTAAATAATAAACTATTTTAAGGAGCTGAAATAAAGACAGTGTACAAAAATCAAGGAACAGATAATACTAATTTCTCATAAAAAGAATGAATAAGTTTGAGTCTCACTTGGTATAACTCTAAGGGCATCTCCAACCCAATCCTCTATTTTACTCTCCAAATATAGAGTTCTCTATTTTTTCAGACAACCAACTCCAACCCAATTCTCTATTTTACTCTCTAAAAAGGAATCTTTTTCTCTCTCCTCAATATTATATTATTATTTCTATTTCATTCTTATTTTCTTATTTCATACTATAAATCCTTTATTTCTTTTTTCCCAAATAATTACTTTATATAATTTTTAACGTGATATAAAATTATTTTTTATTCTAAATTTTTAAATAACATAAATTGCAAGAAAATATAATATAATACATAAATTAGGGGACAAATTCAAATAAAAGTGACATACAATTACATAAACACTCAATTTTCAAAATTATTACGTTGCTCCCATAAATGCTCTATTAATGCATTACGGAGTTCAAAATGAACATTTTTGTCCTTAATTTTTTTATGTCTAGCTAAAAATTGTTCAAACCGTAGATTTTCATCTATCACCATTTCTATAGTTGGAGTTGGAGCCTCTACGGCATCTTGAATTGGTGCATTGAGATCACGTTCATCCTCAATTATCATGTTGTGCAGTATAATACATGTAGTCATTATATCATGTAGCACTTCCTTTCTCCAAAAACGTGACGGTCCTGCAATAATTGCAAAACGTGATTGCAAAACTCCGAATGCACGTTCAACATCTTTTCGGCACGATTCTTGTTTCATCGCGAAATATTTCTTTTGTTGGGAATGAGGATCACGAATAGTTTGAACTATTGTAGACCATTTAGGATATATACCATCAGCTAAATAATAACCCATATCGTATTCTTTTCCTTGAATAACATAATGGGCGGGAGGCGCAATACCGCTAGCAAGATTGGAAAATAAATGTGATGACTCTAAAACATTAATATCGTTATTGGTGCCAGGCAAACCAAAATAAGCATGTCATATCCAAAGGTCATAATCAGCAACAGCTTCAAGAATAATTGTTGGTGATCCACTACGACCTGCGTATTGCCCAGCCCATGCCGTTGGACAATTTTTCCATTTCCAGTGCATGCAATCTAGACTACCTAACATTCCTGGGAAACCACGCTGCTCACCAATGTGTAGAAGCCTCGCAACATCGTTAGGTGTTGGTGATCTCAAATATCGCTCACCAAAAACCTCTACAATAGCTCGACAAAATTATTATGTTATGTATTGTATAGTTATCTTGTATTTAAATTATCATATCATGTATTGTATTTTTAAATTAAATTTTTTCATCTTGCCATTTTAATTTTGCGTATTCTTTATAATGAAAATTAATAATAAAATAAAATTTTACTATTCACGAAAATTAGAAAAAAAATTAAAATACTATTAATTTGAAATTAAAATAGTATATATTAAATAATATTTTAAAAAAATATTATATTACATTTAAAAAAGAATTATGAATATTAGATATTTAATTAATGGAATTATATGTAAAATAATATGTTAATTAGAAAGTAATAGAAATAATAATAAAATAATGAAAAAGTGAAATAGAGAGTGTGAATAGTAGTTCTCCAAATTTGGAGAACTACTATTCAACTCTCTAAATTTGAAGAATAGAGAGTGATTTGGAGTGCCCATTCTCTATTTTACTCTCCAATTATAGAGAATGGAGAGTAAAATAGAGGTGGGTTGGAGATGGTCTAACTCAAAAAGTTGCAGTTGATGGGGAGTTCATAGTAAAGAGAACTGTGCTTAAATAGAAGGGAGGTCATATACTTACACACTACAACAAAAACAACTTTTAGCGGTAATAAATAGACACATTAATAAAGAGTGCTAAAGTCTTTATCGACATTAGTTAAGTGCAGTTAGATTCAATACCACTAAAAGCTTTAGGGACATACAAAGAGTGCACTTGCCGCTAAAAATACATATTTAGCGGCAATTGAGTCATTGTCGTTAATTAATTAAAGCTAAAAATCATTTTTGATGTAGTGACATAGCAAAAATAAAGGTAATTAAAAAATTGAAACCTCATATTAATAACGTGTTATGAAATAAGTACACTTAAAGTATCCCTTTTTTGAGTTTCATAACTAAATTATTGAGAGTGTGAGTTTCATACATAAACTATCACTTATTAGTTTGAGAAATACCATCTCTCTTTTATTACACTCTCATCATGATGTGTGTTATACACTCTCTCGTTTATTTAAATAAATTGTGTTATTATTTTTTAGCAATCGCGATGTACCATAAATAGATGTTATTATTAGTACTATAATAGAGAGTTAAAAACAGTCTTTGTTTCTCTCCTTTTTACTCTTGCTTTTGCAGTATTTGAGATCCATCTCGTTGATTCTATGCAGGTTTTAAATGGTGAGACTCCTCAGACAGGCGTATCCAGGATTTTGGAAGGATGGGTGCATTGTTATCAAAAGATGCATTTAACATATAAATTTGATTGTTTGAACTTTTAGCTCGCTTAACACCGAATTGATAAATTTTAAAAATTATAGGTCCAAAACATATAATACTATTAGTTTTAAACTTTTATATACACATATGATTTAATTATATAAAATTTTAAAGTGTTGTTTTTCTTTGTTTTTGGAATTTTCAATGTAACACACTTGAAAATTTTGAAAGATTAAAGCAAAAAAACAAAAACAAAATTAATTGAAAGGTCAAAAGTGTACCGATAACACTTGGAGAGGTGTTACTAAAAAAAAAATATAGATATAAGATTTAATTTTTTATCCTCACTTAGAGGGATGCACCCAATCATCATCGTATTGTTATATAATACTTTGAACATGAGCTTACATATCTATATATAAACATTTTTTTTTTAAAAAAAAAAATATAACACTACTATATATGATCTAGAAAGGGGAGCATGGGTTCATGTGAACCCACATAACCCCATCTAGATACGCCCCTAATGGGTTCACCATGTAATAAAAAGGGAGCCTCGTCCTTGTTGTTCCAAGAAGGTAAATACTATATACAAGTGTCACTTGCACTATGGGGCTTAATTTTACGTTTGTACTTTCTCAACTAATCTGGCTCAATCTGGCTCAACACTAGTGCTTACAATAGGCCGGTCAAATAAGATATGAGTGGATTGAAAATGAGTTGAATTAAATTTTTGACGCCAACAGTACTAGATGACAAATGACATAGAAATAAAATGGACATTGCTCTAAATTGTATGACACAAAGAAATAGTTTGTCTAGAAAAATCGATCATAAGAGAAATCATTGTTATGAGGCAATTAATTGTGTTGTAGAGGCCATAAACTTTGGACAGAGAGAAAGTTATTCAAAACAAATCATGAAATGAAATGTATTTTGTTGTTGAAATAAAATGAGGAAGAAGCCATATTCCAAATCTATAAGAGTAGATTTTGCTTTGAAACGGAGGGAGCAGTACTTTTCGTCTTTCAACCAAAAAAAAAAAAAAAAAACGTGTAGTACGTCTTAGTCGGAATAGTAGGTGAATAATATAATGGGAAGTGGATAACTATTTTATGTGGTGCGACAAGGCATGCCCCTTAGTGAGGAACCTAAGCCACCGATGTACGGACGAAGTTATCGCCTCTTTCTAGACTATGATCAAAATCTCAGAGATATATCTAAACTTAACTAGAGTTCTATTATCCCAGAACGCACTTTTTTCGTTTTTTGTGCACTTTTTATGTTGACGTGGTACCTTCAACCATCCAAGTTGGTTGTGTTTTACACACTCGTCTACCACGTGTGTAAATACTATTTTTTCTTTTAAAATTTTTAAATTTTCTTTTTAATTTTAAACTAGTGAATTCATCTGCGCTTCGCGTGGTCATCATAAACACAAATAATTTACTAAATATTATTTGAATAGAAGAGATATTATACACATAAAAAATATATTTTTATGTATATTTAATAATTTTAGTTGAAATTTTAAATAATTTTTATTTTTCTTTCTTACATAAAAAAAGAATATAAGATAATTATATTATACCTTCCTATAAATGTATAGATGTATAATTTGGTTCCATAGGAAAAAAATATGATTTTCTTTTCCATGTAATCATCTTCTTTAGAAGTAAAAGAACCTCTTGTAATTTATAATGATTTTAAAATAAGTAACATAAATACACTATTTTTCAAAGTAAAAAAAAAAACAATAGAAGAAGAAATAAATAAATATACTTTTAAAGAATAGATTATATATATTGGGGTTGTTAAATATAATTAATATACTTTTAATGTAAATAAGTAATTATTACAATTAAATAGTGAGTAATGTTTTTGAAACTTCGACGTACCAATTAACTTTAACGAAGAATAATGATTTTTATATCGTGAAAAAATATAATTAACGTTCTTGTTCTTAGAAAGTCAGTCAACTAATTGTTATTATAATTTCAAAACATTATAAGCATGTAAGCCAAAATGAACTCAAACAATGGTGACCCAAAATGCCCTCTTTTCATATTTATTCTATATTTAGGTTATCAATCCAGATACAATAGATATTTGACTAAATATACATACATCATCTTCTTAATTTTGAATTTTAGAGATAAATCTAGTACTAATTTATATCCCCCAGTATAAAACAAACTTATACTTAGTAATACTTTATGTTATTTATTTGTGTTGTTAAATTTAACTTTATTCATTTCGATCTTTTCCACCCTCCTCTAACCAAATATGAAATGTAATTATGCTTAATGAATTGTAGAAAAACAATAAACAATACAACTTGACCTTATGATGAGAACGTAAGTTATACCATTTCTTTATAATATCAATAAGAATGATTGTGTCTCAATTATTTCAAATAATATAAATGCTTCTCCTTTGTATATATAAATTTTTTTAGAATTACCACATCATCTCTCCCTCCATGTTATTTATATTTATCTTTTAAACTTTTTATGCAGGCATATTTATCGATAGCTTTAAGAACTTACGTAATAAACAACAAATAAGAAATTACTTTATTAAATTTTATTTCTTTTAAGCAAATTCATTATAAATTTTAAAATTTGATTAGTATCAGAATTTTAACATAATTAAGTTACTAATTTGAACCGAGAGAAAAGATTTATAAATTTTAAACTTGATTTGTATTTATAGCAGAATTTCAAACATAATTAAGATAAATTCGTGAGGAAGTGATAGCTCATTAGGATCTACTCTAGTATTTTATAATACTAATTTGAACTAAAAGAAATTATAGACTTACAACAATAAGAAGTTCCTATAAAAATAAAACATAAAAAGCATCATAAATATTCACAAGAAAGAAAGAAAGAAATAATACAATACACAAATCAATGTGACTTTAATCATTAAAATTAAAAATAGAAGAAAAAATAAAATCAATACATAATTGTCTAAAATCTTGTCATATCCACTTCACAACCCTATCAATATTGAAGAGCTTTTTTTTTTTTTTCAAGTCAAACAAACGCAAAGAGGCATCACTCTTGTTGATTATTTACTTGACAAATCTATCACTATTCAAAAGCTTTCTTCATATAAACATTAAATTTAAGAGGCATCATAGAAATACATAAGAAAAAAAAGAGAGAAAAAAGAAATAGTACAATAAACATATCATTAAAAAATAGAAGGAAAAAATAATCAATGCATAATTATCTAAGCTCTTGTCAATATCACTTCACAAGTCTATCACTATTCAAAAGCTTTCTTCTTCTTTTTCAAGCCAAATAAAAGCATAAATATAATACTATTGTGAAAATGAAGGGTAACTTTGGGTAGAATGAAACAAAAATATGAATTTATATAGAAAATAATGGAGGAATACCATAAGGTATCTTAACTTTCATATTTAATATTTAAGGGTTTGTTTTTCTATTGATTTTACTTTCTTTGTCTTTCGTTTTGATTTGATTTCAAATGTCTTGTATTTAAAATAAGTTAATTTGAACGAATATCAAAATAAGTGAAGAAAATCAAATAAACATAAAAAAAAAAATAGAAAGTTAAAATTAAAGGATATGTTTAAATTATATATTTTTTTAAAAAAATACACATAATTTTTTAAATATAATTAAAGTGAAAAGATAATAAATTAATTTTAAAAAAAAGTTTAAAGTGAAAAGAAATAAAAATAAATATTTTACAAAGAAAGAAAAAAATAATTAAATATATATAAGTTTTAATATCAATAAATATGTGTATTAACTAATTATAAAGTTAACAATAAACAAATAACATGTATCCAATTTGTCCACTCATCACTTGCCTTCAAGAGAGTGTACACACTTTCTATGTCATGTCAGCGTTTGTGGTGTATTTATTCCATTTTAAATTAGTTTAGGGGTAATATAACTCTAGTTTAATTTAGGTGTGTCTGATATTTCGGTCATAGTCTAAGAGGTGTCATAGTCTAAGAGGTACATATGAGTTATCTTGCATTAAGTATGAACAAATGGTACTTTTTCATCTTTCACAAAAAACGTGTAGCTTGGCTTTATCTTTTACTTTCTTTGTCTCTATTTATTTGTCCTTTTTTTATTTGACATACCTATTAAGAAAATAATGTAATTGATTTAGTAAGTTTACCATTTTACCCATATTAATTGATAGAATTCCAAAATCAATTTACTCATTAAAGAGGTTCTACCATTTTTAAAAATATTAATTCTCTAAATAAATAAATTAAGAATATAATAGGTGAAGAATATCATTTGTTGAATTGAACACCAACATTGTTACAATTCCTTAACTAAATTAAAGTGCATTGTGTTTTATACATTCTTAATAGTATAGTTGTTCATTAATGTGAGACAAAAAAAAACTGTAGTTCGTAAGTTCATAATGATCATATTTCCAAAAAATTCCCAGTTAAACAAAAACGAAAATAAAGAATTAATATTTTCGAATTCATTTTCTATCTTGCGAAATTGGTATTTAGCCATAAGGGTACTATGAAGAAATTATTTTCATTAATAATTATTGCCTTAAATCTAAAAGGAAACAAATGTAACCAAATTAGAAGCCCACTGGACAAATTGGAGGGGAGCCCGGTGTATGCATTAAAAACTCTTATATTACTAATAACATGATTTATCATATATTGGTTGTACATAATATAATATCAAATAAAGTGTAGATTAAAAACGTATAAATAATATATTAATAAACAAAAAAACAAAAATAATATATTTGTTATTTCTACTAATGCATTTTATCAAACGATACCTTACTATCTAGAATTTTCAAAGCTCTAAATATTAAAATAAATAAATAAACCCCTTTTATTGACCTAAACATAAATAAAAATGTCCCTTTCATTCAAATTAGAAAGAAGAAGAAGAAGAAGTCAAAGTGATAGTCCCGCAAAGATTTGTATGATCTAACCAAATTTGCAAAGTTTTTCCCAAATAAGTATCACTTGTCTAATAATTAATGTTTGGTATGTGTCAAATCTCTTAATTAGCATTGTTGACCTTTAGATTTTTTAATAAATGATATATCAAATTACGAAGATTGATTGTAACTCAAATAACAAATCATAATATTACATGATTACTAAAAATGTTGACCATTAGTTTCGCTATAAATCCTATGGATTATGATTATTATCCACATATGTGCATGTTATTTGTTTTTACTGTTTGTCAGTTATATAAGAATGAAATTTTATTTTTACAGAATTCACAGAAATGACCTATTTGATTTAATTAATTTATTAATATTTGACTTTTTATGTGTCATTAGAAAATGACGTGAAGTTTCATGTGTAATAAGTTGTATTACATACACATTAATTGGATGAGAAAAAAGTTTATCGACTTCAAATGCTTAGTTGTTAAAATCATGAGTAGAAGAAACCAGTCAACAATTCAAGTTTAATGATGAAAATTCAAGTGAAGACTAAATATGGACCCAAATATATTTTATTAGACTTAAAACTTTACCCCTTAACTCCTTAAAATTATATCAAAAACATTCCGACTCTACATCTCTCATTTTATTAAATCCTAAAACGAAAAAATAAAGGAAAATCGTCTTTTGCACATTCTATAGCGAATATCGCACTTCCTACAAATATATATATTGGATAGAAATGATAACACATATCTGCAAACTCTAAAACAGCAGTTCAGTGAATTAACTGCTTCAATCTTAATTCAAAGTTCTTGAATACTGTTTTCAATCCATTGAAGGATACCAATGTATTTTTCTTTCCCCCCCAAATTGATGCAGAAATGAGGAAAAGAAGAAGAATATTTCTCTATTTCAATATACAAAATTTGAAGCAAGTCCTCTGTATTTATAAATGTTGCTCTCATTTGCACACGAAAGTATACGTGATAGTGCAAGTAATATAGTGGCTCTTAAAAGAACCAGATTATCGAACCTAAAAGACTTGTCAATTAACTATTTTTACTAAATTATACTGGTCTAATTATTTATTTAAGAGTGTCAAAAGAAAAGAATGCAAGAACAAAATAATAAAATTACTTACAATAGTTGGAAAATTCCAGGGCTGCAGCGTGCAATGAATTTCATGTATCATATTTTTGACTTAGAACTAATTTTAGTTGTCAAAGTTATTGGTTTATAGAGTTAATTGTATGAGTCGGGCTACACACCTCTCGTTGCTTTCTCCAGCTAGCTATCTAATTACATCATTTGGCGAGCATTTATATTTCATCTTATTTCGTAACCAAGCAAGTTGTTCGTTCGGGCGTCACTCCTGAACACTAATCATCTCAATCAAATGGATCGACCGAGCTCTCTATATTCTCTGGTTTATCTAATCCCTCCTCTCTTGATTTTAAGATTAGACAATAGATTTATCTTATGGTGCGCAAACATAAAATACTAAAACAAGAATATAGAAGCAACTTATAATGACAACCAAGAATTAATTCATAAATTTTAAATATTTAACATTCGATTCGTAGCTACAGCTCCAGAATTAGGGTGTTTAGCCACTATTCTCTAAGAAAAGAAAAAGAAGAAAATAACCCTAAAAAATATTGACGACTTTCTATTTGATGCCCTATGATTGATCTCCACCTCTAGATTGATGTCCCTCTTTAAAATTATTTTTGTGGACTATTTATAAATGTAGAAACCCTAAATAAAATAATTGAATCCAAAACAAATTGAAAAACCAAAACCAAAAAAGAATTGAATTTGTAAGTTGTAAGCGTGAACAGTAACCGCCTTGCGCTTTAACTTCCGCCGCCTTCAATAGTTGGAGATGCCTTCACATGATGCCACGTGGCAAGGCCAATATCAATTGGCGTTCTTTGGCTATCTGCACAATTTGTATAAATATAAATATTTAATTTATTAAGCTGTCTGCTTGATTTCGTTCTATAATCTTCTATCTTTAATTCGTTTTAGCTTCAAATTTCTTCAATTTTACACCAATTTATTTCTACAAATAAAATATACTATGTAATACAATTCATAAAATTCATGCTCAAAAAAGGAAAAATTTCTACTATATAGAAACATGAAGTGTAGGACTACCACAGCTTAATGTTATTGTACATTGTGCAGCAAATGTTGTACAAATTTTTAGGTTTAGTTATTTAAAGCAAAAGTAAGGGTATTTTCGTCTTTTCAATCTGTTCTTTTCTTCTACCAGTTTCTCGATCATTCTTATTTTTTCTTCTTCTCTCCTTAGTTTCTCTGGAGTTCCTCTTCTTTACTTTGAGACTCCAATGGCGAAAGCTAGGTATGTGAATTTTTCACTCTTCTTTAGAATTTCAATAATAATAAACCTTACATTTCACTTAAGTTTAGAATTAGATTTTTAACTCTCTGTTATGTTCTTCTTCAAACCTCAAGTCTTCAAATCTTCAGATATGTTCTTCTTCAAATTTTGCAACTATTTTCTTTCATGGAAAATATGAAGGAATATGTTGTCCTCACATAGCTGCAATTTTTGTTTTAGTTGATGAATTGAAGTAGCAATGATTGTACATCTCTATTTTATTAATATTGACTTATCAAATATATTTTTCCTTGATTCTTATGTGTAAGAAAACAAAGGAGAATCTTGTGTTGGCCTTGGAATCAGACAACTCAAATATGCATGCAAGATATTGGCTTTCAAACTTCATCTCAAGTAGTATGTCCCTGGGGCATACAAAGCTAGGTAAGTTTTAGTGTATTTTAGGAAGATTTGGCATCTGCAAATGCGGACACTTATCATCATTTATATGCTATTATATTAAGTTTCAAGCTTTTCCTTTTTATATTGTTGAAATCATCATGTGTATGGTTAAGGTTTTTAAAAGTTTCATAACTGAATAAACCATTTTCTAGCTATTAAAAGTAATTGATTTTCAGTTTGTTTGATCACTACTTACATGATATGTATGTATCTAATTACTTCTTGATTTCTGATGAGGGAGTTAATTATTGACTTGAGTGATACCTCCAACACTTTTTCATGGAGTATCTTAACTGAAATTAAGCAATACTTTCAGCACTTCTTCATGAATTACATTGTTAAAACTTATACATCTACTATTCCTTCCTTTTTTTAGTGACAGAGGGGCTGCTTTGTTGGTGGAAGCTGCCGCGATGGGTGATGCAGAAGCTCAATTTGAATTAGGTTGTCATTTAAGAGTTGAGCTGTGATTATCTTTAATTAATTTTCTTGAGAAGAATGGCTATCCTATACCACCTAATATTCATGCTTTAAATTGATCTTTCTTTTTCGCAGTTCTGTAGCATTTCTAGCAGTTGAGATTGGATTCTAGCTGTTAAGATTGAGCTAGGTAAGTGATCATAAATCCCCATTGTATGATATTTTTTTCATTAGTGTTTTTTTTTTTTTAATTTTTTGTTGCTTCTTACTTCTATGTAGTCTTATGTAGTTTTGGAGAACCATGATTACACTATGTCAAAAAAAAATTATGGTTTATATTTTCTCTTGCATTTGTTTTTTTTTATATCTGTTGCTTGATTAGCTATTCAATGTTTTACTATTATGTATGTTTTTGGCTAATATGCCTTCTTTTCATTTTAGTTGTGGACTTGTGGTCAATTTTAGAGGTAAAAGAGAAACAAGGAGGGACTTTATTCTGTACTTTGTTTATTATTTTACTCTGGAAATCAATTCAATGGTATTGAAAAAGAGGTGCTACAAAACCTTCTGTCTCAGTGGTTTAATTGTACCAGTTAGCATTATAAATCTTGAATAAAGGTATTTATTACTGTCGATAGCTTCATCAGCTGGTATTTTCTTCTTGCTCCTCCCTTCTTCAGTAGATTTATTTAGTTGACATAGTTGTAACGTTTGAATTCTGAATATTCTCATCATTGTATTTGTGTTTTCAATTCAATTACCACACATTTCTATGTTCATGGCTTCAGCTAGCTTGAGAAGAAGTCTTCATAGTTGCTGTTGGATATCTCTAACATGGTTTGTGGCCATGAATAATCCCACAGAGCTGAAGGTTATTGATATATTTTCTGCTCGATCTTTTTCTAAAAATATCATCAAAATTTGATGTTCATAGGACACTCAGTAATTAATAAATAGTGTCTTAAACATTTTATGATTACAGCTCTGTAGATTGGATCAAAACATGGAGAGTGTAGAGAGGTAGGAACCCTCTTTGAAATCCTATGTACTGTTCTCTTGGAGTGTCATTTTGTTCGCGGACAAAATTATCTTGGGGTTATAATTCTAGGACTAATTTATCCCTGCTTCCAGGTGAGATAAAATGACACTAAGTTTGAGTATAAATTTATCCTGAAATGAGTTGCACCCTCAACCACACAACGTATAATTTTTTCTATTATATAGAAATGTGATGAACGAGACGACCAGTGGCATTTTGACAATTTTGTTACTTATTTAAGGGCAAATTTGTAATAAGAACGCAAAAGATTTTCTTCTTGGTAGTTATATATCATCCCGTGCTTTCTAGAAGCCATTCTACTCTTTCACGGAGCGCTTTTTATAGTTTGTGCATTCCAGATATTTTTCAGTTTTGGCTCGAGTATTCTCCTTTCATGTGCAGAGTAAGTTCTTTTGTTCTCTTTTCGCTCCTTTCTTTCTCGAGAAATATACCCTAACCTCTTCCCCTCTAATTGAGTAATAGGAATTGCTACTTGTCAATCTATATAATAGAAATTTATTCGTTCTACATGATCTTCAAACTATGCTTTCAGCTTTTTTCGTCTTTCAACGAGAGTTTTAATTAATTTTAGGTATTTTGTCATGATGAAAAAGACAAGTAGCACATAATAAGAGGAAATATAAAACTGGATAAAAGACAACTTCTAATTAGGCATATTATTACTCACATGTGTAAAAAGGTTATCATCTTTAGGAGGCTAAGGGGTCGTTTGGTGTGATGGATAAGGGGAGTTAATCCAGGATAAATTTTAAGTACCCTTTATTTCGTTGTTTGGTTGCAAAGCTTGGGATAACTTATCCCAAGATTATGAATTAGTGCCGGGATAAGTTATCCCTCATATTGAGTGGTATAGTAATCCCGGGATAAAATAGGTAAATGACAAATATGTCCCTTTAAATCCTTTTTATACATCATTTTTCACATTTATGTATATTTACATTTTTTTTAATACCATGTATAATAATATGTACTACTCCTTATTTTTATGATAATTATACATAGTTTTCTATTAAAAAATTATACTATATAAATATAATTTTTATTTATGAATTTATTTGACTAATTCTTATGTTTATTTTATTTTGATTTCTCATAAATTTTCTTCTATTTAATAAACTTAAGAGGGAAGTTCTATTTTTAAGCTAAATAAGAAAAAAGTTATATTTTTAAATACACATGGTACTTATCATGGGAATACATAAACAAAAATGTTTAAGTTAAATAAAATAAAAGTTTTATTTAAAAAATGAATAACTAAAGCTCACAAAGAAAAATTTAAAAAGTTTAAATAAAGTGAAGGGTAATTTTGTAAACAAACAACTTGTTCTTGAAATTTATCAATATATATTATTTTGAATACAACAAACCAAACAATCAATAAGAAATAATCCCAGGACAACTTATCCCAACATAACTTATCCCATCATAACTCATATTCAAACCAAACGACCCCCTGAGGTCATTCTTTGCAACTGTCTTTTTGCATTGACGAAGAAGAAAGAAAGAACTATGCAGTTTTACATGTACGATTTAGAAAGACAAAGGCTCAAAAATCTAAATGGGGGTTACATATTCCCGTCTCATTGGAGGTGGGAAAAATAAAATCTGATATTTCGATGTGGTACAAGTAAGTATAATTTTCCCATCCCCATATTATGTTTGGCTTATTCCATAAATTGTATCTCAACTCTATTTTGGTGGTAGTAGAGCTCTTTCTGACTGTTCTGCAATTTGAAAATGATAATTGTACCAATGGTTGTTATTATGTTGGCTTAACAGTTGTTTTTTTTCATGACACGAGATAGTAAAAGCTTAAAATTCTATTCTTAATCAGTTAGGTTAGAGAAAGAAATATGTCTTGTATTGCTTAGGTAATCTAACTTACAAAATTCTGATATTTGTATTCAGGCTGGATTAGTCCTTTGGTTGGGCTAACT
Source organism: Solanum pinnatisectum (assembly GCA_035578085.1). Taxonomy (NCBI): domain Eukaryota; kingdom Viridiplantae; phylum Streptophyta; class Magnoliopsida; order Solanales; family Solanaceae; genus Solanum; species Solanum pinnatisectum. Next base: position 17,769,373 of record CM069077.1, on the reverse strand, counting down.
TGAATCAGTTTAGTTTTTCACTAAGCCTCATCTGAGTGCTATATACTATTAGCTCCTTGATTACTTATCAAATAAAATGAACTATTCTGATAGTTGAATAAAATACTACATGATAAATAAATTAGAAAAAACGTTCAAATATGCCATCGAATTTTGAGAAAAGGCTCAAGGCTCATCTCTAACTTCTCATTATTGACAAAAATCTTGGTAACAACTTCAAAGCCCCCCACTGATATATTAGATCAAAATAGCAATGCACAACCAACTATAAGTAACAATTTCATCCATTTAATGGATATCAGGAATCTCTAATCCACCAAAATTATCATATAGTGTATTAATACCCTCTTGTCCTTATTCTCCATGAATATTGAGAAAAGACAATAATGCTACGCATATGCACAAGAAATATCTTAACCAAATCTAGCTTTCCCAGATTATTGCACCATTCACAAACCAACTTACCCAGTCAACAATGTCGTCAACGTAGTGTTGAGCTTTATCAATTGACCGTCTTCCAATTATAATCTCCAAAGCATAATTCCAAAAGAGATGACATCATACACTTTCAGCCAATTTTTCCAGTAAAAGCAAACTCAAGAGCTAAATACCAGCAAAATATAAGATGTTAGTGAAAGAAAAGATATGTAGAGCTCAAATATATATATAAACATAGACAATAAATGTATCGGGATTAAATCTTGATTCAATGTGCTATAGGTACTGCAGACTTATACTACACAAGGATGAAAACAGAAACGTCTTTAATAGATGATTAAAATAAGTATTATCCAAAAGTTTCCATTACTCGTGTGGAGACGTGCATATCAGTATCCTAATTCAACCTCACAAGCCTAAAATCAGCATCCCTGGATCACAAATAACAAATGCATCTAGCAACCAGCCTATATATATAAAAACTGCAGGGGTGCTCATGCAATCAATAATAAACTGCAGAGTTGCTAAGCACAATGTGAATTTAGTGGGCTTAATTTTTCATTGTTTCATCTTGATTCATTATACCGAAAGAAAATTATTTTATCTCGCGTTTGGTTGGTGGAATAAGGAATAACATCAACATTGTACGGTTGATTATTCTCTAATATCTGGCCATTTTTGATAATGATTGTCAATCCCCCACTCCCCTATTTGACTATTTCATTTTATTAGTGACAGTGATAGATACTACCTTTAGGTTAACTGTTGTAAAGGCTATGATAAAAGGTTTAACAAAGGTGAGCTGGGAACACGTTGATGTTAGCTTCAAATGAAGTAAACAATGATATTTTCCCCTACGGCAGTTCAGACATATATTTTCTTATAGTTGTTGATTCATCCTTAAGAAAATAACAGAGTATTGTAAAATGAATAACTATTAAGTAGATATGCAGAACTACTACTAAAAAATATATGCTGAGAAGGAAAAGAGCCTCTTTATTACGATTTAGTTAACTTTAGCGCTCCTTTAAAAAGATATATAAAAGGTATCTTTTATTACAATCTGTTTGTTACTGTAATTTTTGAACAATATGACCCAAAGATAAACAAATTATCCGTCTACTCTTCCAATTCCATAGATGATATTTGTTGTCACTCCTATACCTTTGGAAAATATGGGCCTTATTTTGATCGTCGTGGGATCGTTATCTTACAATTTTTGTGTTGGTCAGTTTCTTATAGAGCAACCATATTGGAGTAGATTTAACGTTTGCAATATTATTGCAAACTGATGATTGAGTCATCAAAAACTCTAGTTTATATTAATAGGATTTGGGTTTACTTATTTCTTCACCATTATCTCCTCAAAGCTTCTCTGCTCTTCTGGTCTTTCTTTTTTCAATAATAGATGTAGATATTGAAAATTCAAGTTCATCCATTTTTCATCTCTCTGTTATATAGTATCTTATCTTGACGTTGGAGATAGGAGTACTACAAAAAGGGAAGTGGTGGAGAGCCAGTTGGCCAAGGCCATTTGTAAGTTTTGGCTCTTTTCACATTAACGCATTGACCACGTTCAAGATTTCCTTCACCCGCCTTTTTTCTTGTGTTTTTCTGTTTGTTTCATCTAATTTAATGCTTTCATGATTCATCATTCATATTATTGTTATCCAGTTTGTTCAAGTGATTGTATGAAAGAAAATGAATAAGAGAATTTTCAAAGGAAGATCAAACTCCATTCAAAAGATCAAAGGGAAATGCATTTCTACTTTATGTTTTTGGTGCAAGAGAAATGTATAGTAAATGAAATACATATAGTGAATTTTCTAGGCTTATTGTTATTAGCTATCTATGTAAGCACACTTTTGGAGGTGGACAACATATCCTTAATGCTGAAGAATACATGTTACCAGTTTCTAAAAAAAAATTTAGGTGGAAAGCTTCAAATTTTTCATCTCTCAAAAGAAGAGACCAGTGATATTCATCAATGTATAGAATCAGAAGTTGTTTTGCGGTGAGCTAAAGCACGTAAAAAAAATTACCAAGGTGAAAATAGGCTTTGTGAACATGAGTTGCTTGAAAAACTTGTTATCTAGCAGTGGCTGCTGGGTCGTAGCTACACTTGCCCCAGCCGAAATTTTAGTTTTGTTTTATAGGTATATATATCAGTGTTGACGCGTCTTGGTATAAGTTAAAGGTTTGCATAATGGTTAAGGTGTTGCAAAATCTTCTTAAGGTTGTGTGTTCAATAGAGACATAACTATAATTTTGCATATTATGAACCTTGATTCCACTGTTAATCTATGTTATTTTTCAGGTATCGTTAAAACTTGTTTATTTGGCTATTGGGTTCAGGTGTAGCAGCAATGCTTCTTAAGTCTTAACTAACTAAGCAAAATTTTGTTTGTGTTGATTGTTTGCAAGTATGAATTAATAGCAAAAGTTGCTAAAAAATTGTGTTACTTGTTTGGTAAAGGTGGTTGTTGGACGCTTACTGTAGAGTGAAAAGCTGTGCGACTAAGGGTGTTGTATTTAAAAAGCGTATACATAGAGGTTATTGGGAAAATGTCTGGTGACATTTTTATCGTAAAAGATGGTCAGGTGGGGAAGATGATAAGGTGCATAGCAATGTTTATAAGAGGATTTGGTATTGCGTTCAAGGGGTGGCTTCTAAGCACTTGTTATGGTTTCACTTATTGTTCCACAAAACCTATCTCTCTCATTTAAATCTCACTTTATGTTTGTAGGTTGCATCATTCACAGGTGAAAAACAGGCTCTCGAGGAGTATAACAAGTCCTTACAAAATGCATACAGATCTGGTATACATGAAGTACTTGCAAGTGGCTTAGGCATTGGATCGTCCCAATTTATTCTCTTCTGCAATTATTATGTTTTGGCTTTGTGGTATGGTGGAAAGATTACACAGGAGGTTCAGTCTTGACCATAACTCTAGCTGTGTTAACTGCTTCAATGTGAGTGTCGATGAATCTTCAAACACGTTCTTTTAATGTGATGATCCATATTTACATATATTCTTTTCTTTCTTTTTAGGTCAATAGGTGAGGCATCTCTTTGCTTTGCTGCAGGGAAAGCTGGTGCTTTCAAGATGCTTGAGACTATAAACAAAAATTTAGAGATTGATGTGTACAACAGTGGAATAATTTTCGATGACATATGTGGAGTTATAGAGATAAAAATTATAACATGTTTGTTTTAACTATCCAAGTAGATCAACAGAGAGAATACTCAACGAGTTCTCATTGTTAATCCCAAACGGAAAATTTACTGTTTTGGTTGGTGGAAGTGGCAAGTCCACAATTATTAGTTTAATTGAGAGATTTGCAATCAGGGAAATTTTTAATAAATGGGCGCAATTTCAAAAACTTTAAAAGTATATGTGAACTTAAAACATTTATTATTTGTATAGACAAATGTGTATGCCTTGGTATATTTGTCCGATCAACAATAAAGTTGATCAGGTATAAGTGAAAAAATATAGTAGCATAGGAATGTGCAAAATCAATTGATGTATATGTGTTTGTGCGACTTAAATCAGTAAAGGTGCAGGATGCATTTCATCTTTAAAGTTGAATTAAATTAGTTGATTTTCTTTTGCATTGCAACAATTAGTTTCGTAGTTGTATAAATATAAGTTGCAGCGTTGGGCCTAAGCACGGGCACATACCTGTCTAGTGTAAATAATAAATGTAAGGCAAATAATGATTAAAAATATGTATTTTTGGCCTCACATCAATAAACAATGAAAAATTGAAATGGAGAGGTGCAATCCAAAAAATGTTTTTGTCTCATTTTCCATTCATACCTTAAAACCCCAACAGTTAATAGTTAATAGCTAAAATGAAACATGTATATATATTAATGAAGTCGTTAATAAAACATTCTACGCAATAAGCAAACGTTTGCCCCAAAAGATGGTACAACTTGAAATCAATTTAACTTCTCAAATCACAACCAAATACAAGCAGCAGCCCTGAGACACACAAGTACTTTATATATTGCAATGACACAAAGATTCATAGAAAATTTAGACACTACTTTTTCTCCTTATTCATTTCATGCATATAAATATAATCTAACAAGAAATACACTACTTAATAATTTAATTGTTCATTCCACACCAACAAACATTTTGTGTTCCTCAAAATGCTTGTATTGTGTTTGGAGAAAGGGAAATCTCAAAAATCATGCTCCCTTCTTCTAGCCCAGGTGACACATCAATTTTCCCCTCCAACATGTTTGACATCCCACCTCTCTGTGCAATTGGCTTTCCCCAACCAAAATCATACTTATTATAATTGAATCGCGGAGAGTTGTGCAACATAAAATAATTACTTGGCAAATCACCTAATTTTGTTACCTCAGGATCCTTTATCAAAGTCTCGTATATGCACTTAAACTTTTTATGGTCATGAGAAGCAATCATCTCATTTATTTGTAAAGCAGCCCATTCGAATCCCCCGTGCTGCAGTAGCTCCCCTGTCTTGACCGTTATGGTAGCAGGGTAAATTGCATTTCCAAAGAACCCTTCAGGTAAAGGAGGATTCAATCTTTTCCTCATGTCAATTGGTACCTCAAAAGTAGTCTCTTCGTTGTGATCCAGATTACGACAACGTATAACGGATTGCCAAATATGAGCCAACACAGCTTGAAGAGAAGATATTTTGGTGGTGTTCATTTCAACATTGGCCTTTGATTTTAGCTTGGCTATACTTTCTTTGGTAAAATGAAATATCTTTTCTTGAAATACCGGTGGATCATGTGTGCTATTGCTATTGATTCTTTCATTTGGTATGGAAATGCGATTGGAGAAATTGTCAATTTTGAAAGGGAATTCACGTTTCAAAAAGGGGATTTTTGAGATGACATTAGAACCGGAAGATATCTCAGCCCAAGAACTAAAAAAATGCCAAAAAGATGATCCGTCAAGTAATGCATGATTAGCTGTGCCTCCAATGAAAATGCCATCAACAAGCTCTGTTACTTGCACACCTAAAAATGGTTTGGATGTAGCCTCTATATTTCGAACTCCATTTAATGGGAAAAAATCACCTACCACATGAGGAACGCACTTTGATTGATCCAAGATGTCGTCAACTGTAACACCATCAACTATGGCGTGACTGAATTGAACACCAACATTGTTACAGTTAATGAAGAAACAAGTGGTTCCACTCTGTTCTTCTGCCTCAAAGCGGCCGCACAATGGAGGGAAGAAATCTAAAACTCGAGATAGTGAAACTCTAAGATGATCAATCAAGGAAGTAGTATTGGTTGCTTTTGTTATATCTTTTATTTGTTGAGATGTAGGCATGTAACAGAGGACTCCAGCTTGACCATACTCAATTTGAAGCTCAAAAATGTCCCATGGTGTCAACTCAATTATCTTACAATTATCGTGCTCTTGATTAATCAGACTCCGCCCAGCAGCTTTAACTGTCCATGTTGACATGATCGATACCTTCGAGGCCATAGCTTGAGACCTACAAATTACAGAGGAATTAAGATTACACGAATTGCAGTAAGATTGCTCTGTTTTCTTTTTAACATCCAACAATCATGCAAGCTTTGATTATTGACAAAGTAATTGTATGAAATATGTAAATCAAGCTAGTTCAGTGATATACTATTTTAAGAAGCTGAAATAAAGACAAGTGAGCAAAAATCGAACAACAGATAACACAAATTTCTCATAAAAAACAACGATGTACAAAATTGAAGAATCAGAGTTCAACTAGCCCATAAAAGAATCAAGAAGTTTGAGTCTCACTTTGAAGTATAACTGTAACTCAAAAAGTTTCAGTTGATGGGGAGTTCATACTGAAGAGAAACTGTGCTTAAATAGAAGGGCAATCACTTAGAGGAGGTCATATAACACACTATAACAAAAACAACTTTTAGTGGAAATAAATAGACACATTAATAAAGAGTGCTAAAGACTTTACCGACGTTAGTTAAGTGTCATTAGATCCAATATCGCTAAAAACTTTAGGGACACATACAAAGAATGTTAATTGTGGTCAATTAATTGCCCCAAAAGATCATTTTTTATAAGTGACAGTGCAAAAATAAAACTAATTAAGAAATTGGAACCCTCATATTATAACGTGTTGTGAAATGAGTATCAATATAAAATAGAGATAAAGGTCAAAAACACATTTAAATTATCCCTTTGTTTGAGTTTCATACCTAAACTATTAAGAGAGTGAGTTTCATACTTAAGCTATCACTTGCTAGTTTGAGAAACACACATCTCTCTTTTATTACACTTTCATCATAATATGTAATACACTCTTTCTTTTATTTAAATAAATTGTGTTATGATCTTTTAGCAATCGTGATGTACCATAAATAAATGTTATTATTAGTACTATAATAGAGAGTTAAAAACAGTCTTTGTTTATCTTCTTTTTACTCTTGCTTTTGAAGTATTTGAGATCCATGTCGTTGATTATATGCAGGTTTTAAATGGCGAGACTCCTCGCATATGCATATCCAGAATTTCGGAAGGATGGATGCACTGTTATCAAAGGATGCATTTAATATATAAATTTGATTGATTTAAATTTTTAGCTCTTAACACTTTTAAAAATTATAGGTCCAAAATATATAATACTATTAGTTTTAAACTTTCATATACACATACGATTTAATTATAAAAAATTTTAAGTGCTATTTTTCTTTTTTCAAATTTCCAATGTAACACACTTGAAAATTTTGAAAGATTAAAATAAAAAACAAAAAGAAAAATTAGTTGAAACACTAAAAGTATTACAATAGGCCGGTCAGATAAGATATGAGTGGATTGAAAATGAGTTGGATTAAATATTTGAAGTCAACAATACTAGACGACAAACGACAAAAAAATGAAACGGACATTGCTCTAAATTGTCCTGACACAAAGAAATAGTTTGTCTAGAAAAATCGATCATAAGAGAAATCATTGTTATGAAGCAATTAATTGCGTTGTAGAGGCCATAAACTTTGGACTAACAGAAAGTTATTCAAAACATATCATTGAAATGTATTTTTTGTTGTTGAAATTAAATTAGGAAGAAGCCAAATTTCAAATCTATAAGAGAAGATTTTGCTTTGAAAGTCGATGCCCCACTTATTGTCCTAAACAGTAAACAATTAATGAAGAAACGAGTGGTTAAAGTAATATAAACTATAAATATATATTTCTATTTAATTTTTTATTAAATAATATATATTTATATAAATATCGAAATTATATTAAATTATAAGTTTTAAATTTAATTTTCTTAAAATATAATATCAAGTTAAACGATATCATATAAAATGAGATAAAGTTAGTATAAACAAATAGTACTTTTCATCTTTCAACAAAAATAATAAAGACGTGTAGTACGTCTTAGTCGGAATAGTAGTTGAATCTAAGCCACCGACGTACGGACGAAGTTACAGCCTCTTTCTAATTTTTATATTTTTTATACTTGTTACTGTATGATTGAAATTTCATAAATACATCTAAACTTAATTAGGGTTTTATTATTTCACAGAACGCAATTTTTCAGTTTTTTTTTGCACCTTTTATGTTGACGTGGTACCTAGGGGTGTGCAAAAACCGAACCGACCGATAAACTGAACCGAAAAAAGTGTTATTGGTTTATAGTTATTGGGTTATTGGATTAACGGTTATTTAATGGTTTTACAAAAAAAAATTACTGGGTTATCGGTTCCTTATTGGTTTTTTAGTATTGGGTTATTGGGTTAATCAATAACCCATTAAGAATATAATTATTTACTAATTTAATTTTTAGTTATATATATATATAATATATTAAACAAAAAATATTAATATAATTAGTAGTATATTAGACTAAAAATATAAAAACCCTAACGCAGTAATTAACACTACTTAACAATTAACTCTCCTCTCTACTTTTAGTTATTTAACCTTTAGGTTCTACTTTTTAGTATTACTTATTTACTTTAGTTAGTTTATAATTGACTAATATTAGCTTTTGCACGATTGTAAATATATGCAATTTGATTAACGGAATTCAGATTGTGTTTTTTTTTTAAAAAATAAAGTAAAAACTTCATTTAGTTGGGTCTTTTCTTTATATGTGATTTACCATAAGCATGGCCTCATTTGCTACTGTTTTGACTCTTGTCTATGATTTGGTTTGATTTGATTCTCTTTATTGCATAAAGGGGACCTCGCTTTATATATTATGGTGATCGAAAATTGACCAAGACTTTGTTGTGATGATCAAAATACAGCATGTTGGTCCCTGTTGTCCTGTTTGTGATGATTATTTCGATGTATGCGTATCACGTCAAATTATTGAATAAGTCATATATTTGTTTTGAAATCATTTTCTTATTGGTTAAACCGAAAATCGAACCGTTAAAGACCTAAAACCGATAAACCGAAAACCGATAACAAATATCTTATTGGTTTGTTTATCGGTTTAGCATATTCAAAAACCGAAAGTCGATAAATCGAACCGATAATACTTAAAACCGAACCGAACCAACCGATACACACCCCTAGGACTGGTACCTTCAACTATCCAAATTGGTTGTCTTTTACAGACTCACCTACTACGTGTGTAAATATTATTTTCTTTTAAAAATATATTTTTTTAATATTTTATTTTATTTTAAAAAATTCTTTCAGAATTTTTTTTAAAAAATATTCTTATTTTCTTTATCTTGTATATAAATTAAGTTAATACACATTTTTTTTACCTTGTATCGAACCTTTTTTTTTTTTTTACCTTCATTCACTTTTTTCTCTTTTATTCTTCTATTGTTTTTTTTTTTTTTAATTTTCTTTGTCTTTCGTTTTGATTTGATTTCAAATTTAATTCCAAATGTCTTGTATTTAAAATAAGTTAATTTTGAACGAATATCAAAATAAGTAAAGAAAATCAAATAAACATAAAAAAAAAAAATTAAAAAGTTAAAATTAAAGGACACTTTTAAATTATATATATATTTTTAAAATATCCATAATGTTGATTAATTAAATTGACCAATGGACATGAATTAATCATTAAGTTTTCTAATGTTGGTCAAGTTCACATTTTCAAGGTTAATAACTCTCAAGGGTAAAACAAAAAAAATAGTGTCATTATACATTAATTTTATGAAATAACAAGTATTAAAGAACATCTATTTTTAATAAGGATGACATATAAATATGAATACAAGAGTATGTTGAATTGAAAACTAAGGACAACATATAAATATGAATACAAGAGTATGTTGAATTGAAAACTACAATACAAACAAATAAAAGAGTTTAAAGTTTAATTTGAAGGATTTTCACTTAAAATAGAATTCTAAAACAAAAGAGTTTTAGTTGATGATAGTTGTGCTTAAATAGAAGGGCAGTCACTTAGAGGAGGTCGTACACTTACTGAGCAAAAAAAAAGGCAATCGAAAAATTGGAGCCTCGCACTAATAACATGCTATGAAATGAGTATCGATATTAAAATCATATTTTGGCAAGATTTATAAGATTGTTTTTATTTGGGATAAAATATCCATCAAATATATAATTTTTATTTAGCTTTTTATAGTTTATAACCATTCGAGTTTTTTTTTTTTTTATCTCAGCGTGGTTTTTTACCATAAACGCTGGACTGATATGAGGACTTTTACTCATTCTAATGAGTTTTAGGTTGATTAATTCTTTGAGTTGAGTTCTAAACTCAATTTTATCATCTTCGTTATAGAGCATGGGTTTTACTCTAATGATGATACTAGGGTCTTTGAGTATATATATATATATATATAAAAATAGAAAGCTCGTAACTTCAAAGTTAGATTACCATTTTACCCTTTTTAGATTTTTTTTTTTTGGAATTTAAGTAAAAAGAAGTCCAATGGTCATAACTTTTTAATAAAGAACGATGTCTTCTCTAAGAATTCAATGACTATATTGATATATAACTATACTTCTTCCTTAAGAGATAACCCACGTAAGGTTTTTTTTTTTTTTTTTCAGAAATGAAAGATTTGTTCTTTAATATTGACCAACTTTTGCATTTGTTTATTATCAATATCTTAAAATTGAAAGAATTTTTTATATTATTGCTCGCTGTTTTCTCTTGTTTTTTTTTTTTTTTTTTTTTTTTTTTTTTTGTCTTCTTCGTGGACATCTATATATGTGGTTATATTCTTTTCTTGTATTCAGATTTTTTGGAATAATATTATGCCCACTTAAGCACCATGTGATTATATTTTTTTTATTTGTGCCGGTTCTATACGATTAAAGTACTGACAACAAATAATTTCTTTTCTTTCTTCTGGTAATAATTTCGTTCCTTTCTCTTGGTAATCGTTATTCATTATAGAATTATCGTTTTCATTTTATTTTTTTGGGTGAAAATGTTTACACAACACCTTATGAACTAGCAAAACTTATTTGTTTTTCTGGTTGCCTTTATTTTTTCTATTTTTTTTACTTATCAATTGTTTTACATTTTAAAAGTCTCTAAAAAGAGTTATTATTATATTAATATTATTTTTAATAATAAATATTATCTATAGAATAATAATATAATAGTAAACTCATATTCATTGTACTATTTCTACGAAACATAATTTTCATTTTCTGTTATATCAATTTCTGAATTTTCAATTGGTGCATATATTATATTTCTATTCTAAAAGTGGAAAAGTTATAAATTGAAAAGTTCAATTATCAAAATGTCCATTACAAATTGTAGGACGTTTTTATCCTTTAATCATGAACAATTTTCTCCATAATCATGTACCAAATTATAAAAACATTCAAAAAATACACCATTTAATTATAATAATTATTTTTATCAAATTATAATGAATCACCAAAAGGCAAAGTGAGTTTAGTAGTCTAACCATCACCATATTTAATAGCTATTAATTTTTTGTTTCTTATTTTTTATTTCTTATTTCTTGTAATTCAAAGGGGTAGACAAAAAGCTTTATCTTTATGTATTCTTCTTAATTAAAATAATTAAGAGTTACTAATTATGTGATTTTTGAAGAAATTAACAATAAAAGTTCATCACAACTTTATCAAAAAAAACATTACTGACAATTTAAACACTCAATACTTATTTATTTAGAGTTAATTTTCGTCTCCTCATTCCAAATTTAGGTAGTTTTTTTGTTTTTCTTTTTGTTCCCTTTAACAGTTTTTTGGTATTTTTGCTCTATTACACAATTCTTTTTTGCACTTCCGTCTTTAGCTCTTCTCTAACTAATCCAATGGTGCGATTTTTGACGTGCTAATTATAAGTTTGTTTTTTTAATGCAAATTTTATGTATTTTAAGATGTGGATAAAAATACTTGTAGATTGAGTCGGAGGCTAAATCACATAACACTATAAAAATTACAAAATAGAGGTAAGAATCTTTTGAGGTATTTTTTAGGAATAATGTAGTAGAATCTCTTTTATTCGGCTTGAACTTTAATGATTTTGACTTTCTGATAGATGACGATAACGTCATACAGAGAGGAGTTTACCCTCAAAGATCTTGAAAAGAAAATGATATATGTATACATTGTTACTGATCTTTTAGTATATTGCAGGCTTATAATTTTAGTGTTGATCCAAATATAATACTAATTTTTTATAGATGTAAAATGACTATTTTAGATAGTAGGAGATAGTGTACTATATTACATTGAATTTTAGATACTTATGATAAAGAAAGAGAAAGACTAATCATATAATTATAATAATATATATATATATATATATATATATAGATATATAGAGGAAGATCCTAACCTCAAAATTGAATTATCATTTTGCCCTTAATTTCCAAGTTGATGATGCATTATTTACTTTAAATGCAATAATGGATTAGGAGAATAAGGAATGTCGGAGCGTATTTGATTTATTAATGTATTCTTAATATATACTAAGTAATGGTTATGATAATCAACCTTATAGTAGACTTTTCTGCTCCTCTGTTTAAAAAATGAAAATTTGATCATTCACATTCTTATGAATTATAAATAAGGACTCACATTTAATATGGATTTTTACATAAAATTTTAGTTACAAAAGAGTGATAAATAGGATAATTATGCTCCATTTCATCACACTCCCAACTTCACAATAATCATAGAAATATGACATATTTACATAAGAATACAATATCATCCTTTTCTCCTAGAATAGTAAGAATATGGTACTGAGGTTGATATTTATTTTCTTCCATATAAGTAATTGCTTTTTAATTGTATGTTATGATGGTTTAAAATGCTGATTTAGGATACTAGCTTTATAAAATTATTCCTACAATAGTATTACTAAAAAAAGGGTTAGTTACTTAGTTATATGCTTACACTTTAAAATGTTTATACGTATTGTATTTGTGCTTAATTTGGGGTAAGATTCTTTAGAGCTATTTGTGCTAACATTAATTTTGGAAATTTTGGTACAACTTTTATTGTATCATGTCATGTTGTAGTTGTACAAACAACCACATATTTATTATTTGATTACACATTGCACCTATATAACTAAATTTAATTGTTTTTTCTAAGTTTAGGCAATCCTTAATATTTTGTATAGAACAATTAAGTCATTTAAGTAGCTTAATTATTTGTCAAATTCAATTTGTACTTTCTTTCTTCAAATTTATATTACTCTTTCCACACATGTTTAATATTATCTTATTATTTTTAAAAAAAATATGCTAGCAGAATTGGGACACACATGCAACGTACGTGTCCTGAAACTAGTAACTAAAAAGATGGATGAGAAAATAACAAATGTATAGCTTTTGCAAGGCAATGATATACACTACCCAAAGTTACGATAAAGAACCTAGTAAGATAAGAAAATATAAAAGGAGAACAACCTATAATCAAAGACCCTATAGACATAAAAAATATTTCTTAAGAAAATCTTCAGCTAGAAAGCCATATTTAAATAGAAATAGACATGTTAGAAAATATAGAAATGATAGAAATTATAAAAATAAATTAGAATGTTATACTTGTGGAAGTATAGAACACTTAGCAAATACATGCCCTAAAAGGAATAACATGAAGACTAGAAATTCTCAATTAATAGAAGATTTTCAAGAAACATTATTAAATGTAGATGAATACATGTCAGACACAGAAAGTATATACTCAGTAGTAAGCATAGATATAGAAGAAATAAATACTCAATCAGACACATCTGATTCAGAAGATGATAATTTAATTAATGGAATAGGAGTAGAAAGAAATCAAGATTTTTTATTAATAAATACTATGATGAATATTTCTCACGAATGCAGTCATGAGTTTGTAAGACTAAAAGGAATAGATAGTAACCAATGTAATATATGTAAATGGTATCCTAGCAAAATAAATAGGGCCAAATGTAAAAATTGTTATATGGAAGCTTGTATTAGTTGTATCGAAAATAAATTAAACCAAAAAGTAAATAAAAATGAAGAACAAGTTCATATAAAAGATCAGGCTACTAATCTAAGACTAATAACCCTAGAAACAAGAATAAATAACTTAGAACAAAGAATAACTAAATTAGAAAAAGGTAATACTGTCTTTATATAGGACTAAGAAGAACCAAAGGGATGGTTCTAGACTCGCTACGTGGCCTTAATTCTTAATGGCCGACAACTTGACAAGATTCCTTTAATAATGCAAGTTGGGTACTCATTGGGCCCCATTGTCACATGCGTTATTAAGTTTATCTTTTTGGACTAATATTACAAACTCAATTATTAAAAAGACGCGTGCTATGTCAATAGTTTTTCCCTCTTTTGGAGGGTAGTGATAAAGTGACACCACACTCATTTTTACAGGACACTTAGTGGGCATTCCCACCTAATACTACTAATATTACAAGACACGTAGTGGGCATACCCACCTTTAATATTTCTTTCTTATTTTCTTCTTTTGTCGTTTTGTTCCCATAACTTCTTGCCAATTTTCCATCTTTTCTTGCCAACCTTCTGACTTTCTTTCCATCTTATTGATTTCTCATTATTATGACTTGTTTTGTCATGCCATTCTTGACTTTGTATTATGCCATTCTTGACTTTATCCCATGTCTTTTTAGTCATTGTATATCTAATTTAGTTGTAGTAAATGAAGTCTTTGGAATAGAAAATGGTTAAGTGTCTAAGTTGTGTAATGCAATTGTATCAAAGCTCATACCAGAATCATTATCCTCATAAGGGTTTTGTGAGTCTTGAATATTATTTATTTGTTCTTCATCTGATAATGAAGGACTGTGGATATTGTCTTTTGAACCATTACTTGGACTAGGAATTATATGTTTGTCTTGGCTTTATTCTTGAAATTTTTTTTCTAAAGTTAGTTTAATTATTTTTTCTAATTTTTCATTTTTTTTTTCTTTTTTAATGATTCATTTTTTCTTAAATAGTCTTTCTGGAAATATTTAGGTAATCTCCTTCGTGAGGAAGAAGGCTCCTCTTTTTCACTTTTTGGCAAAGTGACAGCCTTTAACGGGTTTGATAAGTCTTTACTGGTTATCGTTTGAATCGGACTAGCTGTATCATACTCCGATACAGTAGAGTTCTTAGCATTCAGAGGGGAATTCACACCCGTCTCATCCATTTTTAAGTGAGATGGAGAACTCATTTCTTCTTTCTGAGTTGTACTGTCTGTTCTTAGAACATATTTACTCTGAAAAGTCTCGAGCTGTTTAACAAGTCTCATATAATTATATGACGCTTAGATATATTATATTATAAGCACTTAGATAAAATAATAGTATATAGCAGATGTATAGATAATAATGATTTAAGCAAATAAAGATAAACAAGGACTTAAGCAAATATGTAGTAAATCCTACTCAGTACTCCCTTTCTCATATTAGTTAAATCATGTGATTTTACGATTAAATTTCCTAATTTCCCCATTTTTATATATGAAACACGTTTTTTTTTTTTTAACTTACCCCGTTCATCTCTTCTTCTTAACCTGTATTCTTAACAACTTCATCTTTAACCACACCCTGGATATTAAAACTGGCACCAACTTCGTCCTTTCATCAAGCGGACTATAAGGCCAAGAATCCTAGAAATTTACAGGTTAATCCATAGTCGTTATTAAGAAGTTAAGGAGTTAACCATATACTTAGGGTAATTTTTTAACACATGTTCAACAATTTACATCAAGCTAACAACTTAAGAAGAATAAACAAATTAAACTAACAACTCATAAAAAGATAACATATTTTTGGGGGGAATTTCAGGAAATAAGCATCATAAAAACATACATGATTAACGGAGAGAGGTTTCCCTTTCGAGACCCCCCGAAGAGCTTTGGAAAAACTTCAAAAACTTTAACACTAAAACACACTTATTATTATTTCACAAACTTTAATATACATGATAGGGTTTTTGGTACATAGGGGAATATGTAGGGAGGAAAGTATGTTGGAAATTTTCTAACTTTTTCCTTCGTGGGTTTTTCTACTCTTTTTCCTTCTCACTCTGTCCCCTTTTCAATTCTAATACTGTCTTTAAATATGACTAAGAAGAACCAAAGGGATGGTTCTAGACTCGCTACGTGGCCTTAATTCTTAATAGCCGACAACTTGATAAGATTCCTTTAATAATGCAAGTCGGGTACTCATTGGGCCCCATCGTCACATGCGTTATTAAGTTTATCTTTTTGGACTAATATTACAGACTCAATTATTAAAAAGACGCGTGCTATGTCAACAGTTTTTCCCTCTTTTGGAGGGTAGTGATAAAGTGACACCACACTCATTTTTACAGGACACTTAGTGGGCATTCCCACCTAATACTACTAATATTACAAGACACGTAGTGGGCATACCCACCTTTAATATTTCTTTCTTATTTTCTTCTTTTGTCTTTTTGTTCCCATAACTTCTTGCCAATTTTCCATCTTTTCTTGCCAACCTTCTGACTTTCTTTCCATCTTATTGATTTCTCATTATTATGACTTGTCTTGTCATGCCATTCTTGACTTTGTATTATGCCATTCTTGACTTTATCCCATGTCTTTTTAGTCATTGTATATCTAATTTAGTTGTAGTAAATAAAGTCTTTGGAATAGAAAATGGTTAAGTGTCTAAGTTGTGTAATGCAATTGTATCAAAGCTCATACCAGAATCATTATCCTCATAAGGGTCTTGTGAGTCTTGAATATTATTTATTTGTTCTTCGTCTGATAATGAAGGACTGTGGATATTGTCTTATGAACCATTACTTGGACTAGGAATTATATGTTTGTCTTGGCTTTTGTCTTGAAAAAATTTTTCTAAGTTAGTTTAATTACTTTTTCTAATTTTTCATTTTTTTTCTTTTTTAATGATTCATTTTTTCTTAAATAGTCTTTCTGGAAATATTTAGGTAATCTCCTTCGTGAGGAAGAAGACTCCTCTTCTTCACTTTTTGGCAAAGTGACAGCCTTTAACGGGTTTGATAAGTCTTTAACGGTCACCGTTTGAACTAGACTAGCTGTATCATGCTCCGATACAGTAGAGTTCTTAGCATTCAGAGGGGAATGCACACCCGTCTCATCCATTTTTAGGTGAGATGGAGAACTCATGTCTTCTTTTTGAGTTGTACTGTCTGTTCTTAGAACATAATTACTCTGAAAAGTCTCGAGCTGTTTAACAAGTCTCATATTTTCTTGAATAAGGATTTCATTTTTTGTATTGAGTCTTTTGAAATTCTCAGTCATGGATGAACAATGGTCACAGAATATTATCTTGTCTGAGTCTTTTTGGATATTGTATTGAGGTATTTGATTTGGGTTTTGTCTAAGGGCTGGTGAAATATAATAATTTGGCTCAAGTGTTCCTCTTGCATAGTCTAAAGTTTCAGTAAAACTATTAAAACCTTTAAAAAGTGGGTTTTTAACCCCATTTATAGAATCTATTACTTCTATCCATGTTTGGAAAATACCTTTGGTTTTATCATGTATAACTACAAAATATTTAAATTTATTATCTTTATTTTTGTCTGAAAAGTATTGGCATAAAGCATTTGATGCAGCAATGAAATATTTAGTATCTTGTTTATTATAGGCTATCCATAGATTATCTACTAAGCATTTTTGAGGCTTATCTAAATTACAGTCTGGATTTACTCTAAAAGATAGATTACTCTTGGGATAGGAAATTAAGCTATACTTACCAAAATAAATTCTCTCCATTACATTGTATGTTGTACTTAATGGTCTGAAATTTTATCTTCCTAATAATGTCTGAGCATAAGTATCTCGCTGGGCGATGCCCTTGCCTTTGTCTGCTGGCTATTGGCCAGTTGGTTTGATGCTTGGTCTCATACTGAAATAGAAATTAGTTAGTTTTTAATTGTAGTCTACTTAGTTTATCTGCTAAATCATTATCTTTTCCTTTAACGTATTCAAAAACTGTATTATTGTATATAAATATTATATCTATAAAGTTTAACCATCTTCTTTTACTACTGGCTTTACTATTTATTTTTTCATGGAATGTAACTATTGCTTCATAGTCTGTTCTTACTAATACTTCATTTTTGTTTAAAATGTATAGTTTAAAACTATTTAATCCGTATATTACAGCTAACACTTCTGCGTCTATACTACTCATATTTCCTTTCTCTTTGTATTGTCCACTTTGGTAGGCACATATTTTTTATTCATTTTTTGGACTATATTTATTTGGTCTTGATTTTAAGATGGCTCCCCATCTTAATTTACTATCATCTGTTTGGACTATTAAATAATCTGACTCTAGGGGTATTTGTAAGTCTGGTATATTTTTAACTTTATTCTTAATTTGTTGAACTAATTTAATGTCTTCTATATTAAAGTGTTTTTGTCCTTTAATACCAGTCTTTGCATATAATGGACCTGCTATTTTTCCTAAGTCTTGAATAAAATTTCTCGCATAATTTACTAATCCTAAGAATTTTTGTAATTCTTTTGTATTATCTAGCTTATCTAGCATGTCTAATACTTTTTTGGCTATATGTGGTTTTAATTTTACCTTTCTTTCTCCTAAAGTTACTCCTAAGAAATTTATATGTGTTTTACATAGTTCCATTTTCTTTTTACTAATTATTATTTCGTATTCTACAAATAATCTAAATATTGTCTGTAGGTGTCCTATATGTTCTTGTATATTTTTACTAAATACTAAAATATCGTCTACATATACTAATACAAAATTCTTATAATCTCCGAACATATCATCCATCTTTCTTTGGAAGATAGGCGGAGCTGTCTTTAAACAAAAAGGCATGGCTAGCCACTCAAAATGTCCTTCAGGACAAGTGAAGGCTGTCCATTCTATGCTTTCCGGGTGCATTTTTACCTGCCAGTATCCTGATTTATAGTCGAATTTACTAAATATCTTTTTACCTTGTATTCTATTAATTAATTCATTTTTATCTGGTAATTTATATGCATCTGTTATAGTATT
The DNA here is from genome assembly GCA_035578085.1 of Solanum pinnatisectum. Lineage (NCBI taxonomy): Eukaryota > Viridiplantae > Streptophyta > Magnoliopsida > Solanales > Solanaceae > Solanum > Solanum pinnatisectum. The sequence goes on along the minus strand of CM069077.1, from coordinate 17,750,509 downwards.
GTCATTTAATCTTTTGTAATTTATTACCATGCGAGCTTTTCCTAGCACTTGTTCACTATGATTTCTTACCATAAAAGCTGCTAATCTAAGTCTAGATGTGGATCTTCTTATTACTTTTAATTTAAGTAATTCTTTAATCTGTTTAGTAAATTCTTCAGTGTCTTCATTATTTGCTTCTATTGTTGCTGTTTTTATAGTATACTCTGGATTTATTATGTCTAGTTTACACATAATTTTATTACTTCCCCAGTGTATTAATGATTTTTCTCCTATTATTTCCATTTCGTCTAGTATTGCTACTATATTTTCTAAGTCTTTAGGATTTTTTATTTTTCCTATAGTATTTATTCCTTTTTGAAAATTATAAAATTTTGTTTCTACATTTATTAAGGTATAATTTTTTTCTATGTCTTCTATATATGTATCTTCTATATAATTTTCTTCTTGTTTTTCTTCATATAGATTTTTTGAAGAACAACTACCATTATTGCCACAGTCGTCACAACATGGAGTTGCAGTCTTTATTTTATTGTCTTTAGGCAATTCTTTGGTAGGAATTTTATTAATTTGTACCAGAGTATATGTTGTATTTCTAAATATCATTATTCCATCTCTGGAAATTAAACAACTTCTGTTATTTTGTATAAGAAATTGTAAACCTAAGACTAAGTTAGTTTTAATATTAAGATCTCTGACTAATATCTTATGCATATTATATGTTGGTTTATAGAATTCATTGCAAGTATTTATAAAACTTATTTGTGCTTTTTCTATATACTGGTTGTAAAGATTATATGTTTCATCCATTTGTATTGCTTGTATAGGTTCCTTAAAATTTCTTAGAGTTGCTAATAAATTATGTGGTAATATCTTTTTATTAAGGAGGCAGCTAGTGCATCCTGTGTCTACTAATGCTAAAGTTTCTATCTCTACATCTTTTATTTTTATTCTTACTAGTATTTTTATTGTTCCAAATTTTTTATATTCATTGCATATAAAACTAGTATTATTTTCTTCTACATTTATTAATTCATTTTCTATTTGATCTAAATGTATTGTACCTTGTGACTGTGTATTCTCGTCGTCTATTTTTCCTTTTCCTTTTTCTAACTTAGTTATTCTTTGTTCTAAGTTATTTATTCTTGTTTCTAGGGTTATTAGTCTTAGATTAGTAGCCTGATCTTTTATATGAACTTGTTCTTTATTTTTATTTACTTTTTGGTTTAATTTATTTTCTATACAACTAATACAAGCTTCCATATAGCAATTTTTACATTTGGCCCTATTTATTTTGCTAGGATACCATTTACATATATTACATTGGTTACTATCTATTCCTTTTAGTCTTACAAACTCATGACTGCATTCGTGAGAAATATTCATCATAGTATTTATTAATAAAAAATCTTGATTTCTTTCTACTCCTATTTCATTAATTAAATTATCATCTTCTGAATCAGTTGTGTCTGATTGAGTATTTATTTCTTCTATATCTATGCTTACTACTGAGTATATACTTTCTGTGTCTGACATGTATTCATCTACATTTAATAATGTTTCTTGAAAATCTTCTATTAATGATTTAATTAACTGTTCTTCTGTCCAATTTAAATAATCTATTAATACTTTTAGAGTGCTTCTAAGTTCAAATCTATATTTTAATTCTGCGTATTGCCAACTATTTCTTAATCTTATTCTTTTAATATATTGTAAGGGCATCTATTTATCCACAATGTATATTGTTAACTTTTTTCTTATATATTTTTGTTCTTCTTTCAGAGTTTATAATTTGTCTTATAGTATAATCTAATTCTCTATTAAGATATTTTATATTTTGGTTTGATTCTTCTAGTAATAATAGTTGTCTTATTTCTAATTCTTTGTCTAAAAGGTATGTTTTATGGTATTTTTCTTCTAGAAGCCACTGAGTTACTTGTCTATACCTTCTAGCTACGGTTTGCATTAATTATCCTAACAAAATTGCTTCCTTTTTTAATTTTCTATATATCCTATTTATTCTCCTATTACACCAACTTATGTCACTATTGTAACTGTGTAGAGCCCACCTTATATTACTAACTACCTCTGGATGTATTTTATCTAAAGTTTCGATAGTCTTAGTATTATAAGCTTTTTCTAAATGTATTTTCTTTATTATAGCTATTTGTCTAAGGTTATATTCTCTATATAAATTCCAATATATAAATCTTATATTTCTAAAAGAAGGGTGTCTTTTCATATAGGTATTTGTTCCCAAAAACTTCGAGCTCTGATACCAATTATATGACGCTTAGATATATTATATTATAAGCACTTAGATAAAATAATAGTATATAGCAGACGTATAGATAATAATGATTTAAGCAAATAAAGATAAACAAGGACTTAAGCAAATATGTAGTAAATCCTACTCAGTACTCCCTCTCTCATATTAGTTAAATCATGTGTTTTTACGATTAAATTTCCTAATTTCCCCATTTTTATATATGAAAAACATTTTTTTTAACTTACCCCGTTCATCTCTTCTTCTTAACCTGTGTTCTTAACAACTTCATCTTTAACCACACCCCGGATATAAAAACTGGCACCAACTTCGTTCTTTCATCAAGCGGACTATAAGGCCAAGAATCCTAGGAATTTACAGGTTAATCCATAGTCGTTATTAAGAAGTTAAGGAGTTAACCATATACTTAGGGTAATTTTTTAACACATGTTCAACAATTTACATCAAGCTAACAACTTAAGAAGAATAAACAAATTAAACTAACAACTCATAAAAAGATAACATATTTTTGGGGGGGATTTTAGGAAATAAGCATCATAAAAACTTACATGATTAACGGAGAGAGGTTTCCCTTTCGGGAACCCCCGAAGAGCTTTGGAAAAACTTCAAAAACTTTAACACTAAAACACACTTATTATTATTTCACAAACTTTAATATACAAGATAGGGTTTTTGGTACATAGGGTTTTTAGTACATACAAGAATATTGTATGGACATCTATTTTACAAGAAATATTGCATGTATATACTTGACACCAGGAATTTTTTGATTGTTATAAGTCTGTAAATTATTTTGTGTTCGAATAACAATTGTTATTTTATTGAAAGTTTACTAACCACTAACTATAAAGTTCAAAATTTACCGTTAGCTTCTTAAAAAGGAATGTTTAAACGCTAAAATGCACCTCTTAGTTGGTATGTCTTTGTCTTATTTTTAAGATTTGTTAGGAATATTACATTTTATTACTCATTACGTACATATCTTCATAAAATTTTAATCACTTTTGTTTGGGTATGTTTGCATATATTGAGCATTTTAATATTGTAAATATTATATTGGTGTGACTCATATTACAAAGGTTCATTGGCTACATTATTTCTTTAACGTGAGTGACATAATGTGCCTATTTACTCGCCTTAGTGTGGCAACTTAAAACCTTGCAACCTCTAACACATTATTTCACTCATTGTTCTATCTCATTATGTTTGGTAATTTTTGTAATATTTAGGTTATTTACTTATCCAATTGATTATCCTATTATCTTCCTATTCAAGGAAGATTCCTCCCCTGTACGTAAATAGTGATGGTCTTCTTTTACTTTGAGTAAGAAATGTACAAGAGAAATAATGTAAAAAAATATGAGAAGTTTATATTGAGGTTAGTGTAGTGAACGAGAGAGTTGAGACGAAGAAAAATATTTTAAGATTTCAACTAATTCACTATACAAAAGAGAGTAATTATATGTTGAAGGTGTTAGAAAATATCATACACAATGGAAGCATTCCAAAATCATACATCTTGCATGAATATAGACAACAATCACAAATATGTATCACATACAAAGTATGCTGAAAATTAATTCAACATTACCTCTTGAAGCGTGTGTAGATATCTTGAAGTAATTTCGACTCCAGCTCTACGGTCTTCTACAGTGATCCCAATTAACAATTGAGCTCTCTCAATACTTGGGTGGCCAAGTATCGTATAGAATACTTAATTCTCTTTCAAAGTTAGAAGAGTCCCTACTTATATAGATTTCTTCCCGGTCCAAAGAGGATTCCTTTTCTTTCAAGAAACCCAAGAAACACACGTTCTTTTTTTTTTCAAGAAGAAACACGCTTCTTTTTTCTTTTTACTAGAAAATAAGATTCTGAGTTCAAGTTAAATTGGGCACTGGACCACATTAAGTTATTATTGAGGCTTCATATTATGGAAATAATTCTAAATAATTGATTTGAATTATTCTTACCATAATAAATTACAAATCATTCCACTAGAAATTCGTAATTGCACTCCTCTATTTATATTTCGAAATTCACCATTAAACACTTATGTAATTCCCCATGTTAAGATTACAGATACTAATCAATAAATTAAATTACTAACGAATTTAATTCAATGATTAATTTCCTTTAGAGCAATACTTAACTTATTTCGTGTGCTAGATTCATAAATATACCGGTCGGGTTTACACATGAAAACTTATAAGTTTCTCATAAAAAGGTGTATCATCAATCTCTATATTGAGATATGGATTCCATCAACTAACTAATTATTTCACCAATATATATTATTATCATCCAATCTACCACGCATATTGACTCATCTCAGAATCTCACATTTTAATAAATCAAAACGATAACTAATATATACAGATCATAATCGTTATATCAAGATTAAGAATATAAGTACATTTAACAGTTTAGAGAATATATTTTTATCAGTCAGTCTAAAACATCTATCTCTGCTCGGTCCCGTTCAATACAGACAAAATGCACTAGCACGAGAAATTAGAACTATATCATTCTCATAATCAAGATAAATTACATTTAATCTCGTGCTACAATCTTTTTGATGGTTTTGTCCAAATTTCCATCCACGATTGTGAACTATAACTTTTAACTTATAAGAACCGATGATTTATTCTTCTGTATATAAGCTTAAACTCTATACACCAAATCATCTACTATATAACTTAAGGACACATATATGACAAATTGATCTATTTAATGTAACACTTTATTGAATTGAATAAATAAATAAACAATTGTTCAATAATAATACTATATCAAAACGCATGGTTAATATTACATCCTAACAGAAGGAATGTGTTCTTTTGTGGAGCTTTGAACTCTTCAACTAATCCGGAGTTGTTTGAGTTGTATGACGTTGTTGGACTGTTGTATCCCGAAGGAGGACAAGTCAAGAGTAATATTGCTGGATCGAGGTAGATTATGCCGCAGTGAGCTTGAATCTCCTTAAATAAAGCAAGATATCCGTGCCTTAGCCTGAATATATTTCTTTTTCATTTTTGCTATTTTTTTTTTCAACTGTAATTTATTATATTTGCAGTATATTACACCAACAAAATAGATTTATATAAAAATTCACACGAAACAAACTACAATCACACGTTTTCATAATCTAATATTAATAAATCTGGTTGTGATCCCATTTTACAACACTGCCTCACTTGTATTTCCAACCACATCAATGTAACATATCTAACAGGAATTGAGTGGCAACTGGCAAGTATAAAGAAAACTTGGAGACAAAAGTAGGGCTTGTTAGTCAACATTTTAATATTAATATTTTATATATTAATTTGTTAAAAGTTTGGAGTCAAATGGTGCCTTTGCTGTCAAGTTGTCCGTCGGTGGCAATTCATTTGCCTTTAACGGTTGGAAATTTATTTGGAGTAAGTGCTGATGTTACTGATTGTTTCTCTTGCAGCATCGTTAGTGGCATCTTTGCCATTAGTTGTTTGAGTTATATTTTGTGATTAGGTTGTTGTATTTTGGAGGGGCAAGTCAAGAAGGACTACTGTTGAACCGGTGAAAAATATTTGCTGCAGTGGCCTTGAATCTCCTTAAAGAAAACAAGATATCCGCGCCTCAGCCGAAAAAGATTTTTATTTCTTCATTTCATTTTCAATTATAATCTTGTAATTTTGTTATATTGTAATTTTTCACTAACAGGACTTATCTGCCTGGTGGAAGAAACCAAATTTCAAATATAGTACGATGGATCAGAGAAGATTATGTCTTGACTTCTACATGGAGTGATCAGAGGTGGAACCATTATTAGGAGTTTAAAAATTCTAAATTTTCTATTTCTTTCTTATCACTGAGTTGTCAATCAGTATTTTTAGGGGTTCACAAATTATTACATAATTTTCTAGTATAAATATAGGATATATGAAAAAGCTAGTGTTGGGTTGCTTTTTCTTATATCTCTTGTTGAGATGTAGGGATGCGATATAGTACTCCGCCTTTGACAATATATAAATTGAATAATTATAATATATGTCTTATAAATGAGGTATCGAGAGATAGAATATACGTGGATATTATGAAGTAAGAATGCAAATAATATAAATTTTCAATAAAAAAGATATAATATAAAGTCTAAATAATAAAATCTGACTCAAAATTTTGAAAAGTTTAAATAATGATATCGAAACAGTGTTGCGGTGAATTTGATAAGTTGATATAATGATATTGAAGTAGTACGTGTTGATTAGTTTTAGTGTTTGAAATTTGAAGAAGTCATCAAAAAATAAATTTGGTCTTTTTTATGAACACATAACAATAGATTTTGCATAATATAGAAGGTTTAAACACTTGAAAGACTTTAAAACATTCAATAATGAGAGAATAAAATTAGTAATGGGGGATAAAAAAATATAAATATAAGAATAATAATATTAGTTAATGATCTTTTAAAATATATTTACATATATATACATCTTATGGGGAAAATGGGGTGATTGCTTCAGTAAGTGACCTTATAGTTGAGGCGATCTTGACCAAGTAAAGTGTAGATTAAAAGAGTATACCAAATAAGAAATTTAAGGGGTAGGTGAAATGTCAATCTAGCAAAGAATTGCTGTATGATTGCCCTGTTTTCTTTTTAAGATCCAAAAATATTAAACAAATACGGCAAGCTTTAATGATAAAGTAATATGAAATAGATAAGTTAAGTTGGTTTAATAACACACTGTCTGAAGGAGTTAAACTTATAGGAAAATCATAAAATAAATAAAGACAAATATGTAGAAATTAAGGAACAAATAAAGTTAATTTTTGATAAATTTAAGGAAACAAATATATGTTGAATTGAAGAGTCGAAGTTTGACTATAATATAAAAGAATAAATTAGTTTGATTGGAAAGAGTTCCACTTGAAGTAGAACTCTAAGTCAAAAGAGTTTCAGTTGATGGGAAATTCACAGTTAAAGAGAAACACTCTGAAAAGTTGTGTTTAAATAGAAGTGCATTAGAGGAGGTTGTACACTTACACCTCTAAAAAAAAAAGAGGCAATTAAAAAATTAGGGTCTCGTACTGATAACGTATTATGAAATAAATATCAATATTAAAATAACAAGAAAGATAAATGAGAAAATAACAAGTATATTATTTTTCTTTACACTTGTTCTTGCATTTTTGTTTGTTACAAGTAGAGGGATACATATCTATCTATCTATCTATATCAATATTACCTTAAAAGCATGAACTCCTAACTTGAATGTTAAATTACTATAATATCTCTAACTAAGGTTGTGTCTTTTTCGATTAGTTGTGACTTTTTCGATAAATTGTGACTTTTTTCAAAGGGTTGTGATTTTTTGATGAGTTGTGACTTTTCCAAAAAGTTGTGATTATTTCAATAAGTTGTGACTTTTCCAAAGAGTTATGACTTCTCTGAAAGGTCATGACTTTTCAGATAAGACACAAAAAACACTTGTTCATACTACCCTTTGTTGACTATAAATAGAGGGGTTTCCTCTCATTTTTCAACAACAATTTTTTTTTAATCTTCTACTTCTTGTATTTTATAAAAATATTGTGTGATTTATTGACGTTGTGTGAGTCCGAAGTTTAGCGGAATATGAGGTACCACTAATTAAGTAAATCATTCTATCATAAGAAGGTATATTCTTTTTAAAAAAAAAAAACTCACAACAAATTTGAAAATATGTGGATATATATGAATCATTTAAAATTTATCGTTTACAAAATAAATTTTCTATTCAATAATATGGAATAAACATTTTCATGTTGTCCCTACACTATATTAAAATCTAATAACTATAAAAAAAAATGGAAACATTAATTAAAAGTCCTATTTATTTATGTAAGTATAAGATTTATTAGAAATTCAGCTATTGCACATTAATTCTTTAGTTATAACATTATAAATTCTCTTAGTTATTACTAATTATTGCAAACGTGATTCACACTCTTTTACACTCTTTAGTTATAATATTGTGAATTTTCATAGTTATTACATTAATTATATCTTCTTTCATCTTTCCTTAGATTAACCTTTGACCAATAATTTTTTATATTATTATACTGCCCCTATATATGTTATAACACTGTGTTGAAGTATATGAACTATATTTTTTTTTTGTGTAAGATGAACATGTGATTATACATATGATTTCATATAGAATATATTCTTTGATTTTAACTTTTAGTTTTTCCAGTAAAAAAAAGGAAACATTTCTCAGTTCACTATGGACAGTCAGATACCTATCTTTGATTTATGTACGCAGTCAATAGAGAAGTCAAATATGAGAGCTAACAACAAGAACAACATCTATTATGTTATAACTTATAAAATAAAAATTAATATACAAAAATAGTTCTAAAAAATACATCTAAAAAGTTTAGCGTGCATTACACCTGCAAAGCACATCTGGTTAGATGACAAGAAAAATGCACAACAAATATCATCTATAAGGTAATATTCGTAAGATACGACTAATTACATGATTGAACCTCATCAAATTGAAATAAATATATACTTTATTGCATTTAACTAATAAAATATTTCATTGACAGTCTTCGTAGGTTCGCGTGAATAAGAGATATATATGACGATCCACATTGAACATTCACAAAAGAATCTGTAATATTAATTTATGCAAAACTTATTATTCAAATATTCGCTTAAATAAGAAAATACTATTTATTGTAACATATTTTTCTGTATTGATAATCACGTGCAACGCACGTATTGAACAACTAATATACATATATATACTTGAACACAAAATATATTATACGAACGTCGATTTTACAACACAGAGTATAAAATATGTACATGTGTGTTACAACACAAAGCATATTGTGTGTACATGCATGTTACAACACAAAATATATTGTGGGTACATTACATGTTACAACACACAGTATATTTATTTTTGACATTCATTTATAACCGAAAGAGATTAATTACTTTATTTAAAAGGTGTTTGAACCGAAAATGAGGAAAAAAATTCAAAATTATAAAAAATCTAGATAAAGTCATACTAGCCAATGAGGCATATCAAATCATAATTATTTTTAGCTTTATAGATATACATAACCTCCTAAGAAGTCTTTCAAACTACTTCAATTTTCTTTGATATCATTAATTAGTTAGAATATAAAAAATGTTTAATCATGAATTCTAAATATTCTTAGCAAGGAAATATGATCAAATATAACTCCAGATCTAACATCAAAATTTTCAATAAAGTGAATAATATTGTCAAACGCCTACCATATGTGTTTGGTACGAAGGATAATATTTTTCATAGAGTACGTTTTCTTAAAAAATAAATCAATTTTTACTTATTCTCAAAAATATCTATATGTAATCTAGCAAAACACGTTAGGAATGAGAGAAAGTAGGGAATGGGGCCTCGAGGTGAGATGATCAAGGGGTAAGGGTTGGCTGAAAAATAAACATACAAAATAACTTGTAGGAACATTTTCCTTGAGAAATTTGTTTTCCTAGAGAAATGTTTTCTGACCACAGTAGAAAAATAAGAAAACACTAGTTATCCTCCAAACCAAAAACACCCTGAATGTTGAATCTTAACATATTGTTTCCGAGCTACAGTGTTGCAAAATTACAATGCATGGATTGTTGTTACGCGTCCCTCTTCTAAAAAAAGGGATACAGAACTATAGGTGATCAACTTTTATAACGCACCAGCTAAACATGGCAAGGACATTCACATCAACAACAATGATGTATAATACAATCCGACAAGTAGAATCTAACAAGGATAAGATATAGACAAATCTTACCCTTATCTTTGTGAAGTAGTTGTTTCCGATAAGACCCTCACAAAGGATTCACACTTCACATCCTCATTACTATTAGCCAAACATATAACAAGTTGGTTTCTTTCACGCAAAGAAGTGCTAATGTAGTAGCAATTAACTTATTTTGATGGAGCCTGTGGTGCATAATATACTCGATACAATTACAGTCCAAGGAGGTACCTACCCCTCAATGTTTGTGCCATTGAATGGCGAAACACGCCTGTCCAGCTTCCAATCACTGGGACAGGAAAGGTAGACCCTAAACTACATATCTTAACTTTTAAAAAAAGTGAATTTTGCATGCATTAATACCTAAGAGGTGAGATAAACAAAACTTCAACAGTTCACGTCAATACCCCTGGTAGGTTGGCTCAACCCCTTCAGCAGCTAGTTTTATTCGTTGGTGATGCTCCGCGACCTTGTAATCTACAATTTCCTTGAACAGTTGAGAATCAAGAACGCAGTCTGGGCTCCCATATACAGTTGCTTGAACACTTGCCACAAGTTTTGCAATCTCACGCCCAGAGAATCCTTCTGTCTTCTTAGCAGCCTCTCTAATCTCATCATCAGACAAATCTTTTATAGTTATCCTTTGCGGGCTCTTCTTGAAGAGGTGTCCCCACTTAGAATTGCTGTCACTGTCACCTTCACCGGCAAGGTACTTGTTCAAATAGAGCTTCAGCAATTGGAAACGTTCATCCTCTTGAGGGAGAGGGAATTCAATAACTTCATCTATACGGTCAGTGACAGCACTGTCAAGATCTCCTGGCCTGTTGGTAGCGAGGACAAGAACTACGTCTCGTGACTGGTCCCCTGTTCGAAAGAGTAAAGCATTCAAAGCGCTTCGCTGAGCTTCACTCATGTATGTACTATTCCGCCTGCCATCAAAGAGCACTGTCCTTTAAAATTATATTTCTAGTAGTTGGTTCTATATTTAGAAAAGTAACTCAAAAACGGTAACATATCATTATCATGAACCAGTAGGGATGGCAATGGGACGGGTGGGTTTAAGGCTATGTGGGGCGGGGAGGGTTTAAGGTTGTGTGGGGTGGAGCGGATGTGGGGCGGGTGGGTTTAAGGCTATGTGGGGCGGGGAGGGTTTAAGGTTGTGTGGGGCGGAGCGGATGTGGGGCGGGTGGGTTTAAGGCTATGTGGGGCGGGGAGGGTTTAAGGTTGTGTGGGGCGGGTCGAATGCGAGGCGGGTTGAAGTGGGTTTTTTAAAAATTAATGTGGGGCGGGGCGGATTGCGGATATATGTGATTTTATATGGGTTTAAACTTAATTTTAACTTTTTACATGCTATAAGAGTGATAGAGCATTATTTATTAAAATAATTTCATTAAAGCTACTAAAATATTCAAGATAATAAATAAAAATGATCCAATAAAAAATAATAGAATTTCTTACGCGTTTCCAAATTGATCTCTAAAAAATAAAAGTTTAAGTCACTATCCTGTTAAATTAATACAACTTAATGAAAAAATGAATTTATTTTTATGAATTGTATTTTTAGTATCAAACATAACTAGATAAAGAAAATATTAAAAAAATTATGCGGGGCGGGGTGGAGCGGGTCTATGCAGGGCGGGGTGGAGCGGGTCTATGCAGGGCGGGGTGGGGCGGGCTAAAAATGAAAAGAGTTGTTATGCGGGGCGGGGCGGATTAAAAATTTTGCGGGTTAAGCTCAACCCGCACCGCCTCCGCCCTACACCACCCCATTGCCATCCCTATGAACCAGTTAATAAGTAGCATTCTAAAAGGAAGCAGCTGCACTAAAATTTTACTTACTCGCACAAAAATGCATCAGCCTCATCAATGAAAAGTAGTAAGCCTTTCTTTGATTTTTTGGCCCAATCGAATATCTCATGAATTTTGGTGACAGCCTGTGCACCCAGGGGTGCAACATCTCCTCCAGTCATCAGGGCATAGTCCAAACCCTGTAGTATTCAGACAAAATATTTAGCTACGGACTAATTTTTGGAATCAAAAGAAAAAACTGCAAAGGTTATTTCCTTCCTTTTGTTTCCTAACTTCAAAAAATGCAAGAGTCGGGGGGTGGGTTCTTCCCTTCTAAATAATTTGGTAGGGGAAGGGGGCAAGCAGTTAATTTCTGGCTATAGTTCAGAAAAGTGAAAAGTTAGTCCGTTCATTGCCATAAGCAATTATTCATCCTGCTCAATAGATGAAAGGGTATTTACATTAAAAATTAGGAGATGGTTGCCCGAAAATTCGATATTAATAGCATGAAAACATCCACACTTGCTTATTTATTAACTAGTGGAGTAACAATATAGTTGAGGTAGTAAAAATATGAGAGAAGTGTACCGATTTTCTTGCTATTTCCCTTGCAACCATTGTTTTCCCAGTGCCAGGAGGACCATAAAAGAGCATATTGCGAAATGGTGCCTGGTGAGACTTGGTGTTTGCTGTGGCCCTAGCAAGGTGTTCTATTCTCCTCTGAAGAGAAGGATGCAGAATAATGTTCCCAAAAGCAGATTTACTTTGTCCAGTTGCTGACGAACCAGCTGCTGTACCAAATTTGAGTCCTTTGTTTGCTACTTGAGAAATCATCCCTGACCAAGGAAATCTTGACATGGATGATTCACGAATTAATGATGGTTGACCAAGAATTCTGTTAATATATCCCCAGGTAACTCTTGCACCTTCCCTGTATTAACAGAAAAAATAAGAACAAATACGTACTATTACTACTCCAAAAACTAAATACCAATGGGCCAGCAGATATAATTAAATAGGACATTAAGTACGAATTGATCAGCAAAAAAGACCCACAGCCAAATCCTCTCAAGACTAGCAAATCGATGATCGTCTAATTACTTGAACAAGTCTTTCCTTGCACCCAATTGTTATGCATAAACAAGACTAACTTAGCTGTAAGGTGCATTCAATGATTAAATTTATGACCATATTACAAGTAAACTAAGAAATGAAAGACTTACTTAAGTTAGAAACAAGGCCAAATACACCAGCAGACCCTCAACCTTGTAACCATTTTTCATTTTGGCACCTCATCTCTGCAGGGTACCTATTGAATACCTCACGTTGCTAAATTATGCCTATTAAGCATTTTGTGGACATGTAAAACCGCGTGTTTGGCGCTTCTTAAAAACGTAAGAGCCTAAATTACTTATACACCTCACCGGAGAAAGTAGAAGGTTTGAACTGTTTCTTTTAGCCAATTCTTTCTCCATTATTTTCACCATGATTTCTTCACTACTATATTCCCTTTCTTACCTGCTTTAAAATGTTTTACTTGAGTGAGGTCTATAGGAAACGCCTATCTGCCTTCACAAGGAGGGGTAAGGTCTGTGTTCACACCACCCTCTCCAGACCTCACTTATGGGATTACACTGGGTATGTTGTTGTCTTTCTCTAGCCATCTTCACCTCCTCCACCACTACCCTTGTTTTCTTCTTCAAATCTGTTGTGACCATGCACATGCCACCTCTTCTTTCTCCTGCTCCATTAAATCCAAAAACCATGCGTGGGAACTCCAAAAAATTCCTCCACTGTCGTCTTCATTACTCAAACCATCACAACGAACCTAGTTACATCTCAAATGATTCACGTTGTCTTGTTCTGGAGGCTAACATTCTCCTCACCAAAACAAACCATTGCTTCTTCAGGCAAAAGTTCAGCAAGTTAAAATCATAACTCTCTTCCTCACAAGCACCCAAGACCTCCTTCACAAGATTTAACTAAAATCCACCTCCTACAGGATACCTTTACCTTCTGCTATACCACCCCAAAATTAACAACTGACCCTAAAACCCCGACGATAAGCACGACGTCAAGAATGTTTTTATCCCTGACCAATTAAATAATTATAAACTGTTATTAGATTAACATTCTTGAAGTTTGATTCTGTTCTTCCCCCAGATCTCTACATTAATATGTTGTCTTCAAGTCAAAATCCATTCATTTGCTTATATGTTGGAGTAAACAGAACGTGAATGAGCAATAATCAGAACTCCAGTCCAAATTATCCCAAAGAACCCAACCTCCAGGGCAGAATGAAGTCAAAGATTATTGATCAATGCGATATCAAGTTGACACTGTTTATCAAGTGGGATACAAATGGACATGTTCAACAGATAAATGTCCCTGGAATTATAGTAACAAAATAAGGTGATAAATAAGGGAAATACAAAAATGTCACATGGTTAATTGAGTAGTCATATATAATCATGTAAAAACTCCAGCCATGCCATTCACATACCAAAAAATGTGAATGACGTCTTCTTCTTTTTGCCATATGGAGAACTAAGCTGTCAATTTGTTTCCTTATTTTAGTCAACTAATGTCAATACATAAAAAAGAAATTCAAACACATGTAAGTTGATATTTACTTCTCTGAACCCATCAGTTTAGTAGAAAGGCATAGAATCTCTTTAATTTTAGCAAATCCCACATGTAGAGCTCTTTATCTATCACTATCCTCCTAATAATAGCAAGACAAAAAGAAATACAACCAACATGAATGAGCAAAATAAAAAAAATCTAAAAGGTATCCTGCCAAGATGTTTTGTCTTAGAGAAATCTAAACTATTGAATATTGGATTGAGACAGGTTTAATCTAAAGTATGGACATACTCACAGAAAATAATCTAGTATGGACAAGATTCAACCGTCAAAAACTTTCAGTAACCCTTCCCTGTACCAAACTTCTTTAAGAGAATATGGTAAGAACAGCTCGAGGAAAAATATACATCAAGAAACGGAAGATATAATTTAGAGTTCACATATCGCATCACTCCATCACAAATTAACCATGGTACTACAGCTATTATAGGTCTTGTGGGTATCATACATCTATTGATACCAAAAGACAATCATGGATCTTGGATCTAGGAATGCAGTAGAAGTACACACTTTGAGTATCACTGCCATTAGTTGACTTTTATGAAAGGGAAAAGGAAATGAAAGAGTAGAATATAGACCTGGTGGTATAAACTCCAGCAGCCAATGCAGTGACTCCGCCAACAGTCATTACCAATTTACTCCTATCAGTCAATAGAATCCGGAAGCCCTCTGCAAATTGGATTGAGAAACAGTTCCATTGACTCTTGCTCTATTTGTAAAGAGTATCATTAAAAAGATGCATTAATACTGTAAATAGCAGAACATCTTTTATAGCCCATTCTATGTGGTTCATCATCCAACACCTTCCTAAAAACCATCATACTTTTTTTTTTCTTTTTAGGTACTCTTATCCTGGTCTATCACAAGGAACAATTTTGCCAATATGATGACACAACTACAAAAAGTAACAGAGAAAAGATAAAATCTTGAAATAAGCACGTAATGGAGAACTGGAGTTTCCTTCCCCTTTTATTGTGGGCCCTTTGGGATAAGTACCAAAGTCATAACAGTTTCTACCAAAAGAAGCATTGGATATGCCAAATGTATTTCCATGCACAACATGTCAGTGAGTTTTTTGTACAAAAATAGTAACAACATTAGCATACCTTCAACATGACTGAAAGTTGTATTAATGGCCGCAAGCCACTTCTCTCTTTCACCATTTATTCTTTCCATCAACATCCTCCTTTTATGATCTTCAGTCAGTTTAGCTTCATGTGCCCTACCTTCTGCCTCAGCCATGGCCTTCACTCTTATTGTTTCTCGTTCTATTTCAGCTCTCTCCTTTTCAGTTTGTCTTTGTTGTGCTTGAATTTGATCTTCTGTTGCTCGTCTAGCTTGTTCTTTTCGCAGTGATGACTCCTCTTGCATTTTAACCAGTTCAGCATTGTGTCTCCTTTGTGCTTCGTGATCCGTCTGAAATCATGATGTAAAGAACAGTCAACAAGGTCCCCGTGTAAGATCATTTCAGCATTCAAGAACAATATACACATTCTATGCTATCTGAAATAAACAAAAATGCAGATTTATAATGTGCACAACTTTCAGGAAAAGTAATGAGGCCCAATATAATTTCTATACGAGAATAGTATCATATATTAAGTGGGAGCACTCAATTCCTCTTCTACTGCCCCCTTTCCATACAATGTTTCAGCTGTCAAACAATGGAATAAGTTGTGGCATGATTGGTCGAATTTTTGTGAAGAGAAGGATAAAGCATCAGCAGTGCTACTGAGTGTTAAAGCATAACCTTTTGAACACTTCAAAGTTGGTTTGTTTCAGGAATCAACTAGTGGGACTGGAGATGGTGCTAGGATTCCCTTTTTTAATGATTACTGTTTAACTGATCCCCATCAACTTTGAAAACTTTAATGCTCAGACGAGCATTGTTTAGCTAAACTGATGGAACCCTGTCTATCTTACCCCAACTTGTTCTCTTCTCTAGCCCTTTATCATTGACAAAGTCTACTTTTTTTTTAAAAAAAGGTATACAACATGGTAAATGTAAGCACATGTATACAACTTGAGTTATATATTACACATTCTAATAAACTATAATTTCTCCCAAGTACTTTGATACTCAAGATGTCATGTCCTAGCTGAATCAAGTCTAATTAAGCATGCAAATCACTCTACACACCTGCATTCTTTTCCTAGCCAATTCATCTTCGTATCTTAGCATTTGTGCCTTGGCTTGTGATTGTTGTTGGTAAAGATTCCGCTGGTCTTCTCCCCATTGTCGCTGTTTATCCTGCATTTACACAAGTGCATTTGATATAGTGTAAAGAAACTTGATAATAACTAAGCAAGAAGTAAAGGATATTCACAGCTGAATGTGTCAGCATTATAAAACAACGATGTTGTGCTTTAAGCATGTACACCAGAATCAAAGAAATCACATCATCCTAATAGGCGATAACGCGCACCAAGTCTCATTTGGTTTTTGGTTTAGGTTTTGGAAGATCTGTATTTGAAATATTCTTTAAAATAATCACTTGTTTGGACTAGATTTTGCCTTGTATCTGGACTATATTGTTACTCAACATAAGGGGTTGGTTAATGTATTTGACAAAAAATGGTTAGAAAATGTTTTCTAATGTTCCTATGTTTGCTTGATCAAAATGTTTGGAGAACATTTTTTTTAGGAAACAAGCTCCTAAAAAATGACTTGCCCAACTGATAGGGAAAACAAGTTGCTTAAGTGACATTTCAATTTTATTGTCTCCTCCGCAACCCTCACCCCTTGCCCAACCCACCTTCCACTTCCCACCTCCCCGAACCCCCACTTCCCATCCCTACTTGCCTCATAACATTTTTCTAGATAACATATAAATGCTTTTGAGATGATATTTTCTTGTTTACTTACCAAACACTAGAATATAAGTAAGAGACCCACTTATTTTCCAAGAGAACATTTCTAAAAATCATTTTCCGTGGAAAACATTTTCCTTCATACCAAACACACCCTTGTATCCGGAAGTCAATACGACTTAACTTTGCAAAACTAAGTTTCAGTTAGTTGCCTATTTTTTAGAACTAAAATAATTTGGCTTTGCCAAAATTATTCGATTTGAAACCAAAACAAAAGGTGGTTTCTTTTTAAAAGATTACTTACGTTAAGGATTTTCTTCTTATTTCTATCAACATTAAAAACAAGATTACTAATATGTTCCCTATCTTCTCTTAATTCTCTTACTTTTATCTAATGAATTCTATCAGAATTACATCTATCATCTTAATTGATCTCCATTTGACATGCTTTACGCATAGTCAAAAAGACTTACAATATCTGCTTGTGCCTGGATTGCCTCAAAATGAACTTTCTCCGCAGCAATATCTGCAAGCCGGGTTTTTTCCTGCTTTCTCATCACATCAAACACCTTTACCAAAAATCAAAAACTAAAATTAGATTAATCTTTTCACCAAAAACACAACAAAAAAAAGGGAAATTTTACCCAAAAAAAAAAAAAAAAAAACACTGACCTGTTTGTGATAGGGAGAACTATTGATTTCCCTAAGAGCTTTTGCACCCCTTTCTAACGATTCTGGGTTGAACCCACCTCTTGAATCTTCAGAAGAATCCTTTGCATCTGACTCGGCAGAGTCCGTCTGAGGAGTCTCTGAAGAAGATGAGGGCACAGAAGGAGATGGAGATGAAAAAGGGTTGAAGCGAAATGGAGAGTCAGCGTACGCACGGTTAGGGATAGTGGAAGATGTAGCAGCAATGGAAGCTGCAGCTGCCATTGCTGCCATTGAAGACAACTTCGAAGCTGCCATTATTAACAAAGCAATTTCTTGCTCGAATCAAAAGAAGATTGAATACAACATTGACGTGAAGCTAAACAGAGTTCTTCAATGTCTGGTACGAACGAGCTTAAACCCTGCAACTATGGCGTGGTCAAAACTAGGGTTTAAGAGAATCGATTAATTGACCAGTTAGATTGGGGACATTGTTGTAATTTGGTGCCGCCTTTATTCAAACATTTCTTGTGAAGGGAGTAAACCGGGTTTGGGCCAAATTGGTAAGAGTGTGAATGCAGCCCAAAATAATAGTACTTACTACTTAGTTCACAAGAGAAAATGAGAAAAAAATTGGATTAATTACTTGAGTGGATCTTTTTTAAAAAATAATTACTTATTTTAAATATATTCTTTAATTATTATCATTTATAGCAATATATAATAATACTATATATTTTATTAAATTTTTCTCTCGCTCGCCTCTTTTTCTTTTTTCTCTCTCAGCTTTTTAATTTTTCTCTCTCATTCTCGCTCTTTCTCTCTTTTATTCTTTATGTCGTTCTTTCTCTCTTATTTTCTTTTTGTTACTGTTTCTTTCTAGCTTGCTTTCTTTTTGTCGCTTTTTTCTTTCTTGCTTTTTTTTTTTTTGTTGCTTTCTCTCTCTCTTTTTGTTGCTTTTTTTCCTTTTTCTTTCTCTCTCTACTTTCTTTCGTAGAGTAGTCAATGATTTGCAGAATTAATAAAATTTGTATCATAATTAATTAATTAAACAAATAATCTAATCGTAACAAATGAAGAGACATAATAAATTGCAAAATGAATTAAACTTTAATTAAAAATGTATTACACACATATTAAAGTTGAATTAGAAGAGAATTAAACATGAATGCAAAATGTAGCAAACGAAAGAGCATTCTATGATCTGTAAACTGAATGAATTTGTATCAATAATGAATTTAACAAGTAATTTAATCGTAACAAATCAATCAATAAATTGCAAAATGAATTAAAATTGTATTTAAAAGTGTATTGCACAAATATTAAAGTTGTATTGGAAGAGATAATTAATCATGAATAAAAAACGTAACTAATGAAAGACTAGACAATGATCTATAGAATAAATTAAACTTGTATCAATAATGAATTAAACAAGTAATCCAATAGTAACAAATAACTCAAAAAATTGCAAAATAAATTAAATTACTTTAAAATTGTATTACACAATATTAAAGTTGAATTAGAAGAGAAAATTAAGAATGGATGAAAAACGTAACTAACGAAAGACAAGACAACTATCTATAAACTGAATTAAACTCATATTATTCATGAATAAAACTTATATTATATGTATCTTATAAATTATTTTTGCTTTTATCACTAAGAAAATGAGTGATGGTTGCAATATGTATTAAAAATGTATTGTGCATGTCTTATAAATATATTATTAGTGTGTTGCCTAAATTGTTCTTGTTGGTATCCGTAAGAAAGGAGTGAAGTGTGCAATGTATTATAAATGTATTATTTATGAATAAAACATGTATTATATGTGTCTTATAAATTGCTTTTGGTTTGTATCACTAAGAACGTGAGTAATGTTTGCAATATGTATTAAAAATGTATTGTGCATGTATTATAAATGTATTATAAGTGTGTTACCTAAATTATTTTAGTTGATATCATTAAAAAAGGGAGTGAAGTTTGCAATATGTATTATAAATGTAGGATGTATTGTTCATGATTTTAATACAATTCTGAAACATATCTAATACAACTTTAATACAAGCGCGATATAGTTCTGTAAACTTCATCATTTTCGAGCTTCAATCTAATATTTTTCCTAAAATCAATTCTAAACTTAACCAAACCCTCTTAAAATTGAGATATAAACTCCAAAAGATATTTTTAATTATTTGTAGGAACAACCTATCCAAACTAATCGCAAATGAAAGAGCAGTCAATGATTCGTAGACTGCATAAAACTTGTATCAATAATTAATTAGACAAGTAATCTAATCGTAACAAATGAAGAGACAGAATAAACTATCAAATGAATTAAACTTGAATTAAAAATGTATTACACATATAATAAAGTTGAATTAGAAGTGAATTAAACATGAATGCAAAATGTAACAAACGAAAGAGCATTATATGATTTATAAACTGAATAAAACTTGTATCAATAATGAATTAAACAAGTAATTCAATCATAACAAATGAACCAATAAACTGCAAAATGAATTAACTTGTATTAAAAGTGCATTACACAAATATTAAAGTTGAATTAAAAGAGAGAATTATGCATGGATAAAAAATGTAACTAATGAAACACCAGACAATGATCTATAGAGTGAATTAAACCTATATCAATAATGAATCAAACAAGTAATCTAATAGTAACAAATAATAAACTACAAAATGAATTAAATTTGCGTTAAAAGTGTATTACACAATGTTAAAGATGAATTAGAAGAGAAAATTAACAATGAAAAACGTAACTAATGAAAGATAAAACAATAATCTATAGACTGAATTAAACTTGTATTATTCATGAATTGAATAAAATATGTATTATATGTGTCTTATAAATTATTTTGGTTTGTATCTCTAAGAACATGAGTGATGTTGCAAGATGTATTGTGCCTATGTTATAAATGTATTACAAGTTTGTTACTTAAATAATTTTGGTTGATATCACTAAAAAAGAAGTGAAGTTTGTAATATGTATTATGAATGTATTGTTCATGATTTTAATACAATTTTAATATAATTATGAAACATATCTAATACAACTTTAATATAATTGCGATACAGTTCCATAAACTTCACCTTTTTCGAGTTTCAATCTAATATTTCTCCTAAAATCAATTATAAACTTAACCAAACCCTCTTAAAATTGAGATATAAACTCCAAACGACATTTTCAATTATTTGTAGGAACTACCTATCCAAACTAATCACAAATTCGTAAAATTCAAATAATGAATTCAAAATTTGAAGCTTTATAATGACCATCAATGGTGAACTCTTGCTTCTGTAATTTAGAGATTTGAAATTTCGGCTTAAAAATGTGATTTTGTACAAATTTTTTATCTTTCTGTTTTTCTTTTCATATTGTTTAATTGGGTAAAAATAGTGAAATATGGGCAAAAACTGATTTGAAAATAGTAATTTAAATGAAAAGTTCGAAGAAGAAGAAGAAGAAGAAAAAAAAAAGAGGAAGATAAATAATGTCAGAGAAAGAGATGAAGAAGTAGAAGAGTAAAAAGAAGAAGAGGAAAAAGGGCTGAAAAGTGGCGAAGAATGTACAATTTTCTTAATTCCAAAAAAAGTTATATTTGGTTAGAAAAATTATGTTGCCATAGATGGTAAATATTTTTATAATATATCATATTTATGTGATTTACTCAAAAAAATTCATATTAGTCGACATTTCTTATCCAAAATAACTTAATGTAAATGTGAATTGTTTTGATTTAATAAATATATTAAAAGACATGAAAATTGAGAGGAGCTCATCTTTAAAATGTGAGACTGTTTGGAGGAGATTTGAGTTAGTCAAAATGTTCAGCCATTAAAGCTTCTTCAAAGCTCGATTTTAAAATTCGATGTGCTGCAAACGTGAATCGTTTCATGTGAATAATATATAAAAAGGCTCAAAACATCGAGATGAGCTCATTTCTAAAATTTGGGATTATTTAAAGGAGACTTGAGTTGGTTGGAATTGAAAGAAATATTAACAATGTGTATATACATGCATATACATGGTTATACATTATATATATGTGTGTGTGTGTAAATATTGTATAAATAGTATACCTAATATAATATTTTTGATATACATGGTTATACATCATATATGTACGATCATATAGTATCAATGGATTACATATACATATGAATATTTTTGTTAATTTTTTTAATATAAATTTATAAGGTTTTCACTACCTCTAATTGAACTTCTTTCATTTTTTTCCTGAAGTTCAGTTCATATATAACTAATTCAGGTTAGGTAGTTTCCTCTATTGCTTGCTAGTGAGCTTCGAGGTGTTCAAATACTTTACGAAAAGGTTTTCATTGAAAATGTCAAAAAATAATTTTATTTTCGAATTTGAGACTTCTAATTAATGATTTATGAAAATGTCAAGTATGATATGTCCCTCATTTGCTCTCAACTTTTTGTTGGCATCCACTCAATTTGGTAAAACCAATTTGTAGGGTCCTCTTAGTTCCCTTTATGAATATTGATGTACTCAATTGAATTGAGGTGGTTGAAATTTAAACCAATCACATCTTTCTCCAAAATACATTTAAGTGTGTTTAGCATGAAGGAAGTTGGTTTTCGTAGAAAATCTTTATAAAAATATATACATATTTTCCATGTATGGTGCTAGGTTGGCAATTGAAATATTTTTTTGAAAATTAAATATTATTAACAAATCGAATGGTAAACAATCCTCACTTTCAACTAAGATTGTGAGTTTGAGAGACCAATGAAGCAAAAAAGAGCAAAAACTCCTAGTAAGAGAAAAAAGGAAGAAAAGTCAGATAGTGTTTGATGCAATTTTTGAGTCTTGAAGATCAATTACTGATAATAATTATATCTACGAGTTAGTTGGAGCAAGTAATACGACATAAAAACTGTTAAAATGTCTTCATTTCAATAAATGAAGGGATTATTTTTTCCTTTTAGATGAAAAATGTTTTTCTTTGGGAAATGACCTCATTAAAAATATATTTTTCCTTGTATTTCCATGCATAAAATTTAGAACAAAAGGAAAGAAAATGAAACTAGAAAGGCCATGCCATTAAAAGACTATAAAGAAACTAACTGGAAAGTGGAAATCAAATCAAAATTTCTTTGGAAAAGTGAATTGCACTTATTTCTTGGCTTCCAGCTATTCAACGTATACTTTACTTGACTAATTATTTCCTTCAAATCTTTAAGAAAAAGAAAGTAGACAGAAAAAAATTAATGATTTTCCCTATGATCTATAGCAAGTGAGGGGACACTTGATATCAGACGCGGACCTAGGTGGGGTTCATGGATTTGAACGAATGAAATAGTTTTTTCATAGATCTTGTATTTATATTAGAAAATTAAATAAATATATATATTTATATAAACTTGTGAAACTCCTAACAAAATTAATTGATAGCTCAGTGATAAGTAAGGGTAGTGAAAATGTAGTCTTTCACACTAGTATTGTGAGTTTGAACCTCACCGTCAACAAAAGTTTCTGTTTTTTTAGTGGCAAGTTATTAACAATACTGATAAAAAATTTAGTACTTTTTGTTAAAGTGCGTATTTATTACACTGACTATTTTTATTGTAATCCAACTAGATTTATACGATTAATTATTTAGTTGAAGAAACAATATGTTCGCATTGGTTCGGTTGTTGTGCAAATGGAGGGGTGTGGGGTTGCAACAAAAGCGTTAGGTAAACAATTAGTTGAGGGGTCCTTGATGAGCCAATGGGGGTCACACCCATATGAAAGAGATGGGATCAATTTTTTTTAAATCATTATTGCTTTAGGGTGGGTTTGATATGAACAAAAATGTTTTTCACAAAAAATATTTTCGAATGTTTAATAAGTAAAAAGAAATATTATCTAAAAATTTTATATATATATATATATATATAGAGAGAGAGAGAGAAATACTATGAAATGTGTATGAGTGAACCGCAGAAGTGTGACGATAGGGTTGGGTGTGTTGCTAGGCGAGGAAGTGATAATTAATGTGATATGTTATTTATGGAGTTTAATTTCCGTACTCTCATTATAAGATAAGTCTTTTTTATTATTATTTATAAAGAACTTAAGTCTTTTTTTTAATTTATTTATAAAGAACTTATTTTTTCTGAAAAAAAAAAGTATTTTAAAAAATTTTAATCAATCAAATATGAAAAAAAACCTTTAAACAAAACACACCCTTAAGGATATGATATATCAAATTAATACACATTCGAGTAATTTAAACTCGTATTGAATAGACTTTTAAGAGGCCGAATAAAATGTTATATGTATTAAAGAAATCTTTTTTTTTTTTTTTATTTTGCATAGTCAAAAATTAAAATTTTTAATTAAAATATACAAAGAATCTCAATTATCTCATGACAACAGTTAATGGTAGTGAAGATTCATTGAGCAACACTACTACTAGTCATGGCCATGCTCAATCACAATCATTCTAAAACTGTTTTATCTTATTATTGTTGTATTATATATTCTTTACAAATATTGGGTCCCTTAAATATTCAAACTTTATCATTCTAATGTGATCTTGTCTCTCTTCCTCTTCATATAATATGTATGTGTCTCTTATCTCTATTATTTGACTAATCAAAATTATTTTAGTAATGTCCAACACATATTTAACAAACAAAGGGATAAGAAACAACATTTGGAAATAGTAACCCAAATTGCCTTTATCATGAAAATTATTTATTTGTTTTTGGGAGTAATATTTTACTCTATTTAAAAATTAGTGTTTAATTATAAAAATTCAATTTGAAGTTGGTTGTATTTCAAATTTGAAAAATAATTGATAACCTGTTTTTCAACTCATTGTTCACTATTAAAGTTGAAATTAAATAGATTCAAGCATGAATATAATCTTAAATATTTTTTTTCAAAAAGTATAACGAAACATAATTACTCCATCTTTAATTCCAACATCACAAATTTCAGAAAAACTAGAAAATATTTTAAAACTATACCACCAAACGCCTACCTAATTTAGCAACAAAACTTATTTAGTACTAAGTGTCACGGACTTAGAGTCTCACTAAGGCTCCGTGCGGCACTTGACAACTTACTCACTAATCTTTCGAGATCTTGTAAGCTCAAGTAAGCCTTTAAGACTAAGATCGCTAAGAGAATGAAAGGAAAGACTTAGAAAGATTTGGAAGAAGACTTTGTATTACTTGGAGAATGCTTTACAACTTGATTGGTGATTTACAAATGAGAGACCCTTCTATTTATACTACTTCCTAAGGGCCTAAGTGCAAATAAAAAATACTTTACAAGTCCCTCTCTAGAATTCTCTACTAATTCTAGGAAATTCTAAAGCTTTCTTGGAAAATATCTAGCCCATACAGAACTTTCTACTAGTCTAGAGAATTCTAAGGCCTTCCAAGATATCTTCTAAGTTATTCTAGAGAATTCTAAGGAAAGATCTAGGGAATTCTAGAGTCTTCCACTAACCTCCCCACAACTCTAGATTATTCCCCCTTCTTCCGGTGCCAAATTTGAACTGTGAAGTGGCGGGACGTGACATAAGGCTAACTAAAGGCTTTCGTACGTTAGTTTTAATAATAATCATCTATCTTGTTATAGTACTGTTTTTGTCCATTTAGAGCTTTCCTTTTTCACCTTTTTTTTTTTTTAAAAAAAAAAACAAAGGTGTATCTGGGATCTCAAAATGATGGGTGCATTATTACAAAAAGGTGGATATATATGTATTTTGTATAGTAAGTATTGAGATCAGTTGAACCCATTGATGGTATGTTATATGTAAATTAGATCCGTTGAACCATTGATGGTATGTTATATGTAAATTAGATCCGTTGAACCATTGATGGTATGTTATATGTTCAATTTACATAGTTAGTTTAATTATATAAAAAATTTACACTAATTTTTTTTTAGGACTTTCGAATGTGACAAACTTGAAAACTTTGAAAGACTAAAGAAAAAAATGATTTAAAACACCAAAAGTGCTATCAAGAATCACTTCGAGGGGTTTTATTACTCAATTTTAGAAAAAAAAAGATGGATATAAATTTAACTTTCTAACCTCAGTTAGAGAGGTGTATCCAGTCATCACATTATACGATACTTCAAGCCTGAATTCACACGTCTATATTTAAGTATTTTAAAAATATATAATATTGTTGTATGTGATTTAGATTCTCGGGAGAAAACATGTGTTCATGTGCACCCGGAAAACACCCCTTAGATACGCCATGTTTGGAAATAGTTAGCACCTTCCGATCACAATATGCTTTTTCTCATCATTTGCTGAATTCAGAGAGTATGAACTTTTTTCATTTCTTTTTTTTTTTTTTGTTGCGGAAAAATTATAGTTTAACGATCACCCAATCACATACAAAATAAATAGATAAGAAAAATAACATAATGATTTAACGAAGTTTGGCTCCAACTAGAAGTAGAGAGAATTTTTCACTATGAAAGAGAAGAAATGTACAATGATTTATGAATCCTCAACTATAAATCCAATTTTTAGATCTCAAGCAATCATCTCACACCTATAAAAGAAAAGTTTTCTCAATCCTAAAGAATAATATATTTTCTTTTTTCAAATCTAGTGAGTCGATGAGTTTCCTAAACCAATAGGGATTATGAAATTAATTTCCTAAATATACAAGAAAATATTCAAGACATAATTAACAAATCATCCCCTTGACTTGATTTCTCTTCATCATCGATAGAAACAACGACTTTTTGTCTTGCTTTCTTAACACTCAAAAGGGCTCAATTGAATACTGACTTACCAATCAAGTCTAGGCAATGCTTAAATTTATTGATCGAAATTATCTTGATCATAATATATATGTCAGATCGATTATCAATACATTCTTCAAGTTAACTATCTTTTTTTATACATTGTCTCGAGATCCTCTATGAATCCCCTAACTACAACCTTATATATAGATTTCATAAATAGTTTCAAACTTATATGTAACTTCTCGCAAATTGAAATAACTAGGAAGAAGTTAAAAAGTGGAAATAGCCATTTTTGGAAAGAATTGAAATCTGGAAATTTTGTTAAGTTAGAATAAGTGAGTTTTTGGTCAACTTCAAACGGCCATAACTTCTAGCTCAGGATGATTTAGGAGAACTTCCAGATATAGTAGGAAAGTTCTTGGAATGATCATTCCAATGCCGTCAAGTTTGCGCGATTTCGAGTTCGTATGAGTGAGTTATGCCCTTTGAAAATTGGGTTATTGAAATAAGGAAATGTCCAATCCGGATTTTTAAAGGGTGTTTTGGTCTTTTCCATACCCTATTATTTTAATTCGTTTTTAGTGAATTAATTAAGGGTCTAAACTGAACTTGGTCAGTTTTACACTTTTGGAAAAGAGTTAGGGTTTAGAGAAGAGGAAAGAAGAGGAGAAAAGAGAAGGAGAAACAAGGAAATCGTCAAGTTCGTCGAGTTTAGCTTGTGGATTTCGTCGGAGGTGATCCCTACAAGGTATATGAGATCACATAGCATTGGGTTAGTTCATCCACGCGCCAAGCATGTTTAATTCAGCGTATTTTCGTCCTAAAAAGATTGAGAATTTGATGTTCTTGATAGTTGTTCTTGAATTGATTTCGTTCTTGAATATGAGTTGAGATTAAGGAGTTTCTTGTTATTAAAGTGTTGATTCCTTGAGTTGTATGAGTTAGATTTTGTGTATATGCCTTAGGTATTTGATTCTAAAGTGAATTTGAGAAAAATAATCGATTAAAATCAATTTAAGATCAGAAAACGAGATGAAAAGTTCGTCAGATTTTTGCCTAAGGAACAGGTGGCGGGACACGCCCCCATAGCACCAGGAAGGCTGGGGTGGCACGCCAGCAGTGTGCCATTTTGGAGCCCCAGTAATTTGGGGCTGGCGCGGCGCGCCCGGGATGCGCCCAATTCGTCGTTTTTCACCAGTTTTCGTCGTTTAGCCTATTTAAGTCCTTCTAAAGTGTACTAACACTTTCCATTGATTCTAACTACTCTAAATGACTTCTAAACATCTAGAAATCATCCAGAAACATGAATCATAACCTTGAATCCATAAATTCAAATTCAAGGAAAGTCAAGAGCCAAGTCTAGAAAGTTCTTAGAGTCTTTTCAAGAAGTCTTTTGCAAATGCTTTTAACTTTGTTTTAAGACTTAAAGTTCAAGTTGAGTAAAGAGTAAAGAGTAAAGATTGAAGTTCATTTCTTCAAAAGTATATGGAGACTATGTATTCCTAAAGGGTTTTAAATGTTTTCGCATTTAAACAAGAAAGAAAATCTCGATTTTCAAAGAGCCTTCGGGCTAGTTTTCAGAAAAGAGTAATCGCTTTCTAAATGAAGCAAGAGGGGAAACTTTGATTTCCAAGATAGCCTTTGAGCTAAGTTTTTGAGCAATTATCTCAAATCACAGAAAGAAATATGTTTTTAATCATAAAGAGCTAGTATCATATTTTGGGAGTAGTGTTGAGCACAAATATGGGGGAGCGTTCAGAGAACCCACAGCCCCCATAAACCATGTAGTCATCATGGGTAGAAAAGGGTCATACTTTTTAGATGAATCATTTAATGCTTTTTAGCATAGACTAGTGGATCCACTTAGCGAGTTAGGACCTATACCCTTGGCAAGGTATAAGATTCCTTGGCAGCGTGACGTAAAGTTCTGTATCATCACTATAGCTCTTAAGTGATGGTTGTCGGTTAGAGAAATTCTCACAGCAGTATTTTGTATTTTTATATACATCAGATTATTTATATTTTTACATACATCTCAGAGTTATATGTATCTTTGCATACACACAGAGTTGGCATCATGTTTTTAAACAGCTTTTCTTTATATTGCACTTGTTTTAAACTGTTTTATATTGAAATGAGTTCAGTTATGTTGAGTTGAGTTGAGCCAAGTAAGTTCTTCAATTCCTTTCAGATTCTTTTCAAGCATATGCTATGTTTAGCATTCCAACTCGCATACTTGTACATTCAATGTACTGATGCTAGTTGGCCTGCATCTTATTATGATGTAGACACAGGTAACTAGGATCGACATCCAGCGCATCGTTGATCCAGTGAGCACTCCAGAGTCAGTTGGTGAGCCTCATTGCATTCCGGAGGACTCCTTTTTATTCTTTCAGTTATTTCATTAGTTAATTAGGATGTTGTGGGGTTTGTCCCGACATCCATCTAAGTTGTTTTAGAGGCTTCATAGATAGTCAGTTAGATGTTAGTTCATTCGTCATCATTTTGTTATTAGCTTATGTTCATATTTGAGTTGCCATTTTGGCTAAGTTAAATGTTTATTTTTTAAAAACATTATGAGTTCAGTTTGAGACATGTTGAGTTATCTTGTATTTGGATTCTCTTTCTTATGTCTAAGTCTTCCGCTGAGTAAGTAAGTCAGACCAAGGGTTCGCTTGGGGCCAGCAATGGTTTTCGAGTGCCAGTCCCCCCAGGGTGTAGCCTCGGGGTGTGACATTATAAGAAAAAAAAAAGGCCTCAATCCTATAAAGACAATATATATTTCTTTAATTTTCCCAAATCTATGTAGACAATAAAATTTCTAAACCAATAGAAATTATGGATTTTCTAAATATACAAAAGAAATTCAAATTGTAATTAACAACTTTATTACTTATATGTTTATAATAGCGGAACTAGAAATTTCTATAAAGGAAATTGAAAAGGAAAAAGAAGTTATAATAATGTCACACTTGAAATTTGAATCAGTGGAAAAAAACAATTTTTGAATTACATTTGCCACTATACAAGAATCTTCCCCTAAGTTAAGAAAAATTAACAACCATATATATGAGAAAAATATTTTTTTCCTCAATTTAGACAATATAATTTTTTAAAATAAAAAAAATATATTTTAATATTAAAATAATAATATTAATTTGCATGAGTTAATGGTGATAAAAGTGACGAGAGGGAGTTGCTCGGATGGTAAGCACCCCTCACTTCCAACCCGAAGGTTGCGAGTTCGAGTCACCAAGGGAGCAAAAGGGGTGGGAGCTCCTAAAAAAAATGGTGATAAAAGTGTGCAATATTTTTAGTGCAACTTATATAATTACTATGATATATATGCTTCACCATTAATTACCTCCCTACGACTTAAATATTGTAGCCATTATCACATGTCTTCACTTAATATCTCACTATTCTTTAATTCACTCTATTAAAGAATTCCTATACGTATAGTCGTATATACTAAGGTGTTTCTTCCACAAATTTCGATATGAAAAATATTATATTATGTATAAGAAATGTGTAAAAAAATATTGTAGTGTTCGTGATAAAAGTGAAGTAGGGGTGTAGGAAAATGAGAGAAACAAAAATATTCTCTAACTCCAACTTATTTATTACATATATAAAAAAATTTGTTGAAGGGAAATGTTTTTATGGTAAAGATTTAGACTCGATCGATAGCTAGGCTGAAATTGTTTGAGTCACACCACTTGAAGAGATAAGTCAAGAGCATTATTGCTGCACCCGATGAAGATTATACTATAGTGATCTTGAATCTTAGAGTCGAATATAAATAGGAAATGTATATAAATGTTAGTAGCACACTTTTTTGTATATTTCATAGCACGTTTGTAGGTGTGACCAGAACTTATCTTTTAAATGATTAAAATTGTGGGGATAGAATGATAAGTTGAAATTTAGTTGAAGAATTAAAAGAGAAGTGAGTCTTCCTCATAATTTGAAGTCTTGTTTTTTGAGTGGCCAAAAGAAGAGAATACCATGATAATTTTGCACAATTTGTCTCTAGCTGCCTACTGCCTCTTTTATTTGGCTCTCTCTAGTTTTTAACCTACATCCCTTACTTGAGAATCGAACTCTCATCAATAAAGTATTGTCAATAATTTAACCCTTTACAAGTATGAAAAGACTATAAGTGAGACACTAACCAATAGAAAAGCTCCATTCGATCGAGTCCTAAAATACTATGTCTAATAGAAATGCCCCACCGGAAAATATCATTACGCATGCCAATTAATATTCCTCTATAATTTGCGGTATCTTGTAATATAGTTGTATGGATATATATATATGATATATCTGTCTTGTGTCCTTTTATTATGTGCTTTCGAGACACGAATCTTTCACTTGACTTCGGACCACAAATTCTCACTTTATCTCTAACAACAGTCATTTGATAATCCTGATAAGAAGATTATATAATAGCAACATATACTTTGATCATTTAATTGACCCATGATTGTCACGTTGCGCTTATTTCATGCTGACAAAAGTAAAAGTGTCCATCAATTTTACATACTATTAGATTTGAATCAATAATTAACTTTTATAGTGTATAAAAATAAAAATAAAAACTCTTTTCGATGTTTCACCTTATCTTAAAACCTCAATGCTACTGTTTTGGATAGATTTATGGTAGGATCTTTTAATTATTTAATCCCAATTTTGTTGCTTTATATATATATATATATATATATATATATATATATATATATAAATAAACTTTTTTCTCTTTCACATACAAGACATATCATGTGAGATTTTAGAGTCCTTTCAATTTATGTTTATTTTCTTATGACCTCCACCACCAATAATGTCTAGTGTTTTTGTCTCCTTTTCTATACGAAGACAAAAGTTGTTTTATTTCTGAATTATGTTGGTGAATACCTTCTAACCCTGGTCATTTTATTTATGTCTTGCATTAAATTTTCAATTTTTGCAACTGTTCTTAGACACAGAGCCTCAATACTAGCTGTAAAACCTCAAGTTTATTTCTATCGAGGTTGATGTACATAATTAAAGGAGATGAATTGTTTTTATATGGTTAACTTAACTATCTAATAGATGCTTGAGGACACACCCATAAGTTTTTTTCTCCAAAATTTGAACCACAAATGTCTAATAGTAACACTTCATCATGTATTCAAGTGCCCAGTTGATAAATTTAAGGGGGTTGATCCGTTGATGTATTAAGCCAAATCTTAAACTTAGTACGATATCTAAGCAATTAGATCTTTTGAGAACGTTGCAAGACTTTCTCAGTAGACGTTTGGTATGCAGACTAAATTATTTTAGATTTATAAATCCTGGACCAACTTATTCAAATGAAAAAAATCAGGGGCGGAGCTAAACAGGGTTGAGGGGTTAATCCGAACCCGCTTCGACAAAAAAATATGCCATTTACACATGGTAAGAATTTTCTAACATATATATAGTATATGTTGAACCCCTTTGGAGTTTTGACCTTTTCGTATATTTACTTTTTATGTTTCAGACCCTCTTAATAAAAAAGCTTTGTCACTAAGACAAAATAATTCCTAGTTAAATTAAATGAGATAAGGTGTGATATCCAAGAATTGAGTTTGCATTATGCTTTTATACTGTCATCCAAACTATGAAAGTTTGGTAAAGGATAGTGGAGACGTGGGTGAAGATGGATGTGACCGTTTACGAGATTCAATACAGATTCATGCCGGGGTGATTGACTACACAAGTTATACACTTGGTGAGGAAACTAAAGGAGAAATATAGGAAAAGAAATAAGGACTTACATATATTGTTTATTAATCTTGAAAAGACTTTCGAGAAAGTCTCGATTGAAGTCCTTTGGAGAAATCTAAAGGTTCAAGTCGTATCGATGATTTATATTAGCACGATAAAGAACATATATGATGGATTCTGGGAGGAGATTCAGAGCACCTCTTAGTTGAGATTGAGTTATACTAGAGATCAGTTCTTATTCCAGTTCTATTTGCCTTGGTGATAGATGAATTGACATGGTGTATTCATTATGAGGTGGCATGGTGTATGATATTTTCGAATTACATAGTATTGATTGATGAGACACACAATAAAGTTAATGCTAGGTTGGAGGTGTGGAGACAAACTCTTGAGTCTAAAGGGTTTAGATTGAGTAGGACTAAAACCGATTATTTAGAGTACAAATTTAGTGATATAGTGCATGAGAGAGACGTGGAA
The DNA here is from genome assembly GCA_035578085.1 of Solanum pinnatisectum. Taxonomy (NCBI): domain Eukaryota; kingdom Viridiplantae; phylum Streptophyta; class Magnoliopsida; order Solanales; family Solanaceae; genus Solanum; species Solanum pinnatisectum. The sequence goes on along the minus strand of CM069077.1, from coordinate 17,717,581 downwards.
GTGAGGCTTGACACACACGCTATTTCCAAGAGAGATAATTTCAAGTATCTTGGGTCAATAATTCAGAGAAGTGGGGACATCGATGATGATGTCACTCCTGATCGCATTGGTGCGGTGTGGATGAACTGAAGATTTGCTTCCAAAGTCTTGTGTAATAAGAATGTATCATCTAAACTTAAAAGTAAATTCTATAGAGTTGTGGTTAGACCAACATTGTTGTAGAAGCGAAGTGTTGGCCAGTCAAGAACTCTCATGTTCTAACGATGCAAGTTGCAAAAATGAGGATGTTGAGATGGATGTGTGGGCACACTAGGAAATATAAGATTAATAATGATGATATTCGGAGCGAGGTGAGAGACTAGACCTTGTGGTAGACAAGATGAGGGAAGCAATATTAGGATGGTTTGGACATGTGAAGAGGAGATGTGTAGATGCCCCAAAGAGGTAGAGGTAGGCGAAAAAAGTATCAAGGAGAGCTAATTAGACAGGACATGTGGCAACTCCAGATTATCCAAGACATGACCTTAGATAGGAGAGTGTAGAAGTCGAGGTCGAGGTCGAGGGCATTAGTCGTATTCAAATTTAATCGTCATAAATCATGCCTACCAAACATCCCTCAAAGAGTTAAAAAGACTGGACTAATGAAAAGGACTTGGCAGAGTTGATTACTATAATTGAAACACCTACTTTTAAGATGTTAAACATGTTTATCTCTCTTCTATTATGGTCCTTTAGGCATAAACGCCGTAATATCTGTTGCAATGGCTTTTGATTCCTTTGTAAAGAGTACTACTGTACATAACCCCACCACTGTTTCTTCTTATCTCCACATTCTTGATTTGACATTTGCCCATTCCACCCCCCCCCCCCCTTCTCTTTATATCCACTACCACCAATCCTTTTCTCATCTCTATAAATCCTTCCTCTCTATCTTTTTCCACTTTCACAAACAACTCTTACCACAAACATTTAGTCCTGCTCCTCTATTTATATGCTATCACTATTTCGCGAGTTTCATTACAATTGTGCAAACATGTTACAAATGAGTGTTCTTGAAAGGCAAAGAGCAGTGTTGGAACGTCTTTATAACCATTCTAAGCAGCAACTTTCTTCTCTACCTCAACAAGAACTTGCTCACTTGTTTACCGGCTGCGTTGAGGGGAATTTTAACAACTTTGATATGTTTGGTGGGAGAGAACATAAGGGATTTGCAGTGTCTAATTTTGTTAATTGTCAAGAAATGTCTCGTCCCTCTTTCTCTACAGTATCGAATTCATCGATTACAACAGTGTCTCCGCCTCCGGAGAAAGAAAATGATTTAAGTACTATGATAGCTCCAAGGGAAAATGTTGTTTCTACCAAGAAGAGAAAAGCAGAGGTTTGCAATAGTATAAGTACAATTATGCCTCGATCGCATATGATTTCACTCAATTAATCTGAATTATCCATGTTTTGTTCTGTTTTTTGCAGTTTTCTGAGGAAGAGGATTGTGAAAAAAGCCCAGGAAATGATTCGAAAACGTCTGAGGTTCAAAAACCCGATTACATTCATGTCAGGGCACGTCGTGGCCAAGCTACTGATAGCCATAGCTTAGCAGAAAGAGTAAGTGCACTTGTTGAATAGTCGATAAAAGCTTAAACTGTTAGAGAGAGTGGTACGTTGCTGTGATTTCTAATAGCAATTTTTGCTTTATGCAGGCTAGAAGGGAGAAAATCAGTAAAAAAATGAAATATTTACAAGATTTAGTCCCAGGTTGCAACAAAGTGACTGGCAAAGCTGGAATGCTAGATGAAATCATAAATTACGTTCAATCGCTTCAGAAACAAGTCGAATTCCTTTCCATGAAACTTGCAACTCTGAATCCTAGGCTTGATTTGAACACGGATAACATTTTCGCCAAAGACTTCCCTTCTTACATGACCACTACTTTTCCACCAACAGTAGCAATTCCAACACTTTCAGAATATAACATAATCCAACACCAGCAAGCTGGAAGTACTGGTGATGTCGCACAAATGCTACCCCAAAGAAGAGATTTAATGTCATTTCCAGACACTTATCTTGGTTCTTCACCTCTTACGGTAATTACTCAACTACGAGTAATAGTTATTATCTCAGAAAGTCATTTTCTCGTTATCTTAAGTGGATCTGTTACTGTTCTATTGCAGGTAGTACAACAGCAACAACCAACTTTTGAGCCTGATCTGCAGAACCTTTTCAGTGTTGGATTTAACTAGTAAAAAAGATTGATCTACAGAGTTTGAAGTGCAAAATTAGTATTGATCTCATTCGAATGGCTCCTGTCCTGTACACAAAATTCGCATCCTTTCGAGTCCAATTTTTTTTGTAGTTAGTAACTATGTTAGAAGGCAAACACCCCTATCCCTCCCCCTCCAACCCCATAAATCACAATGAAGAGAAATTCTTTCATCTTACACATTTATAAGGCATCTTGTAATTTGTTCATATGTATAGCCAAAGTTGCATCCAGCCATCCACTATTTGACTGATATGTAATAAAAGATTGAATTTTCTACTCTTTTTTATTCTTTCCCTGATCATCTTATGTTTGAATATAGTAAGAAAGCAAATTTGTTGAGTGATCCAACTTTTATGGTTAAGACAAGAAGACAACCCTTTGAATTATAGGGTAAACAACAAATGTGTTAGTCAAGAATGGAAGATTTTACATGAACGATCTGGTTGATTTTTCAAATGATTGCTTAACTAATAGTTATTCAATATAGAAAGTGATTTTCTGAGATAATAATGAACAAAAAAAGCAACTTGAGAATGACCTCGAGAAGCACCACTATGAAGTGAGAAGTAGGCAAAGGTACTACACTAAAGCATTTGAGGACAATCAAAAAGAGGTGATGAAATTAGAGGGGGGGGGGGGGGGGGCTATTCATAAAGATGTGGTTGTGATTGGGATAATCTACTCTTAACCAACTCGGAAATCGAGAACCTTTCGGTAAAAAACATCTTATCCGTTCGGTGAATATACTCAACATGAATTCGAATTATTGAGGTTAGTAGACATTGGATACCGAATATATAAAAAGTGGTTCAGTCCATGAAATATCTCGCATTCACATAGAATCCGGAGAAGAACCATACACAAGGGGGTGCATTACATAGAATATATTCTGACACAAGTATTGATGAATGATTTTACGCAACTTGAACTCATGATCTATAGGTGATGTTTCCTTGTAGAAGAAAAAAGGAACTTAGAGAAGACAGAAGGTGAAATAAACAAAAAAAAAAAAAAAGGATCTATTACTAAAGATATGTTGTGATGATTGGTATAATCTACTCTTAACTGATACGTGAAAATAGAGAACCTTTCGGTAGCGAGCATTTTATCCCTCATTGAATATACTCGACGGGAATATGAATTATTAAGATTGAAACTAATAACTTTGGATATCAGATAGCTCGGTACACAAAGTATCTCATGCATGTTCACTTCGGATTGGAGAAGGTCACCCTCTAATGGAATATGATATATAGACAGTCTATCGAGATATAAATATTAGTGATTGATTTCATGATGGTTTTAAATAATTTAGAAAAAAGGAAATAAAAGGAGAAGTAGTGGAAATTGATGGCAGTGGTTGAGTGGTCCATATTTTTAGTTGCCTTTGCTTGTGAAATATGCTTTGTTTAGAATGGGGACAAAGAGGGGCCTAGTTCAAATGGGACAATCACCTAATCAACAACTGATGTTTCTTCTGAATCGACTTCTACTCCCTTACAGCACATGACAAACCAACAATGAGTTTCAAAGTACACAGTGCAACTAAATTTCGACTCCCTCTGTTTTAATTCAAGTGTCTTAGTTTGACTGGATATAAATTTTAAGAAATAAAGGAAGACTTATAAATTTTATGATCTTAAATTAAAGATGTGTGTACTCGTTCAAATCTCATCATCTTAAATTTGTCATATAATATGTTAGTACAGAAAAACTTACTAAATATAGAAAGAGATGCTCTCGTATTAGTACTGTGACGTGATTGGAAGATTTCAACCAACTTGAGCAGCACAGAGAATTTGTCCAATGAATGTTTTCAGAGCATCGTGTATCTAGTGTATTAGCTAAACGAAGTAATGAAATAAATGACAAGTTTTCTGTGAGAATAAGGTCCCGTTTGGACATGATTTGAAATTAGCGATTTAATATTCAATTTATTTGAAGTTGAAGTTTTGTTTGAATATAAAATTTAAATTTCTTAAGTTGTATTTTTTTTCCTCGTAAACATGAAAATTTCACAAGTTATATGAAAACTATCAAAATTTCCCCTATTCTTATTAAGGGTGTGCAAAAACTGAACTGACCGATAAATCAAACCGAACCAAAAAAAGTGTTATTGGTTTATTGTTGTTGGGTTATTTAATGGTTTTATAAAAAAAAATTATTGAGTTATTGGGTTAACAGATAACCAATTAAGAATATAATAGTTTACTATTTTAATTTTTAGTCATACATAAATATCAAACAAAAAATATTAACATAATCACTATATTAAATTATAACTATAAGGACCCTACACAATTAACACTACTTAACTTTGTTCTTTGCATTTATCCTTTAAGTTTTTATATCACTTAAGTCTTTAGGTTCACAACGTCAAAACCTAAAGAACAAAGCACGACGACAGGTAGGATTTGCAACGACGACGACAAAGGTTAGGCAATTGCTAGAGTTGTGCTATACTTTTACTACTAAGTAGAATTTTTGCACTCAATGAGTAATTTGATTTTTCTCTTTTTTCTTTCGCTTCAAATTATTGAACAAGTCATATATTTGTTTTGAAAGCATTTTTTTATTGGTTAAACTGAAAATCGAACTGTTAAAGACCAAAAATTGACAAACCAAATACTGATAACAAATATCTTATTAGTTTGATTATCGATTTATTATATTTAAAAATCAAAAATCGATAAACCGAATCGATAATACTTAAAATCGAACTGAACTGACCGATACACACCCCTAATTCTTATATAATTTTACCAAATGAACAAATTAATATCGAAATATAGTAAGGCACCACATTGATAATTGAGGGCATGAGAAAGGATAGGGAAAGAGATTACAATGTGAGAATTGAACCCTCACCAACAAGGTGAAAAACTCAAGTAGCCAACAAACTGAGCTACTAAAATTTTTAAACCACATATTTGCACGTGTCTTTTAACCTTTTATAAATAAATATTTGTGATTTCAAACTTCAAATAGACATAATTTTATAAGGTCCACTAGTCAACAATAATAGTAACTAACTATTTCTTAATATAATCCTTTCACATGGTAGGGGAACAATCTTTTCAGCACGAGTCTTTTTTTCAAAATTTGAAATGACAACTTTTTTATTTAAATTATAAACGTATGAGCGAAAGTTTATATTTAAAAAAAAATGAATTCACAATTTGAAATCTCAAATCCTACTTTTTGAAAAATCTAGTATTTGAAATCATGATCTCAAATCGCATATCCAAACACATACTTAGATGATTACAAAATAGTTAGAGCATTTTTTAAACCTCCTTTGTTTACCCCTAATGAAAACTCTACTTTTAATTATTTAGATCTTAACAATTTTATTTATTTATTTTAAAACTTTTAACTATTCAATTTTTAATTATTAAGTGCGTTTTTTTAAACCAACAATTTGGCATGGATAATTCCTTCAAATGTAGAAGAGGATGAAGCTTAAACTCATTATATGATGGATATACGAAAAAATCCTCCCATTCTTCTAAAGTTGGTTTTCTTAATTCTATTAAGGCAAATTCCAAACTCACGTGTTTGAGAGAGTTGTGAAATCTTAGATATCGATCAATCTCAAATAATTTGCACCCTAATCAGATCGAGATCTCTTTCAATACAAGGACTCGCCATAACATAATATTTTATTCAATAAGTTGTTTAATGAGATGCAGAGGTAGATCGAAAAAGTAATGGGGAGATGTGATTAGACAGACTATGACACATCTTCAGTTTACAAAGGACATGACCTTAGATATGAGGGTATGAAGATCACGTACCATACGATAAAAGATTAGTAGGTAATGTGAAAGATTATTTTTGTTTTTTCGAGATTTTAGGCCTGTTGGTGTTTGTCATTGTACTAACCATGTTATTCTTGCTTAGGATATTTATCATGGTTTGTTGTTTAACGTGTTTAGACTATCGCATTATTTTGTTGTTTTTGTTCATTTCTGATAGGTTTTACATTGCTTTCTTTGTTAGTTGCTATGTTTTCTACACTATTTCCTTCTTTTTGTACTTGAATTTGTTGCTCTTGAGTCTGGTAGTCTTTCAAAAACAGACTCTCTAGCTACCTCCATGGGGTCAATTTATCCTTTTATCGTAGCTACATTTTATCCTTTTTATACCCTATTATGAAATTTTACTAAATATGTTGTTATTGTATGATGAAATCAATTATTTCAAATTATCACCCCAACAACCCCTTATAAAATTAAGTATAGTTTAAGATGCAAGCTCTCCACCCTTTCTTTAATTTATCAACTTATAATAGTTACTCTAAGTGACAAACATTATATTATCAAACATATAAAAGTTAGATTTATGATACATTCTAATTTCTATGTCCCATTTTAATTGTGCTTTTAACTCCTTTTTTTCCGTCCATTAAAAATAATAATATATATAAAGTATAATTTATTAAGTAGTTTTTATTATTTAAATAATTTTAGTTGTCAATTTGGATCTTTGATTTTTTAAAATAACATTTCCTTTTTAGATTATTTTTTTAAGATAAATTAGATATGAATATAATTCAGAATATTTGAATTTATGAAGAAAAAAAAAATGGTGTTCCACATCCTCCATTTCCCCAAATCCACTTTTCAAAATTGAAAAACAGTATGTGCTCGAAAACCTAGGGTTTATGTTGTTGCAGACGACTAGGGATTTCATCTAGTTGAATTTAGAGCTTAATCGATGGCGGATTCATCAGAGGGTGAGGAAGAAGGGAAACTAACAGGAGGAAGCCAGCAGTTAGTTGTAGATGATGACCTCCGGGAGATGGGTAAAAAAGCAGCTTGGAGTGTCAGCTCTTATAAGCCCGGCAATGGGGTTCTTTCACTTCGCGATGATAACCTTGAAACCTATTGGCAGTAAATATTCTCGATCCTCCGTCACTGCTTTCTTCTTAGTTTCACTACATGCTGATTTTTGGGTTTTGATTTCTTTGTGTATTCAGATCAGATGGTGCACAGCCTCATCTTGTTAATGTTCAATTTCAGAAAAAAGTTAAGCTTCAAGTAGGTTCTATCTTACGTACAAGTATATATTTCTATTTTCCTTCGTCACATACTTAGCTATTATGAACTCCTCGTCGAAAAATACTTAATAATTAAAAGATGTTATCTTTATGGACGAAAATGAACAATCTTTCTTAATGTAAAAAGTTGCTTTATGTGATGGTTAACAGTTAACACTTCCTTCTATGAGTTATGGGTTTAACGTTTTTTTTTTTTTGTACATAAACTTTTGCGATGAATAGAAGTGTTTTACTATAATATGAAGTTCTCTTAAATTTTTCTTGAACTTAGCTAAGGCTATACAATTAAGTTTTTAGGTGAAAAGAATGGCATATGTCATGCATTTATTTGTTTGGTGCATTCACCGGAGGCGAATAAATTTTTGTAGCCATGCTTTATGGCTAATCACATGAGACTGGTTTTAATTTCTTTCTTATCTTTTTATTGTTTTGTGTTAATTATTCTCAGTTAGTCGTCCTGTATGTTGATTTCAAGCTTGACGAAAGCTATACACCTGGTAAGATCTCTATCCGAGCAGGCGATGGCTTTCACAACTTGAAGGTAATAGTATAATGGAACTCTGAGATAATTGTCAAAGTATTGAATTAGTTATACCAGTTTAGTTTCAGAAACTTGAGACATTTATGTTCTTTTTTTTTTTGTTTTGAAGGAGATAAAAGCAGTGGAACTTGTGAAGCCAACTGGATGGATGCATATATCTTTATCTGGTAATGATCCACGGTAAGAAATTGAGACTTGGTCCCATGATTTGGCAAGTTTTTGACTTGTTTTCCTTCACTTCTTTTGCCAGAGTATGCTGCATATTATTCAGTAGCTCTACACAGTTCCATCTTTCTAGAAAATTTATAATACCAAATTTGCTTGTGTTTCGACAAAAATGCAACCACTATGAGGCATTCCAGTCATTAGAATTTCATTAGTCCGATGGACCACGTGGACATATATACAAAGGAGTATTTAATCTAAAAATCTGAAGCTGTTAAACAGAAGTAAGAAACAACACAATTTTTCTCATTTCTCTTACCAACTTATATATATTGAGAACATTCTTTTTCTTTTGAATCATAGATGATTAGATGTGACCCGAGTTTGTTTATGCTTAGTCACACACTTATCCCAACACATTTTTTTAGTAAAAAGAATGATTTTGATGGTTATATTCGCAAAATGTTGATGAGAACTAAATACTAGCAAAACTATGAAGGACTTCAATTTCTTTCTTTAGCATAAGCGAGCGACTAACTCTGAGAAAAACTGACAATGAAAGATAATGTGGCTTTCTTGAAACATACATGAAGGTCTCAGCAGGTGTTTGGAGAATATTTGGTTGAAGTGAAAAAAAGAGAGAAGATTATTTTAAGTTGAAGTTGGGAAAAAAGTATTTGAAAGTTGAAGTTGTGTATGGTCATGAAATTCACTTGAAAACGTGTTTGCAAATGTTGAAAACTTGTGTGTGGCAAACATTATTTCACCTGAAATACTGACCAAACCATCACTTCAATATCAGTGTCTCTATTTCAATTAGAAGTTGAATTACTCAACAAAGTGATGTCCAAATATTGATCTGCAAAATGACACCAAATCTAAATAAAACTAATGTGAAGTAGTTGATTTCCTTACAAAAAATATTGAAATTTTCGTTGATATTGTGGAGATAAATAGAGGATTAAATCCAACCACTAGAATGATTTAATTGTTGTCCATTTAAAATAATGAGGGACAAATTTTGTTATTATCTCATCCTGTTCATTTTTCTCTTTTATGGATTTGGGGTTTCTCTTCTGCACTGACAGAAAGCGTCTACCAAATATCTGGATAAATTGCAAACGCAAACTGTTATTGCGACTTTTAACATATTTTCTCTTTGTTTTTTTAGACGACCTCCAATTTCCTTGTGGAAATGTTTTCTGCAAGTGTTGAACGCCATCCTCATGTCAACTCTTGTAATTTTATTCTATGAAGAGTAGATGAGTTTCTGCCCCTGTTTCTTTGATAGAAAAGATACAATCCAACAAAGTTATCATCCTAAAAGAGGGAAAGGAGGAACTGTCAGTTTTTGTCATTGAATTTCCTGTGCATGCTGTGACAAACTTTTCCATGCCACATCTTGGGTTTAAATTGTTTAGAGTTTCCTTACAAAAGCACATCTCAATTTATTCATTTATTAAGCTTGAAAAGTTGTTGGATGGGCAGCAACTTTAAACAATATCATTACTTATCATCCTATTACCAATAAAATTATGTACTACCTTATCACACAAACGTATCAGTTGACCTATCATGGGTCTGTGGAAGCTGTTTCTTTCATTATAAATTCATTAACCATATCCTAATTTATGTGACAGTGAAACTTTTGTCAACACTTTCATGCTGCAAATAGCTGTGCTCTCGAATCATCTTAATGGAAGAGACACTCATATCCGCCAGATTAAAGTCTATGGGCCAAGACCGTGCGTCATTACCCTTTGTCGTTTTTTTTTTCTTTCTCTTTTCTTCGTGTAAAATATCAGTTCCAGTAATTGTGCAAAGAATCTGATAGATGGCTTATGCAGGAATCCTATCCCTCTTCAGCCATTTCAGTTCACTTCTACAGAGTTTATTACTTATTCTGCTGTGAGATGAAGCTCAAGGGACTATCCCAAGAGGAAAGATGCCAACAATATTTATTGATATTAAAATGCAAACTGGGGATACAAAAAGAGTCCCTTTTTCTCTTGAAACAGACCAATCCTCCCATTAACAAATCTGAGATCCTGTCCTTGGATGACTTGAGTAATAGGATAATGGAAATTGGGTCCTACAATGGTAAAACCTCGTGAACCAGGCTTATTGCTTGACTACTTGCTTTTCTTCTTTATGATATTGTTAAGTCGTAGGCCTATTGGATGTCCATGGTTGGTTTGTGGTATTCTAGAAAATTCCTGTTTACAAGTCCTATTTGGCTTCATATAAACCCTGTCACTAGCAACCATGGTAGGGTCTTATATTAATTTGTATTTTCTCTCAATTTTCTGTAATCTATCTGTAATACCTGGAACTGGAAGAGTGGATTCTTGCTCTTTCAGATGTTTTTGTTTCAAAGCAAATTGCTAAATATTCATAAATCGTGGTTTGATCTACTTTCTACATGTTTCATTCCTGATTGTACCCTTCCCGACCCAGTGCTTGGCTGCCAATTAAAAAACAAGTAGTATGTGGAGATGTATAGCATGGTGCACTAAGATGATTTGTAGTCATATCTAAGTACCATGATTTTGCCATGAAAGTTGAAGAATGATCTTGCTCCGTAGCTTTGGAACTATGACTCCCTTTTTAAGTGTTATCAATTACTAGCATTTTGTGAAATTGTAGGATGATCTTATGTTGGTTGTGTAGCAATGTTGCTAGACATGACCTTGGTAACCATACAAATTATACCCTGAACTCTTCATGGAAGTTGAAGAATGATCTTTCTACGCAGCTACTGGAACTACAATGCCCTGTTGAAGTTATCGATTATTAGCATTTTGAGAAATTGTAGTATGATGTTGTGTTGGTTGTGTAGCTATTTGCTAGACATGACTTTGGTAACCATACAAATTATACCCCCAAGACAGTAACTTTTTACTAGTCAAGGTCTGAAATCTATCATTTATATGCAGGCAACTTATTATCCTTATTTCATCTGTAGTAGAAATAGTAACTAGCTTCCAAGCTCTATGTATATGCCTCTGGGACTGGTTTAACTTACCAGCTTCACCCACATAAGCTAACTTCAGATAAATTATGATCAGTGTTAGATGTAAAATCGTCTAGCCGTATCCAATCAAAACGTGCTTGTGAAAGAACAATCATCTTCTCGTGGTCATGGTAAACTTTCAAGTTATTCCATAACATAAGGAGGTCTTTCATAGTAAGTATTTCATTTAAAAAACATTTTGTGGGAAGAAGACCAAATTGCATATTTCAAGTTGAAGGTCAATATTTTTAGTCAAATTATTTATGAATCGAAGTTGAAACAAAGGAACAAAACAGAAACTACCCCTACATATTTACGCCTTATTGTGCCGTATTGTAGAATAAGCTCACAAAAAGAGTAGAAAATGAGGTAAAGCGAATGACCTGGGAGGCTCCTGTACTTGGCTTCTTCATTTGTCAGTTGAACCCTTCTACTTATCACTTTTCCAAATGAACTCTTAAACTCAATGAAACTCTATTTTTTAAACCCCTCTAACCATTGACCGGGCTTATGTGGCACTGAAATGGCTTAGTTGGACAAATATGTGATCTCACGCGTTTTGAAGCAAGTGAATACAATATTTTTATTTTAAAATTATCAAAATTATAAGACAAAACAATAATAATAAAAAAAAAATTGAAAACTCCTCCTTCACTCCACCCCACCTCGCCCCACGCCCACCCCTTCTTTCTTCTTCTTTTTCAGCCCCACCCCACCCCACCTTACCTTTTTTCTCTTCTTCTTCAACCTCAGCCCCCACCCCCCACCTCCACCACCCCTACTCCTTTTCTCTTCTTTGTCTTCTTCAACCTCAGCCCCCATCCACCCCCACCCTCCCCACCCCTACTCCTTTTCTCTTGTTCTTCTTTGACGTACACATTATCACAATAAAATCATCAAATTAAAATTGAAAAAAGTTTTTGCAAGAAAATATACCATTCATCATGTTTATAAACTTATTTCTTTAAGATCTATTACTTGAATTTACATATAAACATATTTTTTTCAATTTGAAGTTTTCTTGATATCTCTTTTTACCAAATCAAAATAAATAAAACCCTAAATTATGTACAAGAACTAATTATAATCTATCACATTTTATGATTGAAGAAATTTTTTAGCGTGAACTATGAAGAAAGATGAAAATGGTGGTTTTTATTTTTGGGATGAAAATGGTAGAAGGTGGGAATAAAGAGGATGAAGTGGGAAGGGGGTGAAATGAGTAAGAGAGAGAGAAAATTGCATTTTTTTAAAAAATCTTATTTATTTTAAATATTTAATTTCTGATGTGTCGTCGGAATAATAATAATAATGATGTGTCATTAAAAAATGACGTGGTATTTCATGTGTAAAATGAGTGTACTGCACGCACACCCATCGGATGAGAAAGGGGTCTAAAAGATTGTGTTTGAATGAGTTTAAGGATTTAGTTGCAAGAAATCGTAAGATGCGATCCAATCGATAAATCGAGTCAAGATAAGTCTGGTCTCTCAGGCATTCCGCCAAAAGTAATAGGTAAAGATAAAATAGGATTATTAAATAATAAGTAAAGACAAATGAAAAAAACACACACAATCAAATTGACAAAAGTTTGCTGGAAGTAAGCTTACCAAATCGGACTTTAACGGAATTAAGAGAATCGAATATGAATTATTCAGCCATTCAGCGGAGTTGGAATGGAATTTGCATTATTTAGACATTAGCCATAAACACATAGTTAACATCATAACCTAGTTGAAAATACGATATTTACATAGCATAATAGTGTAATATTCAGAAACTTAACTTGTAATAGTAGGTTAATCACTATTTTTACCACGTTACCATAACTCAAGTGGGTTTAGAGATTAATGCTGCTTTAGCATGATGAACAATAGTACAATACATGTTGATACAGGTGCTCCTATCTACACAGCTAGTGTTAGAGAAGCTGCACGTTGCACTACGAAAATCCTAATTTACAAATGTGACTGAAACTGGAAAACATTAATTCCAAATCATTCACAGACTGGTTTTGTGTCAAAGCTGCTCAAGCAGATTGCAAAGGCTTGATAGGCAGAAAGAGGATAGCGGTAATCCATGGTAAATATGTCTTTTCCGATTTTTCCAAACTGTAAAATTACTTTTTCTTGTTCCGCGGCAGGTATATTGTGAGGAGGAGCCACCGCTGCTACTAGCTGGAAATTTTTTACAGAAGCCACAGTAACACGACCTCTAAAATTTAGGCACCAGCACTGCAATTGTTCATGCCATCTAGGGGCCTTGTTTTTAAGTACAAGTGATTCTTGAAGAGGCAATGGTACTGCTGAACTTGAAATACTAGGTGAACTGACATCTTTAGCTGTCTCTTTGGAATCTGAAACTGATGGAGGAGATGCCTTTTCACCAAAAGAGCAAGGGAATGATGTTGGTGTTGGAGCACTGCCTCCCTCTTGGATAGAAGAGAAAGGAATAGAATGCATCGCACAATGCATTCTCCTAGGTCCTCTTGTACGGAGAACATTGATTTCATAGGAGATGTTGGCGATACTGTAGTTGCATGCAGTTCCTGTTACGGATACCTGCTTTGTGCAGAATCTCCTACTACGTTGACTACGTTCTTGAATAGATGCAACACTGGGGGGTTGGCTATCGTATATGGTGAACTTGGTCCCAAGAAAGTTAGACCTGCTCAAGTTGTTTTCAACAATATATTAACAAAATGAAAGGACAAGAACTTCGAAGGGTACTTTCAAAAGGGTGGTTAGACTTGCCTCAATTTCCCAAGGTATGTATTGCTTGCTCGAGAAAAATCATCTGCAACCAATGAAATTACAAAATCTGTGCTTGTTGCCCTCCTGATCCTTCTGGCAGCCAGCAATAGTTTATCACTCTCATCCTCAGCTGTCATGAAGTAAAAAAATCAGATGTCTATGGAACTGCTACAGTACTGGTGCATTAAATGGTTGGGAAAGACAGAAGTGAAACTTGGAACTCAATCCCCCCTCAGCTGTCTGATGGACAACTTGGAAGGAAAGGAATGAAAGAATATTTGAAAGCAAAAGTGAATCATTAATTAGCATTAGGTATAGATGTATCTCTCTACTATTTTTTGGTGTACCCACATCTATTGCATATGAAATAAAAGCCATTAGACGTTTTGCGTTCTTTACACTTGTAACAATGGAGATCTTTCCGTAAATACTTCTACAGAACTTTCTTGTAGCTGGATACTCAATAAAATGCCTTTAACAATCAAAATAGAATTTCAGATGTGCATCTCCTTAAAAAAATCAGATCAGATGTGAGCCAATATTTTTAGAATGAAAAATTATAGACCACAAACATTAAGCAGAAGTTCTAAAAGTTACTGTAATTATATTCCGGTGCAATAACTTGATAAGTATCACTAAAGACCCATCAACCCACGTGTACGTAACTCATCAAAGTAGAATTTCAGGGTTTACGTGATGAAAATCGATTTATCAATCAAATACACAAGGTACCTACATCTTCAAGCTGGCAACAAGGCACACAATTATCGAAGAGGAAATCAATTTCATAATACAGTGTCGAAAAGGGGGGAAAAAGGCTTGAAGAAGAGCGTGACTTACATGGGATCAAGCCAAAGTAGAGGCGATAAACTGAATTGTCACTGTCCCGTTTGATAAAGCAATGGATTGGGGATTCATGGGGACCAGGCTGGTTCAAAGCAGAAATAGAAGAAATACTTTCTTCAATTTATTTGACACATTGGTGATAGGAATAAAATGATCACTAAACAGAGTATGAACAGTTACCTGCTTCAGTGAAATGGGAAAGGTAAGTCTACCACATTCCTCAGGAGTCCTGACAATCTCTTTTGTAACTTCTCTCCATGACTTGCAAACAGATGCACAAAAGAGAACCACATTACGAGCAGGCCAAGTTGTCTCACTCTCTTCAACCCTGCTGATTATATCAAAAAGTAGCTCCGGTGGTAAATTTGCCCATTGCCCTTGTTCACTTGGTTCATAAGGGGCCACGTCGGGGGCTATATGAGACCGGGTTCTGTTGCTCCAATGTCTACCTTCCACTCTCCTCCTTGATATATTCCCTATCCCATCTCTCATCTCCCGCAGCTCACGGACAATGCCCTTGAAGGACATTTCTGTTGATCGCATCAACCAAGTCTTACCTTCAATGAAGTGGCAAAAGATTTAGAACAACGAAGCAGCGTAATTACTGCATTTCAACCATCAACTAAATATTCTTTCTAAATGACAAAAGTCACCTCCCCAAACCCTAACAGTAACTCTTTCCCACTTAGCTCTTTTGGTACTCAAACCTCCAACTTTAATCCTAACGATTAGTCTATCCTTTTCCTTGTCTATCTCGAGCAAACATTTATGGAAAAGAATTACAATTTCCCCTTTTTATCATCTTTAGTAAAGTTCAGTTTACATTTTCAATACGAAACTCTTAGTCGAGCTGATGGCAAGATCGATTTTGATGTTCAAGATTCAAGAAGAAGGAGAGGAACCACCACCCAAAGGTGCTTTTACGAATGTATGATCACCAGTAGCTAATACCATTACCTACTACAAACACCATGTCTTCAACTAGCAGATCTTAACAATGTGATTAACCCTCTATGTTAATTAAAAAAGATTACCTAAATATCTTAAACAAATAATTAAACCGAAAACTTATTTATCTTTGTCCCCTCCTCATTAGGGTGGGGTTGTAGGATCTCCAAAAAACTATGAACAGGTAACCATCTCAACAATCAACATCAAGATTTATTGAGAAGAAAAATGAAAACTTCATCAATCAAGTAATCCCAGTTCGACATTTGTGTTTTAGCTACAACACCAATTCATAAATTTAAAATGCCAGTTTCCCTAACAATAAAACAATAGAAAACCCCAAATCCAAGAAAGTGAATAAATCAATCGTCAACATCCATTTCCCTACCGATTTCAATTTCATTACAATGGTGGATAATTGTGTTACGCCGGTAGAAATATAGGAAGGAGAAGGAGAAAACCTGAGAAAATTAGATGAAAAATGTGATCAAATAAAGAGGGAAAATGTCTGTTCCATTTGTGAGATCGCCGCCGGTAAACGCCGTTTCCTCCGCCACCAACGTAGAAGAAAAGGGTCAAAGATGATAGATACAGTTTAACTATACGTATGTAACCCCCCCCCCCCTACCCCGCCCCCGCAAGTTGGATTTATTATTATTGAAGGAAATTAATATTCTCTTTAATTTAATCCACTAGTTAATTTAAATTTTGTTTTCTTTTTTCTTGTACTTGAAATAAATAAAAAGAATTATATATTTCCAATAGTTTTGGTTTCTATAAATCACCAAGCTAAGGTTAGTTTATATCTTATTTTTCTAGTGTTTTTACTATATCATTATCATATTTTAATGGGTGGTTCATGAATTTTATCTCTTTTTAGACATTTCATGGAAATTTCTTTTTTTCTTTTAGAAAAAAGAACTACTAATAGAGAATATAATAAGTGCAAACTTTGACCATCATAGTGGGAAAAAGTATAAAGATTCTTAATTAGATTTTGGTATTTGACAAAGACCTCAATAATTATGGAGTATGTATAGTAAATTGTAACATGGCAAAATCATGACTTGCTTTGAAGTTTGAATAACTTTATATTTTCTCTGTTTTAATTTATATGATATAGTAATGCTAAATGGCCTGAAAATTTGGTCAAAAATTTAAAAAGTTAATAATATTTTTTTATTTTAAAATAAACTGATCATTTTTTCATTTTTTAATTAAAAGGTATTAAAATTAAAAGGGTAAAAATATTCAAAAAGGTAAAAATAACATAGGTAAAATATCATTCTGGACAAATTTTCTGGCCAAAACAATTTTTCCATAGTTTATATTTTGAGGATCAAATAAAAAAAATAAAAAACAATTTATTTATATGTCTTTTAAATTTTTTAATTCTTGTGAGTTATAGTACGTTTTTATGTAATTCTTAAATATATAAATTATTTTTCAAAAAACGTAAAGATCGTATATCCAAATTTACGACCTAAATTAAAGAAGCTTGACTCTCGAAATTTAAACCATTATATAAAATGAAATAGTGGAAGTGCCTTTTTCAAATATAAAATTTATCTCAAGTGGAACTGTAAGTTGTAAATTTAATTGTATATTGTAAGATAATATTCGTATAGAATATTTTATTTAAACTGTTTTTTCATATAAATTAGGATGTGAAAAATGTAGTGGCTTAAAAAGCCCCCATAAATTGAGTATTCATGAGGTTTGACTTTCTAAAGAGTTTTTAAGAAAGAAAGACTCATTTAAATTATAGATATATGTGCCGTTATAAATTAGTTTATTAACGGTAAAATTATATTTTTAAGGTTAAATTATTACTAAATTAAATAATATATTAGTATTTTTTAGACGGATTAAAAAATAAAGTGAGTCATATAAAATAGAATAAAAAACTTATCATTTATTTGATCGTTATAAATGAATCCATAAAATTTGAGTTCAAACAAAATTCGTCTCTACGAATTAAAATTACCCCCTCCCCCCTAATATTATTATTTTTCTTTCTTTTTTTGGGCCAGAGAAATAAAGGAGAAACTACAACAAAGAATGGTTATCCAAGTGGAGACTTGTAAAGGAGCTTGAGGTAGGAGCGTTATTCGACTCGTAACTGAATTAACTTATTGATTTATTGGTATGGGTTTTCGAATAAATTGTTGGTAAACGGATTAAAATTTATAATTAATGACTTATTAGTGTGGGGTGGATTATTCAATTTTTTTATTGGATAAACCATTAACCTGTTAAGAGTTACTATACTAACACTTTTAACTTAGGTATTCTGGCATCATTTAATATTTTTCCATAATATATAATTATATATTAGTAGTCTTAAGGTCGTAAAGTCAGAAACTTAAAAACCTATTTACTTTTCTGTTATTAACTATGACATTACTATTAATTTATATTTTTTGTAATATAAAAGAAATTTTTTAATTTAACTGCATTTAAAATAGAGAAAATAAGTCATTTTTTAAGATGCATTCATGGAGAAAAAGAAGGATAGAGGTTAGCCAATACACCATTTGATAACCGCCCCATAAGTGCTAATTCATTATCGAACCAACCGATATCTTATAGATTGATTAGCGGATTAGTAAATTTAAAAACTGATATCTGGTCAAACTGCGAAATTATTTGCCCGATAAGCAGCCGTGTCTCGAGGACTCTGTACTTTCATTTCTTTAGAAAGGAAAAATGAGTGGTTTTGAATGCAAATAATTAATAAAAATATATAGTTTTTTTTAAGGAAAAAAATTATTAAACCAAAATAATTTTATCAATTGTGTCCTTTGTCTTTCTTATAGTTAATACCAAAAGTAAAAACTATTCTAATCTCATCAACTTGTTTTTTATCACTCGATAATAGTAGATTAATACGATTTGATGGAGGATAAGATAGTTAAAAATAACTTTAAAGACGTGAAATTTGTAATGTTTATATAACTATAACTTAATAAATTATTATTCCCTCCTTTTGTGTACGGTTGTTCACTGAAAGGAATACCCTAACAAATAAATATTAATAAGTGAAATCTAAGGCTTCTCTAAGCCAAAAAAAAAAGAAAAGAAAAACTATAAAAGAGGAGAAAATCAACTAAATCTTACAAGTAAATCCATCTCTTGCATAACTTGGTGTACACTAAAGTGTGGTTTGATTTACCGTACTAATAAAAAATAATCCCAACATAAAATATATTGTGTTCGGTTAGTTTGTATAAGAAAAACAATACTTAATATACGATACGATCTCATGGTATTATTTATCGCATAAGGCATAACTAATACATGAACCAAATGACTCCTTAACGGAATATGATCTGTTAAAGGATCCAAGATTCATGATAGTAGCATGCTTAAGTGCAAAGGTGATAAAGAAACTGTTAATATTTGCATAAAGTAAAACCTTTAGATATAGTTTAGATTCAAGTTGGTTTAGTGAGGCGACCGCTAAAGTCAATTTTGACAAATGTTCCTTAAAAGGCTTTGATCTCTTTACATGCTAGTGTTAACATGCATCTCTTGGCTTTGTTCTTTAATATGACCATACAAGCTACCTAGTTAACATTACTTCTTTACCTCAAATGGTAAAGTCTATGCTCTATCTAGTGGATTAATTTGGTTGGTCTTATAAAATGTCTCTTTCAGTATCAGTATTTTGCTTACAAGTTTTGCCCATTGAAATCCTTTTTCTACCAAATCTCTGTTACAACCTACCCTGCCTTCAACAAAACTGAACATTAACTTTCACTTCTATAAATAGGCCATACCTTCATCAATGTCTTATCCATTTTCAAACAGTTATTTGAGAGTTTCAACTCAATGGCAAACCAGACAACCTTCGTTAAACTTCTAATCGTCCTTGTCTATGGATTTCTTTGGTTTAGTTGTCAACCTGCTGAGGCTGCCATAAAGAAATACCAATTCGACGTTAGTGCCTACACTAGTTCCTGTTTTCCTTGATTCATAGCTAATGTATTTGTCTCAGGCTTTATGCATCATGTACAAGTTTTTGTGTTATGTAGATTCAAGTGGCAAATGTGAGCAGATTGTGCCATGCAAAGCCAATGGTCACAGTTAATGGGAGATTTCCAGGGCCTACAATTTACGCTAGAGAAGGAGATAGAGTTTAAATCAATGTTACTAACCATGCTCAATATAACATGTCCATCCACTGGTGAGAACTTAAAACTCTTCAAAATCTGTCTAACTTCAGGTTCTCAAGCAAATGTATATGCATGTTAACCATTGCAGGCATGGATTGAAACAATATCGTAATGGTTGGGCAGATGGACCGGCTTATATAACTCAATGCCCTATCAAGACAGGAAATAGCTATGTCTATGACTTTAATGTAACGGGACAAAGAGGTACCTTGTGTTGGCATGCACATATTCTTTGGCTAAGGGCAACTGTATATGGCGCCATTGTGATACTTCCATCGCAAGGAACCCCCTTTCCTTTCCCTCAACCTGATAGGGAAGAAGTAATTGTACTAGGTCAGTTTTCAGTGCTCGTTAATATATGCACAGAATATCAAGCCTGGGAATGTACTTTTTTCTGAAGATTTCCTCTGCCAAATCATGAATCAAGATGGTAATATTTCTGTTCATTATGATGCAGGAGAATGGTGGAATGCAGATGTTGAACAAGTGGAGAACCAAGGAAATGCACTAGGTATACCTCCTAATATGTCTGATGCTCATACAATCAACGGAAAGCCAGGGCCACTTTTTCCATGTTCCGAAAAATGTAAGAGATTGATATTTCTTCAGCTTATCAATTTTATATCATACTATATGCGCGATGCACCAGGTACTGACTGTAAGTTTCAAATTTCTTTGGCAGATACCTTTGCCATGGAAGTAGAAAAAGGGAAGACTTACCTGTTGAGAATTGTCAATGCTGCACTCAATGATGAGCTCTTTTTCACCATTGCAAATCATACTTTAACAGTGGTGGAAATTGATGCAGTTTACTCAAAACCATTTTCCACAGAAGCCATCTTATAGCACCAGGACAGACAACAAACGTTTTGGTCCGCGCCAACCAAATCCCCGGAAGATACTTCATGGCTGCCAGGCCTTTCATGGACGCTCCAGTCCCAGTAGACAACAAGACTGCAACTGCTATATTCCAGTACAAGGGCATCCCAGAAACTGTCATCCCTAAACTTCCTAACTTGCCTGCTCCTAATGACACAGAATTTGCATTGAGCTATGACAAGAAGCTCAGGAGCCTAAATTCACCTAAATATCCAGCAAATGTTCCACTAAAAGTTGATCGAAACCTCTTCTACACCATCGGTCTAGGAATCAATGCTTGTCCCACTTGTATAAATGGAACTCGGTTCTCAGCTTCTCTAAACAACATATCCTTTGTCATGCCAAAAACTGCACTTCTTCAAGCTCATTACTTCAACATTAAGGGTGTGTACACTACAGATTTCCCCGACAAACCTCCTACTCCTTTCAATTACACAGGGGCTCCTCTTACAGCAAATCTCAGAACAACTCAAGGCACAAGACTTAGTAAAATTGCCTTCAATTCTACAGTAGAGTTAGTAATCCAAGACACCAACTTGCTGACAGTAGAATCACATCCTTTCCATCTCCATGGTTACAACTTCTTTGTCGTTGGAACTGGCATTGGAAACTTTGACCCAAAGAAAGATCCTGCAAAATACAACTTGATCGATCCTCCTGAAAGAAACACAGTCGGTGTTCCTACTGGTGGTTGGACTGCTATCCGGTTCAGAGCTGATAATCCAGGTACTAAGTTCTCTACTAAGTTTAAGGTTGTTTCAACTTTCATAATGCCTTCTGACATGTAGTTGCAATTTTCTTTCTATGAAGGGGTTTGGTTTTTCCACTGTCATTTGGAGTTGCACACTGGCTGGGGACTTAAAACAGCATTTGTGGTGGAAGATGGACCAGGATCAGATCACAATGTTCTCCCTCCACCAAAGGATCTTCCACAATGCTAATTTTACAACGCGATCTTTTATCTGCAGATTGATTTCATGTCACGTTTACAATTCACTTTTATTCCTCGTAATGCTACAAATGAGTGAGGCAACTCTGAGGACCATAAACACTTTAGACTTGTTTAGGAAATGTCCCAAGCAATGAAGGGAATTTCAGTCAAGTAATTTAACGGGTTGTTTTCTTCTATCATCTATTCTTGAACTGGCATGATCGAGCTAAATTTCTTTATATCGTCTGCTGGAAACTTGATAGTCTTACTGTAGTATTGGCTTCAATAAACATCTAAAAGCATAGATGGAAAAGAAACTGCAATATTCAGATTTCTAACATGACATCACATCACCTAAGATAATGATCAATGAAATATTTTCTCGTACGGTATAAGAACTAGGCATTAGGAATTTTCTGTTCAACATTTCTAACAAGCTCTCGGTACAGCAGGAAAAGGAGTGGAAAGAAAACAAGGAGTAGGCATGGATCAATTAAACACATTTTTATAGATTTACAAGTAACTGTGAAAACAACTCCAGTGTGATTCTGAAGAGATTATTGTTTTACAAGACAATTTCACATCTATGATGACTACAGTGTTTCCTTGTGAATCCTAACAAAGCAATTGAAATAAAACAAGGCGTAACTCCTTTGAACGAGTATAGACAAGAATAAGTTTTAACTCTGACTTTCGGGATTGTGGTCCCTGAGCTTCTCAGCTTCAAGTTTTCGGTCCCTGAGCTTCTCAGCTTCAAGTTTTCTCAAAGCAGTAGAACTCAGTTTGTCTCCACTTGATTCTTCAGAGACAAGATCTACAACTTCGATCTGCACAACATTTTCAACACGCAATTTCATAGTGAACAAAACAAAATATAAATGATAGAAAGCCGAATACAGTAGCCCAAAGAACACTGTTCTTTGGAGGCATGAGTCAGCAGACCTTTAGCTGCGAGAGTCCCTTTTCAGCCCTCCTCCTATTAACAGACAGTCCACCGGGCAATGTCTCCTTGCTATCACACAAGAACTTCAATTAGCAACCTTAAGCAACCACTAAAGTAATACACCAGCCATTTAAACAAAAAAAAAAACACTGAAGTATTTTTGAGAAATTACAACTTGCTATTACCGTTAAAATATGCTTCACTAAATTTGGTAATGACGAAATGAGTACTGCTAGAGTTTGGCTTTTAAGATTCAAGATTTCAAAACTTAAGTTTCATATTGCTGCAAGGAAACTCTAAAGCAATTCACATAAATCAATAATCTGTAGATAGAACTTGGTGATGAGATGCCTAGGTAAAATTCTGTCAACAACCCATAGTAGCCTGTGTATAAGAGTGAAGTCTAAACCTTAGCGGGAAAAAGGAGAAAAAGATCTAAATCAATAGAAGCAGAGATGTAAAGATTTCTTTACGCACCTGACAACAATGGCCTCCAAATTCTCATCGACGATTGACGGACCATAGGGATCCACAATTGGTTCTACTTCCACTATCAGCTCAGGTTTTATAGACTGGATGTACGGTTTGCAGCAAGGAACATGTCATTGTCATCATAATACAAGTAGGAAAAGTGTTCTGCATGCTGGATGATGTGATGTGGGTTTGATGGTGCACTAATTTGCTTCTGAATCAAACTTTAGTATGCTACTGACAGTAAAAGCATCAGCTACTGCATACTTTTCTAAACCAAAGCCTTTTAGAAAGAAAAAACATTTGTTGCTCTAGGCAAGATTCACATCGAAACAGAAAAAGATTGGACATACTCCATTCAAACCCACAATCTCAGCTGGACCAGTATAGAAGGCTCTTCCTATGACATTCAAGATCAAATTATACTTGCCAAAACAGTTGATAGATGAATACAAGAACATAAAATTTTGAGCTTCAAAGTACCTTGATGTAATCTTCAACATGTTTCATTCTCAGCTCAATTGGCTCTATCAGATCAGCATACTGCCAAAGGAAGACAAATATGTAAGCACTGCATAAAAGGATAAGATGGAAGGAAGAGAACAAAAAGTCACAAATGGAGTTGAACATCGAAACTTAACATTGATAGAATAAGAGGATTGGACTCATCTGAAAACGTAAGAGAATATAGTACTTCAAACTCAAAAACCGTCCTAATCGGAAAAATCAAGTACAGCTGCATGTCTGACACTTGCTTATTCCATGCATTTTCTTCACAAGGAGTTGTAGCTTATTCAATGAACAAATTCTTGAAATACTTTTGTTTCTTAACTGGCAATATCATTTAAGAAAATTGAAGATGGTATCAAGAGGATAACTTGGTACTGCAGCCAGTAGCATCTTTTCGTATTTACTTCAGAAGTATCATAAGTTGATAAGTAGTTTCATCTGGTACAAGATCCCTGCTATACCCAAAATAACTGGCAAAAGTCTAAATACATAAGAACAATGCCCAGAACTGAAATGGGGCTCACCAAAAGACCGAATGAGGATGGAGATGATACTCGTTTCCCAACAACAAGAAAACAATTCAAGGACTACAAATTCCAAAGAGAAAGAGAAATACAACTTGGCATGATATGCAATAGATCTTCGACTAACACAATGGAGTACGAGATCAAAATGTGATAAACTGGAAACATATTGCATTCACAGTGGAAGTAATGTCGAGTCTACTTACACCACACTTTACTGTGTGAAATTAAAAAAAGCATCAAGAAAACAGAGCCGATGAGAAGAGCATAGTGAGTTACACATGATAAACATATATGTCCCTATCCTGACATAGCATGTGAAACCCCATAAGAGAAGGTGCAACAGTTGCCTCAATAGCTTATTAAAACTTTTAGTATTATTATCATTAATTAGAACTCAGAAGTCATCAGGACTAATCCTTTTTCTTTATGTATGGAAATTTTCCTCGTATACGTCAAATTCTGTATATCCATAGAATGCATGAACTGACCATGAAATTTTAAAATCCGGAAAATACAATAAACCAAAAAGGTAGAAGAAACCTCCCGAGGTGGACATCAGGACATGAGCCGACTATAATCTTATCTATTTTGAGTCATATTTCCAAGTTAAAATTTTTAGAAATGAAGAATCTCCAATCTTCTTTAGATTCCCAAATAGCCAAGTAATCTATTTTCATATATCTTACATCATGCTCTATCCAAAATTCCCAATCGATTTGTGAAATTTTCCAGAACCACGCATAAAAGACCACTCTCCAATTTTCTTCAAAGAATTTTACGCTATCTATACATGTTAGATTTGCAAAAGGGGGAAAATAAAGAATAAATAAAAGATGCCATTTTTCATTCTCTTCTGCAATCCAGCCCACTGTTTTGCTTTCTGAAGTTTATGTAGTTCCAGCAGGCCCATTATGCTTCAATTTGTACCGTAAAAGAAGTTGTACAAGCAATTCAAAGCTTCCATATTTCAATTTCATCAAACTAAATACAGAGTATAAACATGATAATTACCTGTTTCTTAGTCAACATTGGACCATCGCAAACACCAACAACAATTCGATTCTTCGCCAATTCAGCAGCCGACTACCAGAAAAAAAAACATCACTTATTAGTAATAAAGATTGTTTATTTTGATGAATGAGATTATTAAAGGGGAAAAGGGTATCGAAAAAACCTTAAGAAAAAGTCGGTGACCTTCGTGTAAACGATCAAAAGTACCTCCAAGAACGACGGAAGTGTAGGAATTAGGTGGGGATAAGGTGGACTTGGGGTTTGATTCCTCCGTTACTGCCATCTGCTTCTTCCGATGATGGCTGACTCGCCTGTATTTATATTTATTTACTAGATGTTGTGTGCCCGTGCAAGGCACGGGCCCGTGTCCTATTTGATTTAGCCGTTAGAATTTCTCATGAAATTCTTCTTCAATAAAAATCACTTATGAAACAAAGTAACAAATCAAATGAACCATGCATATGAGTTAACATAATGCATCTAGCTAAGAAGCAAACACGGACACTTTACAACATAACTAAGAGTTTGAGACACTGGGGAGTAAAAGTATAAAATTAAATCCAAACGTCTTATAGATTTAGCATTTCCAGTTCATTTAATACAAACTTGCTTCTAAAATATTTCTTTTTCTAGGCAAGCAGCAAGGTGTTTTCACTTGACAGAGAAGCATATCCCTCTTTAAATGGCCTTTCTGGAGCAACACTTCATAGCGTAACTCCAAACCATAATTTTTGCAAAAAGGGATTCTAGATTTGCATTTGACAGCATTCCGATTGTACT
This sequence comes from Solanum pinnatisectum, assembly GCA_035578085.1. Lineage (NCBI taxonomy): Eukaryota > Viridiplantae > Streptophyta > Magnoliopsida > Solanales > Solanaceae > Solanum > Solanum pinnatisectum. The sequence goes on along the minus strand of CM069077.1, from coordinate 17,691,763 downwards.
ATCCAAGACCGCCACATTCCAAATGTTCATATTGACTATCAATCTTCTAGAAAGATTTTAACTCAAGATCTTGAGGCCTTAGACCGATCTTTGTATCAACCAATTTTTCAGCACTTATGTTTCAAGGCCTACTTTCTTCTGCAGTACAATGCTGATAATCGCCTCGAGAACAGTCCATGGCATGGAGAATTTGTTTGATTCTCCATACTTCAAACTCTGATCAAAGAGACGGGAGATGATTAACTGTCCACTTCTCTTGGCCAAATTCCAATTAAACCTAAGCTTATCTGAATAATCAAACCTCAACTATTTTATACAAAACAACAACACTAAAGGACTGCACTGATACCTAACTTAGCACTTGTAAACCTCAATTATATAAAGGAATCAATCATCAGCCAGAAACGTTAGATAAAATGAGGGCTATCCTAAAGTAAAGACATATAAAAGCTACTAAACAAATAATTTTAAGGCAAATTGGCCAACAAAGTAAACTAAAACAGCTAAAGCAAATGAAAATTATCTACTTACGAGAAAATGGAAAACATATGCAGAATAAACTTATATACTCAGTCAGTCTAAAGCCTCTATTCATACATGAATAAAAATGTATGATCTTCATAACATGATAGAAAACAAAAAAGTAAAAGGTATTGCACTAGTCAGAAACGAAGGAGAAATTTTCACAGGTAATTACTTATGTGTAGTTTGAAAATTGATTAGCTTACTCTTAAAATCTAATACATCTGGAAATTAAAACAAAACAATGGCAACAGATTGAGCACACAGTTATTTTGATCTCTGACATGCGTGTTGACTATTATTTATAATTAGAGGACATTGATTGAGCAAACATCAGGAAATATGGGGATCAGTATAGCATTTATGGCAGCAATGAAAGGCTACAAAATGGTTTTGAAAATGCCTTCGTACACGAGCATGGAGAGGAGAGGGAAAATGAGAGCATTTAGAGCCGATTTAATCCTCATCAATCCAACCTAAGGAATGAGAGGCACTGTTAAGAAGGCTTATGAACTTTTGGAATCTACACCTAATGCTTTCATGCTTCAACAATTCTACAACCCTGCAAACACTCGGGTAATTTTAAGAAACCTAACTTAACTAATGTATTCTCTGCTTTACTACAGAATTCTCAATTGCTTCATATCGAAAGCAGGATCATTTTGACACAACAAACCCTGAAATATGGGAAGAAACTCTAGGTAATGTTGACATATTTTTCATGGGAATACTGGTGTTGGACAATATCTTAAATCCAAAAATCCTAATGTCAAGTTAAATATATACTCTAATGTAGTACTCTTGATTCCTTGAGACAGAATCGGTAAACTTCCAAGATAATCCCATGTCAAGAAATTGAGAACAATCCTATGTCAAAAATAGTTAACGTTGTGCTTATATGGACTTGAGCCAACTGAAAGTAATATACTGAATGGTGAAAAACCAGGTCCTCATCAGATAACAGGAAATGGGGTCGGATTTAAGCCAGATATCCTTTACATGGATCTAATGGAGGAACATCGACACTGGAAAAGTTGTGAAGGATTTCCTCGCTAAATATAACCAAAGTTAACACAATCCCTTGGAAATGAAGTTTGTGATTAAGATATAATAGAGCTAATAAGTGAATTTCCTGTCGAAGAATCAAGGATTACCTCAACTAACAACCACGTATCAAGTGTAATTCCACAAGTGGGGTCCGGAGATGGTGGTGCAAGAATTATCAATTTTTCTTCATGGAAAAAACTTAGGATTGAGGAATTACTAAATACCAAAAGTTGACACATACCAACAGTTAGCAGAAGAACTTTCTCCAAGACAGGACTAATTATGTAATTAGTTTTTAACAAAAGATAATACTAACAAAACGCCATTAGGGTCAGCGATTTTCTAAAGCAAAATACATGAGAAAGTTAATAAGTAGAGGCACCAAACAATAATCATCCAAATCAGTAGTTGGAGTATCCGTCTGTACATATGTATGTGAAGGTCACATTAACATACTCATGTAAGAATCTATTAAAAATTTACCCACAAAACAAGTGCAATAAGAGAAATTAATTGGAGAAAACGATTACCGCGAAAGAAGTAGACACCTGATTACAAGTGAAGATGGAGTATGAGAAGGAAACTGAGAGCTTGAGTATCACAAGAACGAAGAAAGTCAGCAAAGTAGCATCGCAGATACAGCACACGCAGTCAAAGAGTCAGTCATTTGAATGGAGAAAAAACGTGAAATGCCTAAAATACCCCGGACGACCAAAGTCACATTGACCGCAATACCCTTGGCCGTCCGAAGAAACTCATACTTATTTTTAGAATGAATGATGAGATTTGAAGCTTTTCTACTGTTTCACAAATTGGTCAATTAGTCCCCAAACTATCATTTTTGACACATTACTCCAAAAGTTAAGACGATCAATTATTTTTTTCCTCGAGAAGCATGAAAAATCTATAAAGATACACTAAGGCAGTATTATCAATTTTGATTTACAAGACTATTAACTACTCCCTTCGATTCATTTTAATTACCGTGCTTATATTTTCAATAGGAAAATATAACCTAAGTTGAATTTAAAAAAAAACAAACCAAATAAAAATCCACAACGTGAACAACAAATATATTACTATTATCATATACTAGTAAATATGCATTTATTAACATCTAACAAACAATTAGAGAACAAATGATTAATTATAAAAGGCAAGGAGTAACGATAAGCAAAAGAAAACTACTCGGCTATTAAAACTCAACAAGATTGTTTTAGTTGTTAATCAGAATTAAGACGAGCGTGATAAATTTGGTCAAACCAACACACACCCATAAGCATGATTTCTATCTCAAATAAATAACGCTAAATAAACACGTAGCACGTAGATCCCTCCCCCTAGACGATCCCCTCAAATACATATTATATATAGAGCAGAGAGTTAGTGAGTTATTACAAGATTATTACAGAATCGAATAAAAGAACAATGACTACATAATATAAACTTAAAACAAATCAGTCCCATCCAGCAATCTGTCCCCCGGCGACTCTTCAAACTAGTACTCAAGATTTTCAAAGCCCTGCTAATTTAAAAGAACAAGTAATATGGAACACAATATGATAACAATTCTTTACACTTATACATGATAGGACAACAAATCACACATAGCAAAGGGAGGACAGAACTGACCCGGATTCTTTCTTTTATTTATCAATATCCACTTTTGGACTAATGCATAACATTAAGTAACTAATGATGCAAGAATTAAATACAGGTGTGAAAGACACTAACCGGTTAAGCAAATAAAATAACAATCAGCAATGAAGACAAGTTGACTCCACAATTCGACCCGTACACAGCAAAAACCGCGTAGAGAAAGCCCTCCCGGACCGATCTGAAAATATCCGTCCTTCAAAGACTGGAAAACTTTAACTTAACCGGAGTTATCCCTGCCTTCGCCGACCGGAAATGGTGTTCAACGGAGCTGCTGTCTCGACGGAGCAGGAGGAAGTGAGGAGGACGACCAGCGGCTTCGCTTTTGCCGATGACTCGCCTCGTCGGAGCTGCTGGTTGCTTCCCTCGCTGGCTTTACTGGTTTTCCGCCGATGGCCTTGCCTGGGGGCTGCTGGACGGAAAGGAGAGAGAGTTAAAGGGAGGAGAAGAACAGCGGCGAGGGGCGAAGAGAGGAGAAGAGACGAGGGAGAGAGAGGTTCGCTGGATCTAGTGTCTTTCGCCGAAAAATGGCGAGGAGAGAAAGAGCAGCAGTGACCGGCGGGAGAGGAGAAGCAGATGAGGGGCGGTTCTGAGAGATGGAGAAGGAAAGGAAAAGAGTTAGAGTAGGGTTTGGGTTCTTTTAGATATTAAAATAGGAAAGATGGGAGGATTAATTTCTAGCCGTCCGATCAAGAATAGATGAAGGGTTCAGATTTGATCTAGGATATAATTTAGAGATGGACGGACGAGATTAAAAGGAATTTTAAAAATCAGATTGAATTATGGAGTTGGATGACTAGAATTGAAATAAAAATTGGCTAGAATTGAAATAAAAGTGGCTATAAATGAAATAAAATTAGAATTAAATGAGCTAGAATTGCAATGATTTAGGTAAGGAAAAGGCTAGAATTTAAATAATTTAGAGGAAATTTAAGAAATGCTATCCAATTAATAAAATACTACACATATTAAATATTTTCATATAATTAAACATATCTAGGATTTTAAAATATTTAAGTAAAGTAATTATTTCGATTTTAACTATCGATAAAAATAATTTGACAATAATTACAATAATTTTTGCAATCATGCATACTAAAATATATAATTTTTAGACAAAATTGATTAAAATTTTAGCTCAAAATATATTTTAAAAATACTCATTTAATCGAATCGCATTCCAAAAATGGTTAAAGGTCGGTCAAAATTGGGTGTCAATAACTGCCCCTTGGTTGCTTGGGAATGAAGGATGAATTGTCGGGCAACTAACGTTGACTTAGTAGTCGATTTTGTCCGACCGACGAGAGATATCGGTGGGATCAATTGAAATAATAAAAGTTGGAAAGGTGTACAACCGAGACTTTGGTATTAAGCCGCCTACATATCTCTGATTATACGAGAATCAGGTTGTGTGTAGTTCTAGATTCAGGAGCAAACGAAACTCCTAACAATTGAAAAAGTGGTACGGTATTTGGATGGGAACGATATTGGCTTGAATGGATACGATTAGAGTAGCGAGAAAAGCAATGACAGAGAGATTTCCAGCTTAAGGGCGAAGAATCCGATGAGAAGCGGCAATAGAAGTAGCAACGAACTGAGAGGGCCATCATTGTGATAGACAGCAAGACAATCGTAGCTGAGAAGGCAATTGGTCTTATCTGCAACATGTTCGTCTTTGCAAATCTGTAGCTTGTAATAGAAAGATTAGAGCATATATATCAAATAAACGGTAAATGTAAACATAATGTTATTTCCCATATCTGCTTGCCTTAAGACTATGAAAATGTTGTCTTAGGCTATGATGTCTAGGGCCATGATACTCAAAATATATCCTCAGGTCATGAAAATGTTGTCTGCTGGCCATGAAAATGATGCCTTTAGACTATGACACCTTTGGAACATGATAAGCAGAAAGTAAATCCTTAGGCCATGATATGATGTCCGCGAGCCATGAAAATGATGTTTTTAGACCAAGACGCCTTATGAACATAAGTAATGGGTAAAGAAAGCATATCCGTAATTCGGACATCTGTTGACACTTGCGACTTGGTTTGAATCATTCGAGCACATGCAATCCTCAGGCTCATGCAATATCGGGCACCATGCAATCCTCGGGCACATGTAATGCAATCTTCGGGCTCATGTAATGTCGGGCACAATGCTATTCTTAGGCACATGCAATTCGGACACAATGCAATATTCGGACATAAATGCAATCTCGGGCACAATGCACTCTTCGGGCACATGCAATATCGGGCACAATACAATCTTCGGGCTCATGCAATAATGCGATTCTCGAGCACAAATACAATCTCGGGCACATGCAATAATGCAATTTTCGGGCACAAATGCAATCTTGGGCACATGCAATAATGCAGTTCTCTGGCACAATGCAATCTTCGATCACATGTGAATCTTCGGGCACCATGTAGTCTCGGGCATAAGTAGTAATTAATTGAGGGCATAAAGTATCTTGGACCTTCGCCTTGTTAGAGATGTCGAGTGCCATTTGTTGGCGACTTTTGAGCTCAGAGTATTGTAGCTTCACCCTCCGTCCTATAATAGGGAGAGGTTGTCGTTGAGTGGTGATTGTTCAGAATTGATATAAAGCGCTCGATCCTTCCATCGGAAGGACAGTAGGCCATTGATTTGGTGATTGTCGGGCTCAAAATGAATCGGTCCTTCATCCTGTCAGAAGGATAGTATGCCATTTGTTGGCAGTTTTTGAACTCTGTAGTTTGATCATTCTTCCTATTGGAAGGACGGAATGCCATTGATTAGCGATTTGTCGTATATAGCGGCATATTGATGCTTCAAGTGGTGTTTAAGTTTCTTCTTGTATGTACCTGTCTTTTCTATATTCAAAGAAAAATAGTAAGTTTAAAAATGAGGCGGTTGATCTGTTCCGACCGATGCTCCATTTGACTTGCCATCCAGACCTTTCCGGGCATTTGCTTTGGAGAGAATATAAAATAGAATGATAGAGAGTTTTTTGAAAAGCTTTTGAAAATATTAATTTGTAAAAGTAATGTCGAATCTTTGACCATGGCACAATTTGAGACTTTACAACATCTGACTCCGTAGTAAATATGTTATTCTGATCTTTGACGTAGATTGTAGCTTGATTGCTGTGAATTTTTGAGATCCTCTAAAAAATTCTGCCCAGTCTTGATTTGCACGAAAATGTCCATTGAAGGAATTTTTGAGACCCCTAAAAAATTCTGCCCCAGTTACTATTTTGTAGGAATTTTTGAGTTCCTCTAAAAAATTCTACCCCAATGTCACAATCAAAATGGGAAAATGAAATTTTTATTATGATAAGACCGAACTCCATAGGAGCGCCTACGTATCCCCTCTTAAACGGGAATCAGGTCTGACGTAGTTCCGAATACAAAGACCACAAAACAAACTTAGATGCAATATCTCTTCACAGCATTTGAGTTGATAGGTTTGAGCCAAACTTCTCCATCAATTTCTGCAAGTATGAGAGCTCCGCCTTTCAATACCCGAGAGACTATGTATGGACCTTGCCAGTTTGGTGAGAATTTATCCTTTGCTTTATCCTGATTTGGGAAAATCCGCTTCAGAACCAATTGCCCAGGTGAGAAATGCCTGGGTCTAACCTTCTTGTTGAAAGCTCTGGCCATTCTATTTTGATAGAGCTGACCATGACAAACGGCGTTAATCCTTCTTCCATCTATTAATGCCAGGTTCTCCGACCGAGTTTGTATCCATTTAGCATCACTCAGCTCTGCTTCCTGAATAATCCTTAGAGAGGGTATTTCTACTTCAGCAGGTATCACGACTTCATTACCATATACCAAAAAATAAGGCGTAGCCCCAATAGAAGTTCTAATGGTGGTACGATATCCTAGCAATGCAAAAGGTAGCTTCTTATGCCAATGTTTGTGATTATCGATCATCTTGCGCAACATCCTTTTGATATTCTTATTTTCAGCCTCGACCGCTCCATTCATTTGTGGTCTGTATGCTGAATTTCGATGGTTGATCTTGAACTTCTCACACAATGATCTCATTAAATCACTATTTAGGTTGGTTTCGTTATCAGTGGTGATTGACTCAGGAATCCCGAATCTACAAATAATGTTATTTTTGACAAAATCATCCACAACCTTCTTTGTCACCGATTTATGAGAGGTGGCTTCGATCCATTTGGTGAAGTAGTCGATTGCAACCAAAATGAATCTATGTCCATTGGATGCTGCCGACTCAATTGGACCAATGACGTCCATGCCCCAAGCTGCAAAAGGCTAAGGTGAACTAGTAACATGGAGTTCGTTGGGAGGAACTCGTATCATATCTGCATGAGTTTGACATCGGTGACATTTCTGAACATAACGAATACAATCTGTCTCCATGGTTAACCAAAAATACCCCGACCTCAAAATCTTCTTCGCCAAAGTAAAACCGTTCATGTGAGGACCACATGTTCCTGCATGTATCTCTTCAATTAATCTGCTAGCTTCTCCATCTTCGACGCACCTTAGCAACCCCAAGTCGGGAGTCCTCCTATAAATGACTTCTCCACTTAGAAAGAATTGATTTGCTAACCTCCGAATTGTACGCTTTTGTACACTTGTTGCGTCTTCTGTATACTCTCCATTCTTTAAATATTCTCGTATGTCATTGTACCAGGGTTTTCCATCAGGCTCTCCCTCAACATGAAAGCAGTATGTTGGTTGCTCATATATGTGGATACAGATAGGATCAATGTAATTATGATCAGGATGTTGAATCATGGAAGACAAAGTGGCTAATGCATCTGCGAATTCATTCTGGATCCTTGGCACATGTTTGAATTCTACTTTGATGAACCTTTTGCACAACCTATGCACGCACTCTAAGTATGTTAACAACTTCTGATTCTTGGTAGCCCATTCACCTCGAACCTGATGAATTAATAGGTTTGAATCTCCTATTATCAATATTTCCTGGACATCCAAATCGAGAGCACGTCGGAGCCCTAATATGCAAGCTTCGTATTCAGCCATATTATTTGAACAAAGGAACTTGAGTTTTGCGGATACCGAATAGTGTTGCCCGGTTGGTGAAATCAGAACAGCTCCGATGCCAGATCCTCTCAAATTCTTAGCTCCATCAAAGAACATCCTCCAACTATCATATTCTTCAGAAATATTTTCCCCTATGAAAGCTATTTCTTCATCTGGGAAGTAAGTCTTCAGTGGTCTATAATTATCATCTACGGGGTTTTCTGCCATATGATCCGCTAATGCCTGGTTCACTGCTTTTTGTGTAATGTATACTATGTCAAACTCACTCAATAGTATCTGCCATTTAGCTAGTTTTCCTGTAGGCATGGGCTTTTGAAAGATATACTTCAGAGGATCCATCCTTGAAACCAGATAAGTAGTGTGCGAGGAAAGGTAGCGGTGCAGCTTCTGGGCGACCCAAGTTAAAGCACAACAGGTACGCTCCAATAGAGAGTATTGAGCTTCATATGATGTAAACTTCTTACTCATGTAATATATCGCCTGCTCCTTCTTCCCTGTTTCATCATGCTGCCCCAGAATGCAGCTGAAAGCATTATCCAACACTGATATGTATAACAACAATGGTCTACCAGATTCTGGTGGAACCAACACAGGAGGATTGGATAAGTAATCTTTAATCTTGTCAAATGCTTGTTGACATTCGTCTGTCCATTTTACCACAACATCCTTCTTCAATAGCTTGAAAATAGGCTCACAAATAATAGTAGATTGGGCTGTTAAATGACTGATATAATTGAGTGGTCCCTGAAAACTCATTACCTCCTTCTTACTCTTTGGAGGAGGTAGATCACGGATGGCCTTGATTTTTGATAGATCCAATTCTATACCCCAGCTGCTGACGATGAAACCTAGAAGCTTTCCAGCAAGAACCCCAAAGACACACTTTGCGGGATTCAACTTCAAGTTATACTTGCACAGTTTGGCAAAAAACTTTCGCAGATCATCCAGATGATTTGAACCCTTCTTTGATTTGATGATGATGTCATCCACATAAACTTCAATTTCCTCATGGATCGTGTCATGAAACAAGGTTGTCATTGCCCTCGTGTATGTAGCCCCAGTATTCTTCAACCCGAAAGGTATTACCTTGTAGTGGTAGACACCCTATGGTGTGATGAAAGCAGTCTTCTCGGCATCGTCCTCGTGCATCTCAATTTGATGATAACTAGCGAAGCAATCCACGAATTATTGTGTTTCATGCTTAGCACAGTTGTCAATCAGGATGTGTATGTTGGGCAATGGAAAATTATCCTTGGTACTAGCTTTGTTAAGATCCCGATAATCCACACAAACTCTAACCTTTCCGTCTTTCTTCGGCACTGGAACGACATTTGCAAGCCAGGTTGGATACTTCGTCACTTGAAGGATTCCACCATCTAATTGCTTTGATATTTCTTCTTTGATTTTCAAACTCAACTCAGGCTTGTATTTTCGGAGCTTCTACTTCACTGGAGGGCAGGTTGGATCAGTGGGTAACCAGTGAGCTACTATTGAGGTGCTTAGTCCTGTCATATTTGCATAGGACCAAGCGAAAATATCATTATTCTCCATGAGGCACTCGATGTACTCTTCCTTGTCATCTTCCGTCATATGGATGCTTACTCGGGTCTCTTATGTTACCTCCGAATTTCCCAGATTTACTACCTCTGTTTCCACCAAGTTTGGATTGGGGTTTTCCTCGAATTCCTCAACCTTTCTGATTAACTCTTCGGGGACCTCATTTTCCTCGACTTCTTCTAAGTCATTAATGTTAAATGGTGCAGTCTCGTTACATGCCATAGTCTCAGATTCAACATTTTTATAACAGACTTTGCTGGAAAAAGAATAACGCACAAATAAATATAGGATATTAAATAGATGGGGGAAAAAACTTTATTGATTAAAACTCAAGAGTTTCAGAGTACTAGAATTTGAAAACAATAACAGAGAAGTGGAATTTAAAACTGTTTATTGAAAACTCTTTAAAATTTGATAGAAAAATCTTCCAAGGCTACCCAGATGCCCAACGAGGTCTGGATGGAGTTGAGGTCTAAATGCTGATGCCGATCTTCGCTTCATTGCTTCCTCTAGGGTCCCCTTTCTCCTCCTCGTTGATCACGCTATTGCAGTCTTTTCCTTCCTCCTTGGTTAGAGACAAACCCTTCATGTCTTCCAGAAGCTCATCAATGATACCACCCATGAAACCTGCTGATCGGAATGATTGGTGCAACGGTGGTATCAGTTTCTTCAATGGATAGTAGTACCCATCTCTGGGTGGTTGCCAATTAAGCCACTCCTCCGTAGTATATTTGTATCCCAAGCTAAAAGTGGTCAAATGACGAACAAGTTGTATAGGTTCAATTATTCCTTGCAGATTAGCACCCAAACCTTTCGAGCTCGAAATTAAACCAGGCCATCATATATATGATCTTCTGACTAAACCACGGTTGCACTTCAATGTTGCCGACAAGCTCAACTGTATGATACATCTCACCGTCTAGATGACCCCTTCCTTCTATCGCATATACAGGATGTCCTTTTTCCTCATGAACTACAACCTCTTCATGATCCCATTCAAACTTCAAGCATTGATGAAGAGTAGAGGGAACCACTCCAGCCATATGAATCCAAGGACGACCCAGTAATAGGTTATATGAGGATGGAATGTCCAAGACTTGAAAGGTTTTGGGAAAGTCGCAGGACTAATGAGCATGTTCAAGGTTATCTCTCCAATGGTACCCCTCTGAGAGCCATCAAATGCTCGCACATTCATCTTCCAAGTCTGGATCTTTGCACTATCCACGCCCAGCCTTGTCAATGTGCTCAAAAGGCAAATATTCAAACCAGAACCTGAATCAACCAATGCTTTGGTGATAATCTTTTCCTGATATTGAACTGAAATGTACAAAGCCATATTGTGGGTTATTCATTCTAGTGGTAACTCATCTTCGTGAAAAGATATTCTGTATGCTTCAAAAACCTGCCCGACCATTTGGGCTACTTCTCCATGAGTGATGTTAGATGGGACATAGGCTTCACCCAAGACCTTTAAAAGAGCGTTCGATGAATTTTGAAATACTGCAGCAATGATAGGATTGATATTTGGGATAGAGTTTTACTCAATTGCTCAACAATAGAGTGTTCTTTAGCTTGCACCTTCTTCCAAATACCTTGATCTTCAAGCTCTACAATTGGTGCCTTGGATTTGCTGGAGCTACCCTGTACCAAATTTTCAGAAGTGTAAATTCTTCCAAATCTAGTCACTCATGTTGCAGTGTCTGCTTCTTCTACTTTTGCTTTTCCCTTTTTGTAGTTCCATGGGACATCATGGGTATCATATTGGACAGGGGGAGGTGCTCTGAAAACGGTGAATGGGGGCTTGGGCCTGGCAACTTCAACCTCAAAAGGAACACGCCTTAGCACTACAATTGATGTTTGGGTGGTGACAGTCGCTTCTTCTGGCTCAAGGACCCAAATGGACTTTTCTCAATTCGAAGTATCATCAACTTCTACCATGTTGACCTGATGGTTAGGCAGAGGGTTGTCTGTAACATTTGGTGTTGGATCCTTGAGTTGGATGGTCTGTGTATCAATTAGCATTTGGACCTTATCTTTCAGGGCCCTACAAACTTCGGTAGGGTGACCCTTCATCCCAAAATGGTAGGCACAAACCTTGTTAGGGTCATACCATTTTGCGTGGACATCCACAGGCAATACAGAAATTGGGGTTACATAGCCAGCCTCTTTCAGTCTCTCATAAAGCTGGGCTATGGGCTCAGCTAGAGGGGTATAGTTCTTTGCAGGTCTGCTTTCATATGGAGGTCTGTTTCGGTAGTTCGGAGTTTGAGTTGGTAGTGGAGATTGGAAGTATGTTGGCTGGACATTATAGACAGGATATGAAGCTTATTGATACGGAGGAGGAGCATTTTGGTAATATACTGGCATGGGATTGGGAGATATGGGCGGTGGAGCTGAAGGATATGGAGTTTGAGGATATGGAGATGGAGGTAGGGTTGTTGCTTGGTACTTATAAGGGATTATGTTTCCCTGAGCCATCATGACTGAACCTGTGTTCTTCCAATTTTTTGACATTCCACCGGATTGCAGAGCTTTGTTAGTAGCTTGTAAGGCCTGTAGGTTGATTATAATCCCATTTTTTATGCATTCTTCAATTCTTTCGCCTAATTTGATAATTTCAGCGAAGCTCTTCTCAGCTACAAGCATCATCCCGTCATAATACTGGGGCTCTTGGGCACGGATAAAGTAGTCTTTCATCTAAGATTCTTCCATGGGAGGTCTGGCTCTGGCCGCCTCAGACCTCCATCTTATAGCGTAATCCCTGAAAGATTCACTGTACTTGTTCCTTAGGTTTTGGATGTAGAACCAGTTAGGTGCATTTTCTACATTAAACCCAAACATGTTCATAAAGTTTGTTGCCATGTCCACCCATTCAACCCATTTTCGAGGATCTTATTCAATATACCATGATAGAGCCTTCCCAGTAAGACTCCTCATAAACAACTTAATGAGTATCCTCTCATCTCTTCCTACCCCTACAAGCTTGTCACAGTACATTCGTAGGTGGGATTTGGGATCTCCAATGCCATTAAACATTTCAAATTTTGGAAGCTTGTATCCTTCAGGTAGTTCTACATTGGGGTGCATACACAAATCCTCGTAGTTCAATCCTCCCAACCTCCTGTTTCCTTCCACATGTTGCACCCTGTTGGCCAAGCTATCTAATCTCTCGGTCAAGTTTTTTATCAGAATGTCCTTTTGGGAGGACTCTGATTCATGGTAGTTATGAGTCATGGGAGCAGTTTCCACATAGATGGGGTTGAGGTTGTTATTTCCAGGAGTATGTAAAGGGTTTGCATTTGGCATTATTTTTGGAACGGTTAGCTTAGTTTGTTGGTGGTAGTGGTAAAAAGAGATTTGGGTATTTTGGGCGTGAAGTGGTGGGAGTATATTTGGATGAGTGGGTTCAGGTCGGGATATATTGATCGGAGGATTGTTTGGTAAAGTTGTTTGGTTAGAGTGAGGAGGATTGTCTATATTTTCACCAAAATGGGTTCCGAGAGAAATAAACAACTTGGCCAAATCATGCATATGCGCCACTTCTTCTTCCAACTCAAAAATCTTGCGCTCAAGTCTAAGGACAAGGTCATTTGAAAGTTGCTTTCCCTCAGAATTTTCACCTCTTTCGTTGCTGTTGTTGTTGTCAACCATTTTACCTTTGTTTTTGTAGTTTGTTCTCTGAAGAGGAGGAGAAGGGGGGTCCCTTTTGATCGTGTATGTGCCAGAGTGAAGGACAGATCAACCTTAGGATTAGGAAAAACAATAAAATCAACAGAAAACAGTGGTAGGAGTGTTAAAGTAAATAAGAATAATAATAACACATTGTTTGAAATACTCTAGATGCAAAGGACCTCGTTGAGCCAGAAGTAGGCCTAAGACGACATATAAGTGATGCACAATGATTAATTTAAGCCTTATTTGCCAATTTGAGTTTAGAGTTAGAGAAATAAAAACGATCTTCATATATTGAATAGTTTCAATTACATCAGACTAGGTATAAACTAAAGGGCTAGGGATAATATGGGGAAATAAAAATCCTAAAAGCAAAGACTTCAAATAGGCTGGTCTCCAATGTTGGGCACAATCTGTTGCTCATTTCTAGAGTGATCTCATAGTTGTTGTTGAGGAGGTTGCGAGCCCATTTTCTTTCTCTTTCATCACCAAAGCCTGGAATGCCTTTCTCGCTCAAATCTGCATGCTCTGCATCCTCCAAAAGCCATACATAATACTCAGCTGTGCAGAAGGGTCGGTACTCTTGAACATCAATAGTCACTACTCTTTCCCACCTTCGCAGTATGGTGCCTACTTGTGGTATTTCTGGCCCAAAGTCATACCCATAATGGCCCATATGAGATCGCAAAGGGATCATTTGTATTTGTCCAAACTGTCGGAGGACTCGGAGTGGTGCGTATGGTTGTACGCCATTTAAACCAATAAGCTCGATAAAGTAAAGCTCATTACCCCTTATAATGGCACGACAAGGCTTCAACCAGTAATACTTCCATTGAATTTTGGTGGCTAAATGCTCTCTCAAGCACACAAACCAGTCTTCTGTTCTTACAGGGGAAACAAAATATTTCATCCTCGAGGTATGATTGATGATTTTATTCCCCATACTCCCTCTAATAATGTCTACCATATTAGCCCTTTGGTAGAAGTGCTCAACAGCCCAGAGTTGCAATAGAAAATTACACCCCTCGAAATATCTTTTGCCTTTGGTACACTTAGTCAGTGCCCTTATGATTTCTGCTAGTATTATGGGAACTATGGTCTTCTCGCCTCGATCCATCATATGGGCCACATAACTTAGGCTAGTGTGAATTTTTCCCTTTTCCATAGGAAAAACTAATGAGCTTAAGAGCGCGACAGCGAATGCATTAAGACGGTATCTTTCCCATTTTGCCGGAGAACAGGCAAATTCCCTATGAAAGTTTTCATGGCCTTCTTCATCTCCAAAACGTGAGTATAGAAACTCTAAAGAAATACATCTGGCTTTTAGACAAAGCAAACTCGAATTATGACGCATGCCCATTTGTTTCAAAAAGGACCTTGGTGTTGGCTTGTATGGCACAATCATTTCACGTTCTCTATAAGGAAGACCAAGAAACCCACCAATCTCTTCAATCGTCGGGGTTAGTTCAAAATCCTTAAATTTGAAAACTAGCCTCTCAGAGTCCCAAAATTTCAACAGTGCTTTGATCAAGTGGCGATCTGACTCAACGGAGACTAGAGCAATAAAGCCACCTAGTAATTCATTTGCCTCTAACTCTCGATTCCTCTTAATATCCCTCTACTAGACCTTCAGGGTAAGATTTACTTTGACCACCATTTGTGTGTTGGGGAAGTGAAGATAGGTCATGACTCTGCAAACAAAACAGCAGACGAATTCTAAACTCCATTTTGGCAAATTTGGCTTAATTTAATTATTATGACCACATTGACACATAGTTATGCAATTTGTCTAAAGGGTGTTGGGACCCTTTAGACGATAAGGTGGCTACTAATCATGAGGATTGACACCAAGGATTAAACCACCTAGGGCTTATGCATCATGTATGATCTAATTAAGACTTCTAAGAGTTGGCTTGACACAGACTTGAAAGGGATTATATGCGAGAAGGCTCGTGGTTTCCCGATAGTAAAACTATCCGTTCCGCACACACATATGCCAACTCTCTATAATTGGGTATTTTTGAAGAGAATTGGAGTAGTTGTGAGAGGTGAAAAGGCACAACATCACGGTAAAAATATAAAAACAAAAGAGGATACAAATTTGGGGAAGTATGAGCGGAATGTCAGTTTATCAAAGCAGTAAATATTTAATATGTAGATGGAAAACAGTAACACATAAACAGTTTTAAGGAAAGCAATAAATAAATACATAAATAAGCATGCAAACACATAGATAAATTAAGCAAGTAAGGAAAGAGAATAGGGGTTAAAACATGGAAAATAATCAAATAAAGAGAAAAGGGAAAGGGCGAAACATGAAAATAAACAAATAAGAAAGTGGGAAAGGGGTGGAACATGGAAAAACTATGCAGTAAATAAGAAAACAAATAAACAAGGAATTAAACCAAACAAAAATTGAAATAACCAAATAAAGTAAACCTCACATAAGCATGAAACACGTAATGGTAAGAACCTAAAATCCCCGGCTGAGTCGCCATTCTGTAGTGCCCCATTTTTTTTCTCAAAAATGGATTTTAGTGCACGACATAACAACTCTTTGGATTTTGGGAAGATTGTGAAATTTTCCAAAACCACACATAAAAGACCACTCTCCAATTTTCTTCAAAGAATTTTACATTATCTATACATGTTAGATTTGTAAAAGGGGGAAAATAAAGAATAAATAAAAGATGCCATTTTTCATTCTCTTCTGCAATCCAGCCCACTGTTTTGCCTTCTGAAGTTTATGTAGTCTCCAGCAGGCCCATTATGCTTCAATTTGTACCGTAAAAGAAGTTGTACAAACAATTCAAAGCTTCCATATTTCAATTTCATCAAACTAAATACAGAGTATAAACATGATAATTACCTGTTTCTTAGTCAACATTGGACCATCGCAAACACCAACAACAATTCGATTCTTCGCCAATTCAAAATGACTACGGAAAAAAACATCACTTATTAGTAATAAAGATTGTTTATTTTGATGAATGAGATTATTAAAAGGGAAAAGGGTATCGAAAAAACCTTAAGAAAAAGTCGGTGACCTTCGTGTAAATGATCAAAAGTACCTCCAAGAATGACGGAAGTGTAGGAATTAGGTGGGGATAAGGTGGACTTGGGGTTTGATTCCTCCATTACTGCCATCTGCTTCTTTCGATGATGGCTGACTCGCATGTATTTATATTTATTTACTAGATGTTGTGTGCCCGTGCAAGGCACGGACCCGTGTCCTATTTGGTTTAGCCGTTAGAATTTCTCATGAAATTCTTCTTCAATAAAAATCACTTATGAAACAAAATAACAAATCAAATAAACCATGTATATGAGTTAACATAATGCATCTAGCTAAACAATGAACCCCCACCACCACATAGGAAACATACAACAATGGATATACATTTTTGAAAATATGGAAAAAGAATGCTTATTAACTTGTAAAAATCAGAAAGAACATTGACAAATCAGTATAAACAGGGATGGCTTCAGGTGAAGTAGGTATGGAGTGTTTGACTAGTTGTTTGACGTCATTTTTAGGATATCAAAGTTGTCTGAAGAACGGAAGTGAAGTACAATGATCCTATTGTACACTAAATACAAGGACAATATTATGAAACTGCACCAAGTATAGAGGCATCAAGTTGATAAGTCACACTATGAAAAGTTTGAGAGAGGGTGGTGAAAAAGAGGGTGAGTAATTTAGTGTTGTCTGGTTTCCATCCATTATATTCAGCATGGCTTCTTCACTACCCTATTTCCTTTCAAAACTTGATTTTGATATGTTTTGCTTAATCCGACAGTCTACCGGAAATAATTCTCTACCTTTACTTGATCAGAACTGTACTTCTGGCAAGCAATTTGCAGTTAAGCTCACAACCTCGAGGAACAAAGAAAATTCAGAACCCTACTTCCAAAATTCACAACACAAACCAAGGGCGAGTCAACCCTAAAGGCCTAAATCCACTAACCCCAAAAAATAAGGGCCTCGAAAGAAGCAAAAACTCACCTAAATTCAGTTTGCTCAAATACGAAAATATACCGAAGATGTATAAAAACAAAATAAAGCAAGACGCAATATTAAACGCTGAACAAAAAGCACTGAGCAGACAAAAGATGAAGGAGTTACATACATACATACATACATAAAAGAGAAAACCAGATCTGATGAAGGCGCTGTTATTGTGAGAAGCACTGTATTAAACTATTAACCCATACCACACTTGGGAGTTGGGAAGAAACAAAATATCCTAGTAGAATATTAAAAAAATTATGTATTTATGGTTAATATTAATTTTTAAAAATTTAATAATTGATTGTTAGTTTCTTACTAATTATTATGCACATATTTTTGAAATTTTATTATTGATATAATTATACTTCAAAAAAATAAGCTATTAAATTTACGGTTACTTTTTATTTATTACTCTAACTTGCTTAATTCACTTTAATTTGAATCAACCATGTTTTAATATTGGCTTTGGAAGATTGTCTTCAATTCTTCGACATGTTTTATTAAACATTTCCAACTCAAACTAATTAGATTATCAAATAATTAAATTTTTTTAAAAAAAATATTGTCTTAACTCTAAATATCTTCTAAAGATAACAATTACTATAATATTGATTTTTATAATTAAAAGTATTACGAAATATTATATAAGTAAATAAATGAGAGATACTCTAATTGACATATTCAATAAAGTGAAATCTTACTTTTATATTTAAACACTTTTAGAATAATTTTGATAGTTTACGTAATAACTAATTCTATTGAAAAAAATTCAAAACTATAATCAATAAGAGAGATTTAAACATTTGTGTTGTTAGGTAATGTACAGTAATTTGTATATGGTTATATTATCAATTGAAAAATAATTATTAAATTATAATCAATTATAATATTTAAAAAAAAAATTATGAGAGTAATATATATATATATATATATATATATATATATATATATATATGTATTAATTTTATTTTTTTAATAACATAAACAAAAGTACGATTATCCCTCTTTTAAATAGTCTGTACATGGGGCATGTTTGATCAGATGAAATGGCCCATTATTGGGCACAAATATACATTTTCAAATCTGGTTATATATATACAGTTAGAATTCCTGAAGTTTCAAATTAAAGCTTTAATTTCCGAAAATCAACTCTGTGCAGATGAAGACGAACAACAAATTAACCCATTTCTACTCTTTTTTCTAAATCTTAATTTTTTTACATGAAAAATATTTATAAAAAAGTAAACATAAAAACCATCACAATTGTTTTGGAAACAGGTCTATTTTTATAAAGAAACAAACCTAAAAATCATCTTAAATGCTTTGGAAAAAGGATTTAGTTTGAGTCGTCTTCTTTAAACAATAAATGAGCAAATAAATAAATAATTTGCGACAAGTTGAATATTAATTATAGTCCAACAAATAAATATTCTGTTTAAACTATTTTGTTCGATTAAATCATTGCAACCATCAAACAGAACATGAAAAGCAAAAAAAAAAAAACTTCACGTGACAAAATGCAGCTAAAAGATAACAAATATTTCAATAAGAGGAGGAACAGAATCGGAACATGGAAAGCAAAAAAAGAAAAAAATCTACATGACAAATGCAGCTAAAAGATAACAAATATTTCAATAAAAGGAGGAACAGAATCGGAGAGTCGAGAGAGAACTACTTTGAGGGTCTAAAACCTAGAACTGGTCAAGTGGTGTTAATTTCATTTTAGTATGACAGTGTAGCTATTTTATTTTCTCTATTTTAAATTTTGTTTAGATATTTGTTTGGCATTGAAAATAAATCAACCATAAATAAAATCTGAAGAAACAAGAATATTTTATTGATAAATCAATATGGATACAATTTTGTTCTTCCCTTGATTATTCTCTCTTAAGATTTATCGCTAATTTGAGGGTCGTTAGTGGCGTATTTCTCAACTTTGATGATTTAGACTTGATTTTCATAATTCGAGGGTCATTAGTGACGTATTTCTCGAACTAGGATGATTTGGACTTGATCTTCATAATTTAAGGACCGTTAGTAGCATATTTCTCGAATTAAAATGATTTGGATTCAATCTCTTAATAAATATTTCATGAATTTGTGAAATATACGGAAAAGGGTCAAAATTGCCCCTGAACTATGAGATATAGACCACTTATACCCTCCGTTACATTTTAGGATCAAAAATGCCCCTGTCATTATCCTAAGAGACCGCAATTACCCTTAAGACTTAACAGAAGTAATTTGACAAGCCACATGGCACTAATTCCGCCACATAGGCTTGCCAACTAGGATACCCACTAAAAATTTTGACCCAATTAATAATTCAACCCTAACCCATTTTTGCTAGACCCAACCCACTAAAATTAGGAAGGAAACATCATCTTTTTCACCTCATCGTTTTCACTATTCAATTCACCACATAGAGGAGAATTTTTTGAAGAACATATTTCACTTGAAGAATATCAATTTTGAAGAATCTTTTCTTTTGAAATATCGATCTAGAAGATGAATTCTCTTCTATTTCAGTATGTAACTGATTTTTTGTTTACTTTCAGTAGGATTTTAAATATTTTTCATAGTTGTATTTTGAAGTTAGGGTTCATATGCAAAATTGGTTTGTGAATATTTTAGTATATATTTATATATGTTCTGATGTTCTTCATATTTGAGATAAAATACTACTTTTTCTTCAATTTTACATGTGTTAGGATTTGATTTGTCGGGAGGAGTTAAAGTCTTGTATGTCTTTTATCTTGTTTTGAGGTCCTTTCTTGCTGTTTTTATGTTGTATTGATACAATTTTAGGCTACTTTCAAATAATTTAAGATTTTTATTCTCGAATCTGAATGTGTGGTCCCAATCTAAGCATTGTTTAATCCCTCTTTTTGGTGTTTTTTTACTGCTAAGTCACTTGCTTTGTTTTTATATGTTAGAAAAGACACTTTCTTCTTGTTAGAAGCTTTTTTCTCACTTATATGTGCTTTGTTTATTAATGTGGGGTCCTATATATTTATGTTTTGCTATTTTTTTTTTTTTTGCAGAAAATCCAATATGAAAGATATGAATGTTGATCTTTTATTTCACCATGGAGGTAAATGGACTTTAAAACCTTACCTACCATATGATGAGAAGTATGCTCAATCTTTGAGAGCTTTTAAGTCCAATCACATAAACTTGATTGACATAAAAGAGGTGTTTGAAAATAACTTGGGTTTTGTATTAGTTAAACAAGTACTTGTGAAAGGACCTTCTGAAAATTTGTTCTTGGTTCAAGATTCTGATGGAATTAGGATACTTCAAGAGTTACTAACTGAAGAGTTTAGGGTAGTTTATGTATTTGTTGTTGATGATTATGAAGAAATTGTTCTTGCCCTTAACATTATCAATCATAGTGAAACCTATCATGTTCAGTGTGAGTATGGGACTGATGTCGAGTTAGAAAGTGATGATGGTTTGGTTGATCCTACTTCAGATGGTGAGTATGACTTTGATGAGTTAGAGCTCATTAAGATGCAACAAAAAAAGGAAGTCAATGCTAATCTAAGTCATTACAAAGACCTGTTTCTTAATATGACCTTTAAGAACTTAGATGATGCTAGGAAAACTTGTAATTTATATTCCTTGGCGACTAAAAAACCTTTGAAAGTTGCAAAAAGTGACCGAAAAAGACTAAGATACAGATGCATAGAGGGCTGTCCATTTGCAATTCTTGTTTCACTTTATGGTAAAGGTCCAGGATATAAACTTAAGACTTTTAAGCAAGAACACAACTGTGAAGAGGCATTACACAATCCTAGAGCTACCACAAACACTTTATCCAATTATTTCAAAGGCAAAGTTTAGAATAATCCCAAGTACATGCGGAAGGATATGAAACAAGACTTGATGGATAATTTCAACTTAAATACTAATGATTCAAAGTTGAAAAGGGCCAAGAGAATGGCCCTTCAAAAAATGCAAGGCAGTTTTTTGGATGAGTACAACAGATTGGTGGCGTATGCAAATGAGATTAGAATGACTAATGTATGTAGTGATGTGGTGATCAAATTATCAAAAGATGCAATGGAACAAGGAAAAAGAAAATTTCTCAGAATGTACATATGATGTAATGAAATGAAGGTTGAATGGAAAGAAGGATTAAGACCATTCATAGGACTTGATATGACCTTTTTAAAGGGCCAATGCAAGGGACAATTACTGGTGGCTATGGCACAAGACTGCGATAACTCTTTCTATCCATTGGTGTGGGCTGTAGTGGATAAAGAGACCACTAGGACATGGACATGATTCTTACAGTTATTGGAGAAGTCATTGAATCTGAAGCATGGTGATAGCATCACATTTATGTCTGACATACAGAAGGTAAGTAGTAATTTGTGTTTATGTAACCTAATAATACACAGTTATTTATAAGTACTAATTGGTTTGACATGTACAGGGATTAATGAATGCAGTGGAAAATGTCCTTACATTATCAAATCATAGGTACTATTAAGATTCTTTTAAGTGATATCTTGGTTTTACTAACTAACATGAACTTCTAATTATTTATAGATATTGTGTAAAACATGTTGAGGCCAATTGGATAAAGAGATTTAGGATCGGAGAGATAAAGAAACTTATGTGGTGGGCTGCTTGGTGTACTTATGAAGAAGATTTTAAGGATCAATTGAATGCTCTTGGTGCATTATCAGAGGAAGCTACTAAAGATTTGGTCAAAGTTTCCATCACAAAAATGGTGCAGAACATATTTTGATATTGTGTGCAAAAATCAGATGATAGATAATAATTTCACTGAATCCTTCAACTCTTGGATCTTGGTACCTGGAGGCAAGCCTATCTTGAAGATGCTTGAAGAGATTAGAGTCAAAATAATGAACAAGTTGAGAAAGAAGGAAAGAGAGGCAGAAACATGAAACATTCATTACAAACACAATTCTAACTGTATGAAATTGTTCATTGCCTACAGTAAGATTGCCAACTTATGCAAGCTTGAGTTTAATGGGGACCTTGGGTTTGAAGTGTCTGAGGGTGAAGATAGGGACATAGTGAATATTGTGGAGAAGAAGTGAAGTTGCAGGTAAATATATTAATTTAGACTATTATTTAACTTTGATTATGTAATATTCACACGAACTAATTATTGCTTTTCATTTTAGGTCTTGGCAGTCTACTGGCATCCCATGCCCTCATGCCATTAAGGCATTACGCTACAAAAATATTGAGCCTCGACATGAAATAAGTTGGTGGTACACTAAAGAAGCCTATCTTAAAACATACGGGGCCAAGTTATTGCCTATGAGAGGTGAACAATTCTGGCAAGTATTGCCAGAACATGCCATGGACCCACATAATCTTGTGAAAACAATTGGAAGGCCAAAGTTTAAAAGAGATAGAGAAAAAACTGCAACAATCAAAAGAGCTGGAGAGTTTTTTTTTACACTTTTTTTTTTATAACAGTGGTCTTTTGGCCTTCAATATACTATTACTCAATTGATGCAGTGCTACTATTTATTTTGTTTATCTAATATTGGACTTAGACGAGCTTAAATATAGTAGAATGGACACTATTCCGATAACTTGATACACCACGATTCTAACTAAGAAAGAGCATGTATTTTTGCTTTTTCTAAAATCTTTTGCTTCCTCAAGATCATCGGGATTGGTTTCAAGGCTAAAGAGGAATCTCATGGTTGTCTATTATACATCAATCTTGGTTGTCGCCATGAGGTTGAGCTGACCGGTCCATCTGCAGTCCATATGTTATGTTTCAAACTAGTATATATGTCGCGCCAGAATTGACGAGGAGAAGGTACAACAATTTGTTACTTCTTTAAGAAGTTGTAAACCTCCCAAAGTTTATGAAGGCAAATATATAATGTACATTGATGAAGTTATAAAAAAAGTAGGGAAGAAATCAAAGTAATAACTCATTAATGAAGTTGTAAATAAGCGGGGGAAGCAAAAGATTTTTATATTTGTTTCTCTTACCTGCAAAATATTTTGTCTACCTTAAATCTCTACCTTAGGAATGCTAGTTTTAAAATCTAATGACACAGTGGACTAGAAAAGATACATAAGCTTGAAAATTGAACTTCATGGTTCCAAGGTGTTATATATTACAACCAAATGGGGAGAAATAATACTTGCTAGTTTCTACTGAACACATATGAGTAAAAGTGAAAAATAGTATTCAACCTGCGCAACACTTAATTCATTATTTCCATGCTTTCGAAATGTTATGGGAAAAAATGGTTTAATTTATCGATAAACAACGACGATTTAGCAGAAACAGAGATCAAGTTCGGCCAATGATATATAGTAAAATAGATCAATCATAGCATTACTACACTGTATATATAGAATATACATGTAACACTTATATAATATAATGACAGATAAAACATGTTATACATCAAATTTAGAGTGCTAATGAATTTATCAAAAATATGTTGAATTGTGGAGATTTTTAAAAAAAATTCAAAGATCTCTAATTTTAGCATCCAAAAACTTCGTACCAAAAGTTAGAAACTATAGCTTTTAGATATGTTGACTAAGAAAAAACAAACATCTAACAGAGCGAAAAACAATGTAAGTTGGCTTATCAAAAAATGGAACCATGGAAAAGATACAAAAGACATGTTCCTTTTCAATCTTGTCGCAAGAAACAGTGAACTCGTCGTCTAGCTATGGAATAAAGGAAGAGGAAGTGACCTCATATGAAGATCACGAAAAGGAAAAGAATTACAGAGGTGTTAGAAAGAGGCCATGAGGGAAATTTGCTACTGAAATTCGTGATTCTACAAGGAATGGTATTCGTGTATGTCTAGGTACATTTGATAATGCTGAAGAAGCTGCGTTAGCATATGATCAAGCTGCATTTGATATGAGAGGTTCGATGGCTAACTTAATTTTCCTGTGGAGATAGTGAAGGAGTCGTTAAGTGAAATGAAGTATAGATTTGATGATAATTGTTCGCCGGTGATTGAATTGAAGAAGAGATATTCAATGAGGAGAAAGAGTGTGAGTAGAAGAAATAGAGCAAGAAAAGATGTTTCCCTCCTAATTTTAGTAGACTGGGTTTAGCAAAAATGGGTTAGGGTTGAATTATTAATCGAGTAAAAAATTTTAGTGGGTATCCTAGTTGGCAGACCTATGTGGCGGAATTAGCGTCATGTGGCTTGACAAATCACTTATGTTAAGTCTTAAGGGTAATTGTGGTAACGGCAGGGGCATTTTTTATCCTAAAATGTAACGAAGGGTATAAGTGGTCTATATCTCATAGTTCAGGGGCAATTTTGACCCTTTTCTATAATTTCATTTTAGTATGACAGTGTAGCTATTTTATTTTCTCTATTTTAAACTTTGTTTAGATATTTGTTTGCTATGGACAATAAATCAACCATAAATAAAATATGAAGAAACAAAAATATTTTATTGATGAATCAATATGGATACAATTCTGTTCTTCCTTTAATTATTATCTCTTAAGATTTATCGCTGAGTTGAGGACCGTTAGTGGCATATTTCTCAACTTTGATGATTTGGACTTGATTTTCATAATTCGAGGGTCATTAGTGGCGTATTTCTCGAACTAGGATGATTAGGACTTGATCTTCATAATTCAAGGACTGTTAGTAGCATATTTCTCGAATTAAAATGATTTGGATTCGATCTCTTTACAAATATTCCATGAATTTGTGAAATATTTGCGATGTCTTTTCAAGGGAATATAGTACCCTTTATATGGGCATGAACCAGAGTTTAGGGTTAAGTAGACGCCAAAAATCATTATTTGAATTGAATACACCTTGTGGAGTCCCAACTCGAATTGAACATGTCTAGTAGAGTCCTACAAAATTTCAATGTCTACAAATGCCCCCGCTTCAAGGCTTGTCGGCGTGTAGACTTTTTGAAAATCAAAGACGAGGCTTGAAGTACTCATTCTTCCACCTTTGTGGTTTTGTGACTTCAAATTTGCATATTTGATATGTGAGAGAAGAGATAAAGTGCAGATTTGGTCTCATTGGGCGTGCCAATTTGTTTGAAACAAATTTTAAACATATGGAAAATAAATCAACCATAAATAAATCTGAAGAAACAAGAATATTTTATTGATAAATCAATATGGGTACAATTCTGTTCCTCCATTGATTATTCTCTCTCTTAAGATTTATCGATGATTTGAGGACTGTTAATGGCGTATTACTCAAACTTTGATGATCTGGATTTGATTTTCATAATTCGAGGCCATTAGTGGTGTATTTCTCGAACTATGATGATTTGGACTTGATTTTCATAATTCGAGGGTCGTTAGTGGCATATTTCTCAAATTAAGATGATTCGTTGGACTTGATTTTCATAATTTGAGGGCCATTAGTGGCGTATTTCTCGAACTAGGATGATTTGGACTTGATCTTCATAATTCAAGGGTCGTCATTGACATATTTATCGAATTAAGATGATTTGAATTTGATCTCTTGATATAAATTTCATGAATTTTGCGGAATATTTGAGATGTCTTTATTTCAAGGGAATATAGTACCCTTTATATATGTATGAACTAGGGTTTAGGGTTGAGTAGCCTCCAAGAATTTTTATTTGAATTGAATATACCTTGTATAGTCCAACTCGAATTAAACATGTCTTGTAGAATCCTACAAAATTTCAATGTCTACAGTAATCTTTAGGTATCATTTCATAATTTATGTTATATTACTTTAATAAACCAATATTTGGATAAATTATATTATTTATCGCTATTGTATAATGAGACATATTAATAATTTAAATAATAACTTTTTTTATTTAGAAAGAAGTAGTTTACAAGGTAAATATGATTTAGCATATTAATATGTCCTTTCGCTACATAAACTACAATAATATTCAAATAAATATGAAAATTTCACCTCATAAAAGTTACCATTATACTCTATTAGAATATGAGACTTGCACATTTATCTAATATAACATGTTTGGATTGTGATTTGAGCTGTCAGCGCCACTGATATCTGGATTTGTTAAAGGAATACATTGATCAATTTACATTTCTACTGACACAGATCATTTTCATTATGACTTATTAATTTGTAATATTTATTTTATACGATTTCATTATTATTGTTTGTTGAATATTTTAGTGTCATCATTTATCTCATAAATTATGTTATTTTCTTAAGAAACACCTTAGATAGTTGTATTTTGGTTGGACTAAAGAAATATTTGGAGCACAACTTAATTATATGTTTGTATTAATACTTTATCAGAAAAAATTGAAAATTCGAAAAAATCCGAGATTATTAGTTTGGTTTGATTTATAAATTTTAAAATTCGACACAAATAGTTTGATTTGATATTTGAAAAACCCGAACCAACCCGAAAAAACTTGAGGTTGAAAAATTCAGAAAGACCCAAATTTGAGTTGTTTGATTTGATTTATAAATTGAAAGCTCGAACAAACTTGGTCATATACACCTTGTAAATGAAAGGATACTTATAAAATTAAGTGAATTCTGATTTTTAATGTAATTCAACAGTTTCTTTAGTTATACGGTAAAACCTCATTAAATTAATACTCGATAAATTAATAATCTCTCTAAAATAATATTTTCCTCCGGTTTCAATTTGGGCCAATGAAAAAATACTAATTTCGATAAGATAATAAGATAATATATTTCCAGAAGACCCATATATAAATATATGGTTTCATTGATATCATAAATTAATAATTCTTTAAAAGTACAAATATATCTAAGACAATTTATGAAACATGATTCTATTGTGTTCTGTTTTTTCTTAAAATTTAAATCTTGTTGAAGCTCATCTCTAGCTTTTCTTATTGCATCCAAGAGCTCTGGTGTTGTTGTTTTTTTGAACTGCACCATAAAATTATGAAGAGTTCTAGATACGATAAGTGTTTCCTTATGCGTAACTGGTTCCAAAGGTATAATATCATCTTCAACTTCATCATCAACATTGCCTTTTTCCGATGGTATCCATAATTTCTTCTAAGCTCTGCACCTCTGAACATGTATCACTTTCACCCGGATAATCCAACATGTTATTGATGTCCATTTTATTGTGGTAACTAAGATCATTAATCATTACCTCAAGTTCATAAATGATGTTTTCACAAATGGGTTCATTCAAATTCTTTGAGATTGCATCCCCTAAACGAATTTTGCAGTGTCAAATACAATTTGCTATTGTCTCTTGCTGAACATTTGTTGTCCAAGCAGGGATTGCAAAATTGATAACATCCAAAACATTAATCTTTGCTGGATCAGTTTGTCCAATTCATAATCTTCTAATATCCTACGACAAAATCTGTTACGATAATACATCTTGAAAGGTCTTATTATCCCAGCATCACAAGGTCGAATTTTGGATATCATGTTGGGTGGCAAGAAAAACAATTCAATATTTTCTAGTCCTTCAATATTTCCATTATGGGTTGAACAATTATCTACCATAAACAAAACTCGTTTACCATACACATACATTGTACCTTATGTATAATAAATCTAATATTTATGTGAAATCAAGAAATATGAGACATAAATTAGTAAGATACAATGCTTTTGATGTATTCATTGCACTTTATGTATAATAATTTTTTTTTATGTGAAATCAATAAATATGATACATAAATTAGTAAGATACAATGATTTTGATATAATCAGAATTAACCTTCATTAAATATCAAACCATTCTTTAAATTAATAAATATTAATTTACCAATTAAATAATATATCTATAAAATAATAAAATTTCATGATCCCACCTATATTAAGTTATAAAGGTTCTACTGTATTCAGCTTTTGGAGTCAAAAGGGCAATAAAATTGATTAAAAATTTCGAAAGGACAAAAATGCAGGCCAGTTCCTTTCATTTAACGATGTGAACGATATTAACAGATGAAGGAAGCACATGATATCATGTGCCTAATAAGACACATGACGACTTGTGCCTTACAAAGCACATGATGTCATATCGTTGTCAAATGAAAGGCATTGGACCCTGCATTTTTGCCTTTTTGATTTCATCTTCAATTAATTTGTCTTTTTGAAATTTTGA
This sequence comes from Solanum pinnatisectum, assembly GCA_035578085.1. NCBI lineage: Eukaryota > Viridiplantae > Streptophyta > Magnoliopsida > Solanales > Solanaceae > Solanum > Solanum pinnatisectum. The sequence goes on along the minus strand of CM069077.1, from coordinate 17,663,185 downwards.
TCAATTTTATTACTCTTTCGGCTCTGAACTCCTATTTTTTGTCTCTCGATTGCATGACCCGAGATTCTATACTCTTTTCTCACTCTTTCTCAAAATCTCAATAATATCAGGCAGAAATGGGAGAGCAAATTGAGCGTTGACTCTAGATATAAAATAAATGCACAATATCTCCTTTTATTTTTCTTTTCTTTAATAATTAGCTACAAATACGGTAAAATTCAAAATAGGAACTGAACACAACTCCATCAAAATAATTAGCATTTTTATTTCTAGCATGTGAAATAATTAGCGACAAATATGGTAATTTAATGTTTTTGAAAGTGTAAGTGTCAAGATCCTTATTTGCAAATTAGGGTGAAGTTGATATGTGATTATTCTTAAAAAAAAAAAAAAAAAAAACGAGTCAAATGTAATTATAAGTCTTGTGTAATAAGTAATTTTATAGAAACTTGGGGGGAAAGCAAGATTTTTTTTTTAAAAAAAAAATTATAAAAACGATTTCCCAATTCCCTATTGGAATCAAATTCCTATAAATATTTTTTCATATTAATTTCCTATTTTAAACTTTCTTTCTTATTAACTACGGAAAAGGGCCTAAAATACCCTCGAAGTATTGAAAATGATATACAACTACCCCTCATCCACCTATTGGTTCACAAATACCCTCCTCATCCACCTATTGGTTCACAAATACCCTCCTTATCCATCTTTGGGTCCAATTTTAGCCACTTCATTAATGAAGCACCATTTAAAATAATTAAATAATCTTTTTAATTACGTGGCGCTCAATTATTGGTTGTAATTTAATTATTTAATATAATTTTAAATCCGCCCCAATACTTATTAAACCCGCCCGACCCAATACAAAAAGAACCCTTGAAATTCCTGTGTACATCTTGAAATTCGTGTGTACAGCTTGAACAAAGACTAGGGGAAAAAGGCAAGTAACAACTTGAAATTCCTCTGTACATCATTTTTGCTTTGCTATCCTGTTTTCCTTAGTTTTGGTACTTCTATTTTGGAGTGATTGGTCGTTTTTTACTTCAGAAGATAAGTGATATTGTTGCTGAGCCTTAGTTTCTTTGAAATACCCTTTCTTTTAGTTGCAAGTAATTCTACCATTTTTTCAGTACTGGAACTTCATTCATTGAACATATCGATCAGCTTTGCATATGCCTTCTTCTCATATTCCTATTTTAATTAGTTGGGTTCTTTTTGTATTGGGTTGGGCGGGTTTAATAAGTATTGGGGCGGGTTAAGTTAAAAATGGGTTGGTTTAAAATTATATTAAATAATTAAATTGCAACCAATGGTTGAGCGTCACGTAATTAAAAGGATTATTTAATTATTTTAAATGGCGTTCCATTAATGAAGTGGCTAAAATTGAACCCAAAGATGGATGAGGGGGTATTTATGAACCAATAGGTGGATGAGGAGGGTATTTGTGAACCAATAGATGGATGAGGGGTAGTTGTGTACCATTTTCAATACTTCGAGGGTATTTTAGGCCCTTTTCCGTATTAACTAAAACCTGGAAAAAACAAATTGGGGAGCCAGAAAAGGAAAAAAAAATAAACATTATAGGAAACTATTTCTCAATTTCCGTTTGAAATCAAATTCCTATAACTATTTTTTCCTATAAATGCGTTAACATTAACAATAATTTCCCATTCTAAACTTTCTTTTTTGCTCGTAATCTAACAAAAATCAGTCTTTTTTTTTGTCAAGAAACATGTCTCAACATGATCAAGTTCCCTGGTTTTATAATGTTTCTCTCTTGAATCAACTAGAACACCTGCCTCATGTTGATTGTAGTTTCTTGTCTCGTTTGCTCGAGGATTCAAATCTTGGTGATATTGTTCATGAAGTTGAAGAAGAAGAATTTATAATTATAGAAGCAGGGGAGTATGTTGATGACACTTATAGCGATGAAATTGAAGACGAAGAGGGGGGAGAACAGGATATTATTGAGATTGCGGATGAAGACATGCCTGAGTATTTCAATGACGAAGAAGAAGAAGAGGTGGAAGAATACGATATTATTGAGATTGCGGATGAAGACATGCCTAAGTATTTCGAAGACGAAGAAGAAGAAGAGGTGGTGGAAGATCAATTTGCTGATGATGAGGAACAAGAAGCATGTGCTATCTTCTTGCTTGAATATAAAGATGAATATACAATTGCCCCACTTCAATGTGGCCATAAATTTCATGCTGAATGCATCAACAAGTGGTTGCAGAGGAAAGACACATGTCCTTTTTGTAGAGCTTCAGTTTACCCCACAACACATGAATGCCTACATTATTCTTAATCTTAACAGTTCAATTAGAGTAGTGATTAGTGTTATTATTTCTGTAATGATTCACATTGAAATAACAATTCAATTTTACTCTTATTGTAGTTTTTAGCCATGTTAATTGAAATCTATAACACATATAATTGAGTTCTGTGGTACTTTTTATGACCATGAACCTGTTTATTCTATAACACAATTTCATAGCTACTGATGTAAACCAAATCGCCCTTTGAAAAAGAAGGGAAGTGCTAAGCCAAGCAGTCAATACCCTTGAATGTGAAAAATTAACTCAATCTTCTGTAAAACATGAGAAATTGAAAATATTCATCAGTTCACAATTAAGCAAACAATCAATTACAAGGCAGGATAAAATGTGTTCATAGTTTAATACATGTAGCGATTCAGAATCTTTTCGAACAAATATACCCTATATTGGAGGTCCATAAGCCAGATAATACTATAAATCATTGACCAATGTAAGCAAAATACAGAAACAAGGATAACAAATGCTGTGAAATAATTTGGATATTCAATCTTGGGTGCTGCACTCAATTCAACAATGCCAGTCATTTTTAAAAAATAGTATCCGTGATAGAAAGCCATAGAGAGGAAATGAATCAATATTACCAGAATTTATCATAGTCCTTGCCGTTTCAAGTGTGCACAATCTGGACATGAAGTGTGCCTCTTTTATGCATTTTGTATAGTCACAAGTTTTTCCTTGTTTCTACATTTTGTATGTCATGCTACTTTCCGGGAGTTTCATTGGGCGCTTCTTCACTTTTGTATCTTTCAAACCTGTTTTTGAAAATGCTTTTCTGGAGACGAAGGTCTATCAGGAACGGCCTCTCTACCTCGCACTAGGTGGCGGTAAGGTCTTCTCTTACTTAGATGGAGAAATAAGTAAGCAAGAGACTTCCTAACCTGCTTTTCTTTTCTTAAAAAATCACGAATTACACCAAATTTTGCCTTCAACCAAGCCTTCTCCGCACCTTGCTTTGGATTCATTGATTCCCTTTCTTTGAGGGACAGCAGCTGATTTGCCACATCTAACCTCTTTCGTTGAGACGTTGGTCCTGTTCTCGATTTCAACTACGGAGGATTGGTCTTGCGTACACTCTACCCTCCTCAGACCTCACTTGTGGGATCACACTAGGTATATTATTGTTGTTGTGATAATGTAACCAATATGTTTCAGTTCTTTCACAAAGAACTCCATATTAGTGTATATCTCTCCTGTCCGGATGTTGCAGGCCTCTGGAAGCAAACTCATGCACCAAAACCCCAACGGCTCAATCCAGGCTGCTTTGTAACACCAAGCTCTCTCATTTGCTTCCTAAGATGACCCGTTTCATTGGCTGAGCAGTATACATTTCACATGAGTACATATCCTCATGACTTTTCTGGATCAAACTCCTTCAATCAAGATCTGTCCAACTCAATGCAGGCTGCTTTGTAACACCAAGCCCTCTCATTTGCTTCCTAAGATGACCTGTTTCATCGCAGCTATGGGCTGAGCAGTATACATTTCACACGAGTACATATCCTCATGACTTTTCTGGATCAAACTCCTTCAACCAAGATCTGTCCAACTCAATCCAGGCTGCTTTGTAACACCAAGCCCTCTCATTTGCTTCCTAAGATGACCTGCTTCATTGAAGCTATGGTTTGAGCAGTATACATTAGACATGAGTACATATCCTAATGAATTTTCTGGATCTAACTCCTTCAGCTGAGATGCAGCTTTTTGGGCGAGCCCAGATTCATGATGTTTGCGGCATGCTCCAAGAAATGCACTCCACACCACATAATCTGGTTGCATGGGCATTTCTTTTATTATTTTCTCCGCCTGAAAAATATGACCTGCTCGGCCAACAATATCAACTATACATGCATAATGCTCAAGTTGAGGAACAATACCGTGTTTTGCAAACATAGCATCAAAAATTTGAATCCCTTCTTGCACCATTCCAGCATGGCTGCAAGCTGAAAACAGAGCAACAAAAGTGGCTGCGTCAGGTTTCACATCCATTTTACCGTAAAGTCCCAATGCTTCATTTGCTTTGCCATGCAATGCATAAGCCTTCAACATGGAATTCCATGTCACTATATCTCTGTACCTCATCTCCTCAAAAACCTGACTGGCCCGAGATATTGAGCCACACCTTGCATATGCATGAATTAATGCATTTCCAAGCACTAGAGCATCCACAAAACCAGATTTAATCACTTTACAGTGCACCATCAAGGCATTTCTATCTGTCAAGAGTCCCGCACAAGCTTTCAGTGCAATAGAAAAAACATAACTATCTAAACTTAACCCCTCTCGGAGCAACTGACCAAAAAGGAGAATAGCTTTCTCAGGATCCCTTTCCGAAAACGCCACAATTATTTCAGTCCACAACATGAGATCTTGACATCCATTTGTTTCCAGAAACAATTTGTAACAATCACTAACCTCTCCCCGGAGAATCGAATAAGCTTTCACCAAAGCAGTCACAATCCCAACATCTAGTATAAGCCCGGTTTTCACACTAACACAATGCAATTGAAAGCAACTTCGAAGACCCCAGGAAAAATCAATTTCATCCCGTCCTAATAGAGAAGAAAGTACACTAACAAGAGTAGCTCGATCAAACCCCAAACAACTATCGCGATGCATCAAGGAGAAAAATCGCATAGCCTTATCACCTTGTCCACATATTTGAAACAACGCTATCATTGTATTCCACGAAACAATATTCCGAAACTCCATATCATTAAAAACCTTCCAGGCCTCCGTACCTCCACTATTCCTCGAGTACATTGCAATCAAAGCATTACACACATAAACACACGTATCAAAACCTGTTTTCATTACAAGCGTGTGTACTTGCCTACCACGCGATGTACTGCTATCACAAACAGATAGAACACTAGCATAAGCAAAATCATTAGGGGTATAATGAGTTAACATCTTGTTAAATAAGCGAAAACATTGATCAGTGTTTCCATACTGAGCGTAGGCGGAAATAAGACAAGTCCAGGAAACAATGTTTCTGTGGAGCATTTGATCAAACAGGTGGTGTGCATATTCTAGATCACCACATTTCGCATACATGTTAAGGAGATGATTGATGGTGTAGAGTTGTTGATGTGGTGTGATTAGGTGATGGGAAAGTGTGTAGTGGTGGTGGAGTTTTTGGCCAATGTCGAGACGATGAAGGCGGGCGCAGGCGTGGAAGAGTGTGGCGTATGTTTGTGAAGAATGTGGATTGTTATTTGTATTGGAGAAATGGGACAAGATGAGTTGTTGTAGGTGGTGGTGTGTGGGTTGTACCTGTAGACTTTCGAGGGAGGAATTCAATTCATAAATGGCGGGAGTTGTGAATAATCGAAGGAAGGAGGAGTGGATAGTTGTGATTCCTTTAAGACGTAGCATTATTCCTTCGGAACGCAATATTTTAATATCGATGAAAGCAAGGACCAATTTACAGGTAAAATATGAAAGCCAAAAATCGGTATCTTCTCAAATTAATTGAGTTGCACCAAAATTGATCCGAACACTAGAATCATCAAATAAAATAACAAAAAAAAAAAAAAAAAAAAACCCAGAGACTCTGTCGAGCTATTTCTTATTACATTTTCGTATTTACATGAGCACAAACTAAAATCACAGGGCAACTCTTTGATTTTATAGGGATTGGGGGCACATAACCATGTATGCAAGAACAAGTAAGGGATTGCATCATAAAAATGTTATGCAAATAGTGCCAAAAAAAAGGATGAAACTTGCTAAATTTTGAATATCTCGATGTTTAGAGTTTAAGGGTGTGTAGTAAAGCTTGGATATAATTCGAGATGTTTTTATTCAAAAATCTAATAGACTATAATTGGGTTAATTTTGGTTGGTAATATGATTGAATGATTATTCTTCTGAATTTTCCCTTTTAAATGAGATTAAAAAATCTTTACTCAATTCTATAACTCATGATTTGAGTTGGATCGGTCCAACAATCAACATGCCAAACCTATACTTATGGCTTGTTGACATCCAATTGTGATCGACCTTTAACCATTTTTGGAATGTTATTCGATTAAATTGATATTTTTAAAATATATCTCGAGCTAAAATTTTAATCAACTTTGTCTAAAAATTATATATTTTAGTATGCATGATTGCAAAAATTATTGTAATTATTGTCAAATTATTTTTATCGATAGTTAAAATCGAAATAATTACTTTACTTAAATATTTTAAAATCCTAGATATGTTTAATTATATGAAAATATTTAATATGTGTAGTATTTATTAATTGGATAGCATTTCCTTAAATTCCCTCTAAATTATTTAAATTCTAGCCTTTCCTTACCTAAATCATTACACTTCTAGCCCATTTAATTCAATTTTATTTCAATTATAGCCACTTTATTTCAATTCTAGCCACTTTTATTTCAATTCTAGCCATCAATTCTAGCCATCCCAACTCCATAATTCAATCTGATTTTTAAAATTCCTTTTAATCTCGTCCGTCCATCTCTAAATTATATCCTAGATCAAATCTGAGCCCTTCATCTAATCTTGATCGGACGGCTAGAAATTAATCCTCCCATCTTTCCTATTTTAATATCTAAAAGAACCCAAACCCTATTCAAATTTTTTTCCTTTCCTTCTCCATCTCTCAGACCCGCCCCTCATCTGCTTCTCCTCTCCCGCCGGCAGCAGCAGTGAAGCTGCTGCTCTTTCTCTCCTCGCCATTTTCCGGCGAAAGCCACTAGATCCGACGAACCTCTCTCTCCCTCGTCTCTTCTCCTCTCTTCGCCCCTCGCCGCTGTTCTTCTCCTCCCTTTCACTCTCTCTCCTTTTCGTCCAGCAGCCCCCAGGCAAGGCCGTCGGCGGAAAACCAGTAACGCCAGCGAGGGAAGCAACCAGCAGCTCCGACGACGCGAGTCATTGGCAAAAGCGAAGCCGCTGGTCGTCCTCCTCACTTCCTCCTGCTCTGTCGAGACAACAGCTCCGTTGAACACCATTTCCGGTCGGCGAAGGCAGGGATAACTCCAGTTAAGTTAAAGTTTTCCAGTCTTTGAAAGACGGATATTTTCAGATCCGTCCGGGAGGGGCTTTCTCTACGCGGTTTTTGCTGTGTTCGGGTCGAATTGTGGAGTCAACTTGTCTTCATTGCTGATTGTTATTTTGTTTGCTTAACCGGTTAGTGTCTTTCACACCTGTATTTAATTCTTGCGTCATTAGTTACTTAATGTTATGCATAAGTCCAAAAGTGGATATTGATAAATAAAAGAAAGCATCCGGGTCAGTTCTCTCCTCCCTTTGCTATGTGTGATTTGTTGTCCTATCCTGTATAAGTGTAAATAAGTGTTATCATATTGTGTTCCGTATTACTTGTTCTTTTAAATTAGCAGGGCTTTGAAAATTTGAGTATTAGTTTGAAGAGTCACCGGGGGACTGATTTGTTTTAAGTTTATATTATCTAGTCATTGTTCTTTTATTCGATTCTGTAATAATCTTGTAATAACTCACTAACTCTCTGGTCTATATATAATATGTATTTGAGGGGATCGTCTAGGGGGAGGGATCTACGTGCTACGTGTTTATTTAGCGTTATTTATTTGAGATAGAAATCATGCTTATGGGTGTGTGTTGGTTTGACCAAATTTATCACGCTCGCCTTAATTCTGATTAACAACTAAAACAATCTTGTTGAGTTTTAATAGCCGAGTAGTTTTCTTTTGCTTATCGTTACTCCTTGCCTTTTAAAATTAATCATTTGTTCTCTAATTGTTTGTTAGATGTTAATAAATGCATATTTACTAGTATATGATAATAGTAATATATTTGTTGTTCACGTTGTGGATTTTTATTTGGTTTTTTTTTTTTTTTTAAATTCAACTTAGGTTAAGTAGGAGGTTTTAAAAAAAAAAGAAAAACTAAAATGCTTAATTATCTGTTTGTACGCACATGTTTTTTTAAAAGACATGTAAATACGTAAATAATTTAAATTCTGCCATGCTGATAATTGTGCTCTGTTCTTATTGCCCGTAGGACCAGCATATTTAATAATTAATCTCCTCTGCTCGTGTGTTAATTCGATAAAATTAATTTAAGCACTAGTTTGTCCTTTTATAAAATGCAGTATGTCAATTAAATAGGATCTAGTAGACTTCGGCCCGCTAATTAGTCTAGCTAATTGTTCAATATCTGTCCACTTGTTGATCAATTAGACATCATGTCTATAGGTCCTTAATTTTTCAGAATGTAAAATCTTAACTGTCTTAAATAAAAATCTGTTATGTCGCAATTTTCTGCCCTTTCTAAGTGTTATTTTAATACTTGTTATAATTCTGTGCGCACACACCTTAGCACGAGACCTTCACAATAGTTCTGCCAAAAGACAATGCAGGTAGCTCACCAGAATACTGAGAAGGAGATAACAACAACAGATTTGAGTGGTATTTTAGGTGACGTGGCAGTACTAAATATGGGAGAATCAGAGGCGCAAGTTCCTTTTGGGGAGGTGATGATTGGGAGGGAGGAAAAAGAGGTATGCAATATTGAAGACCAGAGAATTTTGACCTCTGTTGAAGAATGGGAAGTCGAAGAAGCAGAGCCACTATACATGCAACAGCAACTGTTAATCACAGAAAAAGAGAGAGAAGTTTCTGCTTGGGTGAAACAGAATTTGATCAAACTGGGGAAATTGTTGGGGGCTGATTTCCAAGGTCATGAAGAGGAAGCTATGGAATCATATCGCAGTGGACAAAGGCTGCATGCCGCACACCAAGAAGTCAGAGCTGTAAGCAAGAAGAAAAGGTTCAAAGGCTCTAATGAATTGAAAAGTTTAGTAGCTTTTGATGTGAAGTTCAAAAGTGGGGGGTGTAGAGATAAGGGGAGAAACTTCCTAACAATTTCTTGATGCAATTTAAACTTGTCTCATGGAATGTAAGGGGTTTGAACTGTAAGGGGTTTGAACAGTAGGGACAAACGGAGGGTTGTCAAGAACATTATGGGGGATTGGAAAGCTGACATTATTTGTCTTCAAGAAACCAAACTACAGGGGGACCTTACTGGGCTAGTAATGCAGATTTGGGGTGGTAGATTGATCAAAATGGCATGTTTGGAAGCTAGTGGGACAAGAGGAGGGATAATGATGCTTTGGGATAGTAGAAGATGGAAAGGGGAAGTTCTAGAGATCGGGACATATACCCTTACTCAGAATTTGAATCACAGTGCAGGACTTCTCATGCCATATAACAGAGTATATGCTCCAAATTGCTATGTGGAAAGAAGACTAGTATGGGAAGAAATGGGCTCTATCGGAGGTTTAATAGAAGGTCCATGGGCGGTTTGTGGTGATTTTAATGAGGCTAGATATGTCTCGGAAAAGAGGAATCAGATCGGGAGAACAATAGGGATGAGAGAGTTCTCCGATTTGATCGAGGATCTAAACCTAGTTGATCTTCAACTAGAAAATGCAAAGTTCACTGGTTCAAAGGGGATAACCACCGATAGCTTCAAGAATTGACAGGTCTTGATATCTCAAGAATGGGATGATGCTTTTAGCAACTTGAAACAGACACTATGCAGAGAATATTATCGGACCACTCTCCAATCACACTCCAAGGTGGTTCCTGGAAGAAGAGCAAGAGCTATTTTAAGTTTGACAACCGTGGTTAGGGATCAAGGTTTCATTGTGAGTAAGGACATGGTGGAACTCTTTCGATTATCTCGAGACTGATTACATCCTTGCATCCAAATTAAAAGCGCTGAAACACAAATCAAGGAGTGGAGCGTAGTGAGCAAGGGAATCTAGGCCAACAGAGGAAATCTTTACTTGAAAAGTCGCTATGGAAAACATTGCTACCGATAGAGGTCTAAGCGAGGATGAGGCAAAGAAAAGGCAAGGTTAGTTCGAACTTGGAAGATCTCGATAAAAATGAGGAGATCTATCGGAGGCAAAGATCAAGATCAATTTGGTTAAAGGAAGGGGATAAGAACACCAAGTTCTTCCATAAGATAGCAAATGCACACAAGAGGTACAATAACATAGACCAACCGCTAGTCCAGGGGAACATTGTCCAAGAAACAAAAAGAATCCAAGGGAAATAGTGGAGTTCTATCGGAAGCTTTATACAGAGGAGTTGCGGTGAGACCGCCAACAATTTTTAAATTGCCCAAGGTTGTGATGGAGGAAAAAGAGGATCTTGAAAGAAGCTTTGACGAGGAAGAAGTTCTAAGGTGTTTAAAATAAGGTGCAACCGATAAAGCACCGTGACCGGATGGCTTTACTATGGGGTTTTATATCAAATCTTTGGGAGGTGGTGAAATGTGACATAATGGAGACTTTTCAACACTTCCATGAACAAGGAGGTTTGAAAGAAGTCTAAATTCTACATTCATAGCCCTAATCCCAAAGAAGAAAGGTGCAAAAGAATTGAGGGATTTTAGACCTATTAGCTTGATAGGTAGTATGTATAAGATCTTCTCAAAAGTGCTTCTTGAAAGGTTGAAAAAGTGATGTCCAAGCTTGTCGATTCACAAAGAATTAGCTTTTATTAAAGGGAGACAGATAATGGATGCCGTCCTCATAGCTAATGAAGTTGTAGATTCCGTGTTGGTCTCAAAAAAACCAGGAATTCTATGCAAATTAGACATTGAGAAAGCATATGACCATGTCAATTGGGACTTTCTTATGGGTATGCTAGAGAAGATTGGATTTGGTCACAAATGGAGAGAGTGGGTTAAATTTTGCATATCTTCAATAATTTCTCAAGATTGGTAAATGGCTCTCCAACAGATTTTTAGGTCACAGAGAGGTCTTAGGCAGGGTGATCCCCTATCACCTTTCCTTTTCATACTAGTCATGGAGGGACTCTACAATATGATCAAAAATGCATGCAATGAAGGATGGTTGTGAGGTTTTGAAGTTGCTAGAGTGGAAGGAAAGTCTAGAGATCACTCATTTACTATATGCAGATGACACCCTAATTTTTGTGATGCCGAGAAGACCACCTTAAAATATTGAGACCGATTCTAGTTATTTTTGAAGCTATGTCCGCTACATGTCAACCGGAGGAAAAGCTTATTGTATCCAGAAATGAAGTACCAAACATGGAAATTTTGAAGTCAATCTTGGGAGGTGAAGTGGGTGTCCTCCCAACCACATACTGGGTATGCCTTTGGGGCAAAATCCAACTCTATGGAAATCGGGATGGGGTGATTGAGAAGTGTGAGAAGAGACTAGCAAGGTGGAAGTCTCAGTACCTTTCACTAGGGGGAAGACTAACTTTGATTAATTCTGTGCTTGATGCACTTCCAACATATATGATGTCATTATTTCCTATCTCATCGGGAATCATCAATAGGTTGGATAGCATCAGGAGAGAATTTTTATGGCAAGGGAACAAGGAAAGGAGAGGATATCACTTAGTCAAATGGAAAAGCGTGATCGGTGAAAAGAGAGTTGGGTGCAGGGATCAAGAACATGAAGAACCACAAGAAAGCTTTGAGGATGAAGTGGCTTTGGAAGTACTCAAATGATAATCGTGATCTGTGGGGCTCAGTCATAAAGGCAAAATATGAAGAGAGTGATAGTTGGATGACAAAGGAGGTTACCACCCCTTATGGTGTTAACTTATGGAAATCCATTAGAGAACTTTGGAATGAATTCAAACCTAACACCAAGATCAAAGTGGTAGATGGCATAAAAACTAGGTTTTGGAAGGATGATTGGCATGCAGAAGGAAATATGGAGACTCTCTTCCCGACATCCACAATTTAGTTCTTCAAAGAACAAAGTACTATAGCCGACTTATGGACGCCTCGAGGTGGAATTTTGTATTTAGAAGACACCTCAATGATCGGGAAATTCCAAGAGTAATGAATTCTTTAGAAGCATTGATCAATTTAGTGGTCCGAAATGGGGCGAGACAGATTGCAATGGTTGGGAAACAAAGAAGGGATTTTTAAAGTAGGTGCGATTGTACAAGAAGTTGAATCATCAAAATCTGCAGCTACTCAAGTGGCCCCGAAACATATATGGAAAGCCAAGATCCCCTACAAGGTGTCTTGCTTGTGTGGTTATTATTGGCTAAAGAAGATGATTGACACAGGAGAATTTAATGAAGAGGGAATTACACTTTGCTCTAGATGTTTTTTCGTGGGAAAAGCTGCAGAAACAATCGATCATTTGTTTATCCAATGTGAAGTCACTGCCACCGTGGAATCTGTTCTGAGACGTAAAAGCATCTCTGGTCCATGCCAGAAAAATTTCAGAGGCTCTATTTAGTTGGGAAGAAGCGAGGACACAAGCAAAAATGTATAATCGGAGAATTGTGCCTGCCACTATTTGGTGGACAATATGGAAAGAGAGGAACCTTAGAGTTTTTGAGAATAGGGAGAGTAGTATGGAACAAGTTAAACTGAATTGCATTTCGACTCTGTGTTTTTGGTGTAATCAAATTTACTCTAATGATACCGTCTCTATCATTGATGTCTTAGACTCATTATAGGGATAGGTCGGTATTTTTAGAGTCTTTCCTTATGTAAATATGGGTTTCAGTACAACCTATGTGCTGTTCTGAAGAAATAGAAACAATTACCATTTTCAAAAAAAAAAACTTAGGAGGCCAATATGAGACTTTATGTGCTAAACGTTATCCAATGTGTTTTGCTTGGTGTCTAGGCGGGCCTATTAGGATTTTATTTTGTCTAAAACCATCCCGATAGTAGTCCAATGCCTCTTGGATATTAAGCGGGGACGCTAGGCACTTTTTAGGACGAAATGCATGCGGAAGGTTGGGGTAGGGGTAGTTTAGGCCCTACCGATATGATGATATCGACTCAGGCTAAAGTGACAAACCTTGGTTTTGTCTGACCCTTCACGGAAGCCTATCGAAAATAAATAAAAGTAGAGTGCTGATCCGTAAAGTCCTTCAGAGTCTCCCTTCCCCTTTTATCCCTTTATCCCTTTATGTGTTTATAATTATATTTATTTGGGGTAGCTTAAATAAAATAAAAATTGTTTGCCTATCTATTTGTGTAATTTCTATCTCCTCACTTGTCTCTTTATTAATTGTTTAATATTTATTTCTTACTATGTTATCACCTAGTTTCGCATGTTTAATTAATTAAACAAATATTGAAAGTAATCTTAATTGTTTAATATCAGTTATCACCTAGTTTGCATGTTAATTAAACAATAAATAAATGAAGTGACCTTAACTGCTACTTGTTACCCCCACATAAATTGCATGAGATACGATCGGGACCCACATTTGTGGACCTCGAGGGATGCCTAACACCTTCCCCTCGAGGTAACTTGAACCCTTACCCGATCTCTGGTTCGTTGACTTTTAGTTAGAATTAGTTAAGTTAGATAGGTGCCTTAACGCACCTTAATTCGTTAGGTGGCGACTCTTCAATCACTCAAAGCCCAAAAGAGTTGTTAGGTCGTGCGTCCGAAAGGAAAAGTGCCGTTTTGAGAAAAACGGGGTGCGACATGGCTCTATTGTTGACTAAATTTCTTGACCATTAAGTATATAACATGAGTATGATTTATTATAGTTAGACAAAAATATAATATGTTACATTTTAAAAAAAATATTAATGCAAGTCAATTTGGTTTTTATGCTCTAAATTATACTACCTATTTTATATCAATAATATAGCTCTATACAATACCAGTTGACTGGTCTAAAAAGATTAAAAATATAAAATGAGCATTATATCTTACTTCACATTCTATTGTTTTGTTGGTAAAATAAGATTGTGTTACTAATTTCAACGGATTTGGTATAGTAGATATGTCTCCACTTTTGTGTTAGTGTTGTGAAAATGACCTTTGATGACAAGGACATTGCCCATACATCATGCAATTTGCAAAAGGAGAGATAAATTATTAGATGAACTCAATTGAGAAAACATACAATTAGTTTTTTATTGAAGAGATCACATGCTCAATTAACTTGATCATCATAATATCACTGTGTATTCTGATCACTCAAAAATGTCCTCAATGCTAATGTCTACATTCAAAGTTGGTGGATCTGTCCATATGAGCCACGAAAATTAGTTGGTTGTTTTTATCTAATGCCTTAGTGTTCATGTTGGTGGATCTGTGATCTGTCCACGTAAACTACTCACTTTGTAATTTTCCTATTGAAAATATAAGCACGGTAATTAAAATGAACCGAAGGGAGTAGTTAATAGTCTTGTAAATCAAAATTGATAATACTGCCTTAGTGTATCTTTATAGATTTTTCATGCTTCTTGAGGAAAAAAAATTTGATCGTCTTAACTTTTGGAGTAATGTGTCAAAAATGATAGTTTGGGGACTAATTGACCAATTTGTGAAACAGTAGAAAAGCTTCAAATCTCATCATTCATTCTAAAAATAAGTATGAGTTTCTTCGGACGACCAAGGGTATTGCGGTCAATGTGACTTTGGTCGTCCGGGGTATTTTAGGCATTTCACGTTTTTTCCCCATTCAAAAGACTGACTCTTTGCCTGCGTGTGCTGCATCTGCGATGCTACTTTGCCGACTTTCTTCGTTCTTGTGATACTCAAGCTCTCAGTTTCCTTCTCATACTCCATTTTCACTTGTAATCAGGTGTCTACTACTTTCGCGGTAATCGTTTTCTCCAATTAATTTCTCTTATTGCACTTGTTTTGTGGGTAAATTTTTAATAGATTCTTACATGAGTATGTTAATGTGACCTTCACATACATATGTACAGACTGATGCTCCAACTACTGATTTGGTTGATTATTGTTTGGTGCCTCTACTTATTAACTTTCTCATGTATTTTGCTTTAGAAAATCGCTGACCCTAATGGCGTTTTGTTAGTATTATCTTTTGTTACAAACTAATTACAGAATTAGTCCTGTCTTGGAGAAAGTTCTTCTGCTAACTGTTGGTATGTGTCAACTTCTGGTATTTAGTAATTCCTCAATCCTAAGTTTTTTCCATGAAGAAAAATCGATAATTCTTGCACCACCATCTCCGGACCCCACTTGTGGAATTACACTTGATACGAGGTAATCCTTGATTCTTCGGCAGGAAATTCACTTATTGGCTCTATTATATCTTAATCACAAACTTCGTTTCCAAGGGATTGTGTAACTTTGGTTATATTTAGCGAGGAAATCCTTCACTACTTTTCCAGTGTCGATGTTCCTCCATTAGATCCATGTCAAGGATATCTGACTTGAATCCGACCCCATTTCCCGTTATCTGATGAGGACCTGGTTTTCCACCATTCAGTATATTACTTTCAGTTGGCTCGAGTCCATATAAGCACAACGTTAACTATTTTTGACATAGGATTGTTCTCAATTTCTTGACATGGGATTATCTTGGAAGTTTACCGATTCTATCTCAAGGAATCAAAAGTACTACATTAGAGTATATAGTTAACTTGACATTAGGATTTTTGGATTTAAGATATTGTCCAACACCAGTATTCCCATGAAAAATATGTCAACATTACCTGGAGTTTCTTCCCATATTTCAGGGTCTGTTGTGTCAAAATGATCCTGCTTGCGATATGAAGCAATTGAGAATTCTGTAGTAAAACAGAGAATACATTAGTTAAGTTAGGTTTCTTAAAATTACCCGAGTGTTTGCAGGGATGTAGAATTGTTGAAGCATGAAAGCATTTGGTGTAGATTCCAAAAGTTCATAAGCCTTCTTAACAGTGCCTCTCATTCCTTAGGTTGGATCGATGAGGATTAAATCGGCTCTAAATGCTCTCATTTTCCCTCTCCTCTCCATGCTCGTGTACGAAGGCATTTTCAAAACCATTTTGTAGCCTTTCATTGCTGCCATAAATGCTATACTGATCCCCATATTTCCTGATGTTTGCTCAATCAACGTCCTCTAATTATAAATAATAGTCAACAAGCATGTCAGAGATCAAAATAACCGTGTGCACAATCTGTTGCCATTGTTTTGTTTTAATTTCCAGATGTATTAGATTTTAAGACCAAGCTAATCAATTTTCAAACTACACATAAGTAATTACCTGTGAAAATTTCTCCTTCGTTTCTGACTAGTGCAATACCTTTTACTTTTTTGTTTTCTATCATGTTATGAAGATCATACATTTTTATTCATGTATGAATAGAGGCTTTAGACTGACTGAGTATATAAGTTTATTCTGCATATTTTTTCCATTTTCTCGTAAGTAGATAATTTTCTTTTGCTTTAGCTGTTTAGTTTACTTTATTGGCCAATTTGCCTTAAAATTATTTGTTTAGTAGCTTTTATATGTCTTTACTTTAGGATAGCCCTCATTTTATCTTACGTTTCTGGCTGATGATTGATTCCTTTATATAATTGAGGTTTACAAGTGCTAAGTTAGGTATCAGTGCAGTCCTTTAGTGTTGTTGTTTTGTATAAAATAGTTGAGGTTTGATTATTCGGATAAGCTTAGGTTTAATTGGAATTTGGCCAAGAGGAGTGGACAGTTAATCATCTCCCGTCTCTTTGATCGGAGTTTGAAGTATGGAGAATCAAACAAATTCTCCATGCCATGGACTGTTCTCGAGGCGATTATCAGCATTGTACTGCAGAAGAAAGTAGGCCATGAAACATAAGTGTTGAAAAATTGGTTGATACAAAGAACGGTCTAAGACCTCAAGATCTTCGAGTTAAAATCTTTCTAGAAGATTGATAGTCAATATGAACATTTGGAATGTGGCGGTCTTGGATAGTACAATCGGAATGCTGTCAAATGCAAATCTAAGATCCCTTTTTGCAAAAATTATGGTTTGGAGTTACGCTATGAAGTGTTGCTCCAGAAAGGCCATTTAAAGAGGGATATGCTTTTCTGTCAAGTGAAAACACCTTGCTGCTTGCCTAAAAAAAGAAATATTTTAGAAGCAAGTTTGTATTAAATGAACTGGAAATGTTAAATCTATAAGACACTTGGATTTAATTTTATGCTTTTACTACCCAGTGTCTCAAACTCTTAGTTATGTTGTAAAGTGTCCGTGTTTGCTTCTTCATGATGGTATATTAATCTTATTTTGTGTACTAGTAGTCAAGTTACTGAATATTTTTGTTCCATAAGGTAAAAAAAGGAATAAAGCAAATAAGGGCATAAATTTTTTGTATCATTTTGACTAACTTATGGAAAAAATGAAAATTGTTTTTTTGATCAAGTTGTATGGAACTTATATCAGTGTTGTTAGTTTTCAACAATTTGGAAGTCATAATTCTCAATTAGATTTACCAGAATTTTCTCTTTATTCTTATCACCGCTTTCATTTAGAATATGCTAGTTTTTTTTGAACTGTTATTTAACTCTGAATCAGTCTATCAAAATGCTGGCTGTCAAGTTGAGGCTAGTTAATTGGTGAACTTGATAACTATTTTCTTGAATGATTAATCATTCTTTTGTCTATTGAGCTTATTTATAACTCGACGGATTATTTCCCTGGTTTTTCTTAACCCAAATTAGAATGTTGCAGTTACTAGGCACAAAAGATACATAGTGGGAGATATCCTTGGGAGCAGAACGTAATGGCTTCTTTGTTCAAGGTAATATGAACGCCAGTGTCCATTGATTGTTCAAGCATGCTGTATACATGGGATATTTGTCCAATAATCAATTTGTCCATTGATTTCATGTTTTCAAGTTGTCTTTCTTTCTGTTTTCGTGGATCGTCCTAATGCCTCTAGGGATTTTCTCCTGCCTGTCAAAAACACAACCTTTGGAGGAGTATATAAAAATAAGGCATAATACATAAACGTGCCTATGTCCTTTCTTAATCTAGGTTTTATTTGCTTTTAACTAACTTTTAACATTTTATCTGCTGTTTTTTCTCTTAGGATTTAGCCAAGATTTCAGCTTATAGGGACAGAAGATTTCCAGGAACGCAAGAAGAATTTGAAGATGCTTTGTTAAGGTCGATAACTGTTTATGTCGGGAACATGTCTTTCTACACAACAGAGGAACAAGTATATGAGCTGTTCTCTCGTGCTGGAGAGATTAAAAAGATAGTGATGGGATTGGATAAGAATTCCAAAACTCCTTGTGGATTCTGCTTTATAATGTATGGCCAGAACTTTCTTTCAGTCTCCAATTTCTTAAATTTTGTGTTGCTAACTTTCAACCGTATAATTTCCTCTCCAGTTATGGTACACCTGCTCCAGCTTAACTAATTTCCTCTAGTTCTGAATTTGTCTAATTGTTCAGTAAGGATTTCATATTATGTATTTTTCATTTGTTCATGCCACCTGATGAATTTAAGAATCTTATCGGCCATTTCTACTCCTACAAGATAATCAATCAACTGTTACCCACCGTGTCTTCATATTTCGATGACATATTTTACAATCCCGAGGGTTAATACAAGGAACTTAGAAGTATTCTGAAGATTATTAAAGAAGACGATACCACAAATCATATCTGTTCAGTATAGAGTGTTTAGAATAATTGACATACCCTCCTAGCATAGTGTATGCAATCTGAATCTATTAGATGCGTTCAAGACCTCATTGGTTTTCTAAGTGAGGACAAGATACCTGGTAGAGGCAAGGGGTCAGTATAATTTCATTTTGTTTTTCATTTTTTTGTGGGAAGTTGGTTGTATTAGAGTATGGCCAATGACATAGGAAGAAGGCAAGACAGATGTCTGCTGAAAATAGTGGATGGACCTTTTTTTTTACATGAAGACAAACTTTAGTTCCAGTTCTTTTTGCAAAGGCACTGTATGAGTAGAAGGAAGTAACGCTCCCTTATTCTAAAGTCAGATGTTCTTAGGGCATGTGAAATGAAAGTACAGTAGGCAAGATTATCATCCGGTGAGCTTGTCAAGGATTTAATTCATATTACTGGATAAGTGCGCAGTTGGCTATTGAGAGTAGAGAAGGCTATAGCGAAGTCTACTAAAGTCAGATATGAGTATTTGGATCTCTTGATAACTTGGATGTGCTTAAAGGAAAAAATGGAAGACTTGTAGCCTGTTTTGCCAAGCTTTTAAAATCAACTTATTTTGATAGGGAAAGGATATGCAGGAGAAAAGAAAAGAGAAGAGAGGAGAGTGAAAAAGGGAAGGGAAGGGAAGGGGTATTTATTATTACTTTTGCATCAATTTGGAGAAAAATGGAAGGTGCTATTGTTATTTGACACTAATCTCTTGTTACATAGTTATTTTGTTTGTAACTGAGGTCCTTAGTATTAAAAAACATTTCGCTAGATGGGGCTGCAATTCTCCATATTTTCGCCACCTTGAACTGAAAAGGAAACTTCCCTCCTGCTTGGTAGAAAATAAAAGAATTTCCCTCCTATTCTTATCTTTTTCTTCTTTTTTCAAGTCCAGGGGTTGGTTTGACTTTGTTAGTTGGACAGGTATCACAACAAGAAGTTGGAGTGTTTTGGCTGTGGTGTCTTTGATGTTAACTGCTTGTTTCACTCCTTTTTTACCCATTTATCACCTTCTTAATGATGGAAAACAAGACCATTAACAAGGAAAGAGGAGAGTTCTTGCTTGAAAATCAGAGAAAAATAGTTTCTTGCAAAAAGGGATCACCGAATTAGCACTTCACAAAGTAAAAGTATCTCTGTTCTTGCCTTAAAATCCCAAAGTTTGATACTAAAAGTGTATTTGCAACTTCATGTCATCCATGTGTTATCATATTCACCCACAAGCTATTATTAGTTCTTTGATGACTTGCAGAAAATATTGGCTAATGTTTCAAGAAGAACTTTTTATGGGTTCCTTATAAATAAAAGAAAACTTTTTATAGGTTATGTTGTTTGTTTTGGTTGTGTTTCTTTTGGATGCATGGGTGGGTAGTGGTGGTGGGTGGATTTGTATTTGGGAAGTGTATCTGTTTCTTAGCATTCTGTCATGTTGCCTGTTCCAAGCTTGTCAAATTTGCTACTTTTAGATCTGCTGTCATTTTAATTGACTTGGGTTGATACTAAGATAGTTTAAGAAAAAATGTTTGGATGTGTATTATTATATTAGGTTTGATGGGAAGGAGTTAAAATAATATTATGAACTGCAAAAAGGAGAGAAGTTAGTTGAAATGAGGTCACATGATTTAGTAGTTTATATTTATGTCAAGAGTAAAAAGATTGACATTAGGAAAGACATGAACTTTTCGATGTGTCCACATAAATATAGATCAATAGAAACAGAATGCAAGGAGGGTATCACAAGCTTGTCTCTTTGGAGCTTCCACTGTTGCAGTAAGAGGCAAAAACCTATTTGCTCATTATTTTTTGAAGTGGATTCTTTTTATAAACACCAGGATGGTATTAGGTGTATGCTGTAGTTTGTTACATCTATATCTTTGAGTTTATCTCTCATTAGGCCATTACCCCCTTCCCTGTATAAGGGAAAGAAAGCTAAAGAAGAAAACAAAAAAAGGTGAGGAGAATATCATTTGCAGCTGTAATAACTGCAAAAATATTTTCAGGTACTACTCTAGAGACGATGCTGAAGACTCTGTCAAATATATCAGTGGAACAATTCTTGATGATCGCCCTATTCGTGTTGATTTTGATTGGGGATTTCAAGAAGGTAGGCAATGGGGCCGTGGTAGGAGTGGTGGACAGGTAATCTCCTCAGAGGCTCATCCTTTTATCTTGAGATTCATACTAGCATTTGATCTGATATACATTTTTTCCCAGGTACGCGATGAATATCGTACCGACTATGATCCAGATATCCTTCTCTTCTATCGATAAATTTGTGTTAATTCTTCACCCAACTTCTTAGCTTTTTTTTTTTTTTTTGAAAGTCATTTTTTATTTTCTAACTATTTTCTTAAATTTTTTAAGTTCAGATTAAAATGTTTTGGTCCTCTCATGCACTAAAATGATGAATATTCTGGAATTGAACAAAACAGACATGGAACTTGTAGGATAGAGCTAGCCAATCTTAATTCATTGTATGCAGAAGGATATCAAACCAAGTACTCTTAGCTAATTTGTTTAGGAAAATGTCTTTTAAAAGCAGGGAAGTGTATGTAAAAGTCTGGCTAAACTTGGCATACTATCGTCATGTATGCCGATATGGTATAAATAAATTGAGGCAAAAAAGGATCTAGTTTAATGGGTTTGCATATTCTAATATTATGTACATATGTGGTGTGTGTGACTAGTCTGTTTGGCAATTGAAACTAAAGTGGTATCTGACTCTAGCTAATATGTTAAATTGTGTATATTATTCCTCTATACACAATTATGCTTGAGGTTTTGGCTATACTTTGTTGATGCAGCGTCTTAGGTTACTCAAGTGCCTTCTTGAGAAATATCTCTGTAGTACTTGATCGAGATTGAGTTTGAGATCGAGAGAGGGAGTACATCTCTCTAGCATTTTCCCAATAAGCACTTGCCCCTGTGAAGCTGCTTGGGGCATCAAAAGGCTGGTACTTCAGTTGTTTTTTTTTTTTTTTTTTTTTTTTTTTTGCGGGTTCTATGTAACCAATTACCATCTACAAAAACCATAACCCTCTGCATCAAGCAGGTTACTTGATAAGGTAGGGATAAAGGGTCATAAATAAAAGGTAGGGATAAAGCAAAAGCTTCTTTCCTCTTGTGATCATAAGATTCTGTAACATTCTTTCTCAAGTGTTAGTGACCCTGATGTGTAATGCTTTGAGGGAATAAGCCAGAGTCTCAAATATTTTTGTTTTTATGATGCTGGTGTCTGGCCAGCTTGTGGGTACCTCGACTATTCCACCGGGTACCTGCTATGCCACCTCCCCCCAGCTGCCAGCAGGAGTACCACCATTGCTTAGGCAGGAACCGGTATCACAGATGTGTTTCAAAAGCTTTAGTTTTGGAAATTTCATCTGGTAGCAGATGGGATGTTGCAAAGTTTTAACAGGCAATGTTTTTCTTTGTTAGTTATTTTCCAAGGAAATATTTCGAAGTAGATCTTCCTTCATTCTTTTGTCATGAACCAGAACTTTTCTACACTTTTTAGTATAAGTGACCATCTTTTCAGGAGATGAATTTTGGCTCACAGAAATGTTTAGTGGATCAAGGATAGGAAAGGTGGTTTGACATTTTTTACATGGTTTGCTAATATATGTGTTTTAAGATTCATTGTTTAACCCAATTTATCAAAGAAAAGAATATTGTTTAACCTGTGAAGATGCACACAAAAATATTTTGCTTTTATGGCTAATCAATTTATTAAGTTTTCATCACCTTATCGGGCGATTGGTTGAAACTCTAGCGTGATAGTCCAAGCAACTAGAACAAAGCTAATTTTTGCATTTGTTCACCCTGAAGATGTCAGCAGGGTTTAAGAAATCATTCTTTCATTTTTCTTCATTATATTTAAAAATTTAGGACTATCTTTTAATACCTTAACTAGCAATACGTCGAGGTGGTTATGGAAAATTGGTCCAAAAGGAATTGGAAGCACAAAGGCAGCTAGTGGATTATGGTACAGGATCGTTGGGCACGTACCCACCAGTTATGCCGCCACCTCACTGTAAGTTCGACTCTTCTTAACTTTGTAATTAGTTGTTTCTTCGATAATATTGTCTCTTTCTTGCGTCTTAGCAAATAGCTGCTTTCTCTCATTTTTTTAATACTTGAAATGTGGAATGTAAAGAATGCAGATATTTTTCTTCTTCCTTTTTTTTTCATTAAGGAAATATTTTGATTCAACAGTCAACTTGAAGTGCCTGGGTACTGCATATTTTGATTTTACTACTACAGACTTGTGTGTGCTTCAATGCGGTAGAAAACTTTTGACTTGACCATGGGGTTTGGGGTGGGTGGGATAACTGTCTCTTACAAGTAAAACTAGTGTTAATTAGTTCAAAGTCAATGGCGAAGTTCAGTTTTTCTGACTTGTTATTAGCTGTTTGTGTCAATGTTGATGGTGAATTTTATTTTATTTTTTGGTTGAATGAAAAGATTTTGTTCAACCAGTATAACATTATGTACAACTAGCACTTTCAGCCAACAACCAAACAAAAAACCTTACAAACTATTTAGCCAACCTGAACGGGCTCAGGGCTAGCTTTACAAATTAGGGAACCAGTTCAAACTATTCAGTCAATCTGCCCATTTACATTTTTCTTGACCAACTATATGCACTAGCAGAATACTATCCCTAATGATGGCTTTATACATC
This sequence comes from Solanum pinnatisectum, assembly GCA_035578085.1. Classification (NCBI taxonomy): domain Eukaryota; kingdom Viridiplantae; phylum Streptophyta; class Magnoliopsida; order Solanales; family Solanaceae; genus Solanum; species Solanum pinnatisectum. Next base: position 17,639,779 of record CM069077.1, on the reverse strand, counting down.
CTGCTTCTTTGAGTTCAATCTTCTGTTGTTCCTCTCTATCCATATGGCATAAACAGCTGTTGCAAACAGGAACCCAATATAGCATTTCTAGCTTCATATTTATAACCTTCTTGGATAGCCACCCAACCTCAGTACTCCAGCTCCCAATGTGCCTGTCAAGTCCCAGCCACTGCAGCAGAATTTCCAGACCTTGTGAGAATAAGCACAGCCAAAGAAGAGATGAACTTGAGTCTCCATCACTTGTGTTTCACAAAGAACACAATCTGTGGGCACTTGGATGCCCCATTTGATAAGCCTTTCATAAGTGGTTAGTTTGTGATGCAAAGCTAACCATAAGATAAACCGATGTCTAGGGACCAGTCCTTTGAGCATAACTAGAGTTTCCCACTCCACTTTTGGAAATTGGGGAAGCATTGCACCATAGGCTGCATTGATGCTGAATCTGGTGCATATTTGGTGCACATGCAGCTTAAATCCGGTCCCTAGAAGCAAAAATTTTCCTAACAATCCATCTTGCTTGCTTTGGGGCCTCCGTGTCATCTTAATTCCTGCCTTTTATGTGGTAACTGTGTACCCAAAGAACCCACAACTCATCCTTCTTCATAGACACTGCCAATAAGAGTTCGCCAAATGCTGTTTTATTCCAGATAAAGAAATCCAGAATGTTTAAGCCACCAGTAGACTTAGGCTGACACATTGTAGCCCAAGCCACAAAGGTCTTTTTAGAGTTCTCATTGGTTAAGAAATTCCTGCCTATACTAGTCACCATTGATAACTCCTTCTTAGGCAATAGGAACTTCTGAGCCCAGTATGTGTGCGTCTCAACTAAAACACTTCTAATAAGCTGCACTCTACCACCATAGACAGAAACCTAGAAGTCCAATGTTTCACCTAGCTGCAATTCTTTCAACCAGGGGCATGCATTGGCTTATAATTAACTTTCTAGAAGACAGTGGTATACCCAAATATGTGAAGGGCATCACACCTAAAGAAAAGTGAAATTCAGACAGCAGTGACTCTAAATTCAGGTTGAACCCCAAAAATATATAAGCAACTTTTTTCCATGTTTGCTGTCAGTCCAGAGACTGCTCAGAAATGCTCAAAACAGTTGAGCATCATTTGGATAGAGATATCCTATCTGCTCTACAACACAAGCAGTTCATCAACAAAACATATATGTATCAACCACAACCTCACATTTAGGATAGAAGTTGAAATCAGGGACATATTGTAGCCTTTTGAGGGGTCTATTCAAGTACCTTATAGCTAGTACATAAAGGTAACGAGAGCTTGGAAACTAGGTGTAAGTCCTCCATGCAGCAGGAAAGCATAATTAACAGTACTTACACACCCCATAATCAGCTCAACTAGTCTAAGGGTAAAGACCAAACTCCAATACCACCACCCTTAGATATTACCATTCAACTGAGTCATATGCCTTTCTTATATTAACCTTGACTATGCATCTACACACCCTTTTGGTCATACTCATTCACTAGTTCATGGGCCATAATGGCATTAACTAGTATATTTCTCCCTTCAATAAGTGCAGATTGGGAAGGACCAACAATATAGTCTACGACTATCTTAAGCTGAGTAGTAATAATCTTGGAAATAAGCTTGTAAAGGGTGGTAGAAGATGCAATAGGACAAAAATCTTTAAAAAAGGTAGGGTTAGTTAATTCATGGCTCTCAGAAGTTACCATTCTGAAAGAATTGTAGAACTGCTGCACTGACATCATCAACAGTAGGCCAGGAGTCTTTGAAAAACTCAGCAGGGAAGCCATTACTGCCTGGTGACTTGTCATTTGGTAGGGCATTTAGAGATAGAACTACATCTTCTCTGTTCACCTTCTTCATAAGGTGTTGCTGCTGCTGCAGATCGAGACATCAATTCCTTGCAATGCTGATATCAATACAAGGAAGTGTAACTGCTGCTTTCCCTTGTAATTGTTCAAAGAAAGCTAAAAGTTCCTGCTGAATAAGAATGGGCCACCTTGTTCCTTGCCTGTCTGGCTTTCAAGGGCATGGAAATACTTAAGAGTTGCGTCACCTCTAGATATCCAAGTTGCCCTTGACTTCTGTCTAAGTACTCCCTCATTTATTGCTTCCCATTTCTTCAGATGGACTAGTACTTCTTTCTCAGCATCAATAAATTTGAGGATTAAAGAAGTCTTCATTGAGTTTGTCCTGGAATTGTTGCAAGTTGGTTCTTAACGATAGTAGTTTGGTCTCTAATGGGGAAAACTTCTTACTCATTCTTCTAACTTTTGCCTCCAATAGTTTGAGTTTCTTCCAGACCACAAACATAGCATACTCTTTTTATCTCCTGGTTCAAACTTCCTGGGCAGCTGTGTGAAAGTCATCTTGCTTGAGTAACACTGTCAAGAGCCTGAAATGCCTCTTCAATGGTCTGGTAGGCAGTCCAGTATTTAGTAGTACTGGGGAATGATTTGAGCACCCAGGGAGCATGAAATCAGCCTCTACATGCCCATAATTAGTAAACCAGTCAGCACTGCCAAACATCCAATCATTGTTGCTATGTACGGTCTTCAGCCCCTCTTTTTTTGAACCAGGAGTATTCACATCCTCTTTTAGTAATCTTCCCAAGACTCAAGTGAATTCAGACCATAAAGCATAAAGTCTTTTTTCGTCTCACTTGAATAGAAGAATGAAGGAACTCGTTACAGTCAAGTGGCTGAATGCTCCTCTACAACTTCCTTTTTCCCAACATATCAAGAATGATTTCTTGCTCTGTGATTCTGCTCCCCGTTCTTCCAGCAGCCTATGGTTGATAAGAGGTTAAGTCTTTACCAATGGTTGTGCTTAACCAGATGCAAAAGGGGAAGAACATCTAGAATTGTTGGAAGTCTCTAGTTTCATTCTGATGAACAGGGACCCCATGATCTGTCTTCAGTAGTAATATGGTGTTGAAATCACCCAAGATTAGCCAGAGAGAAGCATCAGTAGGTGCAATTGCTCTTAGTTTATCCCATAAAGCCTGTATATCTGCAATGGTTGTAGACTTGTAGTCCATACACAAAGGTGACTAGATTAACAAAGCTTGAGTTCCTATCCTCAATCTGGCAGATATTAAGTTGTGACGTAGCTAGCAGAGTAACTACTGTCACATTTACAGGTTTCCAACATGACCAGGTCCTCCCATTTGGTGCATAATCATAGTTAGTAAAGAAGTTCCTTTCTCTACCAAATTGTTGGTGAACTTTCTTTGCTTTGGGCCTCTACACTCTTGTTTCTATAATGCCAATAACCCTCCGCCTTATGCTTAAGCAGAAAATAATTCATCTTTTCTGCTTGTAGGGCCTATTCAGGCCTCTTATGTTCAAAGATGTGATTATCATAGGGGGTGGGGTGGTTCAATAGATGTAATCCCTTTGAAACCCTCAGAAATTGTCTCCTGCATCTGTTGCCCTGTATCTTCAATTCCAGGAGTAGCTTGTGCACTGCTCTCCTAGTGGTCTTCCTGAATTCTGAGGGGTGCATTGGCCGTAGCAGCTAGGACCTCATAGTCGATAAGCCCTTTGTGTTTGCTAGTATCAATCTGCACTTGCTCCCCTTTGTCAACCATCTCACCCAATCGTGGTACAACTTGTACATCCACTGGCTTCGACTTCCATTTTACTTTCTCTTTCCTTCTCTTCCTGCGTACAGCTTGACTCTTGAAAGGCATCAATCAATCTGTATAGAAGTGTCCAAATTGACAACTCTCTGGACAGAACTTTGTCATCCATTCATATTCCACATCCTGTTCCAACATCTCCCCATTCAGTTTCTCAATGTTCAGCTCAATTGGGAGGGGCTGGGTAATGTCTATCTCGATCAATACACGGTGTGGGAAATCCTTTAACTGTGAGCTGTTAGCTTATCAGTGTATTCAGGTTTACCCAAAAAGCTCCCAATTCGACCCAAGTTCTCTTCTGTCCAATATTGTAGAGGCTGTCCTGGGAATTGCATCCAGAGGGGCACCACTCTCATTGACTCCTTCCTCACCTGAAAATCAGGAAGCCAATCCGTAAGGATCGCAGGTCTATTGTGGAATGTTTAAGGACCCTTCCTTGTGATGGTCATCTTATCCTCCGAAGACTCAAATCTAAATATGAAATACCCATCATCATGTAGGAATACTTCAGGAGTTTCAATGCCATTCCAAACTCTGTAGACAGAGTTCAACATCTCCTTTAATGTTGGATTCCCACCGATAACATAACCAATCAAAGCACTTTTCCACTTACGGCATTGAACAGTAATTTCATTAGGATTAAGGTTTCACATCCTTAATTTCACCCTTCATTTTAGGGGAATAAAAGTTGAGTTTCATACCTTGCTTCACTGTGTGGTTCTCTTTTTACTACATCAGCCATCGGTGAAGAAAGCACAGGTCCACCGGCAGAGTATGTGAGTTTCCTTGCCGCCGTAGCGACATCATCCTCCTCCTCAGTTGGTTTTGCCACTCATGCTGCTGTCTTTGTTGGGGCCTGTAGAATTGCCTTTGTGCGTACAATTTTGATTGCGAACCAGTTCTTGTGTTCCCAACTCCAGCAAAAATTGGTCTAATTGAACTGACGGAAGCTTCTGGGAAATGCCTGTTTCTGGGGTGTGACCATTTGGGTATTGTTTTCCTGATTCACTGGTGTCTTTGGAATAGTTTTGAGGGGTATTTTGTCAAAGCCATCGTGAAAGTGCACGTTAGTGAAACCCTTCTTAACATGCACCTTCAGAGCTTCGTTACTTTGCTTTGTATCTATATCTCTTAGTGAAGTTCTTATCGTACACCTCACTGGTTCTAATATACGTGCCTTTCATTTTTATGAGTTATAACCATAGCTATCAGAGGAATGGTGTTTTTTAATATAAAATACTGCACCTATTAAGCACAATGTCTACATTCTGAATGCTTCTTAGAAAATCAAACGTGTATGGTCAAAAGAATTGTATAAGTTTGAGCATGGATAGATCTGGTTGTTAATGATCTCGGTTTTGTTCCAGTCCTAAATTTTGAGCTGGCCATTTCTTCCCCTGATTAGTCTGGTTGTTTTTTTTTCCAAATAAATGCTGTGAGTTTTCATTGTTCTGTTATAAAATCAGAGATTTAAGCTTGAGAGTTTCTCTAACAAGAGATAAAGGAAAAAGAAGAGATTGAATCAAGACAACCACTTGAGGATTTCAAATTAAGCTTGAAATAGTTGATTCACTCGACCTTCACGCTCCATTGAGTTTTTTCTTGCACTTCCAATAACTTCACATCATCCCGAGTTTATCTGCGGTTCTCAAACTGTTGATTTTGCAATACACTATAATATGATTAAAAAAAAATGTGGTACACTTGTTATAGACCTTTTCCTGTGTCTGTCATTGACTGATACAAGAAATGATGCAGATGGTAGACATAATGGTGGAAACCATGGTCGTGGAGGCTCTTATCGACATGGTAGAGGTAAGCTCTTCAAAGCTTTTGATTCAGTTCTAATGCTCTGCGACCTTGTATTTTTTCGTTTCATTAGAATAGATTTAACAAATTGGAGTAACTCTTTATCTTATGTGGAAAACAGACTATCATCGCAAGCGACACAGGGAAGATGACCACCATCGGCCAGATTATCCAAAGAGGACTTATGACCGTGAATCTAGGAGAAACTCTGATCATGAATCCAGACCGGTATTTTCTTTTGTACTCTTTGAGCTGCAAATCCTTTTATCTCTCTTCGGTTTTAGTGAAACCTTGTTGTGCAGGAAAAGAATCCGCGTTTCCGTGAGAGTGGTGATTCTGATGAAGAGGATGATGATGATAGGAAGCGGCGTACCTAGTTGTTTTATTTCTAGATGTAGATTGCTGTGTGTTACTTTAAAAAAGAGTTGAAAACCTGCTCTTTTATGGTCTCATTAAAAATGTTGTACTTTTATGAAACGTATTTGCACCAAGAAGTAATCGTTGCTTCCGACTCTTGTTTTACCTTCATTTATTAGGATCTTCTGACGGTCATTGGAATTTTATTTTTTTAAAAATTGTGTCTCAGCTTAAACTAAGCCTTCTCATGCACAACTCAAATGTTTGAGTGAAATTTGGTTTTGTATTCTTTTACAAATATGTTTTTAGTATTATGTTTTTTTTTCTTTTCCTACAAGATATCTTTATTTTTCATATTAGAGACCTGAAAATTTCATTTTCTTCTATATTTAATTTGCATGCGGGATTATTTTTCAATGATGTTATTCAATATGCGCTCCTGCTTGTTGCTCTCCAATTTTTGCCTTAATCAGCATTGAAGGTAAGAATACTCTAGTTGTAGTGCTTAAAATTACTCATAATATGGTAATTAATTTCTGATCAAGAAAATATAGGGCACTCGTGAAATTTCACTTCTAGAAGTTCGAACTTGTGATGTTCTTGGAACACCTAGGCATGGATGATTGGATGGTACTTACAATATCACATTTCCAATTGTACAAGAAAATCATGATGGAATTATTTCATGGCTGGTGACCCAAAATGGGATAATTTGATGGGTTAATATTTTATGCCATATCTTTTAAAAGATACAATCAAATACATACCTCTGATAAGACAAGAATAATTAATTACTTTGCATTTAAAAACCATAATTAATGGTCCAATAATAATCAGTATCTCTCTCATCAGCTGTCCCCCGAACTCCTATGCCAACCGTATATCCCCCAACCCACTGCGTTCTCCATCACCTCCACCATATTCTCTCTTCCTTCATCCTCGGTCTCCTATGTCAAGTTCATCTCCCGTTCTCTTTCTTTCTTCCTTTCTTCTCCCTCATAGATTCTTCACTAAATCATCAAAAAGTCAGTTGAAAACAGAGCAATACAATCTGATTGTTGAGCAATACAATCTTCTTGGGGTATTTATTTGTACAAATTTTGATTCTCTTTTTCTTTATTTGAGAAGGAAAAATGGGAACAAAAGTTTTGCGGCCACAAAATTATTTGATTGACAGGTTCGGGGAACCTCAGTCGGCGGTGTTCCATTGTCGAAAAAATGAGAGTGGGTATTAAACAATTACGGTAAACGGAGAAAAGAAGTTGAAAGCCAAGATCTAGAGCCACATCAGTGCTGGATTCTAGTTTCGGACTTGGTGAGTTTAAGCCGGATTTGTAGAGATACAATATTCGTTAGACGTATCTAAATGTCCAATGTATCTGCCCTTCATTTATGTATCTCCCTTTCTTTAATGTATATATCCTTATTTTATATATTTGTTTATTTATTAAATGTGTATGTATTTTCTATTAAATATATATGAGTTGTTTTCTATCATATATCTGAGATCTTTCTGTCATGATCTAGTGTGTTTCTTTTAGTGTATCTGAGATGGTTTTGTTATGTATCTGGTCATACTTCAATGAGATCAGGCTTTTATGGAGTTACAGTAATTACAAACTCATTGTTGACGCGGTTAGTGATAATAAAGATCCACTAAAGCCAAAACACACATTTATCGATTCAAATTCCATTGAAAAATAATTGGATGCATACTTCAGCTACATAACAAGTTTCAAATACATATTATGTATCAGATATACGTATATAACAGATACACTTAATGAATACATTTAATGAAATAAGGTGGATGAATAAGATACATAGCGCAAGATACACGTTATTTTCTAAAAATGAAAACTTGAAAAAAAAATCTCGAAATTCTGAGAAACAAATTCGAATTTCTAGATATAGTTGTTCACTTTGTTGTAGCTTGAAAATAAATGGAAGAAATTAGTTTTTTTTTTTTATTTATTAGAAGTTGTAAGAATAATTATACTCAAAAGTTGTTGAAAGAGTGATTTCCTCCTTAAATTAAACATTTTAGTTACCGTCCTTAATTAAACATGTACCAAGGGATACGCAAAGGATGTTGTAAATCTATTTGAGTTGTTAATTAATCATCAATTACTCCTTTAATTAAGAAAATAAGTTACACCCCTTTAATTCAAATTAATAAATCTTGTATCTTGACTTAAAACTGATGGATACCTCACTCATTGTCTGAAGCTTATATTGGAGCCCCAACTAAATTTAGATCTCACACTGCAGGGCCCGTTCGAGAATGACACTCCCAATAAGATTTTCTCCATACCCAGAGCTCGAAGTCAAAACCTCTCATCAAAGAAAACTACAATTGAGTAATTTTAAGGGCGGTAAGTAAGAAGGTAATAGGATAATTGTTGGAAAACTATATCCGTAGCGGAAGCATACCAAGAATCTTACTGCTTATATGAATAATAGATAACCAAATCGTTTATGCTAAAACACATAAATATGCTAGAACACATAAACTTACAGAAATTTAATTCAAGAATTACCTCTTCAAGCTTGAGCAGATACCTTCAAGCGAATCCACAAGTTAGACAGACCTTCAAATGAATCCACACGATAGACAACAACTTTGCAGTCTTCTACAATGATCCCAAGTTCACATCCGAACTCTCTCAATACTTGGGTGGGCATGTATGAATAGAAAACCTTCAATCTTTTTCTAGGTTAGGAGAATCCCTACTTATAGAGATTTTTTCCCAATCCAAAGAGGAGAACAAAACGTAGTCTTTCTTGATCAAAAGAAAAACACATGTTATTTTTCTTTTTCAACCAAAACTAACGCTACTTCTTTTTCCTTAGAAATAGGATTCTGAGTTTTAGTTAAACATGGGCACGGTAGAGACCACAAATTAATTACTGAGGCTTCCTATTATGGAAACAATTTCAAATAATTAATTTGAATTATTCTTACCATAATAAATTACAAATCATTCCACTAGAAATTCATAATTGCACTCCTCTATTTATATTTTGAAATTTCCCATTAAACACTTATTTAATTCCCCATGTTAAGATTACAGATACTAATAAAATAAATTACTGACGAATTTAATTCAATGATTAATTTCCTTTAGAGCACTACTTAACTTATTTCATGTGTCGGATTCATAAATCCACTTGTAAGGTTTGATACGATGAAAACTTATAAGTTTCTCAAAAAGGCATATCAATCAATCTCTATAGCGAGACATGGATTCCATCAACTAACTTATTATTTCACCAATATATATTATTATCATCCAATCTACCAGGCATATTGACCCATCTCAGAATCTCACCTTTTAATAAATCAAAACGATAATTAATATATACAGATCATAATAGTTATATCAGGATTAAGAATATAGTACATTTAATAGTTTAGAGAATATGCTTTTGTCAGTCGGTCTAAAACAACTAACTCTTCTCGGTCCCGTTCAATACATACAAAATGCACTAGCACAAGAAGTTGGAACTATACCGTTCCCATAATCAAGATAAATTACATATAATCTTATGCTACAATCGTACCGATGAAATGTCCAATTTCCGTCCTAGATTGTGGACAAAAAACTTTATACTAGCTTAATCCTCTATGTATAAGCTAAAACTCTACACACTAAATCATCTACTATATAAGTAAACAGACACCATAAACGAATATATGATCTATTAAAACTGAGCAAATATATTTATTCTATAATAAATTATATTATATCTTAACATATGATTAATAGTATATATTCCAACAATAATTTTATGGATGATACTTATATAAAAGTGAACAATATTGTTTATCCAAAGAAAGATAAAGTTGAATTCATAAGTGAGGTTTAAAAGATAAGAGGATCGAATTGGTTAGTTTATATTGAATAATTGAAATAATCAGAATGAATCAATGTTGAAATAAGGACAAAAATTAAGTAATTGAAATATAGAGATTGATATTGCTTGAGCATAGTTGAAGCGTGATAATTCGGATGATTAAGTCGCAGTTGATCGAGACTAGTTTAATATTAATATGATAAAGCTGAAATGATAGTAAGTTTCTTTGATTAGAAACTTTTGATCAGTGTGTCTTGTATTTGAGTCCTTTAACATAAGTTATTTAGTTAAATATTTTTTATAAAACGCGTCCTCGTATAATAAATCTTTGGAGGTGGTTGAATTTTTGAATCGTCACTTAAAAAAATTCTTCATTTTCCTTTCCTTTTGAGGCCTTGCTAATTGTACGAAAAATCTTGAACGTGATCTTTTCTTTCTATCTTCTTCTCAATTTTTGTCAACGTCTTTTTATTTCTCAAGATTCTTTTGAGCATTGATATCTTCAAAGAATTTCCTTGGAAATTGTTATAAATACCCAAAAATGTCATAGACTTAATTGATTAATCGGAAAAGGGCCAAAACTACCCTTGAACTATATGAAAAGGTCTAAAAATATCATTCATCCATCTTTTGGTCTAAAAATACCCTTGCATTCACCTTTTTGGCTCACCTATAACCCTCCACTCACCTTTTTGGCTCACTTACATCATTTCATTCAACATTTTGACTAACTTATACCTTTATGACTAACAATCAAGGTTTATTTTGTTTTATTTTTTTGAAAAAAGTATTATTTGTCATTTTGTTATTAGATAAAATAAAAAACTCATCTCGATTAGTTTTTTTTCCCATAATCTATTCAAATAAAAAATTATATACCTCTTCAGCCTCCAATTTTTTTTTTTTTTTAAAAATCTAGTAATTTTTGTATTTGCTCTAAAAAAAATTTTAAAAAGTTTTTTTTTAAATAATTAATATATTATAAGAATATTAATAGTGCCACACTATCTATATTCCTTTTTTTTTTTTAAAAAAAAAAAGTTGTTAACTTAATTTTTTTGCTAATCTGTGATAAATACTTTTCAAAGAAAAAGTTCCACAAACAATTTTACTTAAAAATTAACTCATTAAAAAAAAAGAAAAAAAAAGCAGATGGACGGTCGTAGCCATAGGGACAATTTAAGTAGGAAAATAGAGAAAAATGTGTGTAATGTATTTATGGATAAGATAATATATTGTTATGATTATGACAAAATAAATTTATTTATAAAATATTAATCATCTATATCATGTTTAGAGTCTTGATTTAATTAATTAAATATTAGCCGTTAATTTTTCTTATGTCATGAATCTTCAATCTAAGTAAAAATTTGAGAAAATGGAGAGGAGTTGGATTCAAAATAAATAAATAAATAATAAAAACTACAATATTTTTTTTATATAAAAAAAATTGGGGTCTTGAAGAGGTATATTGCTTTGGTTTGGATAAATAATGAGAAATAATCTAATTGAGGTGGTCTCTTTATATTATCCAATAGGAGAATGACACATAATAAATATTTTTTAAAAATAAAAAATAAAGAGAGCATTGTTAGTGTCAAGGGTATAAGTGAGCCAAAAAAGTGAATGGAATGGTATTTTTAGACCAAAAGATGGATGAAGGGTATTTTTTAACTTTTTCCTATAGTTTAGGAGTATTTTTGGCCCTTTTCCGTTGATTAATTAATCTACGAAAATAAAATGTTTACATGAAATATTTACCTTCATTATGTGGTATGGTAATATTAACCTTTATCACCCAATAAAAGAAAAGAAAAATGCATAAGTATCTCTTTGAACTATGATAGAAATTTTAACAAATTTTTTTTCATGGAAATTTTGTTACCCTCTTAAATAATTTTGAAGTGCGACAAATACATTATTTGGTGCTGAGATGACATGGGGTGCTCACACTCTTAGAAGCAAGTGAAGGGCAAAAAACATGGAAAAAAAATCTGATCAATATTAAATACATGTTCTTTTTAATTGGACATCTTACCATTAATTAGTACACATAATTATTAAATTAGTGTGTGTGTTTATGTATGTATATATATATATATATATATAATTGTTTTTATTTATTTCTTTGTGAAATATTTATTTTCCACCTCACTTTTAGCTTTATATTTTTTTGTTTTTTCGTTAATTTCTTATCTTTTCACTTTTAATTAATTAAGCAAAAATACGTGTATTTCAATAATAATAATAATAATAATAATAATAATAATAATAATAATAAAATTTTAAAAAAGAATACTTCAGTTTTAGTGTTTTTTAATGTTTTATTTGATTTTCTCCATTTTTTGGGTAACCCTTCGAAATTAAATTATATAAATACAAGATTTTGAAATTAAATTTAAATCAAAGCCAAAGGAAAGACAAAAAAAAAAAAAAACAAATAAATAAATAAAATCAATACAAGAAAAAAAAGCAATGAAACAAGGTAAAACATGAAGAAAAAAATTTACTTGTGTTTAAGAAAAAATTAAATACAGGACAAAGAAAATACGAAGGCAAAGGAAATTTTAAAAAATCCGTTGAATTTGAAAAAATAAAAGAAGAAGGGAAAAGAAAATTATAAAAAAATCCATGAATTTGAAAAAAAAAAAAATACAAAGCAAAGAAAAATATTGTTTTTAAAAATATTTACCAACTTATTTTAATATAAGATGAAGAAATTAATAAAATTTTAAGATTTATAATTAATAACATATATACTATCCTCGCAACTAATTGAATTGTATTATGATTTCATATCAACACATAAAGTACAAAAAAAATCTTAATTTTTTTAGAAGGCTATAAAATTACTTAAAAATAAATGTGTTTCCGAATTCAATCATAGTTCAAAAGGTATACTTATGTCATTTCTCTCATTCTTTCTTTAATTTTATTATGTACACGTGCCAAAGATGAAAAAAAAAATGAAGTAATAAATAATTTGTATGAAATTAGGGTTAGTTCAAGGTAAAACAACTAAAGCGACGACCTTAGGCCTAAAAAAATTTAGGCATGTAACGATTCGAACCGTCGTTATTTAGGAAAATTAAATTTTAGGGAAATACTGGGGCCATTGTCCCGCCATGGCGGGATAGATGCCGCTAGGGCGGCAACGCCATAGCTGGATAAGTAGCCGCCAGAGCGGGATATGCGAGATAGAATGTAAATAACACGAAACCTTATTTTCTCGTTCTTCCAAAAACACCTAAATTAGATGTAAAACACCCCAAAAACCCTCCAAAAGCTATTCCAGGGTTGGGAAAGAAGGAGGAGGAGATTCCTAGCGTAAGGAGATCAAAACCTTGCGGATTCTTGGCCAAATTCACCATCTTGTCACCCGGAAACCAGAATTGGAGCTGTGATTTCGTGCAGCATCTTGGCGCTCAGGTAGGCTAGGTTATTTATTGAGTAGTTATAAATCTGTTATTCGCCGCGTAGTATTTTGAAATGACGGTAGAATTCATGCATAGCTTTTTGTGCACTGAAAAAGGGTTGATTGTGCGTATATTCCTAAGTATGATATTAGTCGTACACCGTAGACAAAAAGGCCCTATTTTTGTGAATTAGGGTTAGGTGATGGTTGTGATTTCATGTTGTGTGATATATGTTTGTTCTTGCTTCATTATGATGCATGAATGTATGCGAATGTTGCATTACTGATCACATTAATCATAATTGAGGATAGTTGAATGATTGAATGCCATGAATCATGACTTGATTGTATGATTATGAGAATATACTTGTGATTGTGATTGTGGCTTGTTGAATGGATCAGGTGTTGTGTTCCGACACACTAACTGGGATCGATTGGCACGTTCCGGCATAAACATTGAATCAGGTACCACGTATCGATACGCTAACAGTTTGGGTTTGAGTTCCATGAGAGGACCATTGACTTGTCATATATGTGTATTGCTCGTATATCTGAGAATGTGGAATTGGGCATGTTTTCCTAAAATGATTGGTGGATTGTACATTATGTTCTTATATATAGGGATTGCGATGTTGTAAGTTATTGGAGATACATAATTGTGTAATAAATTGTGAATGGTAGAGTCCTAATTCGGGTTGTAGTATGGTAAAAAGGGGAACTAAGGGTGCTATCTTTGCTATTTAGAACGAGGTCATGGGTATTATTGTTGAGGTTAAGAGGTGTAATATAAGCGGATAGTAAGCCTCAATAGGCGTAATGCGGGGTCATAAGTTGAGTAGAGATGGAGAAAACGTAAAGGTATGTCGTGAGTGGTTGTCCAGGTTGGTAGTAGTATCTTCTGAGCTTCCTTAAGGGATTAATTGATTAGGTGTAATCACGAAACGAAGTAAGTGAGGGGTTAGATGCACGTGAACTATTATGATATTAATATTCGGTAGGGTAAGGGGAGTCAAAATATAAATGTGAAGGAGCGATTAGTCTTATTGTATGTTCGCCAGCTGATTTCTTATATTATGCGGTAGGTATTCGGGTTGAACGATGATGCTTACCAGTATGTGTGGTTGTACTGATACTACTCTTGCTATGCCTTTTGGGCATAGTCTGATTGCAGGATTAGAGATGTTTCATAGGTGAAGACGAAGGCAAATCTCCGGCAGCTTCTATTTTTCCTGTCGCATGATGGAAGTTGTGTCCTTTCATTATTATGTCTTACTTTGTACTCTTAGTAGCTCTTGTACCTGTTTAGACTAGATCCTTAGGGGTGCTAATTACTTTACAAGTCTTAACTTTGAGTCGTTTTAAACTCTTGTTTTTATAAAAATATTATATGAATTTCCTTTATTCAACAGTTTTCTTAATTTTCCGCATGATTTTAACTATTGAAATATCGAGGGTTCTCCTATCTAGGTGTTAGAATAGGTGCCCGCACTGATTGGGTCATGACTAGCCCCTAAATTTGTCTATATGAAATAATCAAATATGTAACTGCAATAATTAATAAAGAAAAAAGGTTAATTAGTTTTACACAATATTTTCTTAAGTTTTATTTAAATTTTCTCTCTATTTTAAAAATCATAAAATTATAAATCTTGAAAAATTATTCTTTTGGTCAATGCTAAATTATCATAATGTAATCTATATATTTCTCAATCTTGTAGAAGACATAATATTTAATTGTCATCTAATCAAACTTATAAAACTTTAGAGTTTAGACCATTATCTAGCATTTGTCATAAAATTTGCAACCTATCAAAAGATATATTCAGATTATGAGCTTAAAAGTCTATAAATTATTTTTAAAATAAAATAATAACTATTTATTAAACATTTATTTCATTTTGGTACAGCGAGTGAAAAACTATGATGAAAAGAGTATTAACTAAAAGATATGGACTTTGTTATCCAATACTCGGTATACATATTATAAAATTCTATTATGGAAGTAAAGAAATAAATTATCTCAAGAAACTAGAGATTAAATTTTTAATTAAAATAAATATTCTTTTTATTAAATAAGTTAGGGTTAAGGATAAAAAACACACCTAAATTATTCGAATTTTTTGAGTTTCATTCTTGAACAGTTAGAAGTGTGAGTTTCATATCTGAACTATTACGCAATAGTTAGTGAAACACACCTATACACAAATTGGACCAAATGTTTGTCTACAAGCTTAAAATCTTCGTCCACCTGGCTTATATGACCACTCAATTAACTAACACAACTAATTTATTTATTTTATATCTTTTTTTTTTCAATTGATTTCTTTAAGATAAATTCTCCCCTTCTAAGCTAGAGATATTGAAGTCACGACTAACACGAGATTATGGCTAAGAAAGTGGAGAAGAAGATGTTGGGTGTCGCGATGGAGAATAAATTAATTTATACAATTATAATTTTCACTTTTAACCTAATGTTAGTTTATTTAACTTTGTCAGGGTGAAATTATTTTTTTCAAAGTGGTAGATTTTTTAAATAAAAGAGAGAATGTAGTATGCACCATAAAAAATTATTCAAGGTGTGTTTCACTAGCCATTGAGTGACAATTCAAGTAGAAAACTTATACTTTCAATAATTTAGATATATAACTCTAAAAAAATAAGATAATTTAAATATATTTGACGTTAACTCTAGCTTTAAATCCTTTTCTTACTTTAGGCTACAAAGTTTGTCAAGTCATTTTTGCGTGTAATGCTCCATTTTTTTAAAATGAAGTAACGAGTGAATTATCATGATTTTGGAGCCCTTTTCCTTATTATGCATGTGAGAATTCATTTATACCATTTATTTACATAGTTAATTAAATATGTTATAAATTTAATATATAGCATAATTTTTGGATATACCATATTACATTCAATTTAAGATTAGTTTATTCATTGCATATAAATTCATTCCCTAAATTAAAGAACTGAGTTTATATTATTGCTTTCCATTTCTAACCATTTAATGAAAATGGCATGTACTATATAAAAGGATTTTTATGCCTTCTTTGTCCCTATGTTATTGTTGACTCTGACTAAAATGAAATTCATATTTGTCAGATTTTCCAGTGAGCTGTAAAATTTTAAATATATGATTAATCACTATTGGACAGTAATTTGTTTTTATAAAGTTAAATGGTTCATTTTAAGATTAACATTTACTAACGATCAAGAAACATAAATTCAATCAGTGAATCATAAGATTCTAAATGTGTTAACTTAAAATGAATCAATAGAATGGGTGGCCTGAAGCCAAAGTCTAGAAAATAATCTTATATTTATTTAATATTTTTCATATAGTTATTTTCTCATACATTCTAAAAATATGTAATAATTGAATATAATTTAATAATTAATTTTCTTTTTCAACTGACAATATAATATTTTTTTGTAATATTTTGTAAAACACAAATAAGCATACATAAGTAATTATACGTTACATAACAACACAAATATTTAAATCTTAGAAAATTTCTTGTTGATTATAGTTTTGAAAACTTTTTCAATATAGCCAATTGTTACACAAACTATCAAAATTATTCTAAAAGTTGTTGAGAGTTGGTCAATTAATAACAAAAGAATTTAAATTATTATTTGGAAAAAATTATTGTCAAATCTTTGATACCACTAAGCAGGAGATATAACGAATTAAAATAAGAGTTACACACTTCTCATTTAATCCAACATAAGATGAACACAAGCAAAAAATTGTTGATAATCAAAATTTAAAAATTGAAGACGTAAAACAACTAACTACAAGACCAAAGATGAATTGACAAATTTGTTCACGAGGTCCATTCCAACCGAATGTTAGAATTTGCAATTTCTCAAGCGAAGAAGATTGTTACAATTATGTTTTTGAATTATAGTAACTTTATTTTACTATTTTAATTTTTGAATAAATCCTAGTTAATACTTAGTTAGCTAGTTTTTCTATTTATTGTTAGTTTGTTAAGATATATTTTGTCAAAATACTATAGGCTAGTTTATCATTTTGTCACGATCCAAAAAATGGATGTGATTACACTCGTCTTATCCCATCAAGACAAGTCAGCCTAAAACCCAAATATCACAAACTATGCGGAAGTAAGACATATTAAAATCTCAAAATTTCATAAGTGTGGACAACTAAGTCAACTTAATAAAATCCTCAAAATCTGGTTGTCACGTGCACAAGCCTCTAAAGTATTACAATTGAATCAAAATAAAAATACAAGTCTTAAATGACATTGTTTCTAGAATAGAACAAAATCATAAATAAGGAGAAAGAAGGTCCACTGAGATAACAAACAGCTACCTCACAAACTTCCACAAGATGCCTTGGACAAGAAGAGAAGAAAAAGAGTATCACAAAGATCCAGACTAGTAACCTACAAAAAAAAATGTAGAAGCAAGGGGTGAGTATCAAACCACACGGTACTCAACAAGTAAACTTCTAAACACAAGCTAAGGGAATAAAATACAGGTACTACTTACACCCCAACCGAACCTCCACAACTACAACCTGCATAAAATCAGTCCAACCTAACAGTTCACAATTTACATAGCATACAACTCAACAACAACACTCTAACAATTACATATCCACAACAACAAGCTCAATATTCATCAATCA
Source organism: Solanum pinnatisectum (assembly GCA_035578085.1). Lineage (NCBI taxonomy): Eukaryota > Viridiplantae > Streptophyta > Magnoliopsida > Solanales > Solanaceae > Solanum > Solanum pinnatisectum. Next base: position 17,622,043 of record CM069077.1, on the reverse strand, counting down.
CAACCTCCAAAACTACAACCTGCATAAAACCAGCATAACCTAACAGTTCATAATTTACATAGCATACTTCTCAACAACAACACTCTAAAAATTACATATCCTCAACAACAAACCCAATATTCATCAATCACAACCTCCACAGCTACAACCTGTATTAAACAAACCCAACCTAACAGTTCACAATTTACATAACACACAGTTCAACAACAATACTCTAACAATTACATATCCTCAACAACAAGCTCAATATTTATCAATTACAAGTTCCACAGAAAGGCACTCACAAGATCAGCAAAACACAATATCAAGTTCACTAATGATAAAGATGTGCAATGCAATGGAACGCAATGTCAAGTACATTGATGCATGTCTGACCTAGTGATACACACCTGTTGTCTCTCCGTCCGAGACCCATGGGGGACATATCTATCCATGCATCTGTCGCGGCGTGCGACACGATCCTCGATAATAAAATTCATTATGGCGCGCGACACGTCCCTCGATAATAGTATCCCTCGCGGCGCATGACACGTCCCTCAAAATGGTACATCCTCTTTAATTTCATAGCCTTCCTCAATTCACATAAGACATATCACAACCATGTCTCAGAACCAATGCAAATGACATGTTCACACAAATAATGATGTGATGACCATTTTCACAATAATGCACAATTCACAACAACACAATCGTGATACAACATCAACAATGAGTTAATAAGCCTTTCAAACCATTCTCAACACATCACACACCAATAATTAATCACATTGCCTTTTATTACCCCTTCTTCATCATTAGAATTATTCAATATGGACAAGTCAACTCATCACCGAGTCCCATTACTCCCCAACACATACCACATACACTTAACAAGGATTTAGAAATCCACTTGCCTCAATCAATCAAGAATTCACTCCGGGACTTGAGCCTTCCCTTTTCGTTGAGCTTCCAAATCAATGCAATCTATTCAAGTACATAATCACAATAAGATTTCGAAACTAACAACACTCATATTACTATAGGTTTAGAGTAGACCCAAAAACTCACCCAACTCTATAATCAAGTTCCTAAGTTTCAAACTTAGGATTAAATCCCAATTTCTCCAATATCATAGCTCTAATGATATTCATATAATTTAATATCCTTATATTTAATTACATATATTAATGTAACAAGAAGGATAACCCTAAAATCAATCTAATTCTAAAACACACACACACATATATATATGTGCGCGCGCGCGCAGTTACTGCAGGCATGTGAAAGAGCAATTAATGCAGCTATATGCAAATTTGTAAGTTTAACTTGAATTGCCTTACAGGAGAGGAGCAGTTTGTTCTCTCTGTGTTCATGTCGCGTCTGCAGGTACGTTCTGAACCCTTTTTTTCTTTCAAAAAAAAATAAACCCTATTAACTTATTTTAATATACATATGAGTTAAATGGTATAGGGTCCTAAATAAATTTCACGCTTAAACCTGTTATTATCAACTAACTAAATTAATAATTAAATAAATACTTATTAATTAAATAACCGTAATTATCAAATAGTTCAAAATTCTCAAACCAACTTCACCGACTAATAGAAAAATGACTAGCAGAAACTATCGAGAGGGGTGAACAATAATTTTATTAAAATTTTCAAAAATGACCTTTCGGGTCATTACATTATCCACCACTAAAAACCATGTTCGTCCTCGAACATAAAGAAGAAGAAAGAAGAAAGAATAACCGACGTTACCAAAAGCTTGAGTTATGACCTACTAGTCGGTGTTCATCTCTCCAAGTGAGCTCCTCCTTAAGACCATTCCATGAAGATCAACTACTAAGAACTGAATTTTCGAATCAAATTTTTGAAGATCTATAAATTAGGAGTGAGTACCAAGCAATAAACTAACTCATTCACCCAATTTGAACCAAAATCCTCTAGATCATATCATAATCATCAGGACGAATCTTTTCTCACGTAACCATGATAAAATTCTGAATCAATACAAGCTACAATCAAAAGTGAACATGAACCAACCACCACACACTCATAATGCACAAATCATGATAGATCTTATCAAGATTTTATTCTCACAATATAATATTTTCACGAGCTTAAGTTATAAAAATATGATTTTTAGACATCACGTTCTCACCCAGGAGAATCAAACTCATCTGATCCAAAGAAGAAAACGATTGAGTAGTTACCTAGCGATAACACACCCAAGCATACAAAACCTCTAGCAACATTGTCAGAGCTCTACATCAGTAACTGTGATTGTAGAGAGCTCTTCAGAATGACAGAACTAGACCTAATGGTCCCCATATTCAACCACATATACTTTTCACAGTACTCCATTGAAGCTAACACTCTTAATACCAACAAACATCATAACTACACCAGTCATTCACCTTACTCTCAAATTGTCACTAGTATCAAAAGTCTTCTTAGCAAACACATTGTAGCCTCTAAAAATTCAAAAAAATATGACTCCCTCTCTTTCCATTTAAGCATTACATGATAGATATGAGTCACACCCAAGACTGATAGCACTAATTTCAAATCTAAAAATATTTTCCCATCGAGGTATAATAATTGAATCACACCCAATGTCAACTTCAACTTTCACATACCATTTTTCAACTACCATTCATACCATCATGTACCTCATGCCAAAACTCAAAGAAATCATTGGTCACTCCAATAATATTGTATACTATAAGCTCATAACCTCTACTCACCATTAAATGCCTATGTAAGACATCATAACAGTCTATATCGTCTCACCAACAAAGTAGCTTTAATCCCCCTCAAAATCCTCATTAACCATGTAGAACTGTAGGTACACACCATTTAACATGCATAAGTTACCTATCATATTTTGAACAATCTAGCTCAACATAACTACATAGAGTCTTTCACACATCATTGCTTGTAACACAAACCAAAACTCAATATTTATAAAAGTCGATAATAAAACCCTAGTAAGTCTATACCGAACCAATTCATATCCATAGTCATATTAGAACGCAGTGGCGGAGCCAGAAAATTTAAGAAGAGGGTTCAAAATTTGAGAAGTAAACACACGAACTAGTGGAAGGGGGTTCGACATCTATTATACATACCTAAAAAATAATTTTAACCATGTATAAATAGTAATATTTTAATAATTTTAATCATATATAAATAGTAATATTTTTCGCCGAGACGACCCCCCTCATAATATGCTGCCTCCTCCACTGTTAGAACGTATATATGAAAATTCATACATCCTTCAACTTCGAACCAAGAGTCTATATGAGACTTCTTATTCCTTCACATCTCTTAATTCTTCCCATGACGCAAATTTTAAATACCTTGAAATCTTCAATACACTAGACTCTTTTTCCTTTCGCTGACTTGCTTACCAATCTTATTCTTTGACCAACAACCCATGATATTATATCTTATACTTTAAACCAAAACTTTAAGAGAAGTACTTTCTTAGGTCCTTTAACAATCAAAAGTAACAAACTCTACGATCCAAATCCTGCACATGTTCTTCCAAATGCTCAATGCTCAATGCTCGATGCGATTGATCAATTATTACCTTACCAATTCATACTTTGACAAAACATACTACCACGAACGTAGACTTGCAATGAAAAACTTTAATTCTGATTCCAATTGTATCAGTTATCAAACTCAAAAACAAAAAAAAAAAAACACTTATTACCACACTTAAATTGAACGCCTATAGACTTTTTTCTCAAATCTTATCCAATCGTTTTAACCAATCTGATTAACCCATGACAGTATTACCATGATCAGAGCAAAATGGATGAAACCACGTGTCCCTGAACCCAATTCTCAACCCCTCTGAAGATACCTCATTAAATATCCTTGTTCTAGCCTCTTTCTGAAGGCTAAACTACATTCCACTAATTCTTTTCATTTGTGACTCTAGTTCATCTCAATTCTTTTCGAGCGGTGTCCCAATACCTTCTACAACTTTCCATGCAACCACACTACTCATCAAATAGTAGCAAATCACAATCTTAGATACTCACAAGACGTCATTACAATATAAAAATTCATTTAATAAACAATCATCATCATATAGTTGCATCCCAATCACAATCCATCACAAACTCTTATTACATTTATGCTCAGTTAGCCCTTACCATCACCACAAAGTCAACCTTGTCATCGATATGACATCTCAAATCCAACTATACCAATCGAATTCAAAGGACTAACTTAATTTTATACATACTTTCTTACTAAAATTTTCAATTACCTTCATGCAAGTATACTCGTTGGGACTTTCTTTACCCATAAGTTTGTCATCCTAATATCAATCCACTTCCATGGAACTTACGATGAAATCACCACTTATTTAAAATTCTCGAGATACACTTCACAACCTAAACACATTAATATCGTACCAAAGATCCACCACTAAAAGCTTCCTTATTAATAATGCTTAATTCAAGCGTCCGTAGTAACAAACTAGTTGGTTTCTCAAACGTGAATGCAACATCAAATCTAATTATATCAGCATGTGATACAACTGATAACTCCTTAAGTAGTTAGTATTCTCACTTGACAATTGACGTATCTGTTTTCACTCACCACTAGTACCACATCGTGAAAATCTGCAAGATCCACCACTTGAATATCACATACCTACTGAAAAGATCGTACCCAAATAACCTATACATTTCTACTCGTTGAGTAGTTGCAAAACAATATTAAGTATGTTCGGTCTCTAATCCAAAGTGATATGCACTCTTTTAGAGATCGGGTCGATTGCAGAAGTAACACACTCCATAACTTTAACCAAGTAAACATTTATACTACTATAGTAGTCGTATAATGACCCTCCTTGATATACACTCAATCTATGAAGTCTTAGTAGAGTTTCTGACATCAATTGGCGCAACTTCATTCGCTAAGCAATCTATACATATTATGACAACTTTACTAACAATAGTTTCCAAAGTCATACTATATATTACCTGGTCGTTTCTTTAACTATTTTATTTCCAATTGTCGAACCACTCCATATATCATATATACCACACAATTAATGTTCCCATTCCTGGGTAACTAATACGAAAAATTTAATATGTTTATGAAGTCCCTCCGACGATTTTTCAACCTCTCATTCAAATACCCTCAAAATGCATCACCGAGCCATCACCTTATTTAACACCTCTGAATCGTTAAACATTCCGAATCTGCCCAGACATCCTTTCCATAAGTATATTCACTTTCAAATTAAACTTAACCTCCAAGTCATACACGACACTAACTACTTCGATGAAAGAATCACGCACGATTCAACACAATAAATGAGAGAGTGGAATGAAGCGATAGGAAATTAGATCGGACCCAGAACACACGATTGAGATTCAAGAAGTGAAGATTTCTTTCTAAAAGTCATCATAGCCTCTCGAAGATAAGCAACAAACGTCTCCGCGCCGATCCTTGAGACTCTACTAGACTCAGTTTGTACACACGTGAGACCTATGAACCTGGGGCTCTAATACCATTTTGTCATGATCCAAAAAATGCATGTGATGACACTCATCTTATCCCACCAAGACAAGTTTGCCTAAAACCCAAATATCACAAATTATGCAGAAGTAAGACATATTAAAATCTCAAAATCTCACAAGTGCGGATAACTAAGTAAACTTGATAAAATCCCCAAAACCTGGTTGTCACGTGTACAAGCCTCTAAAGTATTACAATTGAATCAAAAGAAAAATACAAGTCTCAAATGACATTGTTTCTAGAATAGAACAAGATCATAAATTAGGAGAAAGAAGGCCCGCTGAGATGATAAGCAACTACCTCACAAACCTCCACAAGAAGCCTCAGACAAGAAGAGAAGAGAAATAGTATCACAAAGATTCGGGCTAGTAACCTATAAAAAAAAAGTAGAAGCAAGAGGTGAGTATCAAACCACACGGTACTCAACAAGTAAACTTTTAAACACAAGCTAAGGGAATAGAATACAAGTACTCCTTACACCCTGACCAAACCTCCACAACTACAACATACATAAAACCATCCCAACCTAAAAGTTCACAATTTACATAGCATACATCTTAATAACAACACTCTAACAATTACATATCCTCAATAACAAGCTCAATATTCATCAATCACAACCCCCACAACTACAAACTGCATAAAACCAACCCAACCTAACAGTTCATTACATAACATACAACTCAACAACAACACTCTAACAATTACATATCCTCAACAACAAGCTCAATATTCATCAATCACAACCTCCACAACTACAACCTGCATAAAACTAGCCCAACCTAACAATTCACAATTTACATAACACACAACTTAACAATAACACTTTAACAATTACATATCCTCAACAACAAGCTCAATATTCATGTCATAACCCAGGGGTACACCCTAGATGTAACATGGTGTACTTGACCCCAAAAGGGTCTCATACAAGTCCTTAGCATATCATCACATAAGATAAAATAAATGATGTGGAAATTTTAAAACTTTATCCATACAATCGAAGTCTTTTATAAGAGCAAGCAGAAGTCTAACTTGTCTCAATTAGCCATCTAATACAATCTTTGAATAAAAAATAGGGTCACAGCCCTCTCAACATAAATCCAAAAATGAAAGTACTAGAAAGAAACTACTAATGACTCATACGTCCTCGAATCTTGATGACTCACCAAAAGCTAGGAGAATAGTCGATTCAATCTTGAACTCAAAGAAGATCGCCTTAAGAATCGGATCCTACACATTGGAAAATAGAGAAAATATGGGTTAGTACAAAAATGCACTAAGTATGATAGTCATGCATAAAAACCTTGAAAACGTGCTAAAAAAGACATTTTAGTTGAAAGACATGCATTTACCAAGTTTGAGAATTATCATGTACTTTAGTATAAAAAGCATAAGTCACAAGAATATTCAGCATATAGATCATCATAGCATAATAGAACAATCTCATAAGTAACCCTAAGTTATACTTGACCAATGCATAGATAAAGATCCCATAATCCTATCTATACTAAGTACCACTTTTAGGCCACCATGATCATACTTACCATTCTTGTATCTCATCTTTAGTTCATACTCATAGACAAGGAAACCTTCACATTTACTAAGTCATATCAAGGAAAGCAACTCATAACAATAATCTACATTAGCCATACTTCATTTCATAAACCTTAATAACATAAGAGGAACACACCATAACTACTCTCAAAGCCTACTTGTGCAATGCATGGATGAAGTTCCATACCTCCACCCACACTAAGTAGTGCATTCTTGAGAAACCATAGTTCATAATTTATTTTCTTATTCATAGTGGGAATAAACCTTAACCGACATAGATCATGTGAGCTTAACATGAAATTCAATGTCTACCCCACACCGAAAAGGGGTTGTCCTACTTTCCTAAGGTAGAACTAATATGTATTAGATTTTAGGTGGATCCACTAGTTAAAGACCTATGAGGGCACATAGTTATGGGATAAGGAGGTTGTTACTAGAAACCCGGCTATACATAGGGGGAGTTTCCACCTCATAATTTCCACTTGGTGCTAAGTATTAAATTCGCACGGATTAGTTAATTCTCTATTAACATCGTTACACATGAAAGAGATGTCATTGGCCTACCGGTTCAAGGTATATCATTAGAATAACTTATTGAATCCTCATGAAAGGGGTACTATTGGTCCACCGATTCAAGGTTCATCATTAGAATAGTTATTGACTTCTCATGAAAGGGGTGCCATTGATCTACTGATTCAAGACAAGCCTTAAAATACTTCATTAGTCATTCATGAAAGGGATGCCATTGGCCTACCGATTCAAGGTATATAAATCAAGATAACTTTTAATTACACATGAAAAGGATGCCCTTAGCCTACCAATTCAAGGTATATTATTATATGAGAAAACCTTTCACAACATGTCATCATCATTCATAGGTGTATAATTGAGAATAGCCTTTCAACAACACCACAATTACATCATAATTATAATCACATTATTCTCAAAGTATTCATAAAGCATGTACATAACTATCATGATCATACAAAATTCTTATAATTTAGCCTTCAAGGACCATAGATCACATACCATCAACACACCTAGAATTACTAATTTAGGCATGGATAATAACATGATTCAAGTAATCAATTCATAACATTCATAATTCTATAACATTCTACTAGTATCAATCAATACCCACACTTTAAGATCCAATTTGGAAAAATAGGATAATTCATGGATTCTTGCGGAATTCAACTTAAAATCATATAAAATCATCAATATATCCATAAACAAACATAGTTAAATCATTAAAAATGAATTTGAAAGGAATCCATGAGATTGAAGTCAAACCCTAACTTTTGGGTTTTCTAGTTTTGAAATTGGGGGTTTTGAAGGGGCTCTTGGGTGAAGGCTACCCATAGATGAAGGGCTACCATACCTTAATGAAGTTTTCCCACGAATTTGAGAAGAAAAAGCTTGATTCCTCAACCCTAGCTTCACCCTCCTCCTTCTTCTTCTTCTTCTTCTTCTTCTTTTTCTTTGGAATTCTAGAGAGAGAACTTTTGGAGAAGATGAACTCTTTTAGGTTTTGATTTTGTTTTTTTTAAGAATAATGAAGTAAATGGGGTGGTTAATGACTTAAAAAGGCTTATATAGGTGTATTAAAACAATATAAAATGACCCCATTTGATAACTACCTAATTAGGAATTACCTAAAATAACCTTCATTAGGCAGCTCCTTCCCAGGTACCACGACCCGTCAAGGGCACCACGGCTTGTGGTGGTGCCCGTGATCCCTTGACCATTAGCCATCTCAACTTGGCAAGCCCCCCACGAGGTGAAGGCAATCCCATGAGCCTTCCCACTTTCTGTGGTCTTCACCACGAGCTGTGAAGTGGCTCGTGAAGGGGAGCCTTCCTTGGGCAGCTTTGGGAGCTCACTGCCTCACCAACCACGAGTGGCACCACGACTCGTGGTGGCCATCACGGGTCGTGAAGGCCCTCGTGGTCATGGTAGGCAGTGGTTAGGCTCATTTGGCAGCCATGACCCCCTTGCCATGGCCCTCACCCAATTTTCCTTGGCCATTGCCCTTAACCCTTGACGTTAACCCTCACGTTTAGGCTCTAGTTTAACCTACTAATTTCCGAGGTGTTACATTATCTCCTCCTTGGGAACATTCATCCTCGAATGACGATCTAGACACCTTACGAAATTAAAGACTCAAAACTAGCAGCCCATCAGGCATATAACATCAACATAATGCACAATTCAAAAGGAGGAAACATCAACTCCATCTCAACATACTCAATGCAACACAAGGAAGTAGGAACTACATCTAACAACCCATTATGCATGAAAACTTCAACATTCTCAAATTCATTGGAGGAACTACCTTCTCCAACTCAAAGCATGCTCATCTCAATAACGTGAAACAAATTATGCAATTACTCTCAAAAGCATACCAAAACATGTTTGACAATTCATCTCATGAAGCATATAGGCAACTCATACTAAATGCACAACATCCTGAGGAAAGTAAATCATAAAAACTCATTTTCTTACTAAACATGAATTTCTCAATAACATGCATAACATAAGGAGATCATGGAAACACATAAATCACACATGGCTCCAAAACATAACATCAACCAAAAGAAACTCTTTGTCTCAAGCTAGAGTTGGAATAGAAGAAGAGATGAGGATATCGGGACTCTCAACCATCTTGCTATCTAAGCATAGCATCTCCCTCTTGGGAGAAAACCCCTACTAAGGCTACATCCAAGTCTAACAAATAGCATAGGGATTTTAATGAAATATTTACATCTGTAGGGAACTATCAACATACCGGTGCCTTCATCCATAGAGTCTTCTTGGTCCTTTCTAGACCGGAGTGCATACAAGCAACCATACTTTGGAGTATTGGGATCCGAACCATTAAGAGAAGCTTGCTTGGCCTCTCTTCCTTTTGCCGTGAGCGTAGGGCAATGTTTCACTTGATGATCACTCTTTCCACAACCATAGCAACCTTCCGTACCGGCTAGGCACTTCCTATGATGCTTCTTTCCACATTTGGTGCAAGTAGGCTTAGGTAATGGAGACCCACCACCTTTCTTTTGGTCAAACCTAGGGGTATAGGGAGAATCTTGACCGGAATGTCTTTGCTTAAACTTAGGTCTACCTTGTCCGTCGGACTTATCATAGAGAAATTCCCATCACCGGTTCTAGCTCTTTTCACCTCCCTATTCATTTTCTTCAGTTTTTTCTCCTCAATTTATTGGGCATGCACCATGAGACGTGAAATATTCATACTTGGGATAAGCATTGACGAATGACATTCATTGACTACCAAGTTGGACACTCCCATCACAAATTTATTCATCTTAGCCCTTGAATCCGCCACTATGGTTGGAGCATATTTGGATAGTTGGGTGAACTTAAGGGCATACTCTTTAACACTCATACCCCCTTGTCGAAGGTTTATGAACTCTTGCAGCTTTAGTCCCCTCAACTCTAGGGAAAAGAGTCTATCAAGAAACTCCGTTTGATATTAGTTAATTATAGATTTGAGAAGCATTTATAAAAAGTGCTAAAATATATTTGTCAATAGTAATTGTCACTTCTAAATACCATTTTTGATGTAATGTGAAGGTGTGATAAAATTGAACACCCAGATCCATTATTAAGTTAATTGAAAATTATGTTAGGCTTAATAGTTTTGTTTATAAGATGTACTTTCTCAATGCTCACATGTACCTTCCAAAAATAATACTAATGTTAAGTCGATTCCTATTTTAATATGACTGAGAATTCAAGCACAATCTACTAGAAATTACTATTCGCAAATTGTCATTCTTTAAAAACAAGGATTGAGACTTAAAATTTTAAATACAGATTCGTCAGGATCAAATAATTTTAATCAAAATTTTATCTGTTCATTAAGAACTCCACCTAATATATATATATATATATATATATGTATATATATAAATAAATTTATTCAAACCTCATAAAGTACCTAGTCTAGAAATCGAAACTAATAAACTCAAATTTTTTATATTTATCTAATCTGAATACACTTCCATTGTTTTGTTGGAGGTGAGATAGAAATCGAAACTAATTATTTGAATATTTTGAAAGACTTGAAATAAAAAAAACAAGTCAAGAAATAAGATTTTAAAAAATAATATAGTCAATGCTAGAGAGTCTATAAATTGTGCCCATCGAAGAGAAATCAAATGCACAAACAAATAATATTCACAACACATTGTGTACTATATTCTTCTTAATATGTCATTGATTAAGTTTAGTTTTGTTCTCATTGTTCTTCTCATGGCAACCACAAGTTAGTATCCATCGATCTCTCTATTTCGACATTATAATCATGAATTATATTTTTGTGTTCAAGCATATATTTCGTATTCATTAACAACAATGATATATAGACTCAGATTTTCATTAAGAAAAAGTTCAACATAACGGATATCAATGTGTTTTCTTTGTACGAGGTATCAATATGTGTCTTTTCACATTTAATCATCCAAGGATTGATATTGATTTTGATAATTTTTGTTGTATTTTTGTAGTGGATACAACGTGGTTCTCATAAAAAACACAAGTATTTGCAGCACGAGATGTTAATAGTAATTTTTCTCTACTCGAGAGAAGATTACTCCCACAACTAATACTTGTGAGCGTCCTTGTGATACTAACAATGATTGCAGTGATTGTTGGATTTGTTGCAGATGTCTTCCTATGGTGGTAGAGAGTACCTACCCTACTTATACGTGTTTCGTTTAACTATATATGAGAAAATGAGACGTTAATATCCAATCAATAGTTGAACGACCATCTGAGATATTATCTCATCATAGCCTAATGTGTTGAAATTTGGTAGGTTTTTTTTTACTTTTTTCCTTTTTAGTCTAAAAATATTTTATAGTATTTAATTTCCTTTCAAAGTCTAGGATTTACATTAATTGCAAAATATTTAGTTTTATTTTAGTTTAGTATATAGAAGGATTTTCCTTTAGTTTAGTATCTAGAAGGATTCTTCTTCAGGAAGGATTCTCCTTAATTATTTATAAATAGGAATGTACTCTTCTATTTGAATCAATGCAAGAATCAATACAAAGAGTTATCATTCATTCTCTCTTTAATTTCTCTTTCTTCAATTTCATAACAGTGGTATCAGAGCACATGGTTCACAGATCCGGTGGTCCTATGGTTCAACGAGGTTGAAGACAGACTCAAGATGGTTTCAAATCAATTTGTAATCAATTTGATGATAATGAAGATTTTTTGTCAAGCTACATGTGGAGAAGAAGTTTCAACCATATTTTCAGCATTCCTGTTGTTGCAATTTTTAAGAATAAATACAAAATATTTTTAATCCATTTTTAACCCATATATTTTAAACTTTATTTTTAATCATGGCAAGCAACAATGATGAAGATTTTGTGGAGAACAAGATTATCATGCAATGAAGAAGACAGATCAAACTTTGTCAAGAAAATCCAGCCAAAAGGGGAGATTTGTTAGGGTTTTGCCCTGATTTTCTTACCATTATTTAAGATTTATTTTCTTTAAAGAAAAGATAAAACATTACCATAAATGTTTTTATTTTTCCTGAAAGGAAAATATAATATTCTTTCATATTTGGTTTATTCTTTCCTTTTAGGAAAAGGAGTTTTAGATTAGCTGGTCCTTTTCTAGTAAGAAAAGGTTTTAGGACTCTATAAATATAGGTTTGTTTCTTCTAACACAATAACAGTAGAATCCACAATGTAGTCGTTTAGAGAGTCTTGTTTATGGGGAGATTTATTCTCTCTAAAGTTTCAATGTTTTTCTTTATATTAGTTTTGATATAATAATATTTTGATTTTTAGTATAAGTTTTTTTGTTATCTGATTTATCAACTATATGATTTGCAAATTGTAAGCTTCCGCATGACGCCCTAATCACCCTTCATAACCCAACATAATGAGCTACTTATCATTGTTATGCATTTGTCCTTTTGTAAGATTTATTTTTAATGTTGTTACTTGTTTCATTAATAATAAAAACAAATTCAAATGTATGACTTTATATTTGAAAAATATAATGAATTCTAATATCGTGGTTGGTTGTGTTAGCTTTAATTTTTTCGTATCTCGTATTTGAATATAAGCAGTGAGAATATTATATGTTATGTTTATTTACAATTTATTAATTCATCATTCTTTCTATATATTTAAGCTATGCTATTGTGGACAAGAAATATGAACAATTATATCCACGACTTTATTAGGGTTTGTTTGGCGATGAGAGGAAATCATGATATGAAATTATGAGATGAAGTTGAAGTTTTGTTTGGATATGCAATTTGGACTTTTTCTGCGGTATGTTTTCTCATAAACATAAAAACAACATAAGTTGTAAAATTATTAAAATTGCTCCAATTCTTTATACAATCATACCAAATAAATAAAATTATAAAATCATATAATACACTATTACAAAGTCATTCTTAAGAAATACAACATTTATTGATCAAACTTTAATTCAATAAAAAATATAATTGAATATTAGTTGTAGTGTACTAGTCTTTAATATAATCCTCCACATAGTACAAACAACCTTCTCATGTTGAACTTGCATTTCTTGATCATATGACCGAGAAGACGAATCAACACTGTCAATTTTAGTCATTTGTTGATTAATTTGATTAGTAAATAGATTTGATAACAAATAATAAAATTGGTGAATATAAATGGTAAAGTAGAAATTGATTTGAAGTAATAATAAATTTTATAATTGTGAAAACAATCATTATATGAGATATAAATGATTTAAAAAGTAATGATATGAATTATAAATATTTTATTTACATATAAAATATCAGTAGATATAAATGTAGGGTTGCTTTTATAAAATATATACTTGTGGGTTAATTGCTGTATTTCAAAGATCTAAAATCGTGATTTTTGGAAAAATTGGAATTTCATCTCATGATATGAAATCGTGAGATGAAATCAACGTAAAATCGCATGTTCAAACGCTAATTTCATCTCATAATTTCATATCGCGATATGAAATCGCATGTCCAAACGCCTTGACAATTTGCTATATAAGTTAGTGGAAAGAAAAGGTTAAAGAGAGCAAATGGGAAAAAAAAAATTAAAACATGTTATAAGCTATTTCAATAACATATTAAATTCTTTAACAATGTTGATGATAGTGCGGAGCCAAAATGGTAAAAAAAATTTCCTTCAAAAAAAATAAACGGTATATCAAAAAAAAATTCAACCAAAATGGTAAAATCTCTCTTGAGGGAGCGATATCTTTAGTACAAAATTGACTCTGTTTACGCTGTTAAAAAAAAATAAAATTGCTGCCCCAACAACAATATCGTCAAAAAAATATTTATTTTTTGAAATTAAAATCGCAGCTTCAATAGCGATTTTATTAAATTTTTTATTTTTTAAAATATGATTTTACTCAAACTTTTTAAATTTTTTCTTTTATCAGTAGTACTTGAACAATAGGCAGTTGATACATGCAATTTTTTTAGGAATTTTTTTTGAACAATAGGCCAAAGTAAAGATAATTAAAAATTTAAAAAAATTGAGGAAAATCATGAGCAGCGATTTCATTTTACTTTTTTTAAAAAAAATCTTAAGGCGATTTTAATTTTTTATTTTTTTTATTTAAAAATAAATATTTTTTTGACAAAATTAAATGGGGTCAATTTTGTACTAAAGATATCGCTCCCCCGGGAGCAATTTTACCCTTTTGATTTAATTTTTTTTGATATACCGTTTATATTTTTTGAAGGAAAAAAGTTACCCTTTTGGCTCCGGACTCAAAAAATGTGTCTCCTCTAACAATTTAAACTTTTAGTTGAGATGATTACGCACTTCATTATGGTATCAAAGCAAGACCGATCTTACCCAATGTTGGACCCCCAAAATTAAAAATTACCCATGCACCCGATACTAAGCATTTGACGTAATGTGGAGTGTTAAAAAATGACAAAAGTCTTACATTGGTGGTTAGTGAGATGAGTGGACTCCACTTGGACAATACTTTTATTCTTGAATTAGCTTTTGGGATGTCGGTTAGATTCAAGACTTAATTTAACAAGATATTAACATCTTAATTAACGTGTCACAAATCTTGAAACTTATATTCGTTGAATATAGCATATATCTAGCATCTCTCCTAAAGGGTGATCCAGGATCTAGAGTCTCTGAGCGCCAAGTAGACTCATCGACTAAATCAAATTTACATTTGGTTCGAACTATTCGATCTATTTGTGGGTGGTGTGGCACCCCACCAACCTGAATAGATCCGCTCCTGATCTCTCCTATTTCTTCCAAATCTCATTTACTTTGCAAAAAATATAAATCACCTAAAATAGGGCCATTCCTCCGAATAGCCCATATTTGATTAAATAAATAACAAAACAAGCAAAAAAAAAAAAAAAAAAGAAACGTAAAAAAAAAAAAAAACCGTATTTGATTGACAAGAGATAATATCATAGATGATCACTAAATTATGAACTATTCTCTCAGAATGTTACTCAACTTTATTTTTTACTTCAAAAGTCATTCAACTTTGAACTTTTCTCTCACAAAATCACTCAACTTTGATTTTATGCAAAAATCACTCAACTATGAAAATTTTACTTACAAATTCAATTTATCTGTTTAGTTGATTTTTTCATTAAAATTTGTTAATATGCAATTTTTATTCAAAACCAAATTTTAAGAAGTAAAAATGTATCTATTTAAATTGTTTTAATCACCCAACCCACTAAAAAATATCTATTTAAATTATTTGGCCGTGTAGTGATTAATCAGCAGCACTTTGTAGTTTTTAAATTTAGGTATCTATTAATTGTCCCAAGACCGACGTGATACAGATTCTTAACAAAAAAAAACATATTACAATAACTAGAATTAACTCAACGGAATGAGGGATTTAATTTCTTAAAATGGTTTAATTACATATATTTTTATTTCTTAAAATTTTAATTTTAAATAAAAATTGCATATCAATAAAAAAATCAAGCAAATAGATAAAAATGACTTTGTAAGTAAAATTTTGATACTTGAGTTATCTTTCAAAAGAAAAATCCACATACTTGAAATTTGAATAACTTTTAGATTAAAAATCAAAATTGAATGAGGAGGAAAAAATCCATACTTAGTGATATATTATCTGTGATGGGCAAATATAGCTCAAGCGTTGAGCTGGACCTGAAATCCAATTTTTGATTCGGACAAAAGCTTATAAATTTGAAAAAAAAAAAAAAAATCTGCCCACAAAAGCTTAAAGAAGTGTTTCTCTGTTGAAGTACTTGGCCATTATACTACCACCAGCTCAAAATGAATAGCAGCCACATACCAACACTAACACACAAAAAATTCAGTATTGAAGGAGAAAAAATCTTTTGTCCCCTTGATTGAACCTTTAAATTCTACCTTGTGACCTAGTATAGCTTTTCGAGGATTTATAGGTTGTAATTTAATCAATGTCAACTTCTTGGGCCACTGTTGGAACTGAATGGTTGAATCCTGTAGGTACCAGATTAGCTCTGCTTGGAAGAAGTAATCATTTCAGTAAGTTTCCAATTTAACCCATCAATTTTGAAACTTGATTTGAAAAATGCGAACTTTTCTTGAAAAATTAAAAAGAAATGTTTTTTTCTTTTGGGTGAAGGGGGGAAATGCGATTTGAGTAGAAGGGGTTTTGCTTTTAATGGTATAGTTGCTGCTGGAGCTTCAGTTATGACCACTTCTGTAGTTGCTGAACCCTCTAAAGGTTAAGTCCACTACCTGTTTGTAACTTGGAATTTGCTTTATTATATGTGCTAGTGTGAGTTACTTGACAAGGGATTGATGATATAGGTTTGGAAAGATTACCATTTAAGCCAGAGGGGTACAACTATTGGACGTGGCGCGGCCACAAAATTCATTATGTAGTGGAAGGAGAAGGATTTCCAGTTGTTCTAATTCATGGATTTGGTGCTTCTGCCTTTCACTGGAGGTAATACCTAGATCTAGTGGTGATAGATTGAGATCAATTATCTGTATTAATAAATGAGTTGTGCAGAAAATCGTAATGCTACTGCTACTGGTGCAGTTTTACTTAGCCGGAAGCTACTGTTAACAATTGTACATTGTTCAAAAATCATTGTAATTTCGGCTTGAATGGGGTTTTGCAAGGATTTCAGATATTAACTTTAGTTATGGAATTGCAATCTTTATATGTTGTTCATACTTCTTTAACTATATCGATAAGTGTTTTGAAGACACACAATAAAGTTGTGGTTCTGTTGGGACTTGAATCTTTCTTCGCATTGTACTATTTCTTTTAAGCTCCTGAACTGTCTTTCTTACTTTCTTAGGTATAACATACCAGAACTGGCTAAAAAATACAAGGTTTATGCTCTGGATTTGATAGGATTTGGTTGGAGCGAGAAGGCACTAATAGACTATGATGCATTCATTTGGAGAGATCAGGTTGTCGACTTCTTGAAGGAAATTGTGAAAGAACCAGCAGTTTTAGTGGGAAACAGGTTAGCTCGTGCATTTAACAACTTATCATTTTAGTGAATATCCTGGATGTTGGAAATGCTTGTTTTCCTTTTGACCATCTACAGTATTTCTTATGCATATTGTTCAATTTACTTAAGTTACCAGTTTCAAATCATCTAATTTACTTTCTGGAAATAAAGGTTGTAAGTTAATTGAGGCGATCACCATTAATTGGTATCTAGGAATAAGGATGGATTAACCATTGTCCCTAAGATTCACATAGAGTGGCTTCAAAAGGTTTGGTAGCGATGAAAATTCTCTAATATCATGTCGAAATGTCTTAAATATATAATGCAAGAAATGTCTCATTACACATTGGTGGATTCGTAGCTTAAGAGAGCAGCTATCTTTGTAAATTTCTAAAAGATCATATCCTTAATCCTTTATCTAGTTATTTTTTCCTGATTTGCTAAGCCCACCCGCAACCCCACCTGCCCAAGGATACCAGTAGTTTTTACTACCATTTTTCCTCCTTGGTGACTTGAACCCCCAGCTGCATTGTTGGATGTGGAGGGTCTCTACAACTGGACCAACCCTTTCTTGCTCCGATGTCACTTCTTTTGTCCTGGCTGTTTTGCACTCATTCACTTTAGAATTTGTACCAATCTGTTTGAGCTCCTTTGGAAAAAGATAGAAATGCAGAATTTTCATTTACAGGCTGTTAGGAATGTCTAGAGAACGATATAATGACTTCCCAGAGATTTAGCATGTAATGAATCTGAATTAATTAGTTCTACATTATGTACCAATTATCACTACTTAATAATTGTGGTTTCTAAAGAATTACATCGCGCAATGATTCTAAATAAGTTAATTATTTATTTATGGATTACATTCAGATGATATAACAGATTAGCATCACTTTGATGTGGAACTAGCGAAGATACCAAAGTTTGAATTATCTGGTAAAATAAGTAACAGATAGCAGTAACATTTTATTTGCAAAAACAGTGTGTTAGTTATAAGTTCTTGGACTTTGAAATTGTTACGATTCATTTCCCTATTTTCTAGCTTGTTGCTACAGTTTAGCATATACTTGTAGTGATGAAATTGAATTTAAATGTGAATATGTTGTGTATTATATAACAGTCTTGGAGGATTTACTGCTTTGATAGCAGCAGCGTCACTCACTGATGAAGTCAAGGGAGTTACACTGTTGAATAGCGCAGGACAATTTGGGGATACCAACAGTGCAGCTGAAGGAACTGAAGAAACAGCCTTACAGAAATTTATTCTAAAGCCACTAAAGGAAAGCTTTCAACGAGTAGTCCTTGGATTAGTATTCTGGCAATCAAAGCAACCAGCTCGTATTGAATCTGTTCTGAAGAGTGTATGTTCCTTTTATAGCAAATCAAGTTTCTTTTCTTCCAATTTCTATATGGATTTCAAATTATTCGGCTTGTTTGCACCAGTATATGCATAACTGCTCTATCTTTTAGACATGTGTAAATCCGTGTGATGCATATCTTAGAATTGAACTGACAATCAGAAACAGTACTAACTTTTCTTAATGTCTTCCTAATATGGTACAACCTTTAGAGAAATGGATAAACAGGCAAAAGATCTTTTTCAATAATGTAGTTCATTCGTCCTTAATATTTAGGACTGACGTTCTTGTAGGTTCCAAGGTCCACCAGTACTGGTTTGCTTGACTCTTATGGATTGATCTCTCTTACCCAATTTCTTTATCTTTTTTCTCCTTTCAAGAGTTTAATGTTTATTCTTTTACTGAAATTTCTGTATATTTGTTTCAAGGTGTTGAATTGCAAAAGTTGGAGATTGTGTTCTTTATTTTGTCGTTCTAAAACCCTAATGCATTTTTCCAAAGGTTAAACCTTTTTTTCACATTCAAAGATGAATCTAATCACTGTCAAAACTCACTTGTGGAATTTGTCAAGTTGAATCTTCAAAGGTTCAATCAGATTGTTGACATTGTCTTCTTTTTATTTGTACTTAATGGCGTTCAAACTGTGGCAGAATGATGTCTTGAACGTCTGTTTGTTAATGGCATGATGCGTCAGAATGAATAACTGCTTATTTGCATCTAATTGCATTTTATTTGTTTACGTTTCCTGTACCATTCATTATCTTCAGTCGCTATTATCAAACAACTGACTTGCTTTAAGTGTTTTCACTTGAAGGTCTACATAAATTCTTCAAACGTGGACGATTATCTCATCGATTCAATTACTAGACCTGCAGCTGACCCAAATGCAGGGGAGGTTTATTACCGGTATGAAATACAGCTGTCTACAGTTTTGCTTCCATGTCTACTTAATACGGTTTGGAAAAGAAACAGTATTATTAAATTCACTCAAATAATTTGGATTATTCTAAAGTAACCTTATGAAGAAAATTTTCCTTCATTCTTATCAATTCATTTTCTCTTATAGCTCTGGCATACTCCCTCAATTCCATTCTTTTGTGATATTCTTCACTTTTTAGTTTGCTCCAAAAATATTGACGCCTTTCTATATGTAGAAACCATTTTAATTTTCAACTTCTCATTTTACTCTCAGTGACATACTTATATAACTACAGAGATGCCATAACATATTTTAGACCACAAGTCAAAAGTCTATTCTCTATAAACTCCGTTTCCCAGTCAACAACCTTACAATGTTTCCTTTGGAACTTAAAACCGAAATAACCAGGACTTTATAAGAAAATGCATAATTGGTCCATGTTCAAATACAAGGAGAAGGGAGAAACCCTCCTTATCATGTCATTTCAGCCTTATAATAGAGGGATAAAGCTTCATAATTATATGAAACATTAGACATACTTCCAACATCAGATATTTATGTAACGCAATTACTGGTATACCTCATCAGGACCAGGTTGCTCGGAAATAAGTTTATTTGCTTTACGTTTTTATTGAATAGATACCTTTGATTTTTTTGTTGAATTCCTGTTTTCTAGTTTAAGAAGCTTATCCAATGCCCTCTTCTTTTGCAATCTACAGATTGATGACACGATTCATTTCAAACCAGAGAAAGTATACACTTAACAATGTGTTGAGACAACTTTCTTGCCCATTGTTGTTGCTGTGGGGTGATCTAGACCCTTGGGTTGGTCCTGCCAAGGCCAGTCAGATTAAGGAGTTCTATCCAAACACAACCATTGTTAACCTGAAAGCAGGTCATTGTCCCCACGACGAAGTTCCAGAACTAGTGAATGAAGCTTTATTACATTGGTTGTCAGCCACGGTAACACCAGCGTCTTCTCTTGAAACAGTATCAGAAACTTAGCTTCAGTGTTACCTCTTACATATGCAGTCATTCATGTTGTAAAATATACTGTATAATCCTCCAACATACGATCTGATTCATTTTTATAGGATATTTTAGTGACATATGAGAGGTTGATTCGACCTGATAATGAAGCCAGCTTGATCCAAAGAGTTCCACATCTACTCTATATTGTATTTGTTTAATTGAATAGAAAGAAGAAAGTATGGAATTGCATTTGCATTTGATGCTGTTTTGCTTGTTTGTAGTTTAATTTGTTAAATGGAAGAGGTGAGAATACCAGGTTCTGTACCCGCATTTTGTTTCTGAAGGAGATAGCATAGAAACAAAGTGCACAAATCAAATTATCTCATTTGCCAGAAGTACGCGAGGTGATTTCATCTCATCTGCATAAGTTTTTGGGAACAAAGTTGCTCGATATTTATGTTGGAGAATGATATTAAGTTTTGGTGAAGTAATCTGTGTAGGCGGATCTAAACACCACCATTACAAAAGGAATTGCCAAAGTAACTAGAAGATGTAGAACTCAGGTTATGGCTAATATGCCTATAAAGTTGAACCGATAAATAAGTAACTCAATTTTTCTATTGTAAAGCTTAAATTAGCAGTAAGTTGTAATCATGAGATTCATATAGCAAATGAACACGTCTGGATAGGCCTGATAAGCGGTAAGCAGAGGTGGATATAGATATAAATTATGATGCACGTGAACTCATGATCTTTCTACAAAACTTAGTATTTTATGTGCATATCTCTTAGAATTGATCTAATATAACATGCTGATCCGTGTGCTCCAAAAAAGAGTTGAATGATTCACTTGATTGAATGCTAAGTTATTTACTCAAAGGAACAAAAATCAATTATCACGTATAAATACTTTTTTTCAATAACCTTAATTCTCTATTTTGAAGGGAAAGGTAAATTCCTCTTGAAAAAGGACAACCTTGATATAAAGGGAGCATCACTCAATGAGATTTCTCTTGTTATTGGACAACAAAGTATATATGTCATGTAATAAAAGTATTAACTCTTCTATCTTGATCTTCGTAATCATTTTTTTCTTCATTTGTTTCATTCCATTCTATTTTTATACAAATTTTATGACCTTAAAAAATTCAAATTTATTAATGGTTAAACTTTGATGTGAATCTGTTTTTATCAAACAAATTCTTCAATCATTACTCTAATTATTTTATGTATTACTGATATACAATGTTAAAGTATATCATTCATACAAATAATTATCACTTAATCATAATTAAGCGTGTATTTTCACTTTAATTTTTAGTATCCACGATTGAAAATTAATTGATAATACTATATACCATGTCTCGTATAGAGTATCTGAAAGCAAACAAATGCAAACATGCCTTATTTTACATCTCATTCGAGGCTAATTCGAATAGACAATACTAAATCAATAAAATATTGAAGTTAAATTATTTAATTTGGGATAAACATAATATACAAATAAGGATCCATTTCACCGCAAAATTGTTTAGCTTTTTTCAAAAAATTTCACTTTATTTGAAAGTCAACATTTGGCCATGAAAAATTTCAGAATTTGGCAAACACCAAATACCATGTTTTCAATAAATATAACCTATTTAAATTATATTTTATATTTAAATCAAATTTCGTGTTTTTTCTTCAAAAAGTACATTCAAATAACCAAATATTATTTGCAAAAAATTATGACCAAACACAACTCCTACTTTAAATTTTTAAATAGAGTATATTACTTTTTGTAATAATATATAGTAACTCATATTTGAAATTTAATATATGATATTTTATAACTATTTATTTTAAGTTATTAATATTTTATAATAGATTTGATTGTATATTTCATATTCAAATAAATTAACGAAGTTGAGAGTGAATTTGTTAGTTTTTTTAAAAAAATTGAGGAGTATAAAATCTACTTGAAAAAACACATTCAATACTTAGCAAAAAAAAAAAAAAAACATAATCAAACACAACTCTAAATAAAAGCTATAATAAATTATTTAAACAGATAGAAAAGGTTCGTCCGATTCAACTCATTCCATTTTCTTCTTCAAATAGTGTTGGAGCTAAATTAACTGAACAATCCCTTTCTCTGCAGAATCATATTTTCAGGAAGATGGGTACGCTGGGGAAAGCAATCTACACAGTCGGATTCTGGATCCGGGAAACGGGTCAAGCCATTGATCGTTTGGGCTGCCGCCTCCAAGGAAACTACTACTTCCATGAACAACGTACGTATACTCTATCCTCTTCATCTCCTTTGAAATTTTAGGTTTACGAATACTGGTATTTGGTAATGATTCTATCTCACATCAGTGTTTGCCGGCAAAGCATTTTAATTAATTTCACAATCCCTAATTTGCCTGAAAATTTATAAAATTGGGACAAAATTAGTGTGGAATAATGATTATAGAGCATTCATGTAGCTGACCCAGCTGTTTTATCCTCATATTTGGAATAAAATGGGTGAGAATTAACAAGTGGAGTGAAATGAAATGTTTTTTTTGTTTTTTGTTTGAAATGTAGTTGATCCATTGATTGTCTATGTGATTGAGTGTTGTTTAAATACTGAGCTATTAGTCGCTTTGCTTATGATTGAATATTGAAGATGATAGCAAATAATCAAAGGAGCTAGTAACATTTTGAGGTTTTATTCAGCTGGAGAAAGCTTCAATTTGATTACCGTTCCACTTATTTGTCTTGAGGTTATGAATGCCTTTGAAAAACTGAAAGGTGGATCTCTGTTTTTTTATTTCACTAGTGTAACTTTTATTTCCTGAGTAGGTGGGTAATGTTGGGAACAGATGAAGAATGGAGATTCTTTCTTTCAGAAGAAATGTTGTCATACTAACATATAATGTGACTACCTCTCTGAGTAAATTCTACTTTAGGCAAACACTAGAAAGTAGAATGGCATGAAAGATGAAGAGTCCTTGCTTGTAAAATGACAAGGAGTAAATTATCTCACTTTCTTATTCATGTTAAATCTGATAAGAGTACTTGTATTATTTACATATACTAGGATACCGCCTAACAACACCCATGCATTTTAAATAGCTAAAAAGAAAGTCAAATCCTAGAACCATTGTGATCGTCGTATTTCAGGGCAATCTAAATGTTGAACTAGTAAATTGAATTAAAAAAATTGGTTTCTTAACCTAGTCAGTCATGAGATCAATGTCGTAGGTGGATTTTGTTGAAAAACTTGAGTTTAATTATCCAACAACATATCCCATATGTGAGGTTTGAGAGGGTAGAGTATATGCATAACTTACCCCTACCTCTTGGAGGTAGAGAGTCTATTTACGAGAGACTCCCGATTCAGATAACACATATTGAAGACATAAAAAAATACTAGAGGAAGCATTACATAGCATTTATGAAAAAGGAACAATAACAAAATAATGTGATAACCAAAGCAAAAGAAACAATCAGTAGTAACAGAAATCGAGGGATAAGAAACTACATGAATACAGTTGGTATTAAATGAGAAACTACGGAGCACCCAACTACGACCAAGCTTATCCCGCAGTATAGTGAGACAATGCTCAGTACCTACTAGCCTTCTATTCTAATATGAGACCTCCACATCCTCCTATCAATTATTTAAAATTTGCAATTCTACTTTCCAGTTTTTGCCTAAAGTTTCTCAAGGGGATAATTTTACTGTTAAAGAAACAGATGATAATTCTGTGATACTGGATTTATTTTAGTTCTGGAGAAGAAAAGGTGTCCTGTATTGAAGTTGGAAATATTTTCTTATCTGTTATATGTATAGACTAGATAGATATATTTATGCTATTAGAGTAATGACTCTGAAGACTGCTGATGAAATGCAAGTACTTGTGGCAAAATTATGCTGATATCTATCTCCCCACATGTCTATGGTTTACTGGCTTGTTATTGTTGGTAGATTCTCCCAACTGCAAAATTTGGATTTTCCGTAGTTCAACACCATAAGACTTTCAGACTCCGTGCTACTTTATTGCATAAGTCACTCAGGCTAACTGTGTGAAATTATTCTTGTATATACATATATTTTTTTCAAATAGAAAGAAGCTACTGGTAGTGGTTTGGCATCTTTGGTTGTAATCTTGAACATTCATTGCTTCTTTTGTCTGAAGAGTCTGGTGACAAATGATATTTTGCTGGATTGGTCATATTTGAAATAATATGCTCACAATCAACAAGTTTTCCATCTGATTCCTTCATTCTATATGTATGTTTTTGCATTATAAATGTAATACATCTAGGAATTATTTCCTTTACTACAATATTCTTCGCTTTTGGTCAAAGAATTTGTTTTTCATTTTAAGTTTGAATATTTGTTTGTCAATGTGCTGCAAAGCACATATGCTACACTCCTGCATCTTTTGACATTTTCCATTTGTACTTCCTTATTCCAGTGTCAAGGCATAGAACTCTTATGAACTTGTTCAACAAAGCACCAATGGTTGATAAAGATGCTTTTGTTGCCCCAAGTGCATCTCTAATTGGTGATGTTCATGTCGGACGTAATGCTTCTATTTGGTATGGATGTGTTCTACGAGGTATGTTCTGCTTCCCATAATATGATAATGTATCTGTATATGTGCTAAAATATTCTAGTAAAATTAATTGTCTGGACAAAGCTGTTGCTGCATATGGCAGAAACCTTCTTTATGTTGTATCTCCCAGAGATGCGTTTAAATCATACCTATTGATTTTGAAACATAAAAATTGTCAACACTGTATGTATCCTAGAGACATTGAAGTAGGGGTGAGGCAGTGAGCCAAAATCCCATCTTGTCTGATGAAAAGCTTATATGTTTCTTGAATATATGACGGAGGGTAGACATTTGGAATATAGCTTCTTATTTGATAATTCAGAATTAGTTTTATGCGGTTCTCAAGCTTTGTTATTGAAGCAATCATTTGTCTTGTACAAGTTCTCACTTTAGCAGGTGGCATTTCAATGATTTCATCACTGTACTAGGCTTAACTCACAAGAGATTGTTTATTCCTCTTAATTCATCGTTAATCTTGTTCTTCCAAAGTTCGGATATTTATGTTAGTCTTTTTTATGACCGAATGATTTATTAGAAAAACATTCACTGAATGCAACCGTATACGTCCAGTGAGACTAGACTACTAACTTTAACCCTCAACCAGCCCCCCTTACTACATCAATCATAATCCAATCCACCACCTGACAAACAAAACAGAACAGTAAGCAAAACCTGTTATCTCAATTCAATTTAATTCTCCATTGACCTTTATTCTGTTGTTAAAGCTACATCATTACCTCTAAGTCTGCACCCTTGTTTGTTGCTTCCCTGTTTCCTATTCAGAAAATTTCCTATATTACTTGGTTCACATCTTAACCCCCTTCAACGTTGAGTTCTTTTGGTTTTTTCTAGTTTGACCAAAAATCCTTAAAGGTTCTGAATTCCTAAAATTCTGCTATTCCAAAACTGAAGTTACCCCATTAACTTCTTATTCCACTTTTAGTTTTTATGATTGTACATTTTCATCAATTACTTGCAATTCATTATCAGCTATCTGTTCTCCATTGCCATATTTTTACCCATTATGCTCGTTACTTCTGCTTCATGATCTTGACCATGTTGGCTGTCCATCTCTTGTTCACTGTTAAGACTCCTTTCTTGAAGAGTGTCCTCCCCATATTTCAGAGTATCCTCTTCAAAATCAATAGATTTCCTTTTCACTAGAATGTTACTTGTCTCTGTTAATGCCCCAGTGTCAGAGGCGCCTTCTCTGATTTTCCTCATCAAGAATCTTTCCTTCTGTAACAAAAATCATTGTGGCGTATTATTTTCCATCAAAAGAATAAAAATGAAGAAGAAGAAGAGATTGGAACAAGCTTCAGGTGCCAATATAAACCTGACATGTTTAGTAAATAGTTACCTGTTGACGTCTCTTCTCCCCGTTTTACTTTAATCAAGAGTGTCTATGTCATCTCTACCATTTTAGCTGCTTTGTTCGCGGTTGTATATTCATTCAACTCACTCAGCCTTTTTTTGATGCTACCCCTCCTTACAATTATTTTGATTTTGCTGGGCATCACGAAATGCCACTACCACTCGATAGCAGAGGCGGAGCCAAGGTTAGGAGTTTGGGGTTCTAAATCAATTTTGTTTGGGGGTTCACATGTTAATATACATATATTTATTTAATTTTCTAATACAAATATAGGGTCTATGAAAAAGCTAGTGGGTTCGTCCGAACCCATGAACCCCACCTAGCTCCGCCTCTGCTCGATAGGTTGGATTTGATGTTCAAATGCAGTGGCAGACTAGCACAGCAGTGTTCTATTCTTTTATTCAATGACATGTAGGTGTGGCCTTCAAATTGTTGGGCTAGAGCATCTTTCAAGACATGAGTTAAACTGAATGGGCATTTGTTTGTCATGAAAGAACAATCTTGCTCTTAGGGAAATTTTTTTTGATGCTCTTCCATGGGTCGTCACTCTATTGGGTTTGGATTTAAAGTCTTAACCATCCTTATGTTGTGTCTCCCAATGTTACATTCTTTCTTGTCCGAAAACCGAGCACCTCTAGCAACAACACATCTCTCTGAAATTGCCACTGACTCCATCTCAAATTGAATGAAGTAGCAATTTTAGTCATCAACTGCTTGCTGGGATAGCTTTTTTCCCTATGACAACATGTTGCTTGTCCCAGCCATTGTATTCCTTCACTTTGTTGGAAGTTCCCTTCACTCTGTTTGATCAAAGACTGCTTTGCTTTTGCAAGTGACCCCATATCATCAACAAATTGCTTGATGCTTTATTCCAAATACTTTCTTATTCTGCATCCCGATCATTTTCGGATATTTGAACAAATTGCTGGTTCATTACCTGTCAGCTTCAACCACACAGAAACTCCCTCTATGTTTTATGCTTGACCGACCTCTATCTCAGTGTTCTGTCGGGGTAGTGTTATTTATCTAGTTCTCGAAGTTCTCAAATGGTCGGAGACCTTTGTGGCTTCATCTGTCATCCGTGAGAGCACTATAAAAATAATTATCCTCCTTGTACACAGGTCCATGAATTTGGAAAGCTTCCCTCTCAATCTAGTGAAGATGTGGAAATATACTATCATATCCGGTTAGCCATAATATATATGTCTGTTGAGGGTCTTTCTGTCTTTATTTTTAAGACAGGTGAAAGTGGGATTGAGGTGAACATCTGTTTATATAGTTAAGCTAGCCAGGCCTTCCATAGGAATCTGGAGTCACAATAAGTGTTTTGCTAGATGTTTAGTTAAACAAGCCTTCTCTAGGAATCTGGAGGTACAATCAGGGGCGGATCTAAGGGTACGGGTGGGAGTGCCATGGCACCCAGTGATTTCAGAAAAATTGTTGTCTATATATATGTATATATGTATCAGATGCTAATATATATTAACTTTGCCACCCACTAAATGAAATGATAAATGGCTCAATTGGTAAAGGGCATGATATGCCACACTTGCAATGCAAGTTCGAACCTCACTACTAGCATTGTTTTTTTTGCATGGTTTGTGCGTAGTGAAGCTTCTTTTTTTTGTTTTCTTTTCTTTTTTGCCTTTTTTTTTTATTAATGTGTGAAGGGCTTTAGTTTTTTTTTGTTCCATTCATTCTTATTTATTTATTATACTTTATTAATTTCAAATTGACTCCTTTTCAGCGTAGTTAATTCTTAATTTTTTTAACTTTCACTTTCACTAATTATTAATCTCTTGATATGAGTGTCGCGTGTTTATTCTTTATCAGTTAGTGAATACTGAATTATCAATATCACATAAATATTATTAAGGATGTATTTAAATAGTAATTTTGGAAAAATATAAGTTTTAAAAATGATGAATATTATTACTAGAGTTCTTTCAATTTAACGATCTTCACCAACATTCTTGCTAATTAGTAAGATGACTAGGTTGAAACTACAATTTTATTCTCTCTACAATATATCTGCAACAACACATAAAGTCAATGGAATATGAATATATTAAGTTAACTATATAAGATGGTTTATACAAGCTCAAATTTTAATTTGAAAAATATTTATTTTTCCTCAAAGTCCAAGTGAATAAGGCCTTTAATTCCTAAAAAAAAAAATGAATTGTTTAGTTATCTCTCATCACAGAATATCTAAAAGAAAATATTACTAACATGCATGTTTGATCGATTTGTTTATAAAAATCGAAAAAGATAATAACCCGAATTGTAACCCAAAATTAAAGCATCCGACCCATTCATCTTACTTGAACTATGTGGCACTCAGAACTTCCAAATCCTAGATCCGCCTCTGGGTACAATAAGTGCTTTGTAGATGATTAGTCTTTTTCTTGCTCTTTCATTCTTTTGACTTCGAGCAAAGTGGAAGGGAGGTCAAACTATCCTGAAAGAAATATTGATTTTAATTTTCAAGTAGAGTATTTTTCTTGATGGAAGCAAGGGGTGCACCTTTTGTATTGGGCAATACAATAAGAAGCAACAATAGTTTAGACAATTCTCGGTTCGCCAAAAGATGACAAGCCCTGTTGACATAGGAGCATTTCAGAATAACAGTTAGCATGACAGGATGTCGTAACTTCTGCTCTTGTAACTTTTTTTTTCAATTTTTATTTTTGTATGGTATTGGCTTGAGATGAGTTTAATGGAGAATTATGATCAGTGAGGGAATATTTATTACTGAGGCGTTGTCGTTATTTACATCTTCTCTTGTGTTGCTAATTTTTTATTACAACACCCATAATGCCAGTTTATCTTTGGATTTCCCTTTCTAAATGCCAAATATTCCAAGTCCCAGGGGATTGTTTGAGTTTGGATCAGTTTAAATTGATAGGCTGTACTTTTGGTTGAATTCGTTTGTATTGAACAAGTGGTGTTTGGTTTATATACAACTGCTATTACTTATACGTCTCAATTCCAATCTAGTTGGGTTCAGCTATATAAATCCTCACTATCCATGTCGCTCCAATTCAAAGCTGTTTCATACCATTATTGGAAAAAATTAGGTTCCTTATATTAGTGTTTGATTTAAATATATTAAAAAATATTATTTGTGAACTGTAAATGAACATAGATGCAAAAGTGATTATTTCTTTAACTATACTAAGAATCCCTTTACCACATTAGTAGAATTAAGTATGTTTACTTTGGATTCACTCAAAGTTGGAATTTTCTAAAGACCCTATACAATACTGAAGGCCCAATCATTCAATGGCCAGATTTTCACTATAATCTCACAAAACATCTTTTAACCTCCCAAGCACCTCCTCAAATCTCTCTTACTGTCTAAATATCAATCCACTATTGTGCGGGATGACCAGAATTTAAACGTACTTTAATTTATACTAACACATTGAATCGAGTATACAATGTTTTGGTAGTGCTGTTAGAAGATGATGTCTCATGTTCAATACATGTTGCCACAAATTTTGATTGATGAATATCCTCTCATACCTGGAAATATTTTATAAGTTTTTATCCCTTCTTGAATCTTGATTTGTTAGGAACTTCCTGTTTCTGCCATATTGTCTTTTAGTCAATTCTAGCTCCTTAAGGGCAAGGCGATAGAACTCTGTTTTGGGTTGTAATTGCTAATCTTTTAACAGGATATGGCTTCAGTCAAAATTTGATTGCATGTTGTTTTCTTTAGTTTATTTTCAAGTTCACTTGATTGGTTCTAATTAGTAAATAATATGCTATCTCATTTGTAAACAAAACAAAACTTTTCGTAGTTTTTGATGTCTGTGATTAAACTTCACCAGATATGTGTTATCTTGCCATGTGTGTATGTTTGAGAAGTGTGAGGAATATGGTGATCTTCTTGTACCCAATATTTTTCTTTTTAGTTTGGTTGTTCTTGCTCGATGTGAAATATTCCATGCAGGTGACGTGAACAGTATTAGTATTGGAGCCGGAAGCAATATCCAGGACAATTCTCTTGTTCATGTAGCCAAATCAAATCTAAGTGGAAAGGTTTTGCCAACAATTATTGGCAACAATGTTACTGTAGGTGAGAACTATTTGGCAAAGCTGTCAATATTTGCAATAACCTTTGTGGTTAACTTTTAAATCTAACTTTGAAGGTCATAGTGCTGTCTTACATGGATGTACTGTTGAAGATGAGGCATTTGTTGGTATGGGTGCAACTCTGCTTGATGGAGCTGTTGTGGAGAAAAATGCAATGGTTGCGGCTGGTGCCCTTGTCAGGCAGAATACGAGGATTCCTTGTGGAGAGGTTTGTGGTAACCTCATTTTTAAGCTATTCATTTTGCCATCATCTTAGGTATCATACAGAACACACATCTGAGTTTTGACTCTGGCATGGTTATTAACCTAAAGATACATTTGTTTCTTGTACATTTCGATGCTAGTTGCTATGTCATGCAATAGGTTTCTTAATTATCAACTAAGAAAAGGTCTCATAATTTTTATATTCATAAACATGTGAAGTTGTGGCTTTGATAACTTGACTTAGGATATGGATATAAAGAAATTCCCGGGTAAAATCCTTTTTGAGGTTAATTTGCCACCTTTCTACCTTGCCAGCATAGTGCACTTCCATTTTTTGGGATGAAAAACTATGGAAGACAATTGATTACGTTTAGCTTGCTCATAAATGTTGTTTTGGTGTGTGCTTTTTCATAAACAGGTCTGGGGAGGAAATCCAGCTAGGTTTCTGAGGAAGCTCACACAAGAAGAAATTGCTTTTATCTCGGAGTCAGCAGCCAACTATTCTAATTTAGCACAGGTCCATGCTGGTGAAAATGCAAAAAGCTTTGATGCGATTGAATTTGAGAAGGCGTTGCGGAAGAAATTTGCTCGCAAAGACGAGGAGTATGATTCTATGCTGGGTATTGTCCGTGAAACACCTCCCAAGCTTGTCCTGCCTGATAATATCCAGGCACCAAATGCCATTTAAGTGTGGATCCAAGTTGATTATCCCTTGGGTTTTGTGGTGTTAGCCAATTTCTTTTTTCATTGGGCTTATCAAACAAGAAAATACTTACGTTTCATTCTCAGTAATTAAGGTCAGGCCGAGACATCAAATACTTAATCCAGGTTTGGAGCTCTTGCATTTCCTGTGCTGATCCTGTTTCCAGTCAGAAGCTTCGATTGTGGATCAAGTACCAATTGTACCGTAGAGAAAATTGGTTTTTTTTTTTCTTCTAATAATCAATTTGAAGCCATCAGAGTTTTCTTGTCAATCTCATTTTTCCTCATGAATAAATATTGGTTCCTTTTTCTTATAAGCAAAAGGTTTAAGCAGGCAGTCCCATGTACCCTGTTGCACATATAGTAATATACTGAATACTGCAGATTGGGAAAGTTGGCTTCTGCTTCGATTTGCCTTTTTTGGTGTGTTAGTGTGTATTCTGCCTAGTGCCATGTGGTTATATTTCTTGCACTATGCTAAATTGCTACTTCCTCCATTTCATAAAGAGTGACCTGGTTTGACTTGGCACAAAGTTTTAGAAAATAAAGAAGACTTTTGAATCTTGTGATCCTAAATTAAAGTTAAGTTAAATGTACTCAATTGTCCTTCAATCTTGTGGCTTTAAACATGTCACGTGGAAAGCTGAAATTAAAATGTTACCAAAAAAGAAAAGAGGTCATTCTTTTTTAAACAAACTAAAAAAGAAAGGAGGTCATTCTTTTTTAAACGGAGGGAACGTTGGGAAATAATTAGAAAACATTAAAACTAAAGTGACATGACTTGGATCTGGTAAGAGAAGAAATTTCATATTCTTGATTTCATCTTCCTTTTGTAAATCTTTTTCATGCTTGTGTCCTTCGTTTGCCAAGAAGTCTGGCGCATTGGTTTGCTTCCCTATAGTTATATATATGCTTAATTGTAGTCTTGGTAGCTTCCAACAAATATTTGAAATTTCCAGTAATATCTCCCAGGGGATGACTTACAATAGCCTCTTCATTGATAAAGTTGACGGCAAGTAGACAATCTGTTTTCATTTCTAGTTCTTTGTATCCCATTTCTTTTGTTAAATACTTTTTCCAGGGCAACAAATTGATTAATGTTACATGCATGTACCAAAAACTGCTCCTCTAGGATAGTACTAGTACTAGAAAATGAAGTGGTGACCTATCTTGGCTTCTCTTTGTTTCCTTTTCTCTTCCCCTTGTTTTAGATTTTGTCTGATACCTGCATTGGAGCTTGACTATTTCAAATTCGCGCCACGTAGGGCTCCATTCGGAGGAAGGAGGGACCACACCAGTTGGTGGTTCTCCTTGTTTTAGTTAAGTGTATGCATTTGAATAAATTGTCAAGAAACTTCAGCAATTCGTACATAAACGTGGATATGTACGTGTTTGTTAGGTCAAATATATACATCCTGACTCCATTATTTAATACTAGCCAGAACCAGGCAGATATAGTTTTCAGTCTAGAAACTCTACTTGGTAGAATTTGCTTGGATTGGAAATAAAGTTCGTCCTATTTTGTGCATTATTCTGAATGACATGGCATAAGTTATGTTTAAAACGCATTTTGGAGAGAATCAGTTAGCTCTGGTTGTGAGTGGTTATAGTTTATGAGAATTGATATAATCAGTTTTAACTTGTTTGAAATTAAGGTACAACATTATTATACAACGTTATGACAATTGTAGATAAAATTCATCCTTGAAGAATTTCCTAATACTTTCTTCCGAGTTATATAATGGGGCCGGTATCCTTGGCAACATCCCTTTCGAATTTTCAGAACCATGACTCACCCCCCCCCCTCCCCGCCCCCCACAGCAGTGGGTTGGGGAGCAGGGGCGGACCTACAACTTTAAAGAACTTTAATGGGTTTGAGCTTAGATATATGCATTTGGGATACATACCGAGGTAAATTAAGCGTAATTTATTTCAGATACACTGTATCATACTATCATTCAAGCATGACTCAAATGTAATTGGATATAATGATGAGTCCGGAACCAAAAGGCACAATTTTTTTCAAAAATTCTAAAAGGGCAATTAAATTATTTATCAAACCAAAAGGATAACAAATTTTAATAGCGTTTACATCACGATTTCCGTCGCAAAGCGCAAAAACTCATGCGCCTTACAAGGTGCAGCAGCTTTTAGCCTTGTAAGGCTCAGCCGCCTTGAGCCTGCGGTTTGCAGGCTTTTTTTAAAAAAAAAAAAAATTGGTTTTATTTTCTTGAGCTGTTATTAATTTCTTCATGATTTTATTCTTATTTTAAATTAAACTAAGTATACACCACAAATTCAATGAGTTTTGCAGGCTTTTTTTTTTTATTTTTAAAAAGTTCGTTTTGTGAATTGAGTATGTAATTCTCATTTTTTGACTTTTTCCAGTAGTGATATAGTTCGTGACATGGAACGTGGAATACATAAAAATTACCTACTATATAAGATAGCATTTCAATTTTTAAAATACTCAAGTCTAAAGAAAATGAACATCAAGGGGACCCTAGTGGTTAAACAAGTTGCTGTAATTAGTGGTTGAATCTTTTCCAATATATGAATAAACAAAAAATATGTTGTTTAATCTTGTGGACCCTAGTTTTTTTTTTTTTAAAAAAAAGAAAAACCTGCAAAACGCGTGGTGTATACTTAGTTTAATTTAAAATAAGAATAAAATCAGTGAAGAAATTAATAACAAACTCAAGAAAATAATTTTTTTTTTTAAATAGCCTGCAAAGAGTAGACAGCCTTGCGCCTTGTAAGGCTCAAGGCTGCTGAGCCTTACAAGGCTAAAAGTTGATGCGCCTTGTAAGGCTCATGCGTTTCTGCGCCTTGCGGCGGAAACACTGATTTAAACGCTGTTAAAATTTGTTGTCCTTTTGATTTGATAAATAATTTAGTTGTCCTTTTGGAATTTTCAAAAAATTTGTTGCCCTTTTGGTTCCGAACTCATACAATGATACTCTCATTTGCCTATCTCCTATCTTACTTGTCTTTCTTCTCTCTAGCTCACTTATCTTCCTATGTATC
Source organism: Solanum pinnatisectum (assembly GCA_035578085.1). Lineage (NCBI taxonomy): Eukaryota > Viridiplantae > Streptophyta > Magnoliopsida > Solanales > Solanaceae > Solanum > Solanum pinnatisectum. The sequence goes on along the minus strand of CM069077.1, from coordinate 17,587,219 downwards.
AGTATTTTAGAATGTATATGAATTTCATAAATTTTATGTATTTGTATGTATGTATGTGTCTCTCTCTATATATATATATAAATAAAAGACAAACTACTCTCTGATATCTTTGATATCAATTTCAACTTATGTATCCCACATCAATATCATCAGTATATTCATGCATAGAGCCGGGGGGGGGGGGGGTGATAGAGCAGAAAGAGGAGGGGAGAGAGGGAGAAGTGAGAAACCGAGATAAAAGCGCGGTTTTGGTTGGGGGGGGGGGGGGATGAGTGATTAAAAAATAGGCATACATTTATATTTTCTCATTGAAATAGCTATACAGTTATATTTATTTACAAATCACGATCTTAAAATTTTGAATTTGCCACTATGAATGTAGAGGGCAGCTTCATAAGAGCAATAAATCACGGTGCTCAATTGAGGGTATCATATTTAGACCAAAAAGGGCATTCCTTTATTAGCATAAGAATATTAAAGTTGGTGTTGGACACATGCTCATCAGTCCAATGTTCCCACCTAAGTCTATCATATTTCCCATAATATAGGATAATGTTTTTGGACGGTTTGAACTTTTCAGTACTTGAAAACAATATTTTATCTTTTTATACACCAAAACCCTCAAATTTATGTAAGACCAACTATATTAATTAACTACCCATGAAAGAAAAGTTTGGAAAAGATCTAGAGAGCTTCTATATTTGCTCTTCTAGGTTCTTTTTGACATAATGCATTTTCTTATATTTAACTCTTTTTAGTTTTTATATTATAAAGATAATGTTCATTAAAAATTAAGTATGAAATACTTTACCTTCTAATTTTAAATTCAAAATCTCTTATTAGAAGTTTTGTGTCTTTTGCTGATGTGCTCCTCTTTTTTAAAATGCTTCTTTTTATTTGTTTCTTACCCTAATTGTGATATTTATTGTAAGGGCAATTAATTTGGTATTTATAGCGAAAAGATAAAACACTTTCTATTAAAAATAGCGTTAGCAAAGCTTGAATTTGTGATTTAAGAATAAAATAATACTGTAATTTTTAGTACGTAGTGCTCTTCTAGATCTTTATTATTTTTCAATGAAGCTTAACGTGGCAATTTTGTGTTGAAAGGTGGCAAAAATGTGGGGTCAGGTATTAACTTTTTACGTAAAAAATTCAATCCACGTGGCTAATTGCTTAATAACTTGATGCGGACGTTACAATACCAAATGTTTTTCATCGGCGACAGTTACGGTGGTAAAGTGGCGGATTCAGAATTTTTTAAGATTCGAAATAAAATATTTAGCATTTGAGATTCCAATTTGGAATTTAAGATGAATCTTGAATTTCGCAATCACTAAATTAATTTCTATACATAAAAAAATTGAAAAACACCTTAGCTATATCTTATAATTTTTTTATGGAGATTTAGATAAACCCCTCGATATCTCCATTTGTTGGAGGTAAATAATTTGTATTTGTTGCACCTATAAAGAATAAAAGAAGAACGTAATGTGTTTTTTTTTATAAAAAGATCCATCGCTTTAACTCTTTAGTCAAATTTTTGGATTTGTTTTAAAAGAGAAGTTGAATACATCATAACAATATATAAATAAATAAATGTTAATTAAATTGCAATTTTTCAGTTTTTAGTCCTTGTGAAATAGCAAAAATATGGTTTTGTCAATTATAAAATTAGCATTACTGTTTATCCTAAAAATTGTTAAATTTATCTATTGTCAATGGTTTTACTGTAGATAAGGTTGTCGATTCATAGCTATACCGACTTACCATGTTTGGTTTTAAAAGAATAAATTGAATTTCTACTTTATCCAATAAATTTCAATTAAAATTTGACGAGTTGGGGATTTTACATTTTTTTTTCTTTTTAATTGTAATTTGTAATAATTGACGGTGTATTTTCTTTCACAAAATAGTAGGAGATACCAAGTATGTTTGACCTAGAGGGAGTTGCAATAACTTTTTATTTTTAATTTTAAAATTATAAATTTAAATAAATAAGGTAAAAAATAAAATATAGCAAACAAAAAAATCATGCTCCTCGGTGGGAATTTAAAGTTGGTGTTGGGACACATAAGTCATCAGTCGAGAGGATAATGTTTTTGGTCGGTTTGAGGTTTTTTCAACTGTTAAGACCAACTAACTTAACCGAAAAGTTTGTAAAAGTAGATTAAAAAATAACTACTTTCTTCGTCTATTTTTAATTGTCATGATTTTTTTTTAGAGTCCAATGATAAAAACTTTGACTAATATTTAACGATGTATTTTTTCATCATGTTGATATGCAAAATATTGCAAGTTATAGTACTTTTTGTATAGTTTCTGAATATCTAAATTTTTTTGTTTAAAATATTAAATTAATGTAATCTAATTTAACTTAAAAATTAATCAAATTGACTTTCGCAAAAGTGCTGACGATTAAGTGTGGACGTTACATTGTTAATTTGGTCAAACACGATTACGTTAATCAATACTCAAATACTGCATCATCAAATGATATTTGGTGGGCGACAATTATGTTAATCAAATACTTTTATGGTGAGTAAATATTTTTTTTTGTATATTTATTATTGTAAGCTAAAATAAGTAGAATTTGTATTCGTAAAATTTGATCTTAATTTATTTTACCTCTTTAGTTGATTTTAGATATTTCTAAAAGAAAAAAAAACATGGAATATATGACACAACGAAATAAATGGTATGTAAATGAGTTGTCCCCTTCGATGTAACAAGATTCTTAATTCGAATTAAACTACATTAATATTTTTATGTTTATTAAGCACGCGACAAAACGAATTTTAAATTGTCAACATTATTGATTATTCAGAAAATCGCTTATTTCAATATTATAATATCAATATTACTTAAAATAAGTGTACACTCCAATATCAAGATATCTATGATCATCTTACATGACTCGACAATCAATGCAATGCATGTGTCGACAGACTAACTAAATGAAATGAGTGTTTTTATTCTTTTTTTTCTTGTACAAAAATGATATACTTTGGACTATTTCTTGAACTATATTATTATCAGAAATGGACTAGTAAGAGTACAAGCTTAACATAATTAAAGAGTAATTAAGTGATTAAATCATTAATAATCAAGCTAAATGTGTGAATATTCACAAATAAAGAGATCAAAATGCATTTTTCATTTAATTAAAGGTCATATAGTTAGTTAAATCATACAAAACTATAACTATATCTTTTCTAAAATTGAGGGATCAAAAAATGTTATTAAGTTTTTTTTTTTTATTATTTTATATAGATTAAATTCAACAACAAAAATTGAGGTCGTCATGCAGAAACTTTGAGACATGTGGCTAGCTAAATTTTTGAGGACTTTGGCTCAAATGTTGCATCACCAAGTATCGTTAGGTCGGTAATAATTATGTTAGTCAAATATTTCAAATATTGCATTTTGAAGTCGGGCATTTGATCGAAATATTGCATTACTAAGTGATGTTTGGTCGGCGATAGTTATATTAATTATCACCAGGTGGCATTTGGTCGGCGATAGTTATATTTGGCATCATCGGGTGGTATTTGATCATCAATGATTATCGTAGACAGTGAAGTTTTATTGATAAATCTATTCTAAATTTAGATTAAATCTTAAATTCATGATACATTGACCAAATCAAATTACAGATTAATAAAGTCGAATTAATATTTAAGTCAAAATTATATGACTTAAATCAAGTTCAAATTATATTTGGGTCAGTCCATTAAGTTGACAAGATGAGCCCAACTCATGTTCTTCAGGCCCAGGGGTCAAAATTGTTCGGACCAAAATACCTCTAAAGCCCTAGCTCAAGCCTATATAAAGAGGTCTTTATAATACCAGAAGATACACACATACAAAGAAATACATAGAGAATCCTTGCTCTTTAGTGGTAATCTGCAAGTCTTCCGCATACAAAGAAGTATTCGCTCCAAGTGTTGAGCCGCAAGTATTTCATCAAATCAAGAACATTCATGAAGAGAATAATCAGGGGATTACATATCTTTTATTAAAGAATTTATAAAGATTGTAACCTTCGCATAAATTCAAATACAAATATTGTTATTTGCTTGCTATTTTCCTTTCCTGTTTTGTTATATTTCAGGGACGAAACTTTAGATGCTTACAATTACATTAGTCAAATACCTCCATTTGTGAGAAAATAATTTTTTGTATTAACATCCGTGAGTAAATGTTTTTTTTCTATTTACTATCATGTAAGCTAAAATAATTTATTTATTTTTTGGTATTTTCATAATAACGATCCTCATTTTACCTTTTGAGTCAATTTTTGTTAGTTTAAAAAGGAAACATGAATTGCGTGACATCACAGAATAAATGATATGTAAATAAATTGTCCCTTTTCAATGTAAAATTAAAGGTCCATTATTCGAATTAAATTACATTAAAATTTCTTATGTTTAAGGAGTACGCGACAAATTGAATTTTAAATTGTTAACATTGATTATTCAAAAAATCCTTATTTATTCCATTTGTGTATAATGTTTAAGTTAGTTTTTATTTAATAATATCAATATTACTTAATATAAGTGTACGCTCCAATATCAAGCGATTTACGATCATCTTATATATGAGTCGACACAGACTCATTAATTGAAATGAGTGTTATATTGGTTTATTTTGTGTAGGAAAAGGTTACACTTTGGACTTTTTTGTTGAACTATATTATTATCAAATATAAAATAACAGTATAAGTTTAATATAACTAAAGATAATTAAGTGATTAAACGTGACTATTAATAATCAAGGTTAAACCTGTGAATATTCACAAATAAAGGAATCAAAAAGTGCATTTTTCCACCAAATCAATAGTCAAATATAGAGACTCAAATATACTTGGTCGGTATTACAAAATTAAAATTAGTTTTTTCTAAAATTAAGGAATTATAAAGTGCAATTAATTTTCTTATTAACCGTATATAGCTTAAATTTGATAGTGATAATTTTGGTCGTCATGCAGAAATAATTAGTCAAATATCTAGATATTACATCACCAAGTGGGTAAATATTTTTTTTGGTATTTAGATTACATAAGCTAAAATACATATATATCAAAAGCCTAAATGGTAAAAAGAAGAAACATAGCGTAACTTATTTTCATTACATTACACATGAGAAGATATTATAATAAACTTGATTTCTGGTATAATATTATTTGTGTCACAACCTAAGCTAATACTCCCTGTTTTTCTAATTACTGGTCTACTTTTGAATTGACACACATATTAAGAAAATAATTAATGACATAGTGAGTTTACCATTTTACCCCTATTAATTATGAAGTGGATGAAAAGTTCTACATTTTTTAAAGTAATTAGTCATTTAATTGAGGGTATAATAGGTAAAAAAAAATGTCATTTCTTGATTTGTCAAAATGGAGAAGTAATTAGGGACAACTATAAAAGAAAAAATGGACAAGTAATTAGAGACACAAGAATATACGGCAGTTGTATTGATCTCACAAAAGATATTTTAATCAATTTAATTAACCTATCGAAGTAGCCTGGCATTTTCTTTGAAGGAATTAAATTCAAAAGAAGTAGATAATCTTTTACATTAAAAAAAGAGGTCCAGGTGTTAATGATGTGTGCACTTTAAGAATGAGATAATGTTGGGTGGGCCAAAAAATTGATTACTCTAGTGTATACAAGTTTCATTAGCTATAGTAATTAAGAAAAATTATCAAAGATTTAACATAAGTTATTCAATTTAGGCATAGTACCTCAAACTTTGTTTGGATAATTTATTTACATATTTAAATTAAGTCTTATTTTAATTGAACACCTTAATTTTTAATAAAGTGCTCTAATTAATTAGATACTTTTAATTTAAATTTTGAGTCTTTCTTTGTGTGTATTTTCATTAATTCGTTTGTTATAATATAGTCAAGTTAATCATATAAAATATGTCACTTTAATTATATGTATTCTCTCATATAGTAAAACTCCATGAATTTTTTTTTTAACTTTAGATTGGTCCCTATAATTAAAGGAAATAACGTATTTTGATGTGATTGACTTAATTGTCTACTAAATAAATACAAATACATCTAAAAATTTATCAAAATTCAAATAAACGTTATTAAGAATTGAGATATTCAATTGACACACGACTTAATTTAAATATATAAATAAAATATTATGACAAATTTAATAGACCGACTAGGTAATAAACCTTCTATATAAAAGTATAATACTTTGGCCTCACCTGCACCGCCAATTTTATCCATAATTTTCTCTCTTGGATATAAAAAGTAACCGACGAAGTCAAACGCATTGACACGACGTCGTACGCTCTTGCACATAGCTGAATTTCATTTCCCATGCCAATTTTTTTTTAAAAAAAGAATATTACTAAATTTTTTAGTTTTTGAATATCTAATTTTTTTGCTTAAAATATCAAATTAATGTATTCTAATTTAACTTTTAAAATTAATCAAATTAACTTTCAAAAAATGCAGCATGACAAATAAAAGTAGACCGATGAGTATTTTTATCATCTTGCCTAATGCCTATATAAAGGTACTCAAGGCACCATACTCTATGCACATAAAAAAAACTCATCAACAAACAAAACACAAAAAATATTCTCTTCTAAACTCACAAAGAACTTCAATTTATTTTTTCAAAACAAGTTGAAGATGAATCCAAATGTATTTGGTGTTGCAAACAATGGTTTGGCTAAGGCAGCAAGTTTGTTTAGCCATGCCTATGTGACATTTTTGGCAGGTAATGGTGACTACGTAAAAGGTGTTGTTGGTTTAGCTAAAGGGTTGAGAAAGGTAAAATCTGTGTACCCTCTAGTTGTGGCAGTGTTGCCTGACGTACCAAACGAACACCGCCACATATTGATCAACCAGGGCTGTATAGTCCGGGAGATCGAACCGGTTTATCCTCCTGAAAATCAGACTCAGTTTGCTATGGCTTACTATGTCATCAACTACTCTAAACTCCGCATCTGGGAGGTACGTATAAGCTAGCTTTTAGGTTTGAATTTAAACTTTAATTTTTTGCACTAAATGTGTATACATTCGTCTTAATATTTTGAATTAAGTTATATACATTGAAGCTAGTATATAGATATATTTTGAATCCCCTAGACATAAGGTTATAGGTTCACTCAGTGGTTGAGGGGTTCAAAATTTATCTTGAGGTTTCAAGTTTATGCATTTGGCCATGATTTTTTTTTTTTTTTACTTTTTCGTGGAATTAAATTCCGAAAATTATGTTTGACCATATAATTTTGGGATTCAACTTGTTTTGAAGAATTTGGAAAACAACCAAAAAGTGTTTTCACCCTTTTCACTCCAAATTACTCACGAAAAGTAAAAAAACAACTCCAATTTATATTTAATGCGAAACATAATTGAATTCAAATATAGTTTTTCACTCAAACGCCCACTAAATCTCGAACACTGTATTTTTATTTTTCAATTTTTTCGATTCATTAATGAAAATTCTGAATCCGCCTCTCGACCAAATACAAATTTTGTACATCAAATGTAACATACATTGATGGGTACAAATTTCGTTACTACACGTATGCTTTTCGTGACCTTATTAAAAAAGAGAGAGAAAGAGATTAAATTAGTGCTAATTAGGGTTTTTTTGTTTTTTTTTTTTTTTTGTGATGATTAAATGCAGTTTGTGGAGTATAAAAAGATGATATACTTAGATGGAGATATCCAAGTTTTCAAGAACATAGACCATTTATTTGACTTACCAAATGGCTATTTCTACGCCGTGATGGACTGTTTCTGTGAGAAAACTTGGAGCCACACCCCACAATACAGTATTGGTTATTGCCAGCAGTCTCCAGAAAAAGTCCAGTGGCCTGAACAAGATTTAGGACCAAAACCAAATCTTTATTTCAATGCAGGCATGTTTGTATTTGAGCCAAGTCTCCTTACTTATGATGACCTTTTGAGTTTCCTCGAAGTAACCCCTCCTACCTCTTTTGCTGAACAGGTAATAATAACCGCGTTTTTGTTTCTTGTAATTTGATCTTTGTTTAAATAACTTATATATGGTGAAATTATTGTGTGCAGGATTTATTGAACATGTTCTTCAAGGACATTTACAAGCCAATTCCAAGCAAGTACAACTTAGTTTTGGCTATGTTGTGGCGTCATCCAGAGAATGTAGAGATTGATAAGGTGAAAGTTGTTCATTACTGTGCAGCAGGATCCAAACCGTGGAGATACACAGGAGAGGAAGAGAACATGGACAGACAAGATATAAAGATGCTAGTGAAAAATTGGACGGAGATATATAATGATGAATCACTCGATTACAACAATATTGATAATGTTAATACTGATAACAAGTTCATGCCAATGCTTTCTAAGGCCCCTCGCGGTGGCCAGGGCTGTCATACAGCCCCATCCGCCGCTTAGGTTGGGGACAGAAGAATGAAAACTGATGTTGGAACTTGGAAGTGTATGGGGTCTTCAAGAAAGTTAGAGTACTCTACTATAAATATATGTATTTAGATAAAGGAGAACGTGCTATTTTAAGTTCTCCACGAATTTGTGTTTACTATTATTATTATGAAAATGTATTGGGAGAATATATGAATGTACTATATACGTACTATTAGTTTTGTTTTGTTAGTTTTATATGGAAGTCCAACCATATAAAATTGGCTTTGGCATCTTCAACCTAGCACTGCATCAGACCCTAAAGAGACTGGTAAATAATACTCCCTCCGTTTCAAAAAGAGTGGTCTGGTTTGACTTGGCACGGAATTTAAGAAATTAAATAAGACTTTTGAATCTTGTGATCCTAAATTAAAGTTATGTCAAATGTACAAAATTGTCCTTAATCTTGTGGTCTTAAACATGCCACTGGAAAGTTAAAAGTAAAATGTTACCAAAAAAGGAAATAGGTCATTCTTTTTTAAACTGACTAAAAAGGAAATGAGGTTATTCTTTGTGAAATGGTGGAAGTATTTAATTGTTATTTCTTTGTCTTAGATTATCTATCGTGATTTTTAAAAATAATTATCTCAATTTTTTTATCGTATCGAAAGTTCAAGATAAACTTAGCTATTTTCTCCCATTTCACCCATAGTAGTGATTATTTTTGGATACTACAAATATCACAACCATAAGGTGATGTTATGATTATTTAAATATCAATAGAGGATAAAATAATTTTTCCATAAAAAAAAATAGCTCCTAATTAGTGTTTCTTAAGGTGTATTATAAAAGAGAATCATAATAGATAATTTGAAACGGAGTATTCAGAACGGAACAATTTTCATTAATGGAAAAATTTGCAAGAACCCTGAACTTGAAAATGTTGATGACTCCTTTAGAATATCAGGCATAAACAAGCCAGAAAATACATCAAATTATGAATTTGAATCATCAGTACTACTTATCATGAACATCCACAACTTAATATGTTTGGCATTTCTTTTAGCTCGTGTTAAAAAATAATCATCCTGTCGTCAAATATAACATTCTTGAAAAAAATATATTATATTATTACCACAAAATCTTTTATTTATCTTAGTGTGTTGGTTTTGTCCTTTTTAACATTGACCTAAATATGAAAAACAAACTACTCACCAAGATTTTGAACACAATGTCTTTTATTATAATAGCAAACAATAAACGTCATTTTATTATAACAAAACAATAACACAAATTAATAATTATAGCACCATAATTTGGCTTATACTAATTTAGTTGTTATCCCACCAGAATTGTGACTGGAGATAATCCACAACTTTCTTATCAACTTGGAATGCTTTAGCTAGGACATCATCATTGATGGGTGGGTCGGAGCCAAATACTGCATTTGCAATAGTGATGACTCCTGGATTTTGACTACTGAGTCCAGCAAATGCAACAGCCTTAGTCTTTCCTACGTTAAACTGAAAATGAATCAAACCTATTGGAAAAACAAATACATCTCCAGGATGTAGAATCTTGGTAAAGAGCTTGTTCTTCATATTTGGACCGGGGTTTGAAAGGACAAAACCAACATAGAGTGTGCCCTCAAGGACCGTAAGCACCTCGGTTCCTCTAGGGTGCGTGTGTGGTGGGTTGAGACCATATGGTGCATAGTCAATACGAGCTAAAGAAATGCCCAGAGTATTGAGTCCTGGTAAGTTGTTGACGTTCACAGCTGTTACAGCAGATCCAACATTATTTGAAGTATTTCCAGCTACGTTTAAACCTGATTTGAAGAAGTCATCAGCAGTGACAACTTTTGGATCTTTGCATACTTTTCCATTCACAAAAACTGCATCATATAAGGAATTATAATTAGAACATTACAAAACTAGTTAGTGTTACAATTATTATTGAAATAAGTTGAAGTAGCTTGATAATTTACCAGTAGTCATAGAGTCATTAACAGCAACACAAAAATCTTGTAAAGGACTAGGATCAGATGCATGGCTTATTGAAGTCACCACTGCCAATATGGCAATGATTAATACAAAGGACTTAATAGCCATCACTAATTAGAAATTTATTCTGAAAAAAATTGATTTATTATTGTTCTCTCTGTTTGTATGTGATTTATAATTTGATAAGAGAGGTATCCCTATTTATAGATAAAATATTATTTGAATTAGTCTTAAAAGTTTCCCTAATTAAACAAAGTGTGAATTAGCTTCTGCACAATTACCAAGTCATATATGGTAGTAGTAAAATTTTGAAGATTTCATGAGTTATGAAGTTGGGTCAACAACTATAAGGACTAATTAATCTTATAATTTTATGAGAAGATATAAGAAACAGTTTATAACAACTACATATAATTATTAAAGACTAAATCATATTTGTGGAGGACTTACTATTGGAAATGGTTATTATTATAATATTGGATGTGGAAGAAAAAAGAAGTTGAATATGATAGAAACTTTAACCATGAAAATAATTAGCAGATAATTAATTCATGGCATGATATGGCGATGGTTATTGGTTAATACAAAGTAGAACTATATAATTATGCATACTTCGCTACCGTATATATTATTATTACATGTACTTTCAAAATATTACGTATTATCAGTTAAGAGTTTCCTACCATATATTGAAAAAGATATACTCAGATACATGTACTTTGTACCAGATACACTAAAATAGGAGAAAGGAGAGCGAAATGGGAAGGGATGTGAGAGAGATTTGTTATGTATTCCAGATACATGAATCACACTAGATACACACTAGGTACATGTATCGGTGTGATTCGCATGTATCTGGGATATCATATACATAGGAGAGTGGCAAGCGAGATGAGAGAGAAGTGAGGGAGGTGAGCGAGATTTGTTATGTATCTCAGATACATGCGAATCCACTTAGATATAATGTATCTAGAACAAATTACAGACTAAAATATATTTAAATAATTAGCTCATAAACTAGTGAAGTTATTTATGTATGTTTCCCCAGTACAAAGGACTTGAGAGCCACCACTAATTAGTTAAAATTCAGTGTAAATTATTTGAATTCTTAAAATAAAATTTGTTAAATTGATGGTACGAGAAGTTGTGTAGCAATGCTATTCTTTTGTCGCACATGTGTTTATCAATCAAGAGCCCATTAACACACAATACAATAATAGTATAACAATAAGAAATTGACCCACTAGGTTATTACAATGGTGAGACTGTCATATCCTTAATTAGAAGTCTAGGAGAAAATCATTCAGATTTAACCGAAGCTCTAATACGGATATCAAACACCGGGCATAGAAGAAGAAATTGGATAAATAAAGGGAAGTTTGAATTGGTAAAAAAAAATGTAACCCTTCCATGTATTATACTTTGATCATATTCATCTCACATCTCAAAGCATATATGTAAAGTACTATTGAAAGTTTTACCTTTTCTAATTTTCCAATTTTGACTTATTGTTACTCCGTTTTTCTTTGATATTTTTCTTATAGCTAATTAATATTGACCATTTCCAATGACCCGGGGAGATTAATCAGTCTATAGTTGTTGAAGAAAAGTTGATCATGATTTTGGTTTATTATAAACTAATCATGAAAGACTTGGTAATTAATTAAGAAGCTAAGCTAGCTTAATTAATTCATTGTTTATTTTAAGGGGTTTAATTTGCTTGACGTGGTCTCAATCCACCTCATACACATCCTAGAGGAAAGGAACAAAGGTTCTTGTTGTTCTTAAAGGAAGACTCTATCTTTGTTTCATCCTTTCTAACCCTGACCCAAAGACTAATGCAACTGCATTCGCTGGTCTGAGCAGCCAAAATCCAGGAGTTCTCACAATTTCAAATACAGTATTTGGCTCAGAAGTCAGATCCACCAATTAATGATGATGTCCTCACTAAAGCATTCCAAGTTGACAAGAAAGTGATTGATCATCTTCAAAAACAGTTTTGGTGGGATAATAACTAAAAGTATAAAACAATACTCATGTTGTTTCTTGAAAACTACCATTAATTTGATGTTCTAATTACATTTATGAAGCTATAGTTCCATGTTGTATTTAGTGATGGCAAATGGGCAGATTTGGACGGATTGAAAATAGATCGAGCTAAAATGGACTATAAAACTATATGTAATAGTATAAGCAGTTATAACTAATAGGAGCACCAGTTATAGTAGAGCCTATAAAGACAACAAAATTCCTATTCAAATTGAACTGTAGAGCTGGGAAACTCTTGTTAAATTATAACCATAGTTCCACATTAGCTAATGAAAAGTAATGAGCAAAGTTGAGAAGAATTTTCTCATAAAATATAAGCTTTGTTCTGTTAGTTTCTATGAAAGTTCAATGTTAGTGTGTAGTTTCTCAGTAGTATAAGTTGATCTCCTCAAGAACCCAATATCGGATCACATATAGGAGAAAGCTACCACAAATGGCTGCTGTGCCAAGAACAACAACAATCCTAACCCACAAATGGGATATAAATGCATCAAGGACTATTGCATCCCACAACCAAAACCAGAAAATGGAGAAAGAGAATCCGAGTGCAGCACCCACGGCTACTTGGCTGGTTGTGTGGAATTGTTGTGAAACCCGTAGCCAGGACTGCACAAACACAAGGAAAGAGCAGGTCAATTTATGGCTACAACAGTTGAAACAAACCAAGGTTTTGTGTAGATAATCGATTGAAAGAAGGTAGAAGCCGAGCTGCTGCTCTGCAAGCATATGAAAGTAATAGACAAAAACCAACTAAATGAAGGTCCAGTTGTACACTTACAAAGTAGGAGCCAATTGCAAAGATGAGTGCGCTAATTACTGCAGTGATTCCGTTTAACCCAAAATATTCTACCACTGTGTCAAACAAAAAGAAGAGACTTATCAGAGGTTGTGTATGGAGTGTACTATGGACTATGGGGAGTTTTAAATGGCATAGCTGCACACAGAAACTCAAGAAACAAGAAAAAGGAAACTTGAAGAGTTGTACAAGGAGCGCGCCACCTGTGTCCTTTCTGTAATCTTATTCATCAAATGAAAAACGATATTGTTCTAAGGTGTATCTGAGGCAAAATTAATTCAATATGAATCTATGCCAGTCAGAGCATTTGTGAAGACAGACGCTTGTAGCAGACAGGTTATTCAAGAACACAAGTTATCATATGACATAACGATAACTTTAATTGGAAGAGCTGCTCGTACAAGCACAATATTATCTCCTAAAGTTTAAGTATATGCAACACAATCACATTACAACTATCACACAAACAGAAGAAAGAGTGCAAATTCAGTAACACATACCACCTTTTTATGCCAGGTTAGGAGTTAGAATATGCAGGGTTAATAACTTAATTGATTGCTTAAAGTCTCATAGGAAGTTCTGATAGAGAATACAGATAGAGAGCAGAAAAAGAGCCCAGCAAACCCAAGGAAGAAAAAGGAACACATCCTAGGAGACCAAAGATGGAAAGATTATGCAGAACAAGGTGATAACAAATTTATCTAAAAAGAATTGACAAGGTAACATCAAAAATCCAAATGAACCCATTTTATAGTTTTATCTGCAATGCATGATGGCCTCTTTAGATCATAATCGAAGGGACAAGGCCATTTCACTTCTTGAAGTATTTAACTCGTCTTGCGTAAAATGCATATTGACAGATTTAGAGTTTAAAGGATGAAGAATATCTGAATCAATTATATTTTATCCATCTGGGCAATTATTAGCTAAGAAAATTACTTGAGACAATACAGAACGTCACTGTATAAAAGATTGACTGCGCATGAGAAGATGGCATTCCAGGATCCGATCTTATCGTAGAAACAGGTCGCTCTTGGTTTAGAATTCTCTTCAATACAGTTGAGAGCCCAGAATTCAGAACAGAACCAGAAGCAGCCCAAAGAGCTTCTGCATCATGTCTCCAAAGGAAGATTATACCGAAAAGTGCCGCCACCAGCCACTTACTCTGCATTTTAGTTACTAAGAAATTAGAGATCTTTACAAGATTTTTCTCCAAAGCCAAAACTTTGCACAGAAATTTGAGAGATGGATACAACCAGTTCCATTCTTGCAAAGAAATTAGATCAAGTACAGTCACCAAAAAGCAATCCAAAATTTTCCAGTCAAGTAAGCAGGTCAGTAGCAACAATCTGATCATGGTGATGAAATGTATCCTAATTTATAGTGTGATGTCAAAACGCATGATGATTCAAACGACAGTAAATTTGGGAGTCTCCAGGTAAGTTGCATTACATCATTGAAAGAAAAACTCACATCTTTATGGAAGGTATTCTTTCATTTAACAAAAATAGAGGGTAAGAGAATATAGATGGCACCGGAGGTGACCTGAAAATTACCAGATTAACATTAGCATAAGAAAGGTGAGCTTCTAAAACCAAAAGCCAACCTAACACTAAAACTGGTAAACCAGCTGCAGTCTACTTCGAAGGATGAAGACAGAAGCAAAATAAAGATTCTTAATATCATGTTATTCGCAACAATCTATACATTCCAAAATTGTCAATTTCACTTGTTCTGGAAGACTGGAACTTAATACCTAGCTCATTTAATAATCAGGGGTTAGCAATAAAATGAACAACAGTACGGCTGCAAATGTAGGACTATCAGGTTAATTGGAAAGGTCTTCTAAAACTATAGACCCCAGGATGGTACAGGACAACACCAAGTTAACATGCTTAAGACTAAAAGGTCCTTTGAATTGAAGAATTCCAGGATAGTAAAAGTGAAACACATAGCAAGTATGCTTCATAATACCTTTCCATATATGTGCGGTATGTGCCCATTATAGCCTCAAATCTTAGCATTGCCATAGCCTACTACTAGCAATTTCATCTTGAACTTCGATGATAAGCAGAAAAGGCCAAATAAGTTGACAATTTACTTACGTAACACTTCTATAATTCTAATCAACAGCATCTTTTAGCAAATTAGCATTGTATTAGAAACATTTAATTCAAAAATTATGAGCTTCAAAGGATTTGCTTATATAAGTCTGACACCAAAACAAGGAATGAAAATTTAGGAGTCCTTCTTCTAGCAAAGAACCGCAATCAAGGGTATGGCCTAGTGGTAAACGAAGTGGTTGGGAATCATGAGGTTTCATGTTCAAACAAAAACACTAAGGGCTCGTTTGGTGTGAGAGATTAGAAATAATAGTGATGAAATAAGGAAATAGTGATGGGATAAAAAAAATTATGTTGTTTGGTTGCCACGTTTGGGATAACTTATCCCACCATTTATATCATAGTGATGGGATAAGTAATTCCATATACATGGTGGGATAAGTTATCCCAGGATAGCTATACCCAGGATAACTTATCCTGGAATAACTTGTTTCCAACCAAACGACTCATAAGTGATTCTTCTCAACTGTCTTAGCCTTGGTGAACAAAGTTACACGAATACCAAAGTCAAAAAAATAAAAACCTAGCTAAGAACCAAAAATGTCCCTCTTGACGTTCACTTATTATTTTTTTATGACAAGGGAACTGCAGCTGCTACCCTTTGGCTGGCTGCACATAGGGTAAACCACGCTCCTATGCAATAGCTCCCAAACTACATAGGGCAAGCCTGGTGCAACAAGCTCCACCCAAAAGGAAAAACTCTTGCTTTCGTTGGCAAGGGGTTTCAAACTTGAGACATCCAACATAGAAGTTCCAAACCCAAACCACTGGACGGCTGGACAAGTCCGAAGGGTCTTGTCGTTCACTTATTTATTAAGCAGGGAGGATGAGCATTAGCATGTAAGCACAAAAAAAAAAAAAAAAAAAGTAACTGTACAAAGAAGTTGAACGAACCAAGCTATTGAGAGTGGCGTTAAGTCCAGCTGAAACAGAACTTGAGGACCCATCAACGAAAGCTTCTTCTTTTTCAAAACTGACACTCATCGCCTCATCTTCTGAAGTGGTTCGAATTCTTGCAATAGTTAATGGAGATGATTTGTGTCTTGTATACAGAGAGAAAGAAGCGACCTTCCGACGGAAATCCAATTTGGAATTGGAAAATTTTGGAAAACGAAGAAAGGGGGAAATAATAAGGGCAGTTACAGTTGACATTGTGAGAATTTTTCTCTAATTGAAAACAAAAGCCCCACAGGCAGAAATGTAACAGGACGACGAATAGAGTCTAGAAGATTTTGAGAATTTTTAAGGTTACTAAATAGTTGTTTGAACACAATAATAACTAATAACAAGTGGCAATCGTTAGTTCCTCAAAAATATGGAAACCATTTTTGTTAGATGTGGTGGATTTATATTTTTGTTCATATCTTAGTATCCACTAATTTTAATGTTATATTATGAACTCGAAATCTTTAGTTAAGAGTGAGAGAATTTTATTTATCTAGCCACAATCTTATTGATGATAGTAACACGATGGCAGTGGTACGATTTTAGATTTGGTGCATAGCACAAATCGCAATATAGGCACTTATTGATAAAAGATTATCAATTATGCAGCTATCAAACTGATTGCCGAATTCAGATTCCTTTTGTCTGAAGTAGAAATCCAGTTGGATTATCGTCCTATATAAAAAAAAAATTAACTTTAATCTTGTCATTTTAGTAATCGATATGGGTAGATATTGTATAAGTTAATCTACTCTATAGTCATTAATGAAAATAGAAACTATATTTTCTACAATTTCATAATATGATCCACTCAAGATTCTTTTATTTCTTATTTTTAATATCTTAGGCCATGTTAACATATGTCCGGCCCAATCTAGTGCATTCTTTTATGACGATGATATGTGGCGTTCTTGAGTCAATCCACAACCCAAAAATATCAAAAGAAGATATGAAAAAAGAAAATAGGTATGCCAACTTTGCAGAGCAATGTACACAAGTGATGGTGAACTTTGGACGGTGTTTGTCCCATGGGCTTAAGTTTGGCAGTGAAGGTTTAACCATGGACAAGCGAGGTCAAAAGTTGAAAACCAATCATTTCCAGGGTCATTGGGTGTAATTTCCTGCCAATAACCACTTCTAGAATTGTTATCAAACACTTCCAGAATCCTGAGTGTGTACTTTCTCACTATATAAAGAATCAATTTCTCTCAAGAACCCAGTATCGGAACACATAAAGGAGAAAGCTAACACAAATGGCTACCGTGCCAAGAACAACAAGAATCCGAATCCACGAGTGGGATATAAATGCATCAAGGACTATTGCATCCCACAACCAAAACCAGAAAACGGAGAAAGAGAATCCCAGCACAGCACCTACAGCTACTTGACTGATTGTGTGGAGTTGTTGTGAAACCCGTAGCCATGACTGCACAAACCAATGAAAAAGCAGATCAATGTATGCTTACAACAGTTACAACTAAACTAAGGTCTTGTGCAGAAAACCGAAAGGCAGAAACCAAACTGCTGACAAGTGAAGCCTGCCCAAGTGATTGAGCACCTCCCCCATCAACCGGTAGGTTGAGGGTTCGAGTCACACTAGATAGTAAGTGGGAACACTACTGAACCTCCTGGAGGGTGGGGGTGGGAAATAAACCAAACTGCTATTCTGCAAGCTGTCTACTTACCAAGTAGGAGCCAATTGCAAACATAAGTGCACTCATGACTGCAGTGACTCCATTTAACCCGAAATATTGTACCACTGTGTCAAAACAAAAAGAAAAAGATGGTATTAGACATTGGTATGAAGAGTTTTTAATGGCATAGCTTCACATGAAAATTCAAGAAGTGAGAAAAGGAAAATTGAAATGTTAAACAACGCGCAAACTCCCTCTCTTTTCTAGTTATCTTATTCATCAAATAAAAACCACATGGCTATAAGGTAAATTTGAGGCATAATCAATTGAATCTGAACCAATACCAACCAGAGCACTTGTGCAGATGCGTATTTGTAGCAGACAGGTTATTCAAGCACACAAGTTACCATAGGACATCATGACAACATTAATTTGAGAGCTACTTGTACAGGCACAATAGACGTGCTAAAGCGCCGTTTTCAATGTCATTAAGAGATCACAAAGTTTAGGTATGTGCAATACAATCACATACAGCTAGCTATCACATAAGGCAAAGCGAGAGTACATATGCAGTATCACTTCTCTAGGCCTGAGTAGGGATTAAAATCTGCTGGGTTAAAATTTGCGGACAACCCAGAAATGTTAGCACTTTACTCACATAAATCACTAACCCAAAATGTTCTTTGTCATATATTGTCTATCCATATCAAGCATTCAGGACAGCTGCCGAAATGACTTTTCTTTGGCTAGTGCATTTCCTACACTCTTCACAGCAGCAGTTTATTACTACAAAACTTTAAGCATGTACACATACAGCAGAATTTGAACAGCACTTTGTTGTAGCTTAGCTCTTTGGACTTGAGTACTGGTAAGTATTGCAAGAAAAATATCGAATTTACTAGAGATTTCTTCTAGAGGTCCATGATGGTTGAACAACTCTCAGTTACATCTAGCCATTGCCCTAAGACCTTGGTATGACAATCTATAACGGTGCATGAGTGCCTCTCTAGAAGCCATTCACATCCTATTATATCCATGATCAGAGGAGAGTAGTTTTACAGATCATCTAATTGATTGCTTAAAACCTTGTAGGAAGTTCTAAATCTAGAAGAGACTAAGCAATAGTCCCGTGAAAAAACTCACAGCAATTGAAGAAAGGGAACATATCGTAAGAGAAGAAAGAGACTAACGATAGAAAGCATAAGTATAACAAGCTAATGGAAAAATTACAGCAAAAAAGAGGGGCAAGGTAACAACAAAAATCCTCATGAACCTATTTTGTAAGTTTATCTGCAAATCATGCAGGCCTCTTTCAATTCAAAAGGATAAGGCCAGTTTGGTTAATGAAAATTTACTCTTAAGCAAATGCACAGGGATGGATAATTATCTAAACCAAGCATGTTTTCTTCATCTGATTGACTGAGAATATTACTTGAGACAATACAGAACATCACTGTATAGAAAATTGACTGTGCATGAGCAGATGGCATTCCCGGGTCTGATCTTATCGCAGAAACAGGTCGCTCCTGGTTTAGTATTCTCTTCAATACAGTTGAGAGGCTAGCATTCAGAATAGAACCAGAACCTGCCCAAAGTGCTTCTGTGTCATGCCTCCAAAGGAAGATTATAACAAAAACTCCAGCCACCAGCCACTTACTCTGCATTTTGAGGTAATTAAGAATTTAGATATCTTTACATGACTTTTTCCAATGCCAAAATTTTAAGCAGAAACTTGAGATATGGATATAACCAGTTACGTTCTTGTGGAAAAATTAAGATCAAGTAATGACCATAAAGAATTTCAAAATTATCAGGTCAAGCAAACAGGTTCACTGCACCAATCTGATCTATCTGAAGAAATGTATCCTTAATTTTCAGTGCAATGCCAAAAGCATGATGATTCAAATGATAGAGTTGAATCTGAAAGTCTCTGTATTAGGGCCTTTTAATTTTGAGAAGTAAAAGTCTCTGGGTGAGTTACACAACATCATTACAGAAAAAATCAGATCTTTATGGAAAGTATTCTTTCATTAAACACTAGAGTTTCAGTATTTATTTTCTTTTTGGTTTCCCATCCAGGGTACCTGCATTGGAGCCAGTGGTGAAGCTAGCAGTTTTGCTACTGGTGTTCAAAACTTAAGTATATATCTCTAAAAAGTTATTTTAACCTATATACACAATATTATTTTCTATATGCACAAATAGTTTTTCAACAAAGAGTATGCTGCTGATTAGAGCCCAACTAATCCAGATTTGCGCCGTGTAGGGCCCATTACCATCTTATCAGTAGCACAAAAAATATGTGAGCTTTTAGGACCAAAAACCAACCTAACACTAAAACTGGTAAACCAGTTGCAGTCTACTCCGCTCCTTAGGGTGCAGACAGATGCTAATTTAAAAAGCTTCACGATTTGATGTTATTGTCATGCCATTTAGTTGGGAAAAATATGAATATTAGATTTTCAAAATCTAATAAAATTTCATGGCCAAGCAGATAAACTTGCAAAATCTATGGTCAAACGCAAGGTAGGACTTAAATTACACAATGAAAATTCAGGGGGCCCTGGCAAAGAACATAGTGAAAATGCCAAGAATTCACCTCCTACGGTAAAGGTCAAATCTTTCCCTCCTCTCTTCCATTTTTCTTTTCAAAAACTAATTAACATGTAAGCACAAAAGAAATCAAGAAACAGTACAAGAAGTTAAAAATGAATGGTGAAAATTAACGAACCAACCAGGTTATTGAGAGTGGCGTTGAATCGAGCAGAAGCAGAAGTTGAGAAGTCATGAATGAGAGCTTGTTGTTCAAAAGCTCCAAGCTTTACACCAACATCCTCAGCATCTCCATTTCTGAGTAAATCCGCCATATTCCGGGATAAGGAAGAAAAATTCCACCTCAGTCGAAAATGGTTTGGGTTTTTTTCGAAAGGGCACTTGAGGTAGACATTTTCCAAAGCCCCACACGCACAAATGTTTAAAAAAAATGGAATGTAATATTTGTTGGATGTGGTAGATTTCCATTTTATTTTATTTTTTGTTTTTCACTCGGTGTTCGGAGCTCATATTGAAGTTTCGACTAAATTTGGATCACGCTCTGCAGGGCCCATTCGGGGGTGGCGCTCCCAACATGGATTTTCTCCATACCCAGGGCTCAAACCAGTGCACCACAAATTATATTGGTTATAAATTTCCATTTCTGACTTATTTTAAAAATGTAAATAAAAAAAAAATTATATGATTAAAATTAAACCTTTTTGAAATCATCTCAGTATCTCAATTTCTCTTAGCAATTGTTACAAGTCAGTTAATTTTTGATATTTTATAAAGAATGTCATATAAAAGTTAAAAAGGTAGAATATGATATCATACATATTTTTAGGGGTGTATATGAGATTGAATTTGTTGCGGTTTTTTCAAATGTCAAATCAAATCATTTATGTCTGATTTTTAATAATAAATCAAATCAAATTAATTAAATTTGGATTTTTTTTGGGTTTTTTGATGAAGTATTCATACAAACATATAATTAACTTGTACTTCAATGATTTTTTTAATCTTACCAAAATATAATTATCTAAAATGTTTTTATTTTTAAAATAACACAAAAGATGATATAAGTGATGGTGCTTTGGTAAAAAAAAGTGACGGTACTAAAATATTCAACAAAAAATAATAATAATTTCGCATAAAGCAGATATTGCAAATAAATAAGTCATACTGAAAATATGATCATAAATTAAAATACTGAATCATGCTAAAATAAGTCTAATGAGTATTAATTACATGACTAAACAATAAAAAAAAACTAAAATTAGGTTATACGTATATTTTAATTGTCTAAATGAAAGAAAAAATATTCAGCATCATTGTCATTCTTAGTATTAAATTGATTTTTTATATTAGCATTAATATTGATTTACTTGTTTTTGAGCTTTATTAGAGTTACTAAAACTTATGGAATATAATCTTTATTGGATCATTCAAAAATTCAAGTCAAACTTGATATTATATGTTAAAAGATAAAAACTACGAAAATGTACAAGAAATATTTGTAAATTAAATCAAATTAAATATTTTTATGTATAAAATAAATTTTAAAAATTATATATATGATGTCGTTTGGTCTCGGATTGACTTTTTAAAGTTAAAACCAAACCAACTCATATATAGTCGGATTTTTTTTCAATACTAAATCAAGTCAAAACAAATCACTAATTGGGTGTTTTTTCTCAATTTGACTCGGCTTGCGTTTTCAATAGAATTTTGTTTACCTCTATTTACTTCCATCGAACTTTAGCAAAAACTCTCTAGATATTTTTATACTTTAAAATGTGATGAATCAAATGAACATGAATGATAAGAATAGATCAGATGCATCCTACTATTTTTATAATAGTGTATAGAAGCACACCTAAAATTTGAGCGGGAGGAAGCACCTCTATCTCTTCAAATATGTTAATTATCAATAATAAAGTTCGGTGTGGAAGTTTTTTTAGAACTTAACGATTATAGTAACTCATTATCAACGAAGTATAATAAGCTTCAATATTATCAAATATTATTAATTTGGTACAAAAATGATAAAAGTGTACCATGAATATTGTTGTTTGAGGAACATGTATGCCTTAGTTTGGTACAGAATTTGTATTATTATCAAATATTATTAATTTGGTACAGAATTTGTATTATTTTTTTATTTTTTTTGTGTAGAAAGAAATTGTGGAATAGCCATGAATATTGTTGTTTGAGGAACATGTATGCCTTAGTTTGAATTATCAATTTACAAATATTCCTTTACATTTGCGATTAGTTGGTTGATTGCATAACTAGCGGTTCAATTTTATCTATTATCTGCTTTACATGCCTGAAAAAGATATGGATAGATTAGAGAAAGTATTAGGAGAATGTGATCTAACTTTCAAGTAGCAAAGTAAGAATTTACGATTATAATATGAATATACCTACTCGTCCCATTTTATTAAATGTTGGTTTTGTATTAGCATTTCAATATTAATATTCTATAATATTAATTTGCTTAATTTTTGATATTAAGATATTACCGTTTGGTTGACTTTCTCATATGCTACAGAAGTAATGACAATTACTTCTTGCTTAGTGCATTTCTCCATTTTGAAGTTACTGCAGATGGTACTGATTCTTTGTTGCATGTCACCAACGGTTGGCTTTCACCATTTAGCCAATAGAAACTTTTGTAACTTCTCATATATTATTTTCTTTCTTTATTCTTCCATTATATCTTTTAACCTATGTAACTCCTAAGACCATTTATCTTCACTATTTGCTATCCCATTATCTTCCTATTTATTCCTAAGAAGACTTCTTCTAGTATAAATAGTGGTGGTCTTCATTTGGTTTAGAGACAGAAGAAAAAATATAGAGTGCAAAAAGTTTGTCAAAAAGAGAGTTCTTATTAGTTGAAGGGAGGTATTCTTTTTGTGGAGCTTTGAACTCAACTCTTGTCCAGAGTTTGTTGAGTTATACTTTGTGATTAGGTTGTTGTATCCTGGAGGGGACAAGTCAAGAAGGCTACTGCTGGACCAGTGAAAAACATTTGTTGCAGTGGGCTTAAATCTCCTTAAAGAGAGCAAGATATCTGCGCCTCAGTCTAAAGAGATTTTATTTCTTCATTTCATTTTCAATTGTAATCTTGTAATTCTGTTATACTGTAATTTTCACTAACAATTTTAAGGAGATTCAGAATCACTACAATTGAAAAAATTGCGGATGTCAAGATGGGAGACCTTAACAAGCCATTTCAGTTCAATGGTAACCATTTCAAGATATGAAAGGGTAAAGTACTTTTCTACTTAAGTCTTCTCAATGTTTCTTATGTGTTAACTGAAAAGAATCCTAATAAAGAAGACATCACCTCTATGAATGATGATGAAACTATTTCTCATTTAGAGAAAGTGGAAAAGTATGATGATGACTCTTATAAGTGTCGGTATTATATTCTTAATTGTCTATCTGATAATTTTTATGATTATTATGATAGAACTTACTCTAGTGCAAAGAAAATTTGGAAAGCATTGCAGAGTAAGTATAATACCGAAGAAGCTGAAGCAAAAAAATATGCGGCTAGTAGATTTTTTCGTTTCCAAATGGTGGACAATAAATCAGTGGTATACCAAGCTCAAGACTTTATAATGATTGTTGGAGAGCTTAGGTCCGAGGAGGTCAAAATTGGAGATAACCTTATTGTTTGTGGCATAGTAGATAAACTTCCACCTTCTTGGAAGGAATTTCAAAAAACTATGCGCCACAAACAAAAGGAAGCCTCTCTTGAAACCTTGATAATGAAAATTCGCATGGAAGAAGAGGCAAGGGGATCGGAAAAGATGCACTTTTACAAACAGAAAAGAGCAACATCACAACGAAGGTAAATTTGATTACTTCAAATAATGTTACTCCTGAAACTCACAAAAATACTTCCTTGAAGCCTAAGAAGAAAGAATTCAAGAAAAATAATGGTAGACCTCCCAAGAAAAATAATGGTGAAAATAACCAAGCACAAAGTCAACAAGTTCAAGATAAGGGATCGTGTTTTGTTTGTGGCAAGAGTGGGCATATTGCTCGATTTTACAGATTTCGAAAAAGTGGTCCTAACCCTCAGGCAAACGTTACCGAAGAACCTTTTGTGACGGTGATTACCGACATAAACATGGTTGAGAGTGTTGATGGATGGTGTGATGATTCTGGTGCAAACCGTCATATCTGTTATGACAAAGACCGATTTAAAAAATATACTCATTTTGAAGAGCCCAAAACCATCACGCATGGTGATTCTCACACAACTGAAGTACTTGGAACGGGAGATGTCGAATTGTGTTTTACTTCTGGAAGGGTATTAACTTTGAAAGATGTACTTTATATTCCTTCTATAAGGAAAAATTTGATGTCTAGTTTTCTTCTTAAGAAAGCAGGCTTTAAACAGATTATTGAATCTGATCAATATGTAATTGTAAAGAAGGTATTTTGTGGGAAAGGGATATGCTTGTGATGGAATGTTCAAACTGAATGTAGAAATGAATAAAGCTTCTACTTTTGTTTATATGCTTTCTTCTACCAATTTTTGACATGCTCGTTTGTGTCATATTAATAATCGTTATGTTGGAATCATAAGTAGTTTGGATTAATCCCAATGGTTAAAAAGAATTTTGAAAAGTGTGAGGCTTGTAGTAAAGCCTAAATCACTAAAAGACCTCATTTTTCAAGTTGAAAGAAAAACTTATTTGTTAGAATTAGTTCATACTGATAATAGTGAACTTGGTGGAATTTTAACTCGTGGAGGTAATAGATATTTTATCACTTTCATTGATGATTTTTCTAAGTTTACATATGTTTACTTGATGAAAAATAAAAGTGATGCTTTTGAAAATTTTAAAACTTATCTCTATGAGATTGAAAATCAGTTTGGAAGAAAAATAAAAAGAATTAGAAGTGATAGAGGCCGTGAATATGAGTCAAATGAGTTTAATTCTTTTGTTAGATCATTGGGAATAATTCATGAAACTACTCCTCCTTATTCTCCTTCATCTAATGGTGTAGCGGAAAGGAAAAAATAGAACTTTGGTTGAATTGACTAATGTCATGCTTATTGAGTCACATGCACCTTTAAATTTATGGGATGAAGCTATTTTAACTGTTTGTTATGTGTTGAATCGTGTGCCTTATAAAAAGTCCAAATTGACACATTTTGAATTGTGGAAAGGTCACAAGCCAAGTTTGGGATATCTAAGAGTTTGGGGTTGTCTAGCCTTTGTGAGGCTAATGGATCCTAGGATTACAAAGTTGGGTAAGAAAGTTACTACTTGTGTTTTTCTTGGTTATGCTTCAAATAGTACAACCTATAGATTTTTTAATCTTGAAGATAATGTTACTATTGAATCAGGTGATGCTATTTTTCATAAAAATAATTCCAGTTTTGATTCTAAAAATAGTGGGGGTCAAAGGATTGAACAAAATATTTTTGTCACTACCTAGTTCTTCTACTTTTACTTTGAAAAATAAAGAAGTTGATGATTTTGAGTTAAGAAGAAGTAAAAGAGTTAGAGTAGAAAAAGATTTTGGTCTTGATTTTTATGTGTTTAATGCTGGAGATGACCCTCTCACTTTGAAAGAAGTTTTATCTTCACATGACTCCATTTTTTGGAAAGAGGCTATAAATGATGAAATCGAATCACTAATTTCTAATAAAACTTGGAAGTTAGTTGATTTACCACCGGGTTGTAAAACTATTGGTTGCAAATGGGTCTTACGAAAAAAGTTGAAATCGGATGGATCTATTGATAAATATAAGGCTAGACTAGTTGCAAAAGGTTTTATACAACTGGAAGACCTAGAATTTTTTGATATCTTTTCTCCGGTAACAAGAATTATATTCATAAGACTTTTAATTGTTATGGCTGCAATTTTTGATTTGCAAATTCATCAAATGGATGTAAAAACTGTTTTTTTAAATGGAGACCTAAATGAGGTACATGGATCAACCCGAGTATTTTATTGAAGCAGGTCAAGAAAGCAAAGTATGTAAACTTACTAAATCCCTATATGGCTTGAAACAGACACCAAAGCAATGGCATGAAAAGTTTGATTCTGCATGATTGAAAATGATTTTAAAACAAATGAGTGTGATAAGTGCATATATCATAAGTCTTGGAATAATTTACATGTGATTATTTGCCTATATGTTGATGATTTATTGATCTTTGGCTCTAACATTAATGTTATTGATGAAACTAAAAATATTTTTAGAAGCCATTTTGATATAAAAGATCTTGGTGAGGCAAATTTTATTCTTGGAGTAAAAATAACAAGAACATGCAATGGAATTTTCCTTGACCAGTCACATTATGTTGAGAAAATTTTTAAAAAATAAAGCATGTTGTAACTCCTTTTGATTCAAGTGTTCAATTATTTTCTGTTGAAAGTGAAAATGATGTAATAAATCAAAAGGAATATGCTAGCATAATCGGAAGTTTGATAGATGTGATTGATTGCACTAGGCCTGATATTGCATATGCAGTAGGAGTACTTGACAGGTTTACAAGCAAACCAGGTAATGAACATTGACATGCTATAACAAGAGTTATGAGATATTTAATTGGAACAAAAAATTATGGTTTGTTCTATAATAAATATCCTGTTGTACTTTAAGGCTTTTGTGATGCAAATTGGAACACTTTATTAGGTGATTCCTGTTCTACCACTGGTTATGTCTTTACTTTAAGTGGTGGTGCTATTTGTTGGAGATCAAAAAAGCAAACTATAATTGTTAACTCTACCATGGAGGCTGACCTAATTGCTTCAGCTTCAGCTAGTGAGGAAGCGAATTGGTTAAGAGATTTATTATTTCAAATACCTTATTTTGAAAAACCAATTCCTCCTATTTTAATTCATTGTGATAGCACCGCTGCGATTGGTAGAGTTCAAAAGTGTTATTACAATGGTAAATCCAAACTTATAAGGAGGAAACACAGTAATGTAAGATCGTATTTGACAAGTGGTACCACTAATGTTGATTATGTCAAATCTTGTGATAATCTTGCAGATCCTCTTACTAAGGCCTTAACAAGAGAAAAGGTTTGGAGCACATCGAGGGGGATAGGATTGAAGTCTATAAATCGTTGAGTCATATATGAGGAAACCCAACTTCGGGACTAAAGATCCTATAACCAGGTCCAAAGGAAAAAACTAATCATCTAATGACTTGTCGTGAAAAATGCACTGTCCTTTTTACTCCCTCCCTATGATGTGAGTGCATTGTTTCCTGTAGTGATTTGTGAAGGTTGATTTGATAAAACTCTTAATGAATATATGTAGCTCGTATGGGTGGAGTGTTAAATTTACATGAGCACTTTTGACAAATTTCACCTATGTGATGTGTGGAAGTAGGTCACTTCCTATGAGAATTAGGCTTATTCTCAAAGGCACTCATGAAACCGGGATAGCACAAGGCTGTAACGTGTTGGCTTTAAAGCTCATGTCAACACCTTGATTATTATGTGTGAGCAGTGATATTTTATTTCCCTTAAGCAGTCATAGTTCAAGTTTGAGACCACTACGACTCTGGAGTAAAAGTTACTATTTCACTAAGTGGGGGTTCAATGTAAAACACACCTTCATAATGCATGATAGTCTTCCTTCAGCTGATATACTCTCTTGTCTAATATTAAAATGAGTGGGGGATTGTTGGTTTTGTGTTAGCATTTTAATATTAATATTCTATAATATTAATTTGCTTAGTTTTTGAGATTAAGTTACCATTTGGTTGACTTTCTCATATGCTATAGAAGTAATGACAATTACTTAATTCTTGCTTAGTGCATTACTCCATTTTGGAGTTACTGCATAGCGTTACTTCATTTTGGAGTTACTGCATAGCATTACTCCATTTTGGAGTTACTGCATATGTTACTGATTCTTTGTTGCATGTCACCAACGGTTGGCTTTCATCATTCAGTCAAGAGAAACTTTTGTAACTTCTCATATATTATTTTCTTTCTTTATTCCTCCATTATACCTTATAACCTATGTAACTCCTAAGATCATTTATCTTCACTATTCACTATCCCATTATCTTCCTAATTATTTCTAGGAAGACTTCTTCTAGTATAAATAGTGGTGATATTCATTTGGTTTAGAGACACAAGAAAAAATATAGAGTGCAAAAAGTTTGTCAAAAAGAGAGTTTTTATTAGTTGAAGGAGGTGTTTTATTGTGGAGCTTTGAACTCAACTCCTGTCCAGAGTTTGTTGAGTTATACTTTGTGATTCGGTTGTTATAACCCGTAGGGGACAAGTCAAGAGGACTATTGCTGGACCAGTGAAAGACATTTGTTGTAGTGGGCTTAAATCTCCTTAAAGAGAGCGAGATATCCGCGCCTCAGCCTGAAGAGATTTTATTTCTTCATTTCATTTTCAATTGCAATCTTGTAATTCTGTTATATTGTAACTTTCACTAACATTAAATATCGTAAGTGTATGCATTCTCTTTAAATCAATTCTAATAGGAATGTAGACGTTGATCTATGTTGAGCAGGTGTGTTGTGTAGTAGTTTGAAAGACTACCACGAATATTAACAATCTGGTTAATTAGCAATTGTGATAATTTGAATTAATAAATTGTATTTGGATAATGTAGCAGGATTGGTGTCTTGTCCACAATCCAAAATATATTCATCTCTCAGTTCTAATTATAAAGTGTGGAATTGTGTTGTTAATTCGTTCACAACACAAATAACTTGGTTCTTCTTGCAGTAGATATAGATATAATATAACCAATTGTGATAAAATACTTGCTTAATAAATTAAGTAATAATAGTAATATCTAGGAAATAGTTAAATTATGAGTCTGTAGAGATATTATAATATAAAATTAAAGTGATTAAACATTGTAATACCTGAAGAGAGTAACCTTACAAAATCACAAAATAAAATTTATTTAAAGTGTTTCCTAAACTAACTTTTTTACAAAATACTAATTACTCAAAAAAAGAAACAAACACAATTAATTTCAAATTGGTGACTTTAAAATGAAGAAATGACTCTCCTTTTATAGTAGCAAAACTTTGGACTCCAAATTATACAATAAGAACAAAATAAATGGTCAAATTTTCTCTACCATACAATCATGCTGTTGACTCCAAAAAATACTTATGACCAAGTAAATTGACACATGCCAAATAAGGACACATCTTACACCCCTAATTTGCATGAAGAGACAACTAATTAAAGGTGACAACCAAACTATCACTTTACCAAACTTTTTATCCATCCCCCCCCTCCCCCCCCCAAAAAAAAAAAAAAAAAAACAGGTTTTACATGGATTGTGTCTAAAATTAGGGTGGTTTTTAATTTTTGTTTCTTGAATTTGTGATTTTTAATTTTTGTATATATTATTTATTTAATAAAAAAAATTGGACAAAAATATTAACTATAGTTTAAATAATTTTGCAAGGAATTTTTTTTAAAAATACTTTGTCTTTAAGGCATAATTTTTGATTCGCAAGAACAATTATGATTTGTGCTACTAAACTTATATCCTTGAAATTATCTTATAATTATTATATTTTATTTATGTCTAATAGACAAATGAATAAGTTGAAAAAAGATCAACTTTTTTTTTTAATTGTATCAATAAATAAAGAGAGAAATATATAAAATATCATTATATATTTTTTAAAATTGAACCAAATCGACAATACTCAAATCAATGGATAAAATTATATTTGATTTTGTTTAGTTTTAATATTTAAAACATCAATTAAATCTGCTTGATTTTGATTTTACCAATCATGAAACACCCCTAATTATACTCTAGTTGTTTTAAAATGAGTGGATTTGTATAATTTTTTATTTTTGTTGTGTGTAGAGAGAAATTGTGGAATTGCCATGAATATTATTGTTTGAGGAATATATGCCTTAGTTTGGATTATCAATTTACAAATACTCCTTTACATTTGCGATTAGTTGTTTGATTGCATAACTAACGGTCGATTTTATTTATTATTATATGTTTTACATGTCTGAAAAAGATATGGATAGATTAGAGAAAGTGTTAGGAGAATGTGATCTAACTTTCTAGTAGCAAAGTAAGAATTTGTGATTATAATATGAATATGTCTAGTCGTCGCATTTTATTAACTATAATAAGTGCATGGCATTCTCATTAGATCAATTCCAATAGGAATATAGACATTGATCTGTGTTGAGTAGGTGTGTTGTGTAGTAGCTTGAAAGACTACCACGAATATCAACAATCTGGTTAATTAGCAATTGTGATAATTGAATTAATAAATTGTATTTGGATAATGTAGTATGATTGGTGCCTCGTCCACAACCCGAAATTTATTCATCTCTTAGTTTTAATTATAAAGTGTGGAATTGTGTTGTTAACTCGTTCACAACACAAATAACTTAGTGCATGCATGTTCCTACGGTAGATATAATATAACCAACTTTGCGATAAAATACTTGCTTAATTAAGTAATAATAGTAATATCTAGAAAATAGTTAAATTATGAGTCTCTAGAAATATTATAATATAACATTAAAGTAATTAAATATTCTAATACCTCAAAAGAATAACCTCACAAAATCATTAAAAAAAAATTATTCAAAGTGTACAATTTCCTAACCTAACTTTCTTACAAAATACAATTACTCAAAAAAGGAAACAAACGCAACTAATTCTTTTCAAATTGGTGACTTTAAAATGAAGAAATGACTCTCCTTTTATAGTAGCAAAACTTTGGACTCCAAATTCTATAATAAGAACAAAATAAATGGTCAAATTTTCTCTACCATATAATCATGCTTTTATTTAACTCCAAAAAATACTTATGACCAAGTAAATTGTCACATGCCAAATAAGGCATGAAAGTGGCCAACTAATTAAAGGTGAGAACCAAGCTATCACTTTACCAAACTTTTTATCCATCCTTTCCCCAACAGGTTTTACATGGATTGTGTCTAAAATTAGGGTGGTTTTTAATTTTGTTTTTTGAATTTGAAATTTTTAATTTTTGTTTATTATATTCGTTTAGAAAAAAAATTGGAAAAAAATATTATTAATTATAGTTTAAATAATTTTGCAGGGAAATTCTTTTACATCTTTAAGACATAACTTTTTATTTGCAAGACAAATATAATTTGTGCTACTAAACTTATATCCTTGAAATTATCTTATAACTAGTGAAATAGGTCGCGCTTCGCGCGGTTATAAAATATCATTAGATACATAATTTATTTTTTAATATCTAAAAATCATGATTCTATGTCTGTATTTGAGCATATTTAATGTTTAAATACTAATAAGAACTATATTTAAAAAAAGCTTATAAAAGACCCTACGAAGAAATTATTAGAAATTTTAGATATTATTTCCAATGACTTGAACTTTCACACTTAAAGTGACAATTTTCTTTCATCACATATAACAAAATTTATCTTATTCTCTTCAATATAGTGGAGGAATATTGTCTAGCATTTCTAAAAAAAAATTGGGGCTCACATTCACTTGATTTAAAAAAATATAACTAAATTTACATTTAAAAGTTTAAACCTTTGAATTCTCACCAAAATGCATTATGCATGTTTATTTGTAGAGTTGTAACTACTAATGGAAAAAAAAAATGAAACCAACAAGCGTTACTTCCATAGATCCATGCTACTTCTCAATAAACATTCACTACCTAATAATACATTTAATATCAACAACATGAAACATTGATAATCGCCATAAGTAAGTTATCATTTAATTTGATGTGTGTGGTAAAAAAAATTAAAATAAAAAGTAAATTTTGATCCTAGGGAAAAAAATAAACAACTAACAAAGCATTACCTTCATAGCTCCATTATATTACTTTTCAATAAAAATCTGCTTTTTACATAGCAAAACAACATAAAACATTCATAATCACCATAAGTAAACTAATAACTATATAAGCAACTGCTCAAATCCAGAATAAGATTATAGTCCTAATAATACAAAGAAAAGATAAGTAAAAATTAGAAGGAGATGAAGAAAACATATAAGGACAACATTCTATGTATCTGAGCAGGAAATATAAGTAAAAATTAGAAGGAGATGAAGAAAACATACAAGGAAAAAATTATATGTTTCTGAGCATGAAATAATGCAAAGGGGTAAAAAATGGTTTCTAGACTTTATTAGTTTTAATTCAGGGTAGGTGTGATTAATGTTTAATTATTGTATTGGTGAAATTACAAATTACAATTGCAAACTAAAATGAAGAAAATAAAGTCTCTTCAGGTTGAGTTGTGAATATCTTGCTTCTTTTAAGGTGATTCAAGCCTATTGCAATAAAAAAAAGTTCACAGGTCTAACATAATCTTCTTGGCTTGTCTCCTCCAAGATACAACAACTTATTCACAATGTATAAGTCAACAAATTTTGAACAACAGTTGAGTCCAAAACTCTACAAAAGAACATATTTCTTTCAAATTTTGGACAAGAGTTGAATCCAAAACTTTACAAAAAGAACACATTTCTTTAACTACTAATAAGACTCTCTTTTTAACCAATTTTTATGCACTTCATATTTTCTTATACACAAAATAAAATAAGACTATCACTCTTTATAGGTGAGAAAATCTACCTTACGATATATAAAAATAATATGAAAAAAGTTAATAAGGTAAATGAATAGTCTAAATATTATCTAAGATGATAAAGAAAGGCATATAATGCCATTAAGGTGCAAAAACAATTGTTGCACAATTATGACTCTCTAAATGATAGTTAATGTGCCAAAGCAATTGTGGCACAATTATATATGAGAGAAATGTAACCTAAGACAGTGAAAGACACTCTAAATGAGAGTTAATAAGGCATGCAATGGCACCAACGGATAGAAGTAGTACAACAGCCACAATTTTTAAGTGAATGTGCAAACAATTTAAGCCATAGAGAGGTGCCACATCACCTTCTCTATGTTTCTCCCTTATATATATATATATATATATATATATATATATATATATATATATATATATATATATATATATATATATATATATATATATATATATATATATATATATATATATATATATAGATATATATAGATTACTGAATTTATTTATGTCGAATAGACTAATGAATAAGTTGAAAAATGATCAACTTTTTATTTTAATTGTATCAATACATAAAGAGAGAAATATATAAAATATCATTATATATATTTTAAAATTGAACCAAATCACAATACTCAAATCAACGGATAAAATTATATTTAATTTTGTTTAGTTTTAATATTTAAAAATCAATTAAATCTGCTTGATTTTGATTTTACCCCATAATCGATCCAAATCAAATCATAAAACACCCTAATTGTACTCTATTTTTTTTAAAAAAAAAGAGTGGTATTTTTACCTTTTCATTTTGTTTTAAAATAAATAGTGTTTCACATAATTGTGGAGACATTTCCTTATTTAAATAAAAAAGAAATTTCTAAATAGTTATGTATATATTGTTCAATATATTTATGATAAGTTGGTTAAAATACATCTTACTTTTTAGAAATGAACATAATAACAATAATATACAAGTGAGATCCCACAAAAGGTATAGTGTAAATATATTTAGATTCTACAATTGAAATTTAGAGAAGGTAAAGCGTATGCATATTTATCACTATGTGAGAGCTAAAGATTCTATTTTCGAAATACCCTAACTTTGGATAAAGGAAAAAGAATAATATCCAGGGTATACCATAATTAACACCCTTTATTTTAAAATTTGAAATGAATAAGATTCATTTATAGTGGCGAGCTCTCGGATAAAAGTTGGTCATCTTTGACGCCATTAGCCACACCAAAAAGCAAACTAATCAACCACTTTTTTATTTAATATTGCTCCACCGGAATAAAAGAAAAAAAAAATGAAACCTCTTCTCTCGACGGTTGTTGCCGCCTCTCTGTCCAACCGTTGCCGGTGATCTTTCATCGTCGAGATTCCAGAATCTAACAACTTTCGATTCTTCTCTCCATCCTCACACTGAGATAAACTCTACAGTCCATTTTGGAATCTCAATTGTAACACGAATTGTAGCATTTCGTTTGAGGAAAATGGCAACTGCACAGAGTGATTCTCCTAGAATTTTCTGTATCGGAACAGCTGATACTAAACTCGACGAGCTTCGTTTCCTCTCCGAATATGTGAGATCCAGTCTTAACAGCTTCTCCAATAAATCCTCTTTCAAGGTTTGTTAAATACTATATTACCTTTTTCGCTTTCGCTTCTTTGTAAATTGCTGAAATATCGACTGATGTTTAATTACGAATTTGATATTGTTCACTATGTAAATTAAAATGTTAGTACGAGACGTCGTAGCTTCTGAACTGCAAAAATAGACGGCGAGAACAATATAGTTCAACTATATATGCAGTTTTCAGTTGTTGAAACATTGACGAGAAGGATTTAAGTTGTAAACGTAAAAATAACTTTACAGTTCCGGCAGATACTTACCTTGTTGTAGGCAGTTACTTGAGAACTATTGATCATGAAGTCAACTAAAAATTGTACTATTTGCAAAAGTATACAGTAAGTTAGATCGTATGTGGAATACTTTGCTGTAGAACATTTTTTATTCTTTTGACTTGTGTTGCTTGGACTCTTCAAATATGCTGCTAGGTGCTTGTCGGATCCTTATCCTTTGGAGGATCTGCAGCATGTGTGGCAACAATTTTGGAGAGTCTGAGCAACTTAGCCTTTGATCGATATCAACCTTATACTAGTACATGGCGATTTATAGGTAGGAGTGACAGTTGTTGATGTCTCAACCAACCTAAAGGAGACAAATAGTTGTGCTGATTTTGATTTTGTACCGAGGAAGGATGTGCTGTCATGCTATGCACGAGGGGGAGAATCTGTGGTCCAGCTTCCAGATGATAGAGGCCAAGCTATTGCAATCATGAATAAAGCTCTTGAAACTTTCCTACGTAAAGCTAATGGTGAACAAATTCTTGCTGGAGTGATTGGCCTTGGGGGTAGTGGAGGAACATCTCTATTGTCATCTGCCTTCCGATCTCTTCCAATTGGGATCCCAAAAGTTATAATATCTACAGTTGCCAGTGGTCAAACTGAATCTTATATTGGAACATCAGACTTGGTATTGTTTCCTTCAGTTGTAGATATTTGTGGGATTAACAATGTTAGTAAGGTTGTTCTATCTAATGCGGGTGCAGCATTTGCTGGAATGGTGATTGGAGGGCTTGAAAGTTCAAAAGAACATAGCATAAGTAATGGAAAGTTTACAGTTGGTGTAACTATGTTTGGGGTTACGACTCCTTGTGTTAATGCTGTCAAAGAAAGATTAGTGAAAGAAGGATATGAGACTTTGGTTTTCCATGCCACGGGTGTCGGGGGCAGGGCCATGGAGGATCTTGTTAGAGGAGGTTTTATTCAGGTAATCGTGTTGCTCTATGACTACTAATGGTTTCAGTGGTACATAAATAGGCAAGGTATTGATATTTCCTATTTTCCCTTACAGTGAGATTTAAAGTCCTAAAATTCAAACTTCTATGGACCAATAAATCCTCTGTTCCTAACAATCCTAAAAGTACTAAAATCTATTTATATTATGTAGAATATTGTTTCAAATCCCTGTTTTATTATTGAGTCATTTG
This sequence comes from Solanum pinnatisectum, assembly GCA_035578085.1. Taxonomy (NCBI): domain Eukaryota; kingdom Viridiplantae; phylum Streptophyta; class Magnoliopsida; order Solanales; family Solanaceae; genus Solanum; species Solanum pinnatisectum. The sequence continues at coordinate 17,551,107 of CM069077.1, read as the reverse complement.
ACATCTTATGATGTAAAAATACCATCTGATTTAACCATAACAATTTATTTTATTTAAATATATAAGTAAGAACAATGATGATACTAATGGTAACAGTAGTGACAAGCTAAGCAATTTTGGTTAGTCATTCTCTTGTACGTTCATGTATTGCTTCGAATGGTTTAAAACTTCTTAAATAGTTAATTATATCATAGAATTATTTCCCATTTATATATAGTAATTCATATTTAATTTCTAATTCCAAGAGTTTATTCTTAATTTCAAATCCAGAGTGTTCCATTTTTAACTGATAAACCAGTGCAAATAATTTGTTTATTTTTATATCTTCATTCCAATTTGTTGTTGTTGTCTTCACCATCTTCTCCATTATGATTATGGTAAACTAATTCATATTTGTTAGCCTTCGCATATTATCTTAATGAAATTGGATAATAAGAATAGATGCTTTCAATATAAAACTATCTAAAATTACAGTCCTTATTATTATTCTAACTATTGTTTCGTTAATTTTAAATGGTTATACATCTTATTCATAATCAATTGAGCTAGAGTACACTTGGAATATACTATAATGCTATTAGCATTCAGGAGCTATAATGAGTTAGCATGAGAAGGAGGATTTAATGGTCTGTAAAACTTTTACTAGGTTTACAGTCTATTACAAAGAAAATAGGTATTATTTGCATGATGCATTAGCCTGGATGCAAAGCGCGGCTTCATTAGTTCATTGCAATTGATCCTTTAAAACTACTGGTGGCATTCATTTCTAAGAAGGTAGAGGCTTGCAGTTTGTTCACTGAAATGGCTTGTCAAACATGTTACTGCTGTCTGAAGTATTACAGTATATACTTCTGGATAACGATTAATATCCACCTGTTACTGAACTTATTTTAGGGTGTTCTGGATATTACAACAACCGAGGTTGCAGATTACATAGTTGGAGGAGTAATGGCATGTGATAGTTCCCGATTTGATGCAATATTAGAGAAGAAAATTCCTTTGGTTCTGAGTGTGGGAGCACTGGATATGGTGAATTTTGGTCCTAAAACTACCATACCTCCTGAGTTTCAGCAAAGAAAGATTCATGAACATAATGAGCAGGTGATTCATCTTTTCATTTTGCTCCTTGTTTGTCTCTTAAGAGAATTACATAAGATATTGAGCAGTAGTATCATCTAAAAGATAATGTTGGAACACTTACCATTCAAAGTTTGACATTATGTGGTCGTGAAAAGAAGTAGTGTGCTTGATGTCATGTTGCACAACTTAGAACAAGTAGAGATAGCTAGCCATTCGAAAACCATCTCAGGTTGTCATGCTTTTGTTTTCATAAGGAGATATTTTACCGTACTTTTGGAAAATTATTGAATTGTGTCGTGACTGCACAGTTAAGCATATGGGTTTCAATTTGATAAACTATCAAATAAGTATTTGAGGTGTGTCTTTTGAGTCAATTTAATGGAATGCTATGTTACAGGTTTCCCTAATGCGTACTACAGTAGGTGAAAATAAGAAATTTGCTGCATTTATAGCAGAAAAGTTGAACAAGGCATCATCAAGTGTATGTGTTTGCTTGCCAGAGAAAGGTGTGTCTGCATTGGATGCACCGGGGAAAGACTTTTATGATCCTGAGGCAACTAGTTGTCTTACACACGAGCTACAGATGCTTCTTGAAAATAATGAACGTTGTCAGGTACCATAGTTATTTGTAAGGAAGAGGATGGCAGCCTATGATATTAAATTCCACTGCAGAACTCAACTCAGATAATTGAAATGTTTGTTCACTGATAGGTTAAGGTCTTTCCTTACCATATCAATGATGTGGAGTTTGCAAATGCTTTAGTTGATTCATTCTTGGAAATCTATCCAAAATCTAGACACGTTGAATGTCAGCCAGCTGAGTCCAAATCTATCCAAGAAATTCAGAATGATAATGCTATTCTTCAGAAATATCCCTCATGCAACGGAAAAAACTTTTCTCGCCTGAATGACTTCCCAAATGCAAAACCAGGTGATGATTCTTCCTAAAAATCAAGGCTGATAATTGCCATCCTAATGACATGGCAAATAAGCTCTAGAGAATTACTGAACAGTTCCACTATATGATTACTGCCAGTGAATCCAGGTTTCTTTTAATTTATTTACCAGTTCCCGCAGTAGTGTTGGGCTGTTCACAATAGTTTCTAGGTCAAACACAAAGCTTTCTTCTTATCTTTGCCAAAGATCATGCACCTCCTATCTTTGATGCCTACGTTGATTTAAGATGATGAGTGAAATAAACAGGCATATATGTAAACCTTAGCTTGCCATAGAAGCCAACAAAATGAAAGATGATGAGAGTGCTTTATAATTTCTTAGCGTGAAATATGGTTGATCTTATCTCAAGGATTGTTTTTTCACCGATAGGTTGCTGGTTATGGGCTAGCTTGAAATGCCATATCATGGATACTTGTCCTTCATTGTCATCATAATTTTCTTTTACTATTGTTTTGAGAATGTCTTGGAAATGGCATATACTGGCTTATCAACAGGGAAATGAATCTAACAGCTTCTCAGTTAATGGTTTTTCTTTTCGTCTTTTAATTTGTATGAAGAGTTGATGAGAAGCCTAATCTTCCTTGAGCAGAAACTTTGCAGAAAAGAATTGTGATACTGCAGAAATTGAAAGATCAAATAAGTAAAGGCAAGCCTATTATTGGGGCTGGTGCTGGTACAGGTATTTCTGCTAAGTTTGAGGAAGCTGGTGGTGTAGATTTGATTGTCTTGTACAACTCAGGGCGCTTTAGGATGGCAGGAAGGGGATCCTTAGCTGGTCTATTGCCCTTTGCTGATGCAAATGCTATTGTACTTGAGATGGCCAATGAAGTATTGCCTGTAAGTCCTACTTGTTGTGTGCTTCTTTAGTTCTTCCAAAAACCTTATAGACTTTTAGGCTCAGCTTCATCTCTTTTATTCTTTGATTTTAGCTCGGGTTGGAGTTGCACACTACTTTACTGTTCAAATTAATACAACCTACTGTCAAGCAAGTTCATGTTCGATTCAAAGGCTTAACAAATTGATAAAGCCCTACTTGACTCAACATGAACAAAGCACTAAGAACTACGAGCAGTTTGAAATTTCTACTGACAAGGAAACAAAGAATGCAGATCACTAAACCAAGATAGCCCTGCTCCTTGTACATAGACTAGAAGTAACCTCCATTTGACATCCATAGTCGGATACATTAAAGCTGATCCATGTCATTTCTATGATTCTTGGCAGTACCTCTTTCTTGCAGTAGAAATCTCTTTGTTGCCTCAAAAAGATACTCTCAGGAAATCCCTGCCAAATTTGCAGTAAGCTATGGACACATCACTCCAGTGGTTGGTTAAAGATGAAAACAAATGTAGATAGAATCGCAACCAACTTCAATCCAGCTTGGGCTTTCAACAGCTTCTATAGTGTCAATTACAATTCATCCATAATCTTAATCCAGTTACATAGTTGGACTTCTCACACTTACTGAATTAGATGAGAAGCTACATAGTTGAGATGTCCGATTACATATTTGGAAAAATTAGAGGTTTAACTTTGTTGTGTAGAAGAATGACTAAACCCTACCGAACCACATACTGGCTGGTCATCTGTGATTGTGAAATTTACTTTCTTCATTTGTCATAGGACAAAAGTGCTCACAAGTTCAGGTATGGAACTTAAGTTATTTTCAATTTTCTTCAAAATTTCGAAGGTGGATTACAATATATTTACATAATTTTTCAGCATGTGTATATATACTTTTTCCCTATGAGTTCTGTTGCAAATAGTAACCATGATTGAGGTTTCTCATTATGTCCTTCATAGGGTGGTCCATTATCTAGAAAGATTCTGAGTGATGACAAAACTTTTACTGATAGCTCAGTGAGATGTTTTGTCCATTTCTTATATGAAAGGGAAGGTTCTGTCTCTTTCTCCGTCCTCAGATATATTCTTACCTTCCAGAATGGTGGCTTAGTTTCTATTGACATTGAAATCTTCAGGTGGTTAAGGAAGTGGCAGTTCTGGCTGGAGTTTGTGCTACTGATCCTTTCCGCAGGATGGATAACTTCCTGAAGCAGTTGGAATCTGTTGGATTCTGTGGGGTGCAAAACTTTCCAACTGTTGGTCTATTTGATGGTAACTTTAGACAAAATTTGGAAGAGACTGGAATGGGTTATGGGTATGTCTACAGTAGATATGTTTTAGTAAGACTAAACTTATATCCTTCTATTTGTAAGAAGACGTTTCTTAAAGACGAACAAGATCATTATATCTTACTTTATATTCAGCTTGGAGGTTGAGATGATTGCAGCAGCTCACAGGATGGGCCTTTTGACAACCCCATATGCTTTCTGCCCAGATGAAGCCGTTGCTATGGCAGAAGCTGGTGCCGACATCATAGTGGCCCATATGGGGCTTACAACATCTGGTTCAATTGGTGCAAAAACAGCTGTCTCATTGGAGGAAAGTGTAACTTGTGTCCAAGCTATTGCAGATGCTACTCATAGGATAAATCCTGATGCAATTGTGCTCTGCCATGGAGGTAATCCGCGAAACCTAAAGTAACTAGAAAATTGTAAGGAAAAAAAGAAAGAAAATGACTGGATCAATTCTTTGTTGTTAATGCAGCCAACTAAAGAAAAATCTATGCCAAATTCCAGCTTCAGCTAAAATAATTTGACAATTAAGCAGTACTCTGATGGTGTACCAGATGAGTTCACTGGCTTCATTAATTTTGTAGTCATTTTGTCTTAATTCCTTGGCGTGTTAAGAATAAGTTAGGTAGATTACTGAAAGCTTAACCTGTGTGTGAGCTGCTTCTCATAGCACTTGTGAGGGTTCTCGTATAATGTTATTATTTTCAATGTCCTATCCCAATGTTTACAGGTATGAATCCTAAAATAGTTGCCTAATTTATATTACACCATTTAGTTAGTGCACTAGTACGAATTATACATGTGATAAATATATATGAACCTAGAGATTCTAATAAAAGAAACATTTTGTCAAGTGGTGAAGATTGATATTCTACTATCTTTCTTGAATGATCCATGTGAGCAGTGCACATAGCTTTAGTATTGATTCCCTGCAGTTTTCTCCACTGTCTTAATCATGACCAGGAAAACAAATGCTGGTTGAAACTTTTGGATTTACAGCTGCATTTTTTATTGTTTCTTTCCCTTAAAATTTGCTCATAAAGTATTTCCTATGACATATCTTCGGGTTATCTTCCATGATATTTGTTGAGTAGACATTTACTTTGTTAGAGGTATGTCGAGGTTACCAAGAAAGTTCTTGGTACTCCTTTGAATTTTGTGTTTTTCTGAGTCCTATAATGTACATTCAGTTCATTTATGAAACAAGGAGGGTGTGTTTTTATTTGCTTTTCTTGTAACTAGAAAATTGTATGATTCAAACATTTATTTTGCTTTCCCTATCAGCAAGTGAAAATATTGTTTTATGATGGATGAATATAAATACTTATGGAGTAAGTTTCACTCTAAATGAAGTCTGCTCTAATTCAGGCAATGAATGAGGCTGTTCTCATTTGTTTGTATCTTCTTCTTTTTCCTAATATCTGCCCAAAGACTTGGTATATTTTGTAGAATATCCATGAAATTTTTTTTCTAACATAAAATATTTGCTTGTTAAGTAGATAAGGGCAGTTACTATCATTTTGTAATCCAGCATTTTTCTTGACATCTTAATCTTGTTCAAAAGCAAGAATGTTGTTCTTCTCTGACAGACAATCCACGAAGTCTAATTAACAAGATTTTAAGCTGTCAAACAAATACTAGTAGTTTTAATTTTACATTTATCCGAGTAAGATTAATATTGGGGGAAGTTGCTTTTATGCTTGACAAGTTTTTGTATCGTCAATTCTTTAGTCTTTATTGTGACGGCACGTTCTTTTCTTCTCCTTGTGATTTATTTATGTCGCTAAAGTGAAGAATCTTTGCTCTATTTGCAGGCCCTATATCTTCCCCTGAAGAAGCAGCATATGTACTGCAGAGAACTAGAGGAGTTCATGGATTTTATGGCGCTTCAAGCATGGAAAGACTACCAGTTGAACAAGCTATAACTGCAACTGTCCAGCAGTACAAGTCTATTTCTATGGAGTGAGATGCAGTGGATTTAGGTTCTTTAAATGTCCGAACCTATATGTATGATCTTCACCTCTTTCTTTATATATTACTCTCAAGTCTCTTGACTTTTGAAAGAAATTTGTAGTAACCTGAGATTGATGATGCATACAATAAATAGGCCCTTGGGGTTGGGCCCTTCCCTGGACCCTTGGCGCAGCGGGAGCTTTCGTGCGCCAGGCTGCCCCTCTCCCTCTGAGATTAATGATGCAGATAATAAACATTAGCTCTTTTTTGTTTGAATGTTGTGTTAATATGCCATTGAAGCTTTCTCCAATTTTTTTTTACACATTCACAAGGGCAAATTATCTTTCTTTATATCCAAGTTCTTATTAATCTTCAGACAAAGGGAAGTACACATGGATGGACAGATAGTTATTCTGATCATGTCCCGGGCTCCTCTGTACTCATCTAGCAACTTGAAACAGTACAGCACTGCAGCTGCAGCTGTTATCTGTCCATATGATTTTTATTTCAACAAGTTATCCATGATATTTTCGTCATCAACCTTTTACATTGGTTGAATGTGACTCCCTCTGCAGGATGGACTGCATGAAGTTTCGTTATGTTCGTTTTCATTGAGCAACATATAATTATCCTCTCTCTTCCATAATAATATTTTTTTTTTCAGTTTTAGTATGTTTTCATGGTAGATGGGAAATTCTCCTACATCTTCCAACGCATCGGAGCACCCTTGGCCTTCGGGCTTCAACTACTTACAATTTCTTAGTTCGTCACCGATTTAGTGTTCTAGTCAACTCTACCTTCGGTTACCAGATGTAGTGTTGCGGCACTAGGTTCGTGATCATCTGAACCCTATTTCATGTGTACAAAATTCACTTTAAGTTGCAACAATAGTATGTACCTACCCATAATATACTTTAAAGGTTGAACCTATAGTTATTAAATTATAAATCCGCCTTGAAATGGTGGACGGTGGCAGAAACTTCGCTGCAGTTTCTCATTTTTCTTATGTTAAAATGGCTGTACTCGAGTTGGCATATTGGAAAACTTCCTTATTAAAATGTGAATGGGGATATTTAGAATTAGAATCTTCAGAGTCCATCCAGTCTTAAGCAAAAACACTTGCTCTCCCCGGTTCGAAAAGTCTTCACACGTTCTGTTTTTTTCACATCTTTTTTTTTTTTTTTTTTTTTATACTATAAACTAACACTTCCCCTTTAGCCATTGCGTACATCCCATCAAACCAGCTTTCCCTTTCCTGCACCCTCAACGTCAATAACAAAATCTTGAATATCCTCAGCCACAAAGTGACACGTTCCTCTTTGGGAACATGTCTTCTTCTGCAGAATCGAAAATGGCACTTGCCAAGACCGTCTTATCTACAGTAGGCACTGTTGCTGCAACAACCATGGTTGTTCGGACCTTTGCAAATGAGTTGCTGCCGCCAGAATTGTATGATTATCTCTTCTTTGGCCTCAAAAACCTCTTCAGCAGGTTCTCCAATCAGCTAACAATGGTAATTGACGAATTTGATGGCTTGGTCAACAATGAAATCTACGAAGCAGCTGAAATGTACTTGGGTAACAAGTTGTCGACCAACACCAGGCGAGTCAAAATTAGCAAGCCTGAGAAGGAGAAACAGTTCAACATAACATTGGAACGCGACGAGGAGGTGACAGATGTTTACAGTGGGCAGAAATTCCACTGGATCTGGCTTAGCAAAAAAGTAGAGTCTAGAGACTTTTATAATCCCAGAAGCATGAATTCCACTTTAAGATCTGAGGTCAGATCCTTTGAGCTCACATTTCACAAGAAAAACAAGGAGCTTGTCCTTAATTCATACTTGCCTTACATCATAGGAGAGGCAAAACTGAGAAAACTCGAGAACAGGGCAATCAAGATTCACACTGTGGATTACCAAAGCATTTATAATTTACATGATATATGGGAGGCGATTAATCTTGACCACCCGGCAACCTTTGAGACTCTGGCAATGGATTTAGAGCTGAAAGACAAAATTGTAAAGGATTTAGACAGATTTGTGAAGAGAAAAGATTATTATAGGAAAGTAGGGAAAGCGTGGAAAAGAGGGTACTTGATGTATGGCCCTCCAGGGACAGGAAAATCCAGTTTGGTCGCCGCCATGGCTAATTACTTGAACTTTGATATATATGATTTGGAGTTGACTGAGGTGATGAGAAACTCTGATTTAAGACGGCTGCTTGTGGCCACAGCTAACAAGTCCATCTTGGTGGTCGAAGACATTGACTGTACCATTGATTTGCAAAATAATTTGGCTAATCGAACAAATGATTCTCCTTCAGATGGTTCTAATCAGCAAGAAACCAAGGTAAGTCTCTTTGATTTTAGCTTGTTCTTTCTTGTCTTACTTTAAAAGCATTTCGATTCCAACACGAAGCTTCGAGGAAAATTGATGACAGAGTTGATTTCTCATATAGCTAGTCACTCAACTACTAGTTATTTTCTCAGAAAATAATATTTTTATTTTGTTGAAGCAAACTAGAATCATTTTGAGATAATAACTATTAGTTTAATGATCATACGAGAAATCAACTCATTGATTAGTTGTAGACATAATTAAACAAATTTGCTGCAAGAAATAGAATGAAGAATGTCTGTTTCATGTCTGTTTCTGTTTTTTTTTTCCATTGCAGGTGACATTATCTGGTTTATTGAATTTCATCGATGGATTATGGTCGAGCTGTGGTGACGAAAGGATCATAATTTTCACAACAAATCACATAGAAAAGCTTGACCCTGCATTGTTAAGGCCTGGCAGGATGGACATGCACATTCATTTGTCATATTGTACTCCCAGTGGCTTCAGACTTCTTGCTGCTAATTACCTGGAAACTAGAGAGCACAACTTGTTCAAACAAATTGAAGAGCTCATAGAAACTGCGATGGTGACGCCTGCCGAAGTGGCTGAGCAGCTGTTGAAGGAAGATGAGGTTGATGTTTCACTTAATGGCTTAATTAGTTTTCTACACGTTAAGATTAAGGAAAAAGAAGATGCTAAGTCTAAGAAAGTAGAGGCAACACAAGTGGAGACAAATGAGAAGAAGGAAAGTGATGAAAAAGGAATTGAAGAAAACTTAGAAGAAAAAAAGATTACTAAATAAGGAAGTTAAAGCCACAAAGAGAGTTGGCTCTACCTAACAAGTCAATGTTTGGATAATACATAGCAAGATTTTGTTCGATTAACATTACTATTTAAATTCAAAATTTAGTAACACTTATATAATCAACAACAAAAAAATACAATTCTAAATGCAGGTTTCTGGTTTTCTTAGTTGTAACCTTTCATTTAGAAGTCAATTTTTAATTAGATCAGTTGTTTTCACCATTATATATTATAGGAAAAACTACATAATTAGACACATTTCACTACCATATATACTATTATTACCTATACTTTCAAAATATTATGTATCGTACCACTAATTAAGAGTTCCCTACGTATTTTATACTTAGATACATGTATTTTTGCTACTATATATACAAAAATAGGGATAGAGGCGAGCGAGATTTGTTTGTATCTCAGATACATGTGAATCACACTAGATACACACTAGGGCGCACCTACTCTTACTAGAAGTCTAGTCTCTCTCAGGTCCAGTTTCGATCTCTAACTAACTTACTTAATAGGCCAGGCCTGGCTTAGAAAAGATCCGCTAGAGATTCCCTGTATTCGTATGTATCTAGAGTAATTCGCATATGAGATACCAGAGAGAGTGGCGAGCGAGATTTGCTATATATTCCAGATAGATGCGAACCCACTTTGATACAATGTATCTAAAACAAATTACACCTAAATTTGACCTCATGTATCTGAAATACATGTATTTGAACGTATCTGGAAACACCAAAATTTAGTAAGATACGTAATATTGCAACGTAATGTATATCTAAGTAATTAGATCCTAAATTAGTGAGGTTTTTATTTAACCTGGGGCAAAGATAATTTTTATTGATTAATGAAGTCTGGTGCATCAACATGTCGATTCTCTCATAACATGAAATAAGAAAACTGACATTTTGAAAAATAAAAATTAGTAAACAATAGATAAAATCATCAAAAAAAAGTAAAAAGATGTCTTGATCATACCTAATCACACACTAAATAAGTAATTTTGGAGAGATCACGCTTTTTGAATAATTAATTGCTTGTTGAATGGCATGGGACCATATGCAGCCTAATTCAAATGGTCCTTTGGATGTCCTAAGTGGATGGTGTTCGTAGCTGAGTAGCAGTTCACCATTGTCAAACATATGTAGCAGTCTTTTTAAAGTCACACCTCTCTCTTGTATAGTATACAATTGAATCCAAGATTCCTCGATACCATACTCCTTCATTACCCATAACTTACAAGTAGTCTCCTCGAAAAAAATATGAGCATAATAAAAGCAAAGCATTTCTCTTAATACTGCAACTCCATATTTGCAAATCTGATCATCGAACATTTTTCTCATTGGCTCTAGCAATTGTTCTTTCCGCACACCTCATCTGAAATACTAAGTGAAACTACACAAGGTTTATTGTGGAAACTGACCCAATGAAATACTCCATGTATAAATGCAAAAGGATCATGAGTAATTCTATACATTAGGAAGTGAGTCAATTCTATATATAATATATTTCTCCAACAACCACTTTTTAGTGTTAGAATTTCCATGTAAGCACGGTGAAAGTTAAGAATCTTGTAGTCATCATTAGTTGTGTCATATTCCAATCCGAAGGTAGGCAACCCTTTTTTAGGTTTTGAATATGGAAGTTTTATTGATTCTCTCGTGGAAGGTTCCAAAGCAAAAGATATCCGTCAATTAAGAGAAGAACCAACCCATTGCAAGAACAACACACTTTGATCACTTTTTTGTACCTTGGTGGTTCATGGTTTCTAGGACAAACAAGTTCTTCTACATCCTCAACTAGTTGAGCCGATTAAAAAGGAGAACAATACAAACTAGTACGTATGAAATTTATTTGTATTGATTATTGTAGCACCATTGGCCAAGAAGAAGCTTTTTGAAATTCATCGTATGTCTTTGATGCTTCATCTTAAAGTAAGGTTCACAGATTATTGTCTTCCATGATTTTAAAACACATTTAAATCGCAGAATAGTCCGTACAGATAACCTACTGAAGATGTCCATAATAATTTCGTCTTGGAAGTGAATTGTCATGCCCTAGATAAGACAAGGGTTTGAGATGTTAACTCTTTCAATCTAACAACAAAACCCCATAAATTAAACTCAAGTGAAATCAAAGCAAACTTACCTGATGATCATCATCATACATCAGCTTTCTTTTCTTTGACTGACTTTCCTCTGCAAATTCAAAATTGTGGTTACACCCAATTTTGAACCATAGATAAATGAGGGCTCTAATATTGATATCGGACACCGAATGGAAAATAAAAAAAATAGATAAAAGCATCTACCTTTGTAGATTTGAACAGATTTCTTCTTTCTCTGTGGCATTGTTGGAGCTTCGAGATTCGGGCTGCTAATTTAATAAAGCTCCACAGTTAACTTAGTAGCCTTCACTTTCAAGGCCAAAATTGTGAGTGAGCAAAAACATGGGAGCCCTATATATTATCGGGACTATTTTCTGGTGGAGACACAAAAAAGGTAGTGTAATTTACCTATAATACCAAATTAACAATGATATTTAGTTTATCAAAAATATCCCTTTTTTTATGGGATAAGCCACATAGCCCTTAAATTATGATCGAAATCTTAACTAAATTAAGGTTTTACTACTATGAACTTATTTTTTTTTATAATTTTGTACATTTTTTTGCTTACGTGGCATCCAAACATTTCTCACGCAAATCAACTGCGTGGAGTCATGGAGTGTGCCATGTAAATCAAAAGGTATACAAAATTACAAAAAAATAAATTCAAAGTAATAAGACCTTAGTTTAGTTAAGTGTGTCTGAGATTTCGATCATAATCTAGGGAGGTACTTGTGTCTTTTTTTTTAATTATACCAAAATTATCGGAATATTGTAATGCATTGGGTCCTCCAGCTATTGAATCCCTAAATCAAAGCATAAAATTAGAGAAAATATTACAAATAGTCCCTTGTCTAGAGTTTTAAGTATTTAAAAATTTGTCATGTTTGATTATTTTAATATACATTTACTGATTTAAGTATTTAACGATTTAAAAATTTATTAGATTTAATCTCTTTCTATTTTTATACAATATCTTCGACTAATATTAGTGAAATCCATGCCTCTATGAAATTAATTTTTTTAGCTCATTTTTTTAATTAGTTTCCTCTTTCCGCTATTTTTTCTTCAAATTACTCTTTTGAAAGAAATTTTAAACTCAACAATCCAAAATAAAATTCAGAAGGAAAGAAGACATAAGTCCTAATTTTATTCAATGAAGAATAAAACGAAGCATATTATTGATGTTAATGACTTGAATATGATATCTTCCCTTCTCTAGCATAATAGTGCATTTCACAACAAGTCGTCATATAATTCGTCTTTCCTATTAAATCTGGTTATATGATCTCTATTTTCAGGTTGAGTTTCATCATATATGACTTACGAACTTTTGAGATTCCATTTCATCCCCCAATGTGCTTCACACCCTTCATCTTACTAAGACCTTAGTCTATGAATATGCAAGATTCAGTAGAATTAATATTAATGGTATATCACTTATTAGAATGATCTCACAATATTGTGTTTCTCCTCATGGATCGGAATTTATCGTTATATATAATAACGAGCTTGTACTTTACCAATAATATTGGTACCATCACAATTTATCAAAAACAAAAAAAAAAATTCTCAAAATAAGTAATTGATATAATAAATTAATTTCATTTTTTCACAAGTTGAAATTAAAACAATAAACTCAACCTCCAAAGTAGAATCAGTAATAATATTTTTTTATTTCCAACAAATACACTAGTACTTCTACTATATTCGCAATATCATGTCAAGTACAATCAATCACATATCTCATATATTTTTTATTAGGTTAGCAAATTTCTTTTTACTTGCCACACCATTTTCATACAATTATATCAAAAGTAGTTGCAAGACTCATACAATCAACAAATTGTATTTCACAATTTTTTCAATATAATGTGACTTGTCAAAAAAGATAGAATGATGAATTTTTCCTTATAATGAATGATGAATAGAAAGAATATAAAATAGTAAATTGGTTAAATAAATTATCTAAGAGTTACATAAGTTATAAGACATGATAAAGTAAAATAATGAACAAATAAAAAAATTAAAGTTATAAAAGTTATTGGAGAAATTATCGTCATATTCAATCAGTACCTCATATTCAACTAGGCATGAAATGTCACGCATTATGTGTGTAATTGGGCTCATAATGTCCCACAAACAAACTGATATGCAACACACAATTTGGTTAACTATTAAAATATTTATCCTTCACATCAAACGATCACTCAAAATGCTTCTCTAACAAAGTTGTGAAATAAAATATTTCAAATAAATCTTTCATTTTTATTGAGATAACTAAAATATCACCCAGAATTTATATTATAAATACAAGTATTTCTACATACAATATAAGTTTAAAAATGTAATTATAAATGAAAAAAAGATAATTCTCTCCATCTATGTATTTTGTCAAACACATTTACATTAAAAAATAATAAGAAGAAGAAAGAAATAGTATAAATTTAACTAAAAAATAAATAACAACAGCATTCGCCTAATATATATATATATATATATATATATATATATTCCTTTTTGAATTATATAATTAATTTTTATTTTTTAAAAAAGGTAAGAATTCAACATACATTCTCTTATTTATAAGCCAACAAGAGAGGACCAACACAGCAGTGACTAATTGTACCTGATTCAATGCAAGTTGTACCCTGTATTGGGCCCATTTCAATTCAAGAACGGACCAACTTTGCATTGCATTGTAGTATTGTACTAAAAGAAACATTAATTGTAGTGACAATTGTTAGAACAACGTGTAAGCTTTTTCATTTCACTTTTTAGTCCCAATTTCTAGGCATTGTTGCTTCTTTCTGCTTTCCTCTTTCCTTCGGCATCTCTCTTTTGTCAAAGTACTTTTAATCCTATCTGCAAAATGGATGAATTTTATTGCTCCAAATTGGTCCTTCTATGGCGTTTTTTTGGAGGGCTCTTCGCCTTCTGTTTAGCTGTTGGTTAGGTTTTTTATTTCTGAAAATTTTATGGGTCCTCTATCTTAGGACAATTGGAGTGGGTGATGATACAGAGAGTTTCATGTCTTCTTCTATGTTGATAATTTAGTTTAAAGGTACTTTTTTTAATTTGAAAAAGTTTTTATTCGTTGTTTGCATGTCGTTTTTATGGCTTCTTGCTATTTGATGTTTCTTCAATTTTGTAATGTAAGCGGATTTGGGAACTTCACAAAAAGAGCAAAAACAGAGTTTCTGTTATTCAAATGTGAGTGCAGAATTCTCAGATTTAGCTAAAAGAGTGGCTTTTTTAATGGGTTCAAGAATTTTCATGACAAAATTTGAGAATAAAAACGGAAGAAATGAACTTCAGACAGAGAGCAAGAATAATTGAGTTTCAGATATGTGAAGAATTGTCAAAATGGAGAAAATGATGCCTTTTGTTATTTGTTTAAGAAATTTTCATGGCGGAATTTGAGAAGAAAGTGGGACTCAGAGAGAGCTCCAAATTTAAAGTTACTGCATGTCAGTGTTTTGCTATTTCTTCAATTATTTACCGTTAAGCACTTCAATTTGAGCCTCTTTTTCTCTAATCTGTTTGTGTTTTTATTTGTTGTTTCTCTTCTTAATGAAATATGAAGCTATTCTCCTTTTGATGTATGAACATTGCATTACATGATAGTACAAATAACAACCTAAATCAGTTAAACTAAGTTACTAGGACTCTTCAAAGATGTCATCGAATGTGTGTCGGATTTTTGGAGAGTCCCCACAACTTAGCATTGCAACAAAGGCTGTGCACATTTATTATTTTTATGGTAGTTTGGATCATAATCAAGAAAATTATCTTATATGCAAGCTTAAATTTGAAGATCTTAGTGGGGATACTTTTTGTTTGCAATATGACTTTTTCCTATTTGAATTCCTTATAATATTTTCTTTAGTGCGAGAGTTTTAGGTTATTGATTTTGTATTGCTTTAAAAAACTGTAATTGGCAATAAGGTCCCCGTGGAGTCTGTCTCCAATGGTGAATTTTAATCGTAATTGGTATTATCAATGACTTGATTATCCTGTTTCAAGATGAACCCACTTCTGATCTAGATTCCACCAGTTAGTGCCTCATCTTCAAGGTATATATATGCTACTTCTGTTTTTAGATATCCGTTAATTTGTATGTACTTTTGATTTATTTCTTGTGGGTTTTCCATTATTTTATATACATGCAAATGATTTTATCTTGATTTGTTGATACATCCTTGACTATATCATAGGTGTAATAGAGTATAACTTGCTCCATGCATTCACAATCCACCAATTCAATCATAAATTATTGACTGATACTTTGATGTTCTTCAAGTTCTTTAGATCCAAAATTAATACTAATGTGCGTTTTGCACTTTTTTCAGGTTGACTGTGAATGTAGGTGCTGGAATTAGGGAAACGACAGAAGGCGAAACTTCTAAAAAAATGAGGCATGAAAGGCGAAGAAAGATAAAAAATTCCTTTCCTCTCATTTATACTTTTTGTTAAATTTAAATTTATAAATTTACAGAGTTATATTTACTCTATTCATCAGTTTATTCTATCATTTTTCACGTGATGAGTTATATGCTTTAGTTATTGAAAAAAAATATTTGCATAGCCCTGCATTCTAAGATATAGGTTTTACAAATGAACTGGTGTTTCAAATGATTGTTACAGACACCCACTCCTTTCAAAAAAAAAAAAAAACATAATAAGTTGCAATAGTCAGTACAAAAGTTCTTATAAGCTGCAACTGATCTACATTTTTGAGGGATCAAGTGACTATTACTTAGGTAAGTCCTGATGGAATCGAAACTTGTGCAATTCACATGTCGAGTTATATTTAAGTGACTATAACTTTTGTATTGAATAAAATCTATCTCAACACTGATTAATAGGACTCCTCAATTTATTTATTTTTTCTCAGGTGAAACGATAGTTCCTCCCATTACTATAATATCTCTAATTTTATTTCCTCTTCTCTTTTTGTATTCAAAGTTTAGAGTTAGAGATTCGATTCACCTCATTACAGGAAAGCACCATCTTGATTGACTACATTTGCACCAGTTATTGTCCTTGTGATGCTACAGGGAGCCTGTATCATATATCCTAAATGTAATCACTAATGACTTCTGCAGTCCTCAACTACTTATGCATTGTGAATGTCTAATACAATGTGCAATATTAAAACCTTTCATTGATTTCATTTTGTGCCCTCTCCATATTTTTTGAAGTTCTTTATGAGCATTGACATCATCCTCAAAGCTTGCAGTGGAACTCTAAGGATGTAAATTCAATAAACATACTTGACCGCTAGGTTAAAATGAATGTTCAGTAAAATTCGAGTATCATTTCTCCTTTTACGTACATTCTATATATTTATTTTTGTGTGTGTGGTATGGAGAGTTTTCTCGAATTTAACTCCTTTGAGATGGCAAAGCATTTTGTATATTCTCTGTGACAAAAGATGTTTGATTGATTTTGAGAGATGTCAAGAAAAAGAGAATGAGCCTTAAGTTGGTTGCAATAGATTTATTTGTTTGATGACCTTTTTTTAATTCAATATTTAAACTTAAGTAGATATTTTGTCTTTTAAACTTCAATTCTTCTCCCTATCATCTGAAAAGAATGAACTAGCATCAGTTTGGTATTGATGTTCTACGTAAGAGGTAAAACTTAGTTAGTTATGTTGGAGGGGATGTTCACATGTACTGCACAACAATGTCTACATCAGTAAAAAAACGAAGTCAACAATTAAAATTTAGCACACTTGAGGGGGGACAACTATTTCTCATGTACTTTCTTTTCATGTTTAATATCTGGAATGTCAAGTATGTTAAAGTAGAACAACACAACCAAGAATACTTCAAGAGAACTTTGTTTGACTTTTTTGCTACCATCATTTGAAATGCTTGTGGTTATGGTTTTACTGATATAAACATGACTATAACTATGGAACACTAGGACTTTCATGATGTCTCTGTTGGCTGGTAGGTGTTTAATCATCAGTGAAGGTTTAACAGTTCTTGCATTCTGATGCATATTTCAGATTAGGGCGCTCAACTTTAACATCATCAAGAGCTATGTTTCTCAGCCAAGCTATTGGCAGAGCTTGAGGTTGCATGATGGGGTCGTTAAGCTGTAGCATTTTGTGCAACTTCTTTTGAGGTATGTCAAAGAGATCTTATCCTCATGCTAATTTGGTGATGTGACAAATTCATGTAATGAAGTTTTTCGTCATGTTGAACTTATGATGTTGTGGATGTGCTTCCTAGACGAGTTGAAATTTTGCATTGTAAATACAACGAGGATTTGAAGGGTCTGCAAATTTCAATGTATTTGATGTACATGTACAATTTTTTACATTAGATTTCATTCAATGAAATATACTCTTATTATATCAGGTCATACAGTATGATTTGTGCTACAAATTTGTTATTATAGTATTCAATGGGTGTAGCGGTAGTTATAGCGACATTAGTTATTTAATTTAAATATGAAATTTTATCTTAGAACTTTTGTAAGGTCTACAACCACATAGGGGTTATTTAGGTATTTTAATATTAATAGCTTTATGATTGTTGTACCAAGTGAATGAATTAAGTGTACCTTTCCGCTGCTGGACCAAAAAACTAGCTAACATTATCTTAATTCTTTACGTATCCCTCCAAAAGATTAATTAATGCACTCCCTGACCTGTGGACCCATTTGCAGCTTTTTAATGCTGCTACATGTGCCTAACCTTTTCTATTTATTTTTAAACATAAATCTACACTCCAATGAAGTTTTTTTTTTTTTTTTTTTTTTTTTTGTTATAATCCATATTACCAAAACTGAAGAGTGGCTTTATTCAAGTTTCTTAACATGATTTCATTTACAAGTGGGAACTTTTTGCAAGGCAATAAAAGGACATTAGAGTTCATTCACATTTGCAATTTCTTTTAGTGATGACAAAATCAAAAATTATTTCTTAGTTTTAGATTGAACAAAAAAGGCTTTTAAAAGTGATCAAAAATCATTACCTTTTCAAATCAAAATCTTTTGTCTCCAGAGTGAAAAAGAAATTTCAAAATTCAAATTTATTTGATCATAAATATAAATTGAAGTTATTTTTTAATGGTAAGTGAACAATGTTACGTATTTAAATTTGTTTAAATTTTGTTGTGATTCTTTCTATTTTAATTTATTTGTCTTATTTTCCTTTTTAATTTATCATATATTCAAAGATTATGTTTAAGATACTATAAATTTTTATAATTAACAACTTAAAATATTTTATTATAAATTTGAAAATCATGTAAAAGAAAATCTTTAATTGACTCTTACAATTCTATCAGTGCCACGTGAAATTGAACAGATGGAACAACATATATTATTGAAAGTTACGTAAATAATATTATAAATAACAATAATTAACAACTAAAAATTCTTTAAAATCATATAAGAAATTTGGTTGACTCTCCTAATTCCATACGTGTGACATAAATTGAAACAGAAGAAGTAACATATATTATTCAAAAATGACACAAAAAAAACTATGAATCGCAGCAAATTAACAACTTAAAATCTTTTTTTAAAAAAAGTAAATATAAAAAAATTTAATTGACTCTTCAAATTTCAACTCTTATCACATAAATTGAAACAAAAAAATACTTCATTCGTTTCAATTTATGTGGCATTTTTCGAATTTTGAGATTCAAACAAGTCTATCTTTGATCGTAAATTTATCATATATATTTTAATTATTTTAAATTGCCAATTATTGTGACTTATAGTACTTTTTACGTAGTTTACAAATATATAAATTTCAGTTCAAAAAATTAAATTTTCTGTCAAATTTAAATTGTTTGATTCTTGAAAAACAAAAAGTGTCATATAAATTGATAGGAAGAAAATAACATATATTGGGTTAGTGCTGCTGGCGCGGGCTCCTAATATCTAGTGTAAAATAAATTTACTTTTTAATTTATGTCTCCATAGCATTGGTTAAAAAATTGTAATAATTATTTTCTTTGTCTTAATTTATGTGATGCATTTGATTTTTCTTTTAAGAATGAAACAATTTAAGTTTGATAAAAAATTTGCTCATATAATCTTCAAAGTTTTTAAAATGAAAATTTATATATTTGTAGGCTATGTAAAAAGTATTACTATAAGTCACAAGAGTTAACAATTTAAATTATTTGAATGATATATAAAAAATTTAAGGTCAAGAATAGACTTATTTAAATTTTGAAATATTGTATTGGGACATAGAGTGACGAGAGCATTTAATTTAGTTAAAAAAATTCCTAATCAAATCTTTTTCAACCCCATTAAAAAAAAAGTTCAATCTTTACCTCATCAATAGTTCAAATCTTTACACTTTTCCCCAATCCTCTTCTCCTGTATTTATCTGTTCATCTTACTCCAACAATCCCAGATTCGTTCAATCTGAAATCCGCGCCTTTCACTACAGAAAACGTCGATCCACTGATTTCAATTGCTATTTTTCTGTTTTGTATTCACATTTTTCTTTCTCTGTTTTGATTGAATTTAGGTTACAGTAAATTCTACTGAAAGTGGAAAAGGAGAAGAGATGGATCCAGATTCAGTTAAATCGACTCTCTCTAATTTGGCATTTGGAAATGTAATGGCTGCTGCTGCTCGTGATTACCAGAAGGTATTACTTCTTTTCTCATTTGAATCTCTCTTATTTTCTTTCTGTTATTTCTCCATGCCATGAATTTTTCACTTATTTCGTGGAGTTACTCTGAGGCCATAAAATTCCGGAACTCAACTTAAGTTGAACTACAGAATTTTCAAGAATTTGAAGAACAACAAATCATGCCAAACACTTGCAATTTTCAAATATCTTTTTTTTTTTTCTCTTTGAAAATAAAAACGTACTTTTTTCACTGGTAGGTGGATGACAGCACATAAATACTATAATTATAATGAATTTGGATATTATATGAACCTGAATACAGTACAATAGATACATAGAATTCATATAGTTGATCCTGACTTATTTGGGATTGATACAAAGTTGGTTGATTGAGTTTCTCCATGTCTGTTGTTTCTGCATGTTCAGTTCGGACTTTTGTTTTAACTTATGTAAATGGTGGTAAAAGAACATCTTTTGCTGGTCCATCATATAGTTTTGGAGGGCTTGGAACAGATTCATAAAGTCTTTCAGAGTTCAATACAGAATGTTTGTACAATAAATCATTATGGGGGGTTTTTATATTGGGAACATGAAGTCGATGGAGTCTTGCTTAAGGTGTTACAGTAATCTTTTTCACATGTAGACGAAGGGAACATTTTGCAGAGTACAGTTTGGATTTTAACTTGTAGGAATAGAGTAAAGTTTAGAATTGTAAGTGTCCATGTAGAGCAGAATGGATATAAATGATTCATATAGCCACCTCTACTAGTTTGTAATTCAGGCATAGTTTTTATTGTTGTAAAGTTTGGATTTTTAGGTATTCATATAAGACAGGTGAAGTTGTATGTAGTTAAAAGATACAATGAATTCTTAAAATTCTATACTATGTGTTTTCCCTACATTTTTTTTTCTTTTTCTGATTATAATCATAGCTATCTAAGCATTGAAATCAATTCTCTCAGAAGTCAAAAATATGTTATAAATGCAAAAAATAATGCAGATATTTGTGATGGAGCTTTTAGTAATTTTATTATTGTGTAGCCAAATCCACATGCACCATTTTTCTATGAGACTAAGATAATTTCTTTTCAACAGAATATGAAAAGAGGTTTCACTATTTCAAAAAAGGAAAATATGGAAGGTTCACTAACTAAATTGTCAAAATCAGTAGTCTTTACATCCTTCTTAGGTTATTCCTACAATTATTAGAGATTGGAATCTCTTTACATTCATGGCATGATAATGTGGAGTATACATTTCTGTGTATCAAGCTTATCTTCTTTACTTGCCATTGGACATGGAGCTACCATTTATTTTCTGGTTGGATTAATGATGCCTACTGTCTCAGGATAAACTCATACTTAGATGAGAAATATCGAGAATGATTACTATGTTTATCTGTTTTTTTTTATATCTATACTCCAAATAGCAACCGTTTAAGATCACTATTCTTGATAAGCTAAGATGGTTTGGAGAGTCATTCAGACATGACCAGCTATGTTGGATGAAAGTTTGGTTATACTCCAGTTGTTTAAGAAAAAGACCTATCAGTTACGGGGTGTTTTTCAACATTTCAGGGGAGTTAGACCTTTGATGCTACTTGCTATTCCTTTGGGATAACTTATTATTTGAGATTGATTGATAGATCATTGTAATATACCTCAAAAGGTCCAGCAGTTTTAGTTAGCAGTTAACTACAAATCATTTGTATTCAATTTCTCCCTTTAGGAAGTGCTGGCTCAAGAGAAGGTGCAAGCATCATCTTCTGTTAATCAAGACATAGATCTTGATGAACTAATGGATGTAAGTTTGCATACCCTTCAATGTTTCTCCTTCTAGGCACATAATTTGTATGCCTGTTCACTTGCTCATTGTGCTTTTAACAGGATCCTGAGCTGGAAAAGTTGCATGCAGATAGGATTGCCGCTCTCAAGGTCTGTTTTGTCTGGCCTGCAGGCCAACGTAGTTAGTTATATCTGGAGGCAAAGTACCTGATTGTTAGACAATTGGTTTCTTTGAACTCTCTTCTGCAGAAAGAAGCAGAGAAGCGACAAGCTTTAAAAAGGCAAGGGCATGGAGAATATAGAGAGACTACTGAAGGAGATTTCTTGGGCGAAGTTACTGGTAGTGAGAAAGTGATTTGTCACTTCTATCATCGAGAGTTCTACCGATGCAAGTAAGGACTTACTTCATGTTTCAAAGTTCACCGTCCTTCTCCCAGACAAAAGTAAAAGACATAAATTCAGTTCTTTCTCAATTGCAGTTAATAAGAGGAAAGTTCTTTCTCAATCGCAGTTCCTATTATTCTCTGATGTTATCTCTGTTTGAGAAAGAGAGGGAGAGGGAGAGAGGGAGAAAGAGAGAGAGTTGTATAATTTCCCAGTTTGAAAAATTCTGGTATTTCACATACTGCAAATTTGTAGTTTGAGTTGCTTTGGAGTCAGTTGCGCGCACTTCAGTCTTCTAACTTATAATCTGATGCAACAAGCTTGACACTATTCATTAATTTCGTTGCTAAATTTGCATCTTGAAGGTACTACTTGTGACTGCTTTACCAAGGTTAACTAGCCATCCAATTTTTTATTGGACGAGTTGTGATAATTCTCTTGCTTGTCTTTGTATTTTGATGCATTGACGCCTCAACATATATTAATCTAGCTATAAATACTTAGAAATGGAAAAAAAAAATAGAATTGTACATATCCACTTGCATGCATACACAAGCATAATGGTCTTTGTTGCTTTTTCAGGATCATGGATAAGCATTTGAAGTCTCTTGCACCAATACATGTTGATACAAAGTTCTTAAAGTTAGATGCTGAGGTCTGTTTTGCTTGAGTTCTTGGACAATTCTTTATCAGATTATACAGTAGAAATAGTCCTGAAATTTTGTGAAGTATCTGCGCCCACCTATGCGTGGAAGTTAACATAGAAAAACTAAAAAAACAAAAAAGTCACATAGACTGGCTCTATAACTTTTGGAGGACTGTGCAGATTGGATCTCATTTTTGTGCTAATAACTCATTTTTATTGTATAACCTAATGGCAGAATGCTCCCTTTTTTGTTACAAAGCTGGCAATTAAAACTCTACCATGCGTCATCTTTTTCAGGTTAGTGCATCTGCTTTGCTCTGCGTTATTAATTCTCCTATAATATGTCCATGTTTGGGTGGTTCTCTGGTTGTTTTCAAGGCCAAATCAAGAAGATTAAATTAGCTTGTTTCTTCAAGCAATAAGATCGAACCTAAATTGTCCTAATTTATTTGTCTCAACAATATAAATCAAATGATCTGTTAAAATAGGCCCACACACAGGGAAAGTGAAATATCAGTCCGTCATTGTTGTAAGGGAGCTAGCGTGGATTTTCTGAACTTGGTTTCTGCTTGTTTTCTTTTTTTCTTCCAATTTTACTGTGAGTTAGAGGGGCGAGCTACCATGATCTTCACAAACATATACTCCATATAGTTACATGAGGACCTAATGATAACTGCCTGAACAAAACTGTGGTAAAGGGAAGGGAGCAGTCTTATTTATGATTCCAGACCTATTCTTCCAAAATTCGTACACATGCATGTGAATATTAGAATCAATGCATCCATAGGGGGTTTGGTTAGTTATACTAGCTCTTTCCCAAACGATGTTATTTTCTTTTAATCTACACTTAACAGAATTTTGCTCTTCAGGAATGGAATAGCTTCAGATAGGCTGGTTGGTTTTCAAGATTTGGGAGGAAAAGATGACTTCAGCACAAAGGCTCTGGAGGGTTTTCTGTTAAAGAAAGGTAATACTTGTTAATTGGATGCATGATCGCTGATAGGCCAATGTATTATCTGTCATTTGATCTGTATTAAATATTGGCGGGTTGGATTTTGTTATCCATTGTTATCCAACCTATTTTTTATACCGACATCCTGCCTGCCCATGTGCCAGCACTGAATTTCTTATTCATAGCTTATGGCAATCACTAAACCATCTCTGGTGCAGGAATAATCAAAGAGAACAAGAAAGAAGAAGAGGATGATGATTCATATGATGATAGAAATAGATCAGTGAGATCGTCAATCAATCCTGATTCTGATTCAGACTGATGAGTAATTAGGGGTCATTGGTTTCTTCTAATCAAACGAGTATTCATCGACATCTTCCATTTGCTGAATCTCACAGATCTTGGGATACCTTTCATTATCTAATACAATGTCTTTGCATTGTTGAGATGATAACTGCAAAAGATTGAATATTCTGCTTGAAATAGTATGTTGTAGTAGTTTAACATTTCTATCTGTTGCTTCTTAGTCCAGTTTTACGGAGAGAAGAAAACGAACTGTATTATTGCAAAGTGGTCTGAATTCTTTCCATTTCTCCCAACAGGCTCTTGAAAATATGTAGTTGTATCCGAATTCTATTATTGTAAGTTTTTGAGAAAATGAACGAAGAGACGTGGTAGCTTTGCACTTTTCACCATTCTAAAAAGGTCTGATATTATTACAAGGAGCTGTCTATCATAAGAATAAGTGCTGTGTATGTAAGTGCATTATCTCATTTTTTGTAATTTTCATATCCAACCCTATCATTTATAAAGCTTTACGTAATTTGCTTTTAGATGCTTCACTTTAAATAGTATTTATTCAAAATTGAGTGTATATAAATAAATGTCCAGAATTACACACAAAACCTCTCCCTTCTCTTTTTCATCTTATAGACTGTGGAACTCTGTTTTCCTCTAAAATTTGAAGCATAAACTAAAGTTTTAATTAGCCCTGTGTCTCTTTCTCTGTGTGGATGCATAGCTGCAGCCTGTATGTGGCTGTTGATGCATTATGTCTTCAGTAATCAGTGAAGTTCTTCTGTCTGGTTTTATCGTAAACTCAACCCTTCATCGACGTACTCACTTGGTTCAATCCTTCTCTGTTGTCTTCCTTTACTGGTTCTATGTGTTTTCATGAACATAAATTAAACTTCTTCATTAAGTTCTTCAGTTTTGTTAATAGTTTTATCATCTTTTTCCCTATATGCTCTGTTTCTTCAAATGAGTTTCAAATACTGAATGATATATAGAAAGTTATGGCTTCTTCAACTGGAACTTCTTCAGGGTTATTAAGGAAGTAAGGTACTGAAGATGAAAGGAAACGTAAAAGAATGATATCGAGCAGGGAATCAGCAAGAAGATCAAGAATGAAGAAACACAAGTATTTGGATGAGTTATTGGCTCAAATGAATCTACTCAAGGAGGAAAATAATCAAATTGTGATTAACATAAATATGGTTAATCAGCTTTACTTGAACATGGAAGCAGAGAACTCAGTTCTCAAAGCTCAGATGGTTGAGTTAAGTCAAAGGCTGCAGTGTGCTGAGGAGATCATTAACTGCAATAATGTTAATGCTGGAGATGATTCTTGAAAACTTGGGATTTTCTTCCATGGGAATCAGAGCGGATAATAACAACATACCCACTGTAATTTCATAAGTGAGTTCTGGGGAGAATGACGTGTATATAGACCTTACCTTACCTTGAAAGGTAGTGAGGTTGTTTTCGATAAACCTGCTAATGATTTCATTTATGTATGATGAACAAATCACTTCTTTTTCCGTACTTGGGTATTGCTTGCGCAATATTTTACTATAGTGGCCTTTGACCATTGGAGATCAATATAACTAATCGGATGTGCATAAATTGAAGTATATCATGCTTGAATTATTGGCAAAAATAGTTTTAAATACGATTGAGATATTAATATGGAACAAACTAGACCTAATCTACCACTAAAGAAACACTAGATAATAATTTCAAATGTCACTGGTCATTCATGTTATCATGAACGGATGAACCTCCATCGTTTTACCCTTCTAGCTTACTGTATTTTTCTTCATCTATTTTTATTTGTTTTTTATATTTTAAATAAATTTTTATTTTATTTGTTCAAATTAAAAAACAAAAATGTAATTTTCTATTTTATACATTTGTCAAGTATAAAGAAAGGGCAATTTTCAAATGTTGTGATACTATATATAATGTATGCTCACGAAAATAATTGTAGTAGATGATATCAACTTAGAGCTATTATTTCATCATATTATTGCGATATCTCACATTGGAATAATTTTAGTGGTCCGTTTCCTATCCATTTGTCATAGTTTAGTTTATCAGTTTATTAATTAAAATTTAATCCGTTCAAATTCAACTCCTTATTATAATATACTAATCAATCAAGTTTTCAACTAAATATAGATAGATATATCTATTAATTATTAAATAAAATAAAGGAGAGTGATTACTTATCACTTATCACCTTCAATAGAATGTATGGTCGATGATCTAATAACATTAGGATGTATATATATTTCAACTTGTCATATATTTCATAGCAAGTGTTATACTTTTGTACTAGTCCGTAGCATTTTCTAACATGTTATACTATAATAGTATAATTTAAATATTTGTTAGCACTTATGGTCTTAAAAGTCATAAGTAAAGGGAATTAAATAGAGGAACTTAGTGTCCGTTGACAGTGTATTTTTCACTTCCTTTTTCACAATTTTCACTTCAAATCATTTCACAAAAATTAAAATTAACTACAATTTATATTGATGTCTAAATAGATACCAATTTTTAAAAAATAATAGTCAACTTACTATTTTAAAATTTCACAATCTTTTTATGTTCAAACGTCCACTTCGACTTTAAATATAATCTAGACGAAAAATGATCAAAATGGTCCTTAATGTATATGTGTTGTTTTATTTTGGCCCTTAATGTATCACACATGATTGAAATGGTCCTTAACGTATTACAAAAAGTGTTCACTTTAGTCTTTTACCCTAAATCTAACCAAAATTACAAAAGAAGGTGTTGTATTTAACGGTGGATCCCACATGCTAACAAAATATAATGATGTTATTTTCTTTGCAAGCTCCAAAAAAGAGCTCCATGATTATCATCATTTTTTCTAACAAAAAAATATTATTTTCTCTCTTAAAATATTATTTTATCTCTTGATTTCTAAATATTGTTCTCTATTCTCATTTATGCATATTAAAATTCATGTTTATATATGATGTAGCTTTGTGGAAAATCACTTAGCCAAGCTTTGGGTGTCTTATCTTATTGGAGATTTTATGGTATTTTCTGTTTACTGATTCGATCATGAAATTTTTATTTTTTCTATATGTTTTTTGTGATAAAAAATTGTTCCGTCATTTTAATTCACTGAAGTAAGCAATTTTCACATTATCATTAACAATTACGGAAGCTTTCGCATTAGATTCCGTCAAGTTGTTGTTTTGGGCTCATTTAGATCTTAATTTAAGCTTGAATAAACTATCGATAATAATACCAGAAGGAGTATAATTTAACAGCTAAAAACTGCTTTGGAGTTAAAATAATATTTATGAAAAGAGAAAATAATGAATTTTGTTAGAGAAAGTAGAGAAACGGTGGTGTCTATGGAGCTATTTCTTTAGAGCTAACAAACAAGATAACAATGGTATAGTTTGTTAGCTACATGTGGGACCCACCGTTAAAAATAACACCTTCTTTTGACATCTTTGTTAGATTTAGGGTGAAAGATTAAAATGAACACTTTTTGTAATACATTAAGGACCATTTCAATCATGTGTGATATATTAAGGATCAAAATAAAGCAACTATAATTATACTCCGTAAATAAAGTGAAAAGGGAGTTGTAACAGACTCCCATTCTCCTGCCTAGGCCCAATTATAATACACCACTTAGGCCCAATCTATTACCGATCAGCCTAGTCCAACTCGTGTTCAATAACAATAGTAGTGTTGTAGCAAATGTAAAAATTTTGTAGCTAAATAACAAAAAAATTATATCAATTTAATCTTATTTATGTGTGGATCAACAACAGATTATAAGATATTCAATTAGCTAGGAGCTATTTAGCAATATATTAGCTGGGGATTGCCGATACATTAATTTCATAACTAATTTCATGTTTTCTGTAATGTAAGGATGTAGCTTATGACTTTTGAGACTCGAGAAATTAGAAAGTGTAGCGAAGCCTTCTAATCTCAAGATTTCCATTTTCCACTATTAGACAAGAATACTTATCAAATATTATTTTCAACCACAAGATATAAATGATTCAAACATGTAAAATTTATAAAACATGTTAGGTTTTACGGTAAAATATCAAACCCTTTTGCTTTTTGAAAAAGGTAAAAAGGACAAAATATTATGAATCACCGAAATGTTAAAAGGTCGATACGTTTGATCTAAAAAGATAAAGGAAATTAAAATAACAAAAAGAAGAGTGGATGTTTTGGTTAAAAGTATGACTTAGAAATGTTGCACGTCATGAATATTTACTACTTTACTCGAAGGGTTTGTGACATAATAATCTTTTTAAAGATTCATAAAGCAAGTGGACAAATTTTTTTTTTTTTTTTTTGTTTAAAATATTTGTAAACAAAATATGAATTGTTTCGCAATTGATTTGTGAACAAATATGAAGTCAACCAAAACCCAACATATTGGAAAGTAATTTTTAAAAAATCATGAGACATCATAAGGTAACTTTTGATTTTGTGCCATGAAATTGAGGGGATGTATTGAGTCAATATATCCCCTCAATATTATTGACATTGATTATGGAGGAGATATGTGCAAGAGTAGGTCCACGTCCTTAGAATTATATTGTAAGCTCTATAATGACGTTATATTATAAAGCAATGTAAATCAATCAACTGTGATTTTATTTACGATGAGACTTGATTTAATGACTCTCTTCTCAACGGCACAAACAAATGTTTGATTGAAAAGGTTCTTGGATCATGCATTGGTGTTACAATTGATATTGATCTAATAATAATTTTTGTAACAATTAAATCGTTATATTATTTTGGGCACTAAAATCCAAAATAATATTTTAAAGCAAAACACATTAACATTTGTAATTAAGTATAATTTTATCAAAGAGACATAATTGCAGGCTAAGAAGTGAACAAATAGTGCACATCACAAAAGGTCGCAAATTCATGAACTCAGTCAGTTCCTACAAATGCATTTGTTGTGAATACAAGATCTTTTAATTAGTGCATTTATTTGATGTTGTTAAAAAATTTAATGAATAGAGAGAGATCAACCTTTTCATATGAATAACCGAATAAATTAATTTAGTGTTAATGAAAGATGAGACGAGATTTTAGTCAAATTATCATAAAAATAATTTGAAAGCAAATGACATAAAATCTTTAACGTAGCATAAATACTAACAATAAGGTCAGTAATGTTGATGGCGTCAATAAATTTCACCTAGTTATCTCATCAAGAGGTTAGATGTGCACTCTATTTATTGAGTAGATCCAGAAATTTAGTTCAGATGCATATGATGTCTGAATATCATTAATTAGCTATATTTGGCAGCAATTCAATATTTAAAAGAAAATTAAAAAAAATCCCACTTAAAAAAATAATAATTAGGAAGAACTTTGTTTTTCTCTATATTTATAGACAAGATAATATGTTGCTAAGATGATGAGATTATAATAATTTTTAATGCTAAATATATATTGTATTAATTAGTTAAATCATGATTAGAAATTTACTTTGAAAAATTAAATCTTAGCCATTTCCTTTATTTTAACCTATGTCATGTGTTACTAATCCAAATAGAAACTTTGGGGAAATGGAGAGAAGAAAAATGGAGAGGAGTCGAATCCCAATTATTCCAATTAAATGAT
This sequence comes from Solanum pinnatisectum, assembly GCA_035578085.1. NCBI lineage: Eukaryota > Viridiplantae > Streptophyta > Magnoliopsida > Solanales > Solanaceae > Solanum > Solanum pinnatisectum. Next base: position 17,521,407 of record CM069077.1, on the reverse strand, counting down.
TAAATAAAACAACAATATCTTGTCAAAATGGCCCCAAATTAAAACTTATCCTTATTTTCCATTATGACTCATAACTCTTACCATTTGTCATGCATATATTTGTATATCTATTAATAATGTTATCTAAGTCATTTTGTCCTTGATCTCTTGCCTATAATACCTAATACCACGCCACGTTAAAGACCAAAAACTGCTAGCTTTATCAATTGGGCGTCATAAATAAATTATACGCCGCTCTAAAATGAATCATTGTTCATTTAGTTAGGTATAAATTATATAATACTAAAAAGTTAAAAATATCTTATTAGTATAATTCGATCTATAATCATAATAGACAGAAATTACAATTAATTACTTCTTTCATTTCAATTTATGTTGCATACTTGAAACTTTGAGAGATGATCAAATTTATTTTTGATCAAAATTTATTTATATGACTTTTAAATTATTAATTATTATGATTTATAATATTATTTACATTTCTAAACATTTACATTTTATTGTGAAAAACGTAAAGCTTTTATGTTTGAACTCACGGACAAAGTTTGAAATTTTAAATTTTGAAATTTCAGTTTAATCACACAGATTGATTGAGAATATAAGAAGTATTTTTTTTTATGGATTTACATATAGTTACCTACCTTATACCACTCATGACTTTGATTCAATAAATATCTTTTATATTGACAATACATATTTTTTTCATTGATTATTTTTTTTTGAAACAAACTAAAAAGGAGATGTGAGAGTAATTAATTTGTCTTTGTAAAGTTGGTGCGGCCAAGTGTTAGTTTTGTATTGCAGTTTGAGGAATTTGAGCCAAACTGCCGACAGGGTGATCACACTTGTCTTATGTTGTATGCTCACTCTTTTTATTGTGCTACACCTGCTATATTTCTCGAACATGCTTCTACCTTCACTTTTTCCCTATATAAATGGCTTAGTAATCTCTTTTTATCTCATCAGTCCATCGTCAAATATCGAAACCCTTCAAATCAGTTATATATACATATATAATTTTCTTCTTTTAAAGTTAAGGGAGAGAAATGGCACAACATGTTACTAACGAAGAGCAAATGCAGCAGCTAACTGGTGAACATGGAACTCAAGGTGGTGCTATGGGGGTCGTCGCCCCTACCGCCGGTACTCATGATGATGCTATGAAGAAAGAGCATGAGGGACAACAACAACTTCATCGTTCTGGTAGCTCTAGTTCTAGCTCCGTAAGTTTTTTATCTACTCTTCCAATTCATTTTTTTAGTTGTTCGATTGAGCATCGAATTTAAAAAACTTAAGGAAAGACCGAATTTAATGGTATTAGTGTATTTTAAAACATCGCAGTAACCCGATGAATTGCCTTACTTTTTAGATTACTAATTCACTTTAAAATTATACAACGCTACTAGAAATATGAAATTAACTACTAAATTTAGCGATAGGGAATTTTGTAGCAAAATAACTCCTATCTAATGAAATTTTCATATAATCTGATCCATAGCTAACTTTGAATTAGCACAAATTTTTTAACTATTTAGCTACAAAATTTTGTCAGTCACTAATATTCCCCGTCTTCTTGTAGTGTACCAATAAACTTGATAAACTCTTACTTATTTGACGTGATTTTGTTTTGTGAGCATGCAGTCGGAGGATGATGGTGAAGGTGGTCGGAGAAAGAAGAAGGGTATGACTGAGAAGATTAAGGAGACGTTGACCAGAGCCGGAGGCACTACTCATGATCATGACAAGAAGGAAATAGATCACGATCAACATCAGACTTCACAAACAACTACTAATACTACTACTGCAGCTGAAAATGAAGGAGATGAGAAGAAAGGAATGATGGACAAAATTAAGGACAAGATCCCTGGCATGCATTGAAACTATTAACAAGTCTACCTTTTTTATTCTTGACCCTCATGGAATGTACTGAGTGAACGTTATGAGTGTCATATGTTGTTGAGGTCAATTGAGTGATATTATATATTATATAGTCATAAAGCATGGTTTTTCCACTTCTTTGTATATAGGCGCGCCGCGCCCGTGCCCATGTCCATGCCCCGCGCGCTTCCATACGAAGCAAACATGATCGATGTTCATGCGCCTACGCATTGATGTCATTCATGTCGCACGCCTCTATGTTTATGTATGATTGTGCGTGTATAATGTTGTCTTATAATATATGTACTCTATGAATTACTATTCGTATTTTTCATTTTTTTTTTATATTTATATGTGATTTGAATACATACAATTTGAATTCAAAATCTTGAATTTTGTTATAACGTAATTGCTCCTTGCTAGAGATTGTGATTTGTAACTTCTCGTAATCTCAAGGAACGTAAATAAGGTTGCTATATGAGTCCAATCTAGCACAAACATTTGGCAATATATGTGTGCATGAGTAACCACGAATTAAGCCGGTCAAACTAATATAGTTATACTTATTAATAGTATAGGCCAAATACATAAACAACCCCTCTAATTTGTCCTAAAATAAATTACTCCGCATTTTATCGTAATTTTGTTTTATTTTAATCCATCAATCCATTGTTTGTGTACCATTTAAATACAAAAGCATTATTAAATATAAATTATTTAATGTGTTGATAAACACAAAAAAAGTATGAAATAATTAATTAAATAACATCACATGTTTTATTTTAAATAATCTTTTCTAATTTTTAATTCAGCTCCAATACGAATAAAAAGAATAGATCTTCAATGCAAAAAAAAACTCTTGTTCATTGCTAATAACATACACTAAAAATGTTATAACCCAACAGACTTTTGTCAGGTATATTTCACACAAAATTGAGTTAGAAACTATCAAAAAGAAATTTTTATTATTTTTAAAATTCGACATTCATCTGTCAATTTTAATTTTTTGTACATGACTACAACCAAACATGCTCTAAAAGAACAGTATCTCAAATAGATAGTTATATAATATCATATATTAGATCTATATATGAACTACTATATATCATTACAATTTTTTTTTTTTAAATTGAAACTGTATTTGATTTTACTTTTTTTTTTTTATAAATAATATATTTAATATTTAAACATGAAAATATAATTAAAATGGGATCATTTTTATAAAAATGAAAAATTTAAGGTAAAAGTTAAAAACAAAAAAATATAGTAAAAGTAAAAATAAAAAAAGAAGAAGATACAATAGAATTATTTAAGATTTTCATGATTAAATACTGGAGTAGTAAAATTTGGGGAATGTGGTGACACATAAATGAGGGTAAAACTGTCATTAAACCGTCAGCAATTTTAGGGCTTATCAACTTGTGATTTAAACTGGGTTCTGTAACATCGAAGGTTTACGCCACAGCCAGAGAGATCGAAGGAACTGAGGAAGGATACGCCATAGCCAGAGAGATTGAAGGAACCGAGGAAGGATGTTTGCGACTGCGATAAGGTTGGTAGGGAGGAAACCAAAACCAAAGATGAAACCGATTAAGCTTAAAACCCCACCCGAGCAGACACAAACCATCACCAGAACCATCTTCGATATCGTCAAGGAACATGGACCTCTCAATATTGCCGAAACCTGGGATCGTGTAAAGGTAATTAACTCCCTCTTTACCTTCTCTAATTCCAATTCACATTCTATAAAAAAAATGAATCGTAGAGTGAATACATTTGAATCATTCATATAGTTAGTTTTGGATTGAGATTTAGTTGATTTGTTGCCTCACTGGTAATCTTAGATTCTGGAACTGCTGGGTGCCGAAAAAGAAATGGACTTCGGTACAGTGTTGAATGAACTGAAATAAATGAAAATTTTTTCCTTTTTTACCCTTTTCTCTAATCTTTTCATTTTCCAGATTGATTTACTTTTTCTACACATCTGTCTGGACATCTAATGTGTGTTTGGGAGAATTGTTGGGATATTAACAAAACTACAGCTTTTGCAAAAACTTGATTGCCTCTGGGTAGAATTGAAATTAATGAACAATTGTCAATCAGTATAATAGTTCAAATGGTATTTTTCCAATGCCTCTTTCCAAAGGGTTGACACTAGGCTTTTTGATGGATGATTGTATTGAAAACTGTAGTGATATGGCATATATTTAACGGATGAAATCAATAAGTTGATTGTTGAGGCCCAGTTCTTAACTTGCAACAGTTGATTTATGCTTAAGCAAGCTAAACAGGTTCATGTATCAGCTTGAACTTTTTCATCTGAAATCGATGCACACAAAGTTATGCTTGAAAGATGCTTCAATATTCTCCTCTTTTTTTTTCTTTCAAGTTTATGAAGTTTGGAAAAGCATAGAAATTATGTTTTCTTCCATGGTGCTCCTATGCACAAAGTTGTTTGACTTTAGTTCTACATCATTCTCTTATCTTTGATAGTTTGAGCAGTGGGTTTGTAGCTAATAGGTATAGATTTCACAGACTTTCATGCTCTTGATCTCTTAAGCAACATCAGATCTTAGCAGATTCACAAGTCTCCTAGGAGGCCTCAGCAGCGCATCTTGTCATCTGTTAACCCTCTTTTCTTTAAGATCCGTTCTTCTCTAAGCATCTCCAGCCTTGTATTTTATCATCCTTTGTGAAATGAACTTGACAAATTGTGGGCTGTTGCAAACTCTTCTAGGTGTTGGAAATATATGCTGCATGCAAAGAGCAAGTTGACCGTTAAGTTTAAGGAATATCCCTAGCATCTAATTCACCATATCAAGAACAATTAGTTGCTATATAACAAATAACAGGCGTTTTTTTCTCCTTTCTATTTGTGGTGGAAATTTGAGGGTTTTGAGTCTTTCTTTTTCAGCTACTGTACTTTTTCCGAGTACAGAGTATACCATTTTTTCTATTTCTCATGAACCCTTGGTACTTAACTCTGAGAACTCTAGGCTGTTCTTTGCTAACTGTTTTTCCCTGTAATCTCCAGGATGTTGGCTTGAGAGGCTTGACAAGCAAAGGACACATGAAGATAGTTTTAAGATGGATGAGGGAAAGACAAAAGCTTAAGCTTATATGCAATCATGTAGGGCCCCAGAAGAAATTTCTGTATACGACATGGTTCACAAATCCAAATACAATGCATACAAAGCCGGGAACTGATACTTCCTCACCAAATACAGAGCAGATATTGTCAGGAAGTGATATTTCCCGGCCAAAGTCATCATAAACCCTATAACGCGGTGTCTGATTATGAACCAAGGATTTAACAGAGCTTTCTATCATTGAGTAGTTTATTGTATTTCAAGTATTGCACTATTTTGCTGCGGTTATTGTTCTTTCTTGTAGACTTTACATTGCTTTTCTTATTACCTGCAATGCTTTATTTTGGCTTGATGCACTTGAGAAACAGCCTCTCTAACTCCACGAGGTAGTGGTTATGTCTACAAAACAAATGGTGATTCGAGTAGAGCTGAAACAAAGCAACATTGATCTTCAAATAAACTCTCAAAACTCGAATGTGATCGTCAACTTTGACGCTTTTGGTAATTTGTTACTTCTTTTTTAATTTCCTGTGCAAGTTGAAAACATACTTGTGTTTTATAACTATCTGTTCAGATATGAAGGAAAACAAAAGTTGTCTGCTTAAACTCTAGTTTGCCCAGGTTTTAAGAAAATTATGTTACTTGATGATCGAAACACTACCAACTCTGCCAACAATTGATATCTTCTGGTCCTGTAATATATTTTTATGCACATTTTTACCATCTGCAGTCTGCCTTTGTTCCACAGCTCTCAGCAAAGAGCGATTCATCGTTCATTTTACCATCTACAGTCTCTCTTAATTTTTTTCACGTCTCAGGCTAAAACTTGGTTTCATTGTGCGTATGGCTGGACCGTCTTAATTGTCTTTAGTACTTCCTTGCGAAAGGCTGTTTTTGCAGATAAAATGTTATAGAGCGCCAGGGTAAATAAACTCGTTTTGAAAAGGGGAAGTTTTACTGCTTAGCAGAAATCAAAGGCAACTGTAGAAGTGGACAAAAGAAGTGTTAAATGGACAAATTCAATATGGTCGTTCTACCCTCCCTAGATTTCACACTTGTATGTTGTTGATATCAAATAGACGATTAATATTTATCACATCCCTTCTTGTCAAGGTTCAGCCAATTTGAAAAGCAATTTCTTGGGTTCCAAATGGCATGTTGCCCCATTCATTCCAGAGCTTAGAGTTCATAATTTTGCTTGAACAACTTGTTCCACATTACCAGCTTTGCTGCAAATATGTTGCAAAAGGACGGTTAATAATGAGAAAATGGAGAAACAATTGTCTTCAATCACATTGTCATTGTTCTAGTTAAAGAATAAATTGGAAATAAACATGAATCTGTTGATCTTTGACATGAATGAGGTAGAAAAGCTTGCTTGTGGAATAATATATATTATTACATTATACATATAGTATAGTCTAAATATAAAACAGAGCAGGTGTTTCTGCTCCAACATTGAGATTTTGAGTACTTTTTATATTTCATGAATCTACATCATTTCACCTCAAAGCAAATGGACGTGTTGTTAACCAAATCATGCATGCCATTCTATCATAAATTAGTGTTGTAACTTTTGATTAAAGATTCACTTACCCCTACAAAATATATGGAGTTTGGTTAGGAGGCGCCTAGGCTAATTGATGCACATTATTTTTACTTCAATTATACAAAATAATTTTAATTTGTCTTTAATTTTTTTAATCAAAGAGATAATTTTTTACGAAGAGCTTGTTTGGTCAAGTGGCTAAAAACTCTACATATAGTCCTCGTTATTCCCCCAGCTTTTATAATCACATTCTCAAATAATCACAACCAACAAAATATGGATAACTTCTTTCACTAATCAATAACAATTTGTGGCTAATCCTATTTAAACACGGATTAAACTCATACTACTAGATATGGGCTATTTAACGACAAATCAATAACAAATTTCATAATTAATTTCGTTTTTTAATTTTTTTTATAGTAGACGCAATGATGCCAGCCAGACACGTGATTCATACCTCTGACCTTTTTTGCGACCTTTTTGCCACTACTTTCCCTCTAGTACTAGGGATTCAACAGTATATAAAAACTTAATTTTCGGACAAAGATAATTCAATTGAACCCCTTCAAATCATGTACAATACAATAGAAAGAAGCTGAGTTTGTGGTTTAATCGTGGTTCCTATAACGTCCGCAAAATTTTAGGGAAAAGGCATTAATTTTCTCTTGAATTTGTCTCAAAAAGTCAGTTACACTCTTAAACTATCCTTAAAAGTAAATTTATTTACACATCTTTACTATTTAAAAGTGAATTTATTTACTCCCTAAAACTGATGTGGCAAAAATATAAAAAATAAATAAAAAACTGGCGCATTAGAAAAAATTAAAGTTAAAAAAAGAATTAAAAAAATCAAAATCTTCCTTCCCCTTCATTACCCTTTAGAAAAAGAACTAAAAAATCAAAATCTTCCATCCCCACCCATTACACTCTTCTTCTTTATTCTTTAATTTTCATCACAACTTTTGTTTTTCATCACAACCTCAAAGATTCACAATGACGTGAGCGTAGTAGTGGTGTTGTTGGTTGTTCAGATTATTTGTTGGTTATTCAGATCTGAAAGTGTGGAGCTCTTTGGAACTTCATCGAAGCCATGGTTGAAGCTTTGAGCTTGCCGACACACTTGTAAAACAAATCAAAAGAATAAAATCGCAAAGGGATAAGGTAAGGGGGTCTAGTTTGGTGTTTGTTGGTGATTGATTTGGATTTTGAGTGGCTATTTTGTGGTGATTGTTTGGTGGCAGATGGTTAGTCGAAAAAGAAGAACAAAGGCATGGTGGACTTATGGTGGTGATGGGTTGGTTGTTCTTCGCCGGAGAAGACAAAAAAAGTTCTTGTATAAATTCAAATGAATGATTTTTCCGATGAGATTAGAGAGAAAGTGGGTGGGATTTAGTGATAAAAAAAATATAACTATTAGAGAATTTTAATAATTAATTAGAGATTAATTAGTGTAAAATAGAGTTAACAAAAAGAAAGTTAATTAATAGAGAAAACAAAACAAAAAGAATATAAGAAATTATAAAATTTGACGTGGCGTTGATGTGTTGATGATGTGGCAGCGAGTGTAATACACTACATGTTGTGAGAGTGGTGTTACACGTCTCAGAGTGTTATTAAATTCATTTTTAAATAGTAAATATGTGTAATAGGTCGTTACAATAGTTTAAACATGTAACTGACTTTTCGTGATAAGTTTAGAAGGACAATTTATGCCTTTTCCCAAAATTTTACTTACATCAGCCTCCGCTAATATTTATTACTTAAATTTGCACTATTTTTTATTTTAAAAAATAGCGCCAGAAATACATGGATTCTCTCTCTTTTTTTTTTTTTTTCGCTAATCCTTTTTACTAATTTCTTTTTTACCAAAATACCCTTTTGACATTGTAACAGCCCACTGAGTCGCTCTGATTTCTTCGGTAAGGTTTTATAGAAATTTTTGACATTATTGGTCAGCTGGAGACTTTGAATTTGAGTTTAAAGTTTTGACAGAAATTTGTTGATTTCTTCAAGTTTTGGGATAGGAATCTGCTGATTTAAGGTCTTCTTCTTTCTCGATTATTTGATTTTGCTAGTCAAATTGTAATTTATATTTTCTTTCATTGGATTTTAAAATTATTTTCTCGGCTTATTTGTGTTTTTACTTCACTGTTTCTAGGATTCTGATTTCTTTTTGTATGTATGTCGCTGAGATTAGTTTAGTTTAGTTTTGGTATATTGATGGATTTTGAGAATAGTTTTGAAGTGTAGTTCTGTTATCCAATTTTCTCAGCTATTTGAAGTGTGGTTTTCCCGGTTCTCAAATTTCTTATTCCGACTCTTATAAGTAGTCATTGGCCTAAGGTCTCTGCCTGAGCTTGTTTCTATGCTCTGCTCCAAATGGCTCAACTTGGCAATGTGAGTGAAAATTTTGAATGTGGAAAATGGATTAGAGAGAACAAATTGTTGAGTTTTGTTTCCTACATATTTTGCACCTTTTCAGCTCTATTGGTTGTTGAATGCTATTGAACCAGTAGTTACTTCATTTTCTTTTTCTGTTTCCCATTTATGAACTTAATGTGGTCGTTGTATACGAGCCAAAGTTCTACAAGTTTCTAGGTTGTAGTTAACCACATTACATTTTGTCTCTCATTCAGTTGTATGGTGGTTCATATACTCAAGAAGAGATTTATGCAATTACGATTGAAATCATGTCTAAAACACTACACAAATAAATCTAGTTGTTGAGGAGAAAGGTAAATAAAGGATCAAGAAATTCAACACAACACAATTCTCTATTTATGCCTAAAACACTTCTTGGTATTGATAAGGATTAAGTATCTTTGAATAGAGATAATGGGTGGGCCTTGTTCAATCATTTAATCATGTATGGGAGGAGGAAGGGTGTAAAGAACTTTCTCAAAGCCATCATCTTTCCAATAAACTTTAGGCTTGTAAGAAGTGGCGTGGGCATTGGATATTTGTAGCTTCACTGAACTTCCATTTCTAACATTCAGCTCAACTGTCCCTGCATCTGAAAATTTGATGCCTTTACGACCAAATTTCTCTTCAAGAGTCTCAGGAACAAAAGTGATACTGCTGCCTGAAGCTTTAGTTACATTAAGCTTAGGTAGCACGAGATAAAAGAGCTGCAGCAGCCAACTATCTAAAAGTAACTTCTCTAGATTTGATAAAACTAATTTAGAAGTCAATAAACAGAATCCTCATGCATTCAGCCAAACCCTATGTTGCTCAGACTCTCCAAAAATGATGCCGCACTCGTGTCAAATCCTCCAAATATAGACTACTTTTGGAGGATCCAACACCCACAATTTTGAAGAGTCCAAGCAACATAGGCCAAAACCCAGAACAAATGCAAAGAAAAAGGAAATTCCAAGTAACACAAAGGCACTGCTCACACCACAGATTCATAACAACTGCTGCTGTCACTTTCCCTTAGATCAGCAGCTAGAACATACAAAAGGAGCCTGAAGAACAAAGAAACATATGTAACTGTGTTAAATTTTGGCCATCTAAGTCTCTTTGGTTGGAAATTTTAACCTATTAACTGTCATTTTCTACTTCTCTCCCATTTGAAGTTGATTCTAAAGTGAAAAAAAGTCTTGTGTGTGGACGGTGATGTGGGAACACTTGAGTAAAATTAAATCAAACAAGAAATTTGAATCGATATTATTTACTTTTATTGTTTAGACAATGTTTTCCTTTAAGGACGTATTTTCTATAACAATATTCATTAGTTAGTTTTTGAACTTTTGGTTTGTATATAAGATTGAGGATAGGATATTAGAATATGATAATTTGTTGACAATAGTGTTTCAGGAAGTAGCTTCCGGCAATATTTTCCCTACTCCGAGTTACGAATGTCGGGAAAAGCAGATCTTGCAGCGGTGACGACCTACTTTGGACTGCCGTGGCCACAACTTAATGAGGGATTAACCTACCATGACATCGTCCGACCCACTGATGCTGGTCTGTATTTACATAAATAAACTCATTTTTCCAACAAACTTTTTTTTAATTGTAGACTTCTTGCAAAATTAATAGGTCTTACATTGATAGAATTCTACTTCAGAAAGTACAAAAATTCGGCTCCTTTACAAGGGTAAGCTTCTGATCCTTTGTGCAAAACTTCTTTTCTTTTTTTGCTTGTGTTATTGAAGATTCAGATATTAAACTGTTGAACAGTTGGTTGCAGAGAATTCAAAATAAACAGGTTTGTTCGTGAAGGAAATGGTTAAACTTTATGTTTAATGCACATGGAGTATCTTGGGATATGAATAAAGCTTGGTCATGTTTAATTATTGCAGATAACAATTGATGGTAAAGTTGTGGTCTTACCAGATACTGAACTCAGGTCACATCTATATAATGATTTTTTTTTTTTTTTTTTTTTTGTTGCAAGATTTAGCCTGCATATGTTGGGTGAAATAATATCTGAAGTGTAGTTTTTGGATGTGCAGAGCAGCTGCTGAATTAGTATATCATCGCCTTCCTTGGAGAGAACCTGATGCACCTTACTTGCTAGAAGTACTATTTGAAGATGACTACTTGGTAAATTAAATTTGAGGTTATTTTCGTTATCAATGTTTATACTTTATTTATGCGATAGAGGAAAACTAGGAAATTCATGAGGAAAGATCAATGACCACATCTTAATGATGTACTGACTCTTAAGAGAGAGGAAACTAGACTTGAGTACTCAGGTGATCAATGGAAAAGTTAAAAACATCTAGATGCATATTGGGTTTGAGCAATTCAAATGCCTACATGAAGGAGAAAATGATAGACATTTCTTTCCAGTCATAACCAACCTTAAGTAAAAGACCGAAATCTTTGTACTAGCTCCATCCTTCCCAAAATAAATAATAATAAAAATAAATAAATAAGATAAAACTAGTTTCCTTGTATTTGTGATAAAACACCTGTTGGCTACCCATCTCGTCAAGAGGTTTTCTAAGAGAACTTGGTTTAACAAGCAAAACTTAAAGAAACCACATTGGTAGATTCTATGGTTCTCAAACTTTATTGCTTTTCTTTTTATTTTTTGCAAAATCTTGTTTTTGTCAGTGTTGTATAAAAACCAACACCAGGGGGTCAGCCTCTCGCGACCATTAGTTACAAAATTATACCGGCAGAAAACCTTCCTCGCGCTGCCACGCGTTGTCGAAAGCAGCCTTCTCCAGCGAGATCTACACCATGCATCGCACGCGTGAGTCTCTTTTCGACCATTTTTTCGAAATGTATCGCGGTGCATCATTCCATCAAAATCAGCAATCACTGTGCAAATTTCAGTTGCTACTCGCAACTATCTCTATTTCTGTTGGTAATGTGCAAAATCCAACACTACCACAAGGTCTAGTAACCTCTGGTGACCAAAGCCCAACCAGTGTCGCCGGTCGCGGATCCCTCATGTGCCCATACGCGCTGGTGCATGAGCCTCTTTCGACCAGTTTTACGGCAACTTTCTTGTTCAATATCGACTAATCTCTTTATTCCGAGGAGATCTGTTTATTTAATACCAGATTTCAAGCACTTTTCGGCGACCGCGCTGCACTGTGTCCGGTAGATATGAGTTTTTCAATAGTGTTTTCTCTCTATTTCAGATTCACTTTTGCCAAAAAAGTTATACTCAAATATTTGATACTTTCTCAGCCATGGATAAAATAGCATCTATCCGCCTTTTTCTACTATGGTTGTCATTCACCATAGGCCTTTTAATCAGTTGGACATTAAGAATGTTTAGTTCACGGTGATCTTGAGGAAGAAGTCTATGGAGCAACCATTTGATTTTGGAATAAAGGTTTAATCGTTGTTGTTATACTTACATTATAACTGGTGTTCGCCAGGAGTCCTTTTGGTTTGGTTAGAGATTTGTATGTCACTGTAGGGATAAATGCGATATTTAGAGAATCCCTTTAGATAATCTGTAGGCAAATTCCAGTATTAGAATAAAACCCAAATGAATGGATTGGATATAAAGGATCTATATAGTCACCCAACTTGTTTGAAATTGAGGCATAGTTGTTGTAAACTCATAGATCTTTTTCTACAGGCCCAATTCTGATCTTGAATGAAAATTTTAAATTGGGACTAGTTAAAGTAAAGAAGCCTTGCGGTTGGAAGTATAAAGAAAATGGAATATTTATATGTATACATGTATAATGTATGTATGTGTGTATATATGTATATATATAAGAAAGAGCATAATGTAGCATAGTTGGTAGAGAATTTTTCACACTATCCTATATGGGCCAAAGGTATATTCATGGTATGTATTCTCAATTTTCAGATTGTTGTAAATAAACCTTCTGGTTTGCAAGTTCTTCCTGGAGGGTTATACCAGCAGCGGACCGTCTTGACGCAACTCCAGTGGCATGCATGCAAGCTGACAACCACTTCATCAGGTTGTCAAAAAACACATCCAGTCCCAGTTCATCGCCTAGGAAGGGGTACATCAGGTGAGTTATCTAGGTACATCCGTACATGAATTTCTGCTCCAAGTACATTGATGGAACAAAGAATGAATTTGTGCTCAGAGTATAATTTGTAAGATGGGTAATCTTTCATTTAAAAAGAACAGAATTACATAAACCTCTCGTAAATGGTAGTAGAGAATTAATAAATAAAATTACTAGATGTAAATATAATAAAATATTTAAATTGTAGCTATCTTTCACCTCCTTTCTGCAAAGGAAACAGAAATATAACCAATTCTGGAAAAAATCGAATACAAAATCGAGTCGTCATGCAGCATAGGCTTTTACTAGAACTATTGGCACTATCTAATATTATAAAAATTTCATGTAACAGTTTTTAATTCCTTTTTTTGTTCTTCTGAAATCAAGTAAGAAAGAACATTGATGATTCTTTTATGGAATGTTCCAGGAATACTGCTCTGTGCAAAAACAAAGCTTTGTAAATCTCGCCTTGCAGCATATTTTGCTGAGGGGACGTCAGTTGTTGAAGACAAGTATGTTGAATTTGCTTCACCACTTAGACATGCCATATTCTTCCTTACATACTTATGCTGCTATTGTTAATATCAGTAAGATGCTAAGAGCGTCACTATGATAATACAATATAGACAGCTTACTGTCTATGCTCGAGTGTCAGAACACCGATGCTCAAGTTATCTTATTAATGTTATTATTGTTCTAAAAACATTTGTTAATTTGGCATGCAAAATTCTCTCTTGATTAAAGTCGGATATGCCACCACATTGCTAAACATCTGATTGTCCAAATTCTTCGGTTTTTCATCATGCTTAATCGAAAAACTCCTGTTTAAAGGCCTATAGCAGCTCGGAAATTGTCCCCCCTAATTGGAGTTCTAGAGAGAAAACTCAGTTATACAAGGGTCAATTGTTTAGTGATTCAAGTGTTTGAGTATTTTGGTATTTTAGTTCTACCATTCACTTTTTTCTATTAGTACCATTCACTTATTAACCTTATACTTCCATTAATTGTTTCCAACATACTGAGGTTAATTAGTTTCTTTATTTTCTATTATTTGGACAATATTCTGTAGGAAAATATGTTTTGTTGCTTTAAATTTTAGTTTGACCTTTCTAACAATGTGTACAGAGATTTGTCAATTATAACTTCTGGATTGAAAGATTGTGATATGAAGGTAAAGAACACAATGAGAATCGAGAACAACAAAAACATACCCAATGTGATCCCTCAAATGGGGTCTGAGGAGGGTAGAGTGTACACAGATGTTACCCCTACCTTGTGAGGCAGAGAAGCTATTTCCAATAGACTCTCGGCTCAACAAAAACATTTCAAAATAGGTTTAATAAATACAAGGTGAAAGAAGCTCGGATGGAAATACAAAGAAAATATTTACAGTAAAAATAGAAAGATAACCAAAGCAAAAGAACAAAGTAGTGATAAAGTTGGAGAATAAGAAGTAATAAAATAATAATGATAATATTGAAAAGGAGAAGAGGGAGCAAATAAGATACTCCAAGCCTAAACCCATGCTTCCCCACAACTATTTGCTAACCTTCTACCCTTATCCTCAACCTCCATGCTCTTCTATCTAGGGTCATGTCCTCGGTGAGCTGAAGATGTGTCATGTCTAGTCTAATCACCTTACCCAATTCTTGTGTAGTCTACCTCTACCTCTCCTTATGCTGTTTCATTTCTTTTCTTTTCTTTGGGGATGATTAGCTCTATATTTCCTAGTTAAGAAGGTAACTCAGGTCTTTGAGAGCTGTTGTAAGTGCTGAAGTAAGAAAAGATACAGACACCAATTGCTGCTATTAAATAGAAAGTTGCCTCGTTGAAGCGAGATTACTCTATTCCTTCCCTATGCAGATTACAAAGTGCTCTTTGTTTGTTTGGAACCCTTATTAGCTTCATTCATCCATACATCCTCCCATATGTAAAATTTAAATAGGAAGTTGGTAATTAAACATCCAAACTTTTACATTAATACGTTGGTATACAAGATACTCCATACTTGATTCTCACAAGCAGCACATATGCTACCCACTCAATCAATTCCAGTCACACCAATGGTTGGAGAGCACTCACCTCAAAGTCAGTCAACCTCTTCAGTTTGTTCTGTTTTCAACAATATATCCGTTCTTTGAAATTTGAACCATTTTAGTAGACTTGATTTGTTGTCATGTGAGAACAAGATTGTTTTTCAACCTTCAGCAGACTTTGTAGAGGTGATAAAAACAAATTTGGGTTTAATTGATTTTGACTAACTATTCTCTAAATTATCCTAGTAACTCTCTTGCCCATCAACATAACTTCATAGAACACACTGTTGAGGTCATTAGAGAAGTCTCTGGAAAGTATGAATCAGTTGGTCAATGCATAGGATATTATAGGTCATTTGGTCCCCTTAAATATCTAACTCTCTATTTTGGTTTTCTAGGAACTTTCTAGAATGCAATCAAGTTGGGTGCAAAATTAGCAAATATCAAAACAAAAGTTGAGTGCAAATTTAGTTTGATTTTAGACATTATGTTCTTTTACAAGCTACATGGCATCCACTTATAGAAGCTTGAAATTCTGAAGTCAAATCCAGTACATCTAAACATTAAGTTCTATGATTACACAGTTTTCTATAGCGGTAAGGTCTGCATATACCCCATCCTCCCCCTTCCCAGACCCCACTTGTGGGAACACATTGGGTATGTTGTTAATGTTGATTACACAGTTTTCCATCTTTACTGAATCACACCCACTCCATTTATAAACCCCAAAAGGAGAGAAAACCAAGTTCTTACAGATTAAAGAACAGTGAGACCAGTATGAAGGACTTTATTTATTTTACCAACTAGAAAGACTTCATTTTCCTATATCTACTTGTAGTTCACCTTTACTTCTGCATGCTTATTGACTTATTGTGTCATATAATGAAGATAGCTGTTGGTTAGTAAGTAAAGAACTAAAAGTTAGGCGTTAGGTCCAATCCTTTTTGTTGCATTCTTCCATGAGATAAGTTTTGTAACTTTTGGTGTTTTAATCTTCTGAAGAAATGCAGTTATTAAAGAAAAACGAAATCCTAATCTGAAGATGGTGACTCTATTTTAACACTTTTTGGAATGGCACTTGTGGACCGCCTACTAAAGCCTCGAGGAAAATTCAGAAACATCATTTTCTTCTAGAAAGTTGTGCCCCTTCCTGTACTTTTCTGCCATAATAAGCACATATTTTGTCTTGTAAAAAATTTATGTCGATCATTTTGTCACGGATGGTTAAACTTTACTTGTATAGATACACCAACTCAGAGTGCAATACAATGAGGAAGATTTGCAAGATATATCGGGCTCTAGTAAGTGGTGTGATGGATATGGATGAGGTAATAGCATAACATTATTCTCCCGGTTTCAGTTTTTCTGTTGGAGTGTCTATTCTACGGCAGTCAATCCATCAAGTTACTTGAATTTAAAAGTAATTTTGACTGATAGGTTGTCATCAAGCAACCAATTGGTACAATTAAATATCCTGGAGTTGCTAAAGGGTTGTATGTTGCTTCTCCTTCAGGTTTTCAAATTTATTTATTTTTGGCAAACATTTCCTTGATTAACTTTTTATAAAAGATCCATTCAGTTGTATCATTCATGCAGTGCTTAAGAGGACACTAGTGTTGGCTTAATCTGTTCTGATCTTTTTTTCTAGGGAAGCCAGCTCTGAGCAGTGTTCACGTTCTTGAAAGAGATTCAGAGAACAACTGCACATTGGTTCAGGTATTAGAAGTCAAGACATAAGAAGTTTAATGTTATAGCCACCTTCCTTAACCTTCCTTACCCTTCCTTACCCTTGAGCAGGAGAAGGAACCTTATATTTTCTTTCCTTAACGTTGTACATTATTAACAGGTTGAAATTCAATCTGGAAGGCCACACCAAATCCGCATCCACCTCTCTTTCATTGGATTTCCACTAATTGGTAAATCTGAAATTTTATAATCTATCCTCCCCCATCATACAAGAACAAATATAAGAATAGAAGTGGAAATACCAGTTTTTTTCTTCTAAAAGAAACACCCACAAAAGAAAAGAGAAACACAAAGTTCACCAACTTCAGCCATGTAACATTTGTCGTTCTTAGTTCTATGAAAGCATATCAGTAAGTATCTACTTAAGTGCACGAGTAAAGGAGAAAAGGTGATGGAGTAACTTAAGGAAATACATTGAGTTTCGAAAAGAGAATGAGTCCTGAACTAGCCTGTGGACTATGCATCTGCTTTGTTACAGAAATGTCAATGACCTCTCCGATGAAGTCGACATGAGGCCCTCTACAACGTAAATATGTTATTAGAACTATGGGACATTGGAATGTGTTTCTTCCTCTAGGTTATAGCCAATCAAATATGATTTACATATCTAAATGCAGGTTTAGATACTTGTTCCGTTGACAAACACTTGCTAGCTTAACAAAGAGCAGTTAGTACATCCTTACTGTATCATTCATATTTCTCTTCAAACATCTCGTGTTCAGATTTTATTACTGAGTATGGTCCCCTGTTTAATGCGGACAGTCCAAGGCTAAGAATTGTTATCCCTGAGTTAGTTGTAACTGTGTGAAAGCTGAACTTCTAGGCAACAGTACTCCCTTCATAGACCCTAGGGTGTCTGTTTAAAGAGATTGGTTCTGGAATATATAATTTGTATACCTCATCAAACTAACCAACCACAATTGATTAATCTTTGTGTATAATTAGGAGTGCTCTTGTAACATAACTGTAGCATGCTATGACAGCTTTTCTTCTCATGTAAGTAGTATTACAAACTTGTTTTGTCCAGCAGCTCTCCTGTAAAGTTCCTTTTATGATTTATCAATAATCGTTATCTTACCAGGTGATCCTCTTTATGTATCTGGCGGGCAACCAAAGTGCTTTCATCCTGAATTGATGGATGAAAGTTTTGAGAAAGATGGGTATGAAATTGGACTTCTATTTGTCGGCATTCATTTTAATTAGATAGTCTTAGTAGTAACTAGTAAACACTAACTTAATTTGCTATCTAGATTACCCTTCTTCCACACCTTTGGTAATCCTGTTGACCGAGAAAGTACTTATCAACAGTGACCTTTATCATGACAGTTACAATAGTTTACACATTATGCCTATTTTGGACCAAATAAAGCTTTATCCTTCATGTTAATTGCGAAGATAGTCAAATTACTTAAAATTGAAACAGAAAGTAGCTGAATGTTTATTCTATCTAATCACTTTAAACAAGAACAATAGCTTTGTCTGCTGCTAATATCATGATCTGATTTTAGTTGGCTTTACTTTCTTATTAGTGGCTATCAAAGACCTGAGAATCCTGTTCCTGGAGACTGTGGATATAACCTGCATGCACATCAAATATGTCTTATTCACCCAATCACAAATGAGGTTAGTTGTTTCTCTTAGTATTGTTTTAGAAACCAGTAATTTAAATGTTACCGATCTAACAAAAATCAGTAATTTCAATGCGACATTTGCATATTTACATCCCTGGCGATTCTATTATTAGTCATTTGCAGTTTTACAGTAATGAATCTGAGGAGTATTCATCTGAAATGCTTGTTTTGATGAAACAGTGTTGCTGACAGTTTAAACTGTTAGATTACTTTATCGCTGTTATTACTCTATACCTTTATCAGGTAGCAGCACTGACTTTACCAAATGGGACCTTACTACCTTAAGCGTGATGTTTAAGGCTGGATGGGTCTCGACTCCACAAACCTTAAGCATGTACTCATCAATTTCCTTTGGTCTTACTATAGAACTATATTGATTGAATGTTCCCAAGCTTTCGATGCTTTAGATTTGGGCTGAGACAAGTTCAGTTTTGGTTAATATACAAAGAGGATATGTTTGACAATTGAATTGTTTTTTTAAACATTTAAACAAGGCTACCTTGCTAGATATCTCAATTCAAAGAAACTTCTTGACAGTACTTCATCTTGCAGCTTATCAAAATTACAGCACCTCTTCCAGCTATCCTTCAAACACGAGAAGAACGCGAGGCGAGCCAGCCAAACTCCAGCTAGTATGAGATGATTTATAGACACAAGAAACCAAGAAAGACAGACAAAGTTGCCAGTATTGAGCATTACCTGTTGTTTCGCTCATTAGTTTCACTTTACTGTTTTTAAACATCTTCATTTCTATTTTTTCCATGAATATTTTCTGTTGTTACTTTCTCCCCTTAAATTGATACACGTACATTCCTCATTTGATTTCAGTAAGCAATTTTAATGATAATCTGAATCTTCATTATAATATTACATTAGATCTCTTTGGAGTAATTATTGCAAAGAAAAAGAAATCAACAATAGCGGAGGTTATATTCATTTGGATTATAACCCAAATGAATATTCAAATTGCATTAAACCTTTGAATTAAAGGTTTACCCTTGATAGCTACAATATATTTGGATTTTGGTTGGGGGACGACTAGGCCAATTCGTGCACATTATTTGTCTTTTCTCATTCATTCACCGATATATTTGGTAAATCGGCTAAAATTTGTTTATTTTAAGAAACATCTCAATTAAAATAGCTTTCATTAATTTTATTTTCATTTTGTTTAAGAAGTGGAGCTGGTATCCTTGATCAACTTTATAAAGGTTTAAAAATATAGCTAAGTAAGCTTTAGTAAGGGAATAATTTATAATCAATCATTTGTAGTGCATTGACATTGAGAATGATTTATAATCTTGAAAATTCTTATGAAGTTGAATACCAATTCTTAATTGCCAACCAAATCAATCATGATATTGTACTAGGTAAAGAACATGTCTCTGCTTCACTTTGTGAAAAAACTAGTACTAATTTCATAACTAATAAGCTACCAACTCCATTTATAACAAACACTCCATTCATTGAACACTCTATATATGGCTCAATTTCATCAACACAAGGCATAAATTTTATAATCACATTCTCAAATTAATCCCTAGTATACTAATTAATTAAGTCCTTGACTAAATACTTTTCATTATGGCTCAATCAATGAGCTTCTTCATGGTTATTGTTCTCCTTGCTTTTGCACCAATTTGTTTGTCTTCTAAGACTTATGGTGGTTATCTATTCCCACAATTTTATGACAGGTCATGTCCCCAAGCTAAAGAAATAGTCAAGTCTATTGTTGCCAAGGCCGTAGCCAAAGAGGCTCGAATGGCTGCTTCTTTGCTGAGGCTGCATTTCCACGATTGCTTTGTCAAGGTAAGGTTCTAATGTTATTTTATGCAGTATATCACACCCTATTTTACGTACTCTCTCCAATCCCAATTGATGCGACACATTTGTCTAAGGTTAGTTTTAGACGATAAATTTCAAAAGTATGTCTTTCTTTCTTAAATTTTGTGTCAAATCAAACGGTGTCACGTAAATTAGGATAGAGGAAATAGTATTTATATCGCTTAGTCATAAATTTAGATTAGACGATTAAAACAAATGTAAGAATGTCACAATTCTACCAAGGGGGATTCAAAAAAAAAAAAAAAGTGATGACTAACTATTATTTTCAATCTTTCATGTAGGGGTGTGATGCATCTCTGCTTCTTGACAACAGTGGAACCATAATTAGTGAGAAAATATCAAATGCCAACACGAATTCGGTTCGTGGATTTGAAGTCATCGATGAAATTAAGAAGACGTTGGAGAAGGATTGCCCTCAAACTGTGTCATGTGCAGACATATTGGCACTAGCTGCAAGGGATTCAACAGTTTTAGTAAGTTGAATAGCTATCATGTAAAAGTTCTTTTTTTTTTTTTACTCCTCCCCATGAGCTCCCACTTTGCTCCCTTGCTGACTCGAACTCACAATAAGATTGGAAGTATTGAAGGGTGCTAACCATCTGAGCAACTTCCTCTTGTCATAAAAGTACATTTTAGGATTTACAAAATTGACATTTTTCATTTTTGTATATGCAGGCTGGTGGACCAAACTGGGAGGTACCATTAGGAAGAAGAGACTCCAGAGGTGCTAGTTTAAGTGGCTCCAACTATAATATCCCTGCTCCAAATAACACTTTTAATACCATTCTTACTAAATTCAAGTTGAAGGGGCTTGATATTGTTGATCTTGTAGCTTTATCTGGTAAAACATTCTCTCTTTCGTTTTCCAAGAGGACATAGACGTTAATGAATTCAACTTATATGCACTGACAATGTAATGTGATGTTATATGACGACATATTAACATGTCTTTTTGAGCACTATATATCCTTTAACATGACTTATAAACAAGTTATCAGTTAATTAATGCCAAATTTTTGCTGTACAGGGAGCCACACAATTGGAAATGCAAGATGCACCAGCTTTAGGCAGAGACTTTACAATCAGTCAGGAAACAGTTTACCAGACTATACACTGGAACAATCATATGCTGCCCAATTGCGCGCTACGTGTCCAAGATCTGGTGGTGACCAAACCTTATTTTTCTTAGATTTCGTCTCCCCGATAAAATTTGACAACAGCTACTTTAAGAACTTGTTGGCTTCAAAGGGACTATTGAACTCAGATCAAGTTCTTGTTATTAAGAATCAAGAGTCACTAGCACTTGTGAAACAATATGCAGAGAACAATGAGCTTTTCTTCGAGCATTTTGCAAAGTCTATGGTTAAGATGGGAAATATTTCACCTTTAACGGGTTTCAGAGGAGAAATCAGGAAGAATTGCAGGAAGATCAACAATTAAAGGGGCATGAAAGAAATGAATAATTGCGGTGTATTTTCTTGTTTCTTTCAACATTCTTCAATTTTACTTTACGTGGCTCACTTTCCTTTTTAATCTATGGTAAAAAGTGCATTTTTCTATATTTAAAGTAATTTACCTTAACGAGATAATTTAGTCACAGAAGGCAAACGACTTACTATCAATCATGTTGTGGGTTCTCTGTATTCTGTTTATGATATTCAAAATTGAATCACTTCAATTGTTCTTGCAAAATACCGGTAAAACGACTTTCATATAGATATGTAGTACTTCTCGAGGGTAAAATACCGGTAAAACGACTTTCATATAGATATGTAGTACTTCTCGAGGGTAAAATTCCGGTAAAACCACTTTGTAAACAAATGCATTGATTTTACCACCATTTTGAGGAAAGTATGTTTATGCCCTTTTTACTCTTAAAACTGATTTTTACGGGAGTCCTACTACCTTTAAAACTGATAAGTGGACTTTTGAGATAAAGAGGCATCAAGGATATGCTCACTTTTTACTTGATCGGTCAGAGAGTTGCCAACCCTTTCTATACTAATTTGGTTATATATATATATATATGTCCGGTACCATGACGGAGCAGATCCAAGGGGATTGATAGTGAAAGTCTTGGATCAGAACCAGTCATGTAAAATGGGCTTCATGAGTTCCCTATGAGTCCCTCTGTCCGTGTGATCCACTGAACAGGAGGTGGGAGCCGCATGGATCCTACCTAGCGTATTGGGGGCGGGAGGTAGGTGTATATACTTGGTACATGGCACTATTGATTTTTATTGCAGAACTCACAATTATAGCATCATTTATCATTAGTATAATTGGTTGTTGTTTGCACCTGCCGGTCATATAAGGGGCCGATTGGGTTATGTTTGATGTTGTGTACCTTCCGGGCTTATTGGGGGTTCAGTTAGGTTATTCTTTGATTATTATTGTGTTGTTTGTGACAGTGTCACCCACAATTTATATGATAGGGTTAGATTCACCTTTGTTTTCTTATATTTGATACCTTTTGACTGAGTTGGATTGGATTGACCTATTGGCTTTTATGATGTTTTGTGGTGGTTACTATTAGTATATCTCCGATTAGTTGACTTCTGTAGTAGAATATTGTTGTGAATAGATTTTTATTCATGATTGTACACGTTGAAATCATAAAGACGTGACTTGTGAGCATAAATGGTGGAACAATTAGTCTTCAGAAAAAAATTATTTTTAATTAAAACTATGAGCATATTGATATTTGTAATTTCCACAGTGAAATGTTTAGATTTTTAAATATGCTACACTTTTAGGTACGCATTGAAAACTTGGTGAATGCTATTAGTGGTCGACGAGGCAGATAAATGTCTAGAAAAGCAGTACTCTCGCAAAGTATTCCCAAAAGGTTGAGGATATTTGAGAGAGAAACATGTTACTTTATAAATGGGTTTGGTTGTTATCAATTTTGGTTCGATTAATTAATTATTAATCATGTAAAAGAAACGATTCATTCCAAAGGAAAAAGAAGACAACAATTCATTCAAAAAAAAAAAAAGAATTATCTTCGTGTTATTTTGAATCTTATAATTCTTTACCAGAACTCCAATTACGTTCAACTATATAGTGTCATTTAGTCTCGCATCATCTTGAGCAACTAGAACCGTCCTCTTTGTGTTGATCAACTTACTTTATCAACAATTAGTTAGTTCAATGTGTATATATACTTATAAAAAAGATGACCCTTTTGCTAACTTTTTTGTTTTATTTATTTTTTATTATTATTTTAATAAAAACATAAATATAATTATAAAAATATGTATATAATTTATTGATTTAATTCGGATATATTTTAACCAAATAAAATAAAAATTGATTTATTTAATCAATTTGATTCAATTTTACAATTTAGATCAATTTATACCAAATCGTGAACACCCCTAGTGATAATAAGTTACTTTGAAGTGTTTCAAACATTTTGAAACGTAAAAAGTGAGGACATGTTAGTGTTGAAATAGATTTGTGAGGATTTATACCCTTGCATTATTGTCCAAGTTAATGGTTTAATAATTCGTTTATATATATATATATATATATATATATATATATATATATATATATATATATATATATATATATATATATATATATATATATATCACAAATGTTTACCAAGTCTGAAAAAAAAAAACTAATTAATACCAAATGATTTTTTGGGCGCTCATAAAGTGTTCAATAAAATGTCTTATAGTCTGTTATAGAGAGACATTGACCACGACTGTTCAACATATGCACTATGCAGGTTGAATTTTTTTTTTTCACTTTTTAAGTTTAACTACTAAATGGACTATGTTATGAAAAATAAAGTTTGATTTTTTTAAAGGTACGAAAAAATCTTATATATTTAGTGAAACTTTCTAGAATTTTGTAAAGTGATATGTTTATTTTTTGTACTTGAAAAAAGTCTAAATTTTTAGAGTATTAGATATTTGAGGGCGATATTTGTAGAAAAAAATAAAATATTCTAAGCTTTTAGTATCTAAATCATCTCGTATATAAATAGGAGTGGCCTTAATCATTTGTGATCAACCCAATAAAAGCTATTAATTCACTAAGGTGGTCATTGAGAAGTACGATAACCTACACATATAAAAAAAAGGTACACAGTAACAAACAAGAACATAAAGGTGGTCTATAATATCTATATATTCAATTTAAAAACATTTTATCACTTCGTGATATACCTCTTTGACGTCCTTGCGCTCCTTCCTGGCGATTATTTCATAGCCTTTGGGCAAAAAATGATTTAATTCAAGGAGCAAACTAGAATGTCCTTTAAATAATTCTTTCGCTCTTGCTATGACACCAACAACATCAATTCTGTGAATAATATCAAATGCTTAGTCCCACATAAATAAGAATAGAAATTAAACGAATCATGACAATACACAAATTACAGTAGCAAATCTTTTTCTCTTAAAGTTATTCATAATAACAAGGAACATGTTTTTTTTTTTTTTTTGAGAAACAAATTGAAAATTCAAGTATCCAAGGAACAACTCAAGAAGCTAAGAAGGATAACAAAACTGAGAAACTTCGATACTCTCTTTTAGTGAAAGAGAGGAAGGTTAAAATGCAGTCTAAGGAAGAGCTTTTTCGAG
Organism: Solanum pinnatisectum; assembly: GCA_035578085.1. NCBI lineage: Eukaryota > Viridiplantae > Streptophyta > Magnoliopsida > Solanales > Solanaceae > Solanum > Solanum pinnatisectum. The sequence continues at coordinate 17,496,571 of CM069077.1, read as the reverse complement.
AGAACAAAAATATGCTAATCAATCAAGATTATGAAGACGACCCCATGGAGTTCGAAGGCGAGGATGACTTTACTGATGAATATTACTAAAAAATAATTCTACTGTGGTTGAACCAGATCTTTGCTTTTCTTGTTACTGGTCTTTGTTGTTGCTGGTTGTGTTTCACACTCTCAGTAGTCTTTCATATAGTACTAAAGAATTCTTCTATTGTGGTTGAACCCGAGCTTTGCTGTTGATGGTCTTTGTTGTGGCTGGCTGGTTTTGAGAGTAGTCTTTCATATAGTACTAAAGAATTCTTCTATTGTGGTTGAACCCGATCTTTGTTGTTGATGTTCTTTGTTGTGGTTGCTCTTTCCTGGTTGTGATGCATTGAGAATGATTTATAATCTCGAAAATTCTTATAAAGTTGAATTTCAATTCTCAATTGCCAACCAAATCAATCATCATATTGTTCTTGGTAAAGAACATGTCTCTACTTCACTTTGTGAAAAACCTAGTAATTTCACAACTAATAAGCTACCAACTCCATTTGTAACAAACACTCCATTCATTGAACGCTAAATATATGGCTCAATTTCATCAACACAAGCCATAACTTTTATAATCACATTCTCAAATTAATCCCCTAGTATACTAATTAAGTCCTTAACTAAATACTTTTCATTATGGCTCAATCAATGAGCTTCTTCATCGTCATTGTTCTCCTTGCTTTTGCACCAATTTGTTTGTCTATTAAGACTTATGGTGGTTATCTATTCCCACAATTTTATGACCGGTCATGTCCCCAAGCTAAACAAATAATCAAGTCTATTGTTGCCAAGGCCGTAGCCAAAGAGGCTCGAATGGCTGCTTCTTTTGTTTTGGTAACTAAACTTTCATTAATCACCAATGTAAATCTTTACAGTACCATAGCAATATAATCTTATATTGCTATCTCAAGAAGGATTACTAACTCTAAAGCAGCAACTATATATGAAATAAACATTAAATACAAGTTGTTGTAACTTTGTCTTCTCTTGTTTTCAAAAGTTCTCCTTTTCCTTTCAATCCATATCCCATACACCAGCTCAACATAGACCATTTTGAAGATTTGGGCATTCATGGATCTCCCTTTTGCCCGTAAGATACACCAAGGTAGGTGATCGTCCCAATTTGTTGTAGTATTCCATATTATGAAGTTCATGAAAAATTTTATTTTTTATGCCTTGATCTCCTTCATCAATTTTCATTAGTTCAAATTAGACTACTTTGGATCATACTATATTATTCTAGGCTACATTTTACTACAATTATAAGATTTACTAATATAAAAAAGAAGAGTATTGATTCTTTGTTAGTATTTTTGGTTAAGTTATAAATGATCGATTCAAAGTAATGTTGGTAAAGATACATCCTCTGATTATTATGGTTAGTGTCCCAAGTAATGTTGGTAAAGATATTATGATCAAAAGGCTTAGGTTAGGGAGAATAGTCATTTTGTTGTTATTGATGGAAATAATACCTTTTTGTGAGTTAGGAAAACTTTTTATTAATGATTGCAAGACATGAGTTGTTGGAGTATGTCTTTGTGTATGGGGATTAAAAGCAAACACCAAAACAACAAAGATTGTAATGACCCTCCAGGTCATATCCTCTGTTTTTCAATATTTCGGTGTTTAAAGTTTTCCCTAGCTATAGCAACACCAAGTCATTTATGACTTGTTGGGACCGACACTTCTATCACTTGGTCATTCATTTGAGTTTTATGCAATTTTTCCTATTTTGGACCTTCTAAAGTTTAGATATTTGACTTCAATCAAAACTTCAGGCAAATCGCCTCAAAATGCAATTCTGATGGTTTAATTCGTTTGCTCCGGAACACCAAGTTTGGTGTAGAAGGATCTTTGGTTCGGTTCATGAGTCTTTTGGGTTCATTTCGAGCAACCTTACGGCTTATGTCTAAAATAGATCCTTGGGTGTTGGACCTATTTTTTATCGAGACAACATCTGTTGAAAGTTTTGACATTTTCGTTGTGTCTGGAATATCAAATTTGGTGGGATATCATAGTTCGTTTACATGCACATGGTTCCAAACGAGAACGTCTGATCAGAGTCTGTTTGGACTTGGCCATTTTTGGTTGGTGTCAAGTGTTGATATGACCGCTTAAGCAGCATTAGCGGTATCTGGCCACCTAGGCTTGGCTGATTTGTGACGATTTTCATAGGAATTCTTTTATTTGAGTTGGGAGTAGCGTGGGGGCGTCATGGGAGTCGATTATTTTGAATTTAGCTTAATTTTGGTGTTCTTGAACCTTAAATGGTTGGGGCCGATTTGAGTAGATTTTCGAGCTCGAAGTGTCTAATTTTTGTCACAAGTTCCTTTAGCTATATATTAGGGACGCCTAGTGACAGGTTCAATTTTCAAATTCAATTAATGAGTCCCACGGGCCCATCTTTTACCCGATTTTGGGTCCGGAATATGTTATAGCAATATGGGTATCATTCTTCTCATAATGATGCATAGTTTTTGATGTTGATAGTACCGTGTCAGTCTGAGGATCTGGAAAAGAGGAGGATAGCTCATGGACGGTTTGAGATTGCAGTTCGTCTTCGAGGTAGGCTATGATTTACTTTCTTTTATATTGTGCTCCATGAGATAATGCTCAATATAGATTGCATGTAGCACGTTACAAGTTAATCCAACGAAAAGATTGTCTCAATTTGACGATCATTTTGCGCATATAATTAAATCTCAAAAATATTTCACAAGGTTATAATCAATATATGAAATTCATATTGCAGATCACACAAAAAAAAATAAAAAATACCATGAAGCCAGATTCATTTCCATAATTATAATGATGTCATACAAATAATAGCCTAATTAGTGGCCTTTTTAGAAGGGAAAATGACAATTTGATCTTTTGGAAGGAAATGACAAATAGGGGTAGTTCCAGGCTTAACATTGAGCACGACAAAAGGTAATCCCTTTGGGGTCCAAAAGGATGTATCTTGGTGGCATACTGATAGTGTTTTAACTTTTGTTCCATCAACACCTATCATAGATACCATGAATGTCTTGGTTCTTCCTCCAACATGACAATAATGCACTGCGTATGGATAATTTACTTTGTGGCATACTATGTTATTTCCATCTGCTATTTCTTCAACTTTTTCCATGGTGTATTTCTGAAATCTACCATCGACTCTAATAAGGTTGCACACAATTTCTTCTCTTTGTGGTGATCTGGCTCTTCACATATATTGATTGTTTCCTTGATTGTTTGAGCATCCTTTGACTTACTATCGATTGAGAAATGGTTTAGAATTTTTGAGATTTTTTTTGATGAGAAGGGAATGGTTGATTGGTGAGGCAAAAATGGTGCATCATTTTTATCATTGAAAGAGGGAAAGTTGATGATATTTCCTTTCTTCAAGTCGTTTTCGAAGAAGTAAGGTTTGTAAAGAAAATTATTGTTATCGTCTTTCAGCTCACGAATCTCTTTCTCTGTAGCAGCATGATGCCAAGGCACAGTCCAAAATCGAAGTTACCGAGATATACTTTCTGACTACTATTGGATTTATGATCTACAAAATCAAATTCACAAGCACATTAGGTAGTTATGATAAGTATAACTTTCATGAAAAAACAATATTTTTTTTTTTTGGAAAAGTCATTTTATGTCGTATATACAAAATTAAACAAACTTGTAATAAACTTGTGTGGGGAAGAACATTTTTGATCACTTTAGGTATCTGAGTGTTGGACAATTTTATTTTCCAATAAACTTCCGGAGATATCGCTGCATGACTTACTACAAAAGCAAGCTACATATAAACAAAAATAAACAATTGATTGTTCAATCAGTGTAATTCCTCTTGTAATTAAACAATAAGTAAATATTAGTTGATGTTTTTCCAATTATGACTATTTTGATTCGTAGAGAAAGTATACAACTATATATGTGGGATACATAGAGAAATATAATTTTTCTTACCCAAAAAAATGAGAGCAAGTAGCTTCATTGAGACTTCATTGAGAAATTTATAATTGCTAAAAGGCTTTGGATATTTGGTTAGAAAGAAAATAGAAAATATCCTTTATTTATAGGCACAACACCAGCTTAGTGTAAACAAAATTAAATTTTAGTGATGTTCACATGAATGTTGCATCTGACATCAAAATAGGTGTGAAATACATGCTTGGTCATGCTTTTGATAAGACATATTTTTTTATAAGGATTAGACATTATTAAAATAGTGTTAGAATATTTACTTCTTCCATCTCATTTTATATGAGTTAGTTTGATTTGATATAGAGTTTTGAAACTTATGGTCTAAAATAAGTGATAAATATTTGCGTGACTATAAATCTTTCCTTAAGATAAAACGGGTCTTTTAAAATTAAATTGTTCTTAATATAAAAATTTGTTATTCTTTTTGACACTTACTAAAAAAGAAAGTAAATCATATAAACAGGGACATAGAGTTATATTATCCTATATAAAAAGTGGGAGAGGTGATGAAGTAGACACCACTTTATTGACATGCCTAGAATTCACGGATCGATTTGGATCAATTTTTGATTAAAATTAACATCAAATTAATAATATATTACACATATATAATAATAAAAATATACATATAATTTACCAATTCAATTAAGTTATTTCTTTGATTTTCTTAACAAAATTAAATTAACTATTATCGATTTAAAAATATAAAATCAAATCAAAGTCAAATAAAATTGATTTATTTAATTAATATAATTCGATTTTTCTATTTGAATTTAATTTTATCCAAACAATGAAGAGTCGTGGACATGGGTGCTAGCATCAAGGTTATGTTACACGTGCACCACAAGTTTGAAAGTAGTTATATCATGTGGACCCACTTAAATTATTATTCCACATTATTAATTTTAGAGAAAATTATGCGGATAAACAAATTTTACTAGTTAATTAGTTAATGTAGCTATCTTTTAAAATTAAATTACCATTTGTCATCAACTTACAATAATAATTATGTGGCACATATCTAGAATTTGTATAATTCAACTCTTAATGTATAAATTCAAAATTTTCCTAATTGTATAAATCTACAAGTGTATATGCTTGCCCTAACTTGTATATAATTTTCCTGTTGATACATTTGATTTGTACAAGTTTTGAAACATTCCTAAATATGAAATTTGTTCATATAGTTAGTTTGTTTGAAACATTCCTAAATATGAAATTTGTTCATATAGTTAGTTTGTTTGTATATTGACAAACGAATTATACAAATGGGAATATCCATATTTGTTTTTTTAACACTTATATTATATTGATTTTTGAGAAAAATTATTTTAGATCTACCATTTTGATCTTTCAAACTTAAATTATTTTCAATAACGAGGATAAATCATAAAATTTCCTCACTACAAAATCTGGGGTAAAAAGTGAAGACTTTCATATATAATAGAGCTAGTGATTACGCGAATGGTGTATGAAGCTAATTGTTTACATGGTGTGGAAGAAATAAAATACCTAAATTAATTAGCGATGATGAAACTCATGAAAGCAAGACGACCCTCCTCTGTCTTTTGGGTAAACAAGATCATTGTTTGGATAGAATAAAGTAGAGTCCAAGTCTCCTTTTATTGAAAATACTTTCAAATTCAGCGTAAATTATTAGTTTCATCCCAAATTATCAACAGCCTTAAAACACTTTTTTACTTGACTAACTAAATATGAATACACCCCCGATCTAGCAACATGAGTGAAATATACCCTTAAATTCTCGTCAAGTTTAGAGGTATTTTCAATACTTCTCTCGGATTTTATTAAGTTTAGTTAGTCAAGTAGAGAATTGTTTAATTAAGGCAGTCAATAATTTGAGGACAAAACTAATAATTTACTTCAAGTACACATGTATTTTCAATACTAAACACTTCTCTATTTAAATATTAAAAAGTAGAAATACTTAAAAACTTCCATGTAATAGACTTCAAAGTTACTAATTGTGTAAAAAAATAATATCATCGGTGCATATTAGTTAAACTCTTTTATAATTTACACATCCAACTAAGCATTTTTAGCCTATCATGGTCAGAGGTGACTCATCTCAAGTACATGATCTCTCTAACTGGACCAGTGCATATGTAATTTTGTGACATATGTCTATTTCAAAATCTAATGGTCAACATTTTTATTTAAATAAAAAACCAACCCCTTAAATCAAGGTTAAGCCTCCTAATTATCTAGGATGTGATATTGACAGAGCCTTCGGTTAGGACTGTTTTGATTAGAGTATTCATTATTGAAATGGAAGTCTTTTTCTTTACTCACTTGATGTTTCAATAGATAAGAAACTATGACATGTAACATTCTAGCCTAGAAAGTAAACAGATTAGAACTCCATTCAATATGTTGTATTTCGTGATTTAGCATCCTCTGCATAGGCATAGGTGTTGTAATTAATCTTTTGAAAAAAATTCAAAATATTTTTAAGATAAGGGTTAAAAACACATCTAAAATAAGCCCTTTTTTGAGTTTCATACCATAACTATTGAGAGTGTGAGTTTTATATCTAAACTATCACTTATTAGTTTGAGAAACACACCTCAGTCGAAATTTAATACAATAAAGTTTCCAAAACTTCTTATTTTTTGCACTTCGTTGTGTATATTAGGTTTTTTAGATGTCATTGTTTGGATGCTAGTGATGACATGCATTGCATTGAAACTCTTTCACGTGTGTTTAGTACGATCCCAACCAATGCATTGATTTTACTACCATTTTGAGAGAAGTAGGATTTTTCCCTTTTTACTCTTAAAACTGATTTTTATCGGAGTCTTACTACCTTTACCATATTGATAAATTGTCTTTTGAGATAAAGAGACATGGAGGATGTGCTCACTTTTTATTTGATATGTCGGAGAGTCACGACCCTTTTTATATTGATTTGGTTACATATATATATATATATATATATCTTTGTTATCATGATGGAGCAGATCCAAGAGGATCTGTAACGACCAGGTTCCATCGTTATAGAAAAGCCAACGGAAAAAATTTTGGGTCGGAAAACTTTTTTGTAGTAACTTGAGATTTCCCAACCTAGTCCAGATTTGGACGAAATCGGAGTCATTAAGGTGTAGGAAAATTTGGTAACAATCAGGTGAATTATTTATGATTTTGACTACATGAGTAGTTATATAAGTCGTTAAGGAATCCATACGACTTTACGGGATTGAATTCGGGTGAGTACAACTCCCAAAATTGATTTTAGCGTGAAGGGGATTTTCTGAGTATCGTTGGTTAGAGGTGTGTTGTGAAATGGGAGTCTTGGAATTATTAAAATAGCTCACTGTTTCGTGTAAGTCGCTTTGGCACTGGGTTTTGTCGCTCTGGCGGGCCAGACGCGACTTAAAGACGTAAATAAACCCCTAAAGATTTTATTCTGCACTTTTTGATTTTTAGAGCCAAGGAACGAACCCCAGGCGACTCTTGATAGTTTTCCACCATTCTTGAGGCTAAATGTAAGCTTTTCACTCCCTGAATCTGATTTTCAATTTGTAGAACGCAATAGAATGGGTAAATATCGATGGGGGGAGGGTTTTGATCTAGAATCTATGGTGGAAACAACCCTAATTGGGATAATTGGGATCATGAGTTTGATCTAGGGTTCATAGAATTGTTAGTAATCCAGGTAATTAGTGATTGTTTATTGATTCCTGTGTTATTATGATTGTTTGTAGACCAAGAACAAGTGGAACGAATCCAAAAAAGGAAGGATCAAGTTTCTTAGGGTTTCAAGCTTGTTTCGAGGTAGGTGATGGTTATGTTTCTATGATTGTGTGATGTATATTTGTTCTTGCTTCATTATGATACATGTATGTATATGAATGTTGCATTATTGATCACACTTGTTGTAAATGAGATAGATGAATGATAGTTACCATGAAATCATAACTTAAATGTATGATCTTGAGGATATAATTGTGATTGTGATTGTGGTGTGTTGAATGGTTCAGTTGCCACGTTTCGGCATAACTAACTTGGATTGGTTGCCACGTTCCGGCATAATTATGGGATCGGTTGCCATGTTTGACATAATCATTGGATCGGGTACCATGTTCCGGTATGCTAACTGTTTGGGTATGGGTTCCATGAGAGGACCAATGACTTGTCATAATTGTCTATCTTGAGAAAATGTGAAGTTTTTCATTATTCGTATATGTTAATGATATTGTATATGTTCGATATGCGCATGTGATTATATTGTTGTATTGACTAATGTATGTTACACTTAATGGGATAGCCGCGTGATCCTACTATTATTGATACTTCACTTGCTCTTATTTTGGTTGAGTACATGGCATCTTCAAGCGGCTACTAACAAGCCTTACTAAGAAGATCAGTGATCATCGTTCGAATTCCAGGGTGAGCCAGTTCTTCAAGGCTGCCATGAGTTCTCCTTTCTTCTATGTCCACATTTCGGACTTAGAATTTTCTAGTTAGTTATTAGTTGTTAGTTTGGGGTTGTGACCCTTCTTGTTTAGACTTTGGTTCATTGTTAGATGTTTTGGTACATTGACTTTCAGGTTCTAGGTGTATTTTCCGCATTGTTAGTTGTTAGATCTTTTGGAAGTTTATGGGAACTTCAATTTTAGCTATTATTCCTGTTTTTGTATCCTTAAATGTTTTAGTTTTGGTTTAGTTGCTTGGTTTGGGTTGTAGTGGTGGTTTTTCCACCGGAGGGTTAGTGTGGGTGCCAATCACGATGGTCTGGGTAGTGACAAAGTTGGTATCAGAGCCTAGGTTCGTTGATTTTAATGTACCAAAATGAGTCTAGTAGAGTCTTGCGAAACTGTACAAGGATACCTTTACTTTTCTTCGACAGGCTATAAGACTTTAGAAAATCTCACTGTTTTCTCTTGTCTCCTTTCGTGCTATGATTGATTCCAATTGATATCTGGTGATTCAAATTGGTATCTAACCTCCTTCACTTTTCTGTGCGCAGATGGTTAACACTAGATTCAACGGCGTCAGGCTCGTAGCTCCAGTCAATGCTCCAGCTAAGGAATCTGGAGCCAGAGGTTGCGGTCGAGGTAGGGGTAGAGGAAGAGCTAGGGGTAGAGGCCGTGGAAGAGTAGCGCCTGCTTGGAATGTACCTCATGTTGAGAATGCTCATGTGAATGAGAACCCTCATGCTTATCATGAAGAGATAGATGAGAATGTTGAGGATGTGGGACAAGAAGAAGAGGTGTAGGCTGAGACTACCGATGTTCCTCCCATAGACCCAGTGTTAGCTCGACAGATCATGTCATTCTTGAAAGAGTTGGTTGGTCCTGTCGTTATAGAAAAGCCAATAGGGAAAATTTTGGGTCGAAAAACTTTTTCTTAGTAACTTGAGATTTCCCAACCTAGTCCAGATTTGGATGAAATCAGAGTCATTAAGGTGTAGGGAAATTTGGTAACAATCGGGTGAATTGTTTATGATTTTGATTACATGAGTAGTTAGATAAGTCGTTAAAGAGTCCATACGACTTTACGTAATTGAATTCGGGCGAGTAAAACTCCTGAAATCGATCTTAGCGTGAAGGGAATTTTCTGAGTGTTGTTGGTTAGAGGTGTGTTGTGAAATCAGGGTCTTGAAATTATTAAAATAGCTCATTGTTTCGTGCAAGCCGCTTTGGCATTGGGTTTTGTCACTTTGGCGGGGCCGCTGTAGCGGGGTGAGGGCCGCTATGGCGGGCCAGACGCGACTTAAAGTCGTAAATAAACCCCTAAACGACTTTATTCTGCACTTTTTGATTTTTAGAGCTAAGGAACGAACCCCAGGTAAGCTTTTCACTCCCCGAAACTGTTTTTTGATCCGTAGAACGTAATAGAATGGGTAAATATCGATGGGGGAGGGTTTTGATCTAGAATCTATGGTGGAAACAACCCTAATTGGGATAATTGGGATCATTGGTTTGATCTAGGATTCATAGAATTGTTAGTAATTCGGGTAATTAGTGATTGTTTATTGATTCCCGTGTTATTATGATTATTTGTAGACCAAGAACAAGCGGAACGAATCTTAAAAGGAAAGGATCAAGTTTCTTGGGGTTTCAAGCTTGTTTCGAGGCATGTGATGGTTGTGATTCTATGATTGTGTGATGTATGTTTGTTCTTGCTTCATTATGATACATGTATGTATATGAATATTGCATTATTGATCACACTTGTTGTAAATGAGATAGATGAATAATGGTTACCATGAAATCATGACTTAAATGCATGATCTTGAAGATATACGTGTGATTGTGATTGTAGTGTGTTGAATGAATCAGTTGCCATGTTTCGGCATAACTAACTGTTGACACCCAATTTTGACCCAATTTAATTAATTTTCAAGCCTCTTCAATTTCTAACAATTTGAAATAATTGTTTTCGAAAATAAAAAATACTCTCAAAATCATTTTCAAGACATTTTTGCCTTTTTTTTTCATATAGATTATATGTTTTTTTATTTATAATATATATAGTTATATATTTTTTATTTTTATGTGAATATTTGAGAAGAATCAATTTACCAAAAAAATAGTGTTTAATTGAGCATAATTTATTTCTCTAAAAAAAATGTAACTAATTCATGAGTTAATTGGTATAGTCGATCTTTAATTTCAAAGTAATTATTTTATCTTGTTACATTAAGAAGCTCGATTAACTAATTTTTATTTGCATCAAACCGCATTCTTCGAATTCAATTTCGCGATGAAATACATTTATTTGGGTCCAATTTTAGGCCCAATTTTTCAATAAACCGGCCCACACCCTTAATTATTCCACTATTTTCCTAATCCCCCTATACCTCACGCGCCCACACACTTTTTTTCCCTAGAAAGAACACACAGAACTCCCCTATGCGCCCCCGTCCCACTTCTTTCTTTCTTCTTCTTCAGCGAAAGCAACTCGAACAAGCCAGAGTTCCCAATTTCATCTATCGTTTTCCCCTTTTCTCCTTCAATTCGTACTCTCCGCGTGCATAGCACGAGCTCGAGGACGTTTCAAATTTCCAGGAATGCCATCCTCAATGGTAATACCCTTCTGATTTTTGATTTTCCTTTTCCAATTTCGTTCAAAATGGTACGAATTCGTACACTAACTAGTTTACAATCCTTATCTGTTAAGGGATTTTGAAAATTCTTAAAATCCCACATCGAAAATCTTTCCAAATTTCGTGAGATTTTAGGTCCTATAAATAGGCCCCTCTTCACTGTTCAGGGGAACGATTTTGGAGACCAAAGAGTACCCTACAAGTTTTGGGAATTCTTGGTTCAATAGTTTAAAATTTTGTGGCTTTTTGTGGCTGTTCGAGTTTAAAGAGGTGGTGGAATCGTCTCTGTCAAACTCGTCGTCCGATTTGCTGCCCGGAAAGAGGTAAATTCTTTCTTAGCTTTGTTTTTGTTAAATTCCCTGCTTGTTTTCTATTTATGTGTTCTTGGCTTTGTTTAGACTTTGGTTTGATATTTGAATGGCTAATAATGTTTCTCCTGTTCTTACTGTTTTATTATTATGGTCGTAAATCGTCTTAGCTTCTTTGGTGTTCTATTTGTGTTGCTCGTTTGAATTAGTCGTGAAGATTAATGTTCATCTTGGTTCTAGTCCTTACACTGTTTCCTTTAATTATAAGCATCCAATTTCGTGTTTATGCATCTAAGATGTTAAGTGTATTAGTTTGATTTCTCTACTTAGAGCTACTGTTTGCAAAACTATATTTTTTTTCTAGTATTTCTCCTTTGAAATGATGGTGCCCTTGCTCGTGCTTCTTCATAGTTGATATTTGTTTAGGTTTTAAGTTGCTGGTAACCTGTTTCGAGTCCCTTTTTGTAACTGTTACCTCAAAAATGGTTTCTAAATCTGTGAATCTCTTGTAGCTCTAGTTTGGAAACCATATTTTAGCTTTTCCTAAGTTTGGCATGGTTTTTGGTTATGTCACTCTTTTCCTTAAGTTCATCGTTATTCTTGCTTCCATATATGTTTAAGTCTCTTTCATTCGTTCTGCCAGTATTTGATTAAATTCCTCTCTGTCTAATAGAATTTTCGGATAGCTGTTTAGGTTCTTGAATGATCTATTCTATGTGTCTGCTCCTGTTTTGTTCAAAAATGGCCCTCTTAGTTATTTGATTCTGATCACTGCTCTCTTACTCATTGTGTCGATTGCACTTTTTGTGTCTTGTCGTGAATCACTCCTATATGCTATATTACTGATTCTCGCAAGCATTTGTATGATTAATTTCCCTTGTTTGTGGCAAATGTATGAGCTTGTCTTGGCAATAGATGTTTATTTAAGATTCAAGTTTGGCAAAGGTTTCAAATGATTGCTTCATGAGATTTAATTTTCTAGAATCCTAAGTTGAGCATATAAGAAATTATTTCCTTACTCCTCTGTTTCCTCTTAAATTTTTTCATTGTTCTCCCTAGTTCTCATATCATGTTCATGGTTAAGGTTGGTTGATCTAAAAGGTATTATCTTTGGGATTAAAAAAAATGATTTTGTTCAATTAAGCATGAAATTCTATTGCTTAACTCTTATCTGCTAATTTGAAACCATTGTCTGCTGTAGGTTCTTATCTAAGACTAGGATTAATCATTTATGTGTCTGTAATTTGAGCATGCTTAATTATGAAATTGTCTCTGTTTGAGTGTTCTTGGGCAAGAAATTTGTTAGTTTTGAAGAGCTTGTGGTAGTTTGTTTAGATTGTCATACTTGAATTTCTATTTAGCTCTCGTAAACCATTTGGATTGTGGCATTGTTTTGTTTAAATCGCGATGAGTTTAAAATCTTGCCTTTGTATATGTGCAAATTCCCTGTTCAACACCTTACACCTTTTCTTTAAATGACTTAAGTTAAAATGTGACACTCTTAATTTGTCCCTTTGGAATTATTTCATTTGTTTGGATCTTATTTGTCTGGTCTCGTTTATCCTTTTTGTCCACCTTGGACGCTACTTGTTTAGAAGCAAAGTTGTATAGGTTTAAATGGAATATGCTCTGAAATTTGGTTCATGTATCAAATTGTTATAGTTTGGGTCTTAGTCTTACTCGATATTTATCCTTATATTTTCTTCCTTTTGCATGAACACTCTTCCATTGAGTTCACTTGGACTCCCCATCTCTTGCATACTCTTCTATTTTGAGTCGACCTCATCCAAGTCGTGAATGGGAAGCTAGTATTATTGGGTTAAAACCCAAAAGCCAACAGCAACAATAGCTCAAAAAAGCTGAAACGAAAGTATTTGGGTACAAATTGACAGAAATTTGAACATTGGCAGGCAGCAGCTTAAGAAAGCTGAAATGAAACATTTTTGAGTCCAAACCCAAATATATCAGTGGCAGCAGCTCAAAACCAGCAGCAACAGGGGCTCAAAAGAGCTGAAATGAGAGTGTTTTGGGTTCAATTGGACGAAATTAGAACACCTGATTTTTGCAGCAGTTTCAGCAGTCTCAAAAGGCTGGAAATAACTTTTTTCGGACTTAAAAAAGTTCGGAAATAGCACCACCAGCAGCAAATAAGAAGCAGCAAGTGGACTTAAAATTGTCCAAGTTCTATTCGCCCTTTTATTCTCCTTGTGTTGTGATTTTGTGATAATTGCTGTTAATTTCTAACATTTATTTTGTTAATTTAGTTGAATCCTTGGGAGAGATATTTTTTATTTTGTTATTCCAAGTTTTCAAATTCCAAAACCCATTTTAAGTTGGGTAATTTAAGCCTATAGAATAACTTAAGAACTTTTTATGTTCTTTCATAGTTATTGAAAAGCTTTGAATCCATGTTTATGAGTTTGAACTAACTATTTAATACAAATTTTTGAATAGGATAAAATTGTTAAGTTTCTTAAACTAAATTAGTTGTCTTTAAAATTAACTTAGGACTTTATATGAAATTGTTAAGTTTCTATATCCTTTCATAGTTGTTAAATAAGGTCCTTTAATTCATTTTTATGAGTTTGAATTAATCGTATGGTTCAAAACATGACCATGGATAAAAGTTTCAACTTAGGTTTATTCTTGAGATTTTTAGAATTATCAAGAGATTTTTATCTAAGCTTTTCATAAGATTTTTACAAGTAATTTAAAAAATTAGCCAAATTCTTAAAATCCGCCGGTCAAACGCATGTTAGTGGATTCTTTAAGATGCCTAAACCCTTCCTTAGAGAATTAATTGAATCCTTACCCAAGACTCTGGTTTTATTAAAAATGTTTTTCTTTCAAAACCCCTTTTTAAAATGGTTTTCTTAATTTTTCCTAAAAAATTAAATGGCGACTTCCAAATTATCATTTTCCAAAAGGTTAATAAATTTGCCAAAGTTGCGAAAATGGTTTTGAAACCTTAGTTTTCGAAATCGGATCGTAACACTAACTTGGATTGGTTGCCACGTTTCGGTATAATTATGGGATCGATTGCCACGTTCCGGCATAATCATTGGATTGGGTACCACGTTTCGATATGCTAACTGTTTGGGTATGGGTTCCATGAGAGGACCAATGACTTGTCATAATTGTGCATCTTTGAGAAAATGTGAAGTTGTTCATTGTTCGTATATGTTGATGATATTATATATGTTCGATATGTGCAAGTGATTATATTGTTGTATTGACTAATGTATGTTACACTTAGTGGGATAGCCGCGTGATTCTACCAGTACAATGTGGTTGTGTTCTGATACTGCAATTGCTCTTATTTTTGTTGAGTAAAAGGAATCTTCAAGCAGCTACTGACAGACCTCGCTTAGAATTCAAGGGTGAGCCAGTTCTTTCAGGCTGCCATGAGTTCTCCTTTCGTCTATGTCCACATTTCAGACTTAGACTTTAGTTAGTTATTAGTTGTTAGTTTGGGGTTGTGATCCTTCTTGTTTAGACTTTGGTTCATTGTTAGATGTTTTGGTACATTGACTTTCAGGTTCTAGGTGTATTTTCCGCATTGTTAGTTGTTAGATCTTTTGGTACATTGACTTTCAGGTTCTAGGTATATTTTCCACATTGTTAGTTGTTAGATTTTTTGGAAGTTTATGGGAACTTCAGTTTTAGCTATTATTCATGTTTTCGTATCCTTAAATGCTTTAATTTTGGTTTAGTTGCTTGGTTTGGATTATAGTAGTGGTTCTCCCACCGGAGGGTTAGTGTGGGTGCCAATTACAATGGCCTGGATCGTGACAGGATCGATTGTAAAAGTCATACATCGGGACTAGGCAGGTATATATGGGCTTCTCGAGTGATCCCCTATGAGTCCCTTTGTCGGTGTGACCCACTGAACAGGAGGTGGGAGCAGTATGGATCCTACCTGGCATGTCGGAGGCATGAGGTAGGTGTATATACTTGGTACGTGGCACTTGGCACTTGGCACTTGGCACTTGGCACGTGATACTTGGTACTTGGCACTACTACTTATTATTAAATAACTCACATTTATATGCATCATCTATCACTATAATAGGTTATTTTTTGTACATGCCGGTCATATTGGGGGTGATTGGGTTATGTTTGTTGTTGTGTACCTTCCAGGCTTGAGGGGGCTAAGTTAGGTTATTGTTTGATTATGATTGTGTTGTTTGTGACAGTATGATGGATAATTAATATGTTACGGTTAGATTCGCCATTGTTTCCCTATATTTGATACTTTTAGACTGAGTTGTAATGATTGGCGTATATGATTTTATGATTTATTGTGGTTACAGTTAGGTTACTACACTTTCAAATACATCTATCGAGCGACACTACTATCCAAGCGCTCTAAAACATACTTCTTTCTTAAAAGGTATCTCCTGAAACAAGGTTTTGAAAATGAATCTAAGAAAACTTCTTGATTTTAGCTCGAACACACGATTCATATGGATAAGGGTGCATTCTTTCGAATCAATACACTTAAGCATACTAATGAGCTTCTCTCAAGCCCTTCTGTAGTCTCTTGACTTTCTAAAGACTTTATCTAAGAGGCCATATTAATTAATAGAAATAAGAACTTTACTATTTCTAGTACCTAAAAGATGAGGCATAGTCGGAGGAATTAAAGCAACACACGAATCTGCATAAGTTTCTTAGGGGACAACTCTATTACATGATCTAGATTATTAAAGAAGGAAAGCTTTTCTTAAATATTTGTAGTCCTTTATTTATAGACATGGGGCCCTCACAATCATAAATAAAATTGTACTGACACCGCTTCATAGACTCTCTAGGACACTTAAAACTATGTGCTCTGATAGCAAGTTTGTCACATCTTGAGCCTACACCATGGACATGACAGACACTCGAGAACCGTTGTTGGTCCTTAAGTGAACCCTTGTCCTGGCTGACTACTAAGCGAAAGGCTAACCCAAGCATCAAAACTGAAGAATTATTTAAAATAATTTACTGTATCTCAAAACTATCTGAAAATAATGAGTATGAAACATAAAGTCTTAAATAAAACATATTTAACTGAATACTGAAAGACAGACTAAGACTATGTATCTACTATTACTAACAAATCATAGAACTAGAGTCCTTCAAAAGTAAGGAGGTCTCCTCAAAAGCTGACGAGCAGATGGTATGATCTCAATTGAACTTATGTTGATTATCCTAAGTACCTGGATCTACATCATAAAATGATGCAGGTCGAATGACAACATACAGTACATTGAATGTACGAGTATGTATAGGGCTGAATAAAACAAATAACTGAACTGAAGGACTGAAAGTAACTTAACAAAATCAATACATGAATATGAAGTGAAAACTATTTACACTTTACAATAAGATATGCAATAAAATCAATATGAAAATAATATACTTTACTTTGTTGGGGAGTTTCTCTAATCGAAAACCATCACTATGAGCCTAGCGATGATACAACGTTTCACCCATATTGTCAGGGTCATCTCATTCTTTGTTGGGGTATAGGATGCTAACTATAATTATGGATCCATCTAATATGCCTTACAAAGAGGAGGTGAGGAGTCGCCTGAAAGTTGGTACTATCTTATCCTACGATGACTATGTAATTTATGGATCTTTAAGTTAAAAATAGACTCTTACCTAATTTGATGGTTGATACTACTCCCAAAACAATCAATATCAATATTCTCTATAGTCCTCTGAGAGAACTTTACCTTTTTCTATACTTTTCTTTACTGAAATACTTTTCAGAATCAATTATGCTTTATCAACCTTTCAGGGAAGGAACCATGTAACACCTTGGAAATTGAAAGTTGAAGTTGGGTTGAAAAGTTCAAATAAATTACAGAAAGTATGGTGTTACGACTTGACCTACGAATCATCGAGATTTCTACAGCTCGTAGAAAGGGTTTCATCGGACATTGTTTGAATTTTTGAAAAATATCAAGTCTCTGATGATGAGTTACAATTAAACAGGACGAGTTGTCGTATAAGCTACAGGTCATAGGTGGTCTCCATAGAGTTGGTTATGCACTTACTTATTTTTGGAAGACAAGTGTTTGACGAATATGAACTACTAGTCATAATTGCTGCTACAGACAGTAGAGTGGAAATTGTGGAAAGACAGTTGGACTAAGGTGATTTTTGGTAACTTAAGAACTATGGGTAATGCCAAAAAACTATAGACTAGACAATGGGTCGTACAATTAACTCGTGGGAATTGATCAGATTTTCAATCTCTAGTTGTTGATCTATGGTTCGACAGGATGAACCGTAGACATCCAAACGTACATCTGTCCGATAATTATTTCTTAAGAGTACTTGAGCTTTTCCCTTTATGCATTTAATGCCTATACTATATCGTTTTGATCCTAATTCTAAGTCCTATAACTGACTTTCAGTTCCTAAAACTACAAAAAACTCAATTTTCATCTAAGTTCATCCTCTTCAATTCTCTGTCAAGTTTAAGAAAGAAAAGCTAGGCTTTCAAGCTTCAAAGGCTTCTTTCTCTTGCTTTTCTAGGCTTTGGTATCAAGTGAGAATACCAATGGATTCCTTTCATCCATTGGGTCCCAAAGGAATCTCAATCTAAAAGTTCAATTTCACTCAGTTTCACTAGGGTTTAATGCAAATCTCTATGAGTCTTATTGGTTAAGATTCAATTGTCTATTTCAATCCTATTATGCATGGTTCAATTCAGTTACATGATTTTCAATTGATTTCATATGGACTCATGCTTTATACTTGATTTTGACTATGAATTTATCAACAAAACTTATGAAGTTATGAATTATCAATATGAAAGTTATCCATGTTTTATGGAAAAAATGTTTATGAACTACGGATGCTTTTGAGATAAGTATCAATGATTGTGAAAGCTAAGGTTTCTCACATATGAAAGAAATCATGATTTAGATGCTTCAAAAGGTAAGTGTCTAATATGAAAGTTTTATGAAATCATGTTTTTGAAATGAGCTACTCTATGATGACTTATGATTAGATTGATAGTTTATATGTGTCTTTCCAAGTATTTTGATATGAATATGATTATGTCTTTTCCGTTGGAATTTACTTAGTATAGAGAGGACTTTGAGATGAAGGCTCTCCCGTTAGTAGAGGTCGGGTCTCTAGAAGCAATCTACTTGTCCCAAACTACGTGCCCCCATAGGATTATCCTAAATGACCTAGCTAGGGAATCCACAATATCAATTATGAATGAATGTTATGGGGTCTACCTTGGCAAGTAGAATCTCTTTTTCGGTGTAAGGGTTACACCAGATTCTATGTTATTGCTCACATGGTCTTATTGGCGGTTAACGGTAAGTATCCCACAAATGAACTATGTTTTTCTTCAAAGGTTTATGAAAGCTTTTTAAATGGTTTTTAAGTATGCATTGACTTTATTTATGATTCATGAATTTCTTAAAGGATTTGCACTATGTTTTAACTTGGTCATGCATATCATATTTAAAGTCCTCATATGATCATGTTCATGTTTTTTATGCATTTCCCCATACTTGGATGTACTAATGTATACTTGTGCCTATATTGTTTTATAATATACAATTTGACGCTTCTTCTCCCGAACGTGCTCAGATTCGGATTGCTCAACTTGGTCACTTGGATTGGTGAGTCCTCATGGTTCGAGGGCAAAGCCATAAACTCTTTTATTACTTTTGTTGTCTTTACAGTTTCAGACTTGTACGTGGTGTGTGGGTTACATCTTAACCACTTTTATGATGTTAGAAAGGTTTGTGTCAGACTTAGTAGTGTTCAATGTATTTCTTATGTACTATGTTGCTATCTTTTATGTCATCTTATAATTTGAGATTTATATTATATATATATATATATATATATATATATATATATATATATATATATATATATATATATCTCTTAAATTGTATATTCATTACGTCATACTTATGTCAAGTGGCTTGTTTAAGGCATCTCGGGATTTTATTTGTCATGTTACATCTAGGGTGTACTTTGTGTCGTGACAAACCAGAACTTTACTTTACTTTACCAAAATAATTTTCAGAAAGTCAATTTTGCTCTTTTCTTCTCAATTTCCAAATAGTACAATGAAACCATTATGTACTTTTTATTTTTAAAGCTCTTTTTAAATCATGCATTTAAAATACTCATGAACTCACTTTTCAAGTATGAGTTCATGTGATAATGAAAGTATGAACATCAGTTTAAGAATCAACATGTATAAGATAAATGGAATCTCAATGATTAAGGAATCTGAACTCAGAATAGAAATACAAACTGTATTCAGATTTCAAGAAACTGTGGGTAGAATCCTAAACATAACATTTTACTAACTAAATTTAGATGTAGAGCATGAGGATGAACTAGTCCATCACTATGACTAGTCTTAGATACCTGAAAGAATAATATTCTTGGAGAAACTTGAAGAAAATCTTGGAAGATGAAGTGTGGAGAAGAATCTTGGATTGAAAACCTTAGGTAACCTGAAGAGAATCTTGAACTAGGAGCCTTTAGATCTTGAGAAAATGGAGAAATCCTTTTGTTGGAGTGCTTGATCTTTGGAAGAAGAATAATTAGGGATTTTGAGAGTTTCTATATGTATAATGATGATATTAGGTGAGATGGACTTATGGAAGTTAATTGAGGGTAAAAGGTCAAGAATACCATTCTAGGAACATAAGAAGACCATAAAATCAAAGAAAACGACCTTTTACTGAATCTCGGCAGCCAAATTGGTGATCTGGAGGTTCCCTAGCTGAAATATTCGACGGTTCGCCAAATGGCGCTTTAGAACGCCAATATAGACAAAGATTTATGGTTTTCAGAACATTTCGGCGAGTTAATTTGGCGATTCGCCAACCCATTCGGCGAGTCGCCAGATGACCAGGTGTCCTCGTCGAATTTTTCTATCCGCACATATTCCAGTAAAACAACCATAACTTTTTATTCCGAACTCAAAATTAGGCAAACTTGGTGGAGTTGGAACGAAGACTCATATAACTTTAATTTGATAGGTCATATGCCACCTAATTCATTATATGCAGAGATATATGAGCTTTTGAAGTTAACTTAAGTAGAATCTTATATCAAAACTCAATCGGTAAGAAAAGTTTCAACTCAACTTTGTGCTAGGGAATTCTTATGACCTTAATTCCTCTCCAAATCTATTCCCACACTAAATAATTGATCTTAAAACCTAAGCACAATTTAAGAATCACCCGATACGATCTTAATACACAAATGAAGAACTGTTCAACATATGTATGTTGAAAATTCTTTCACAGTTCTTAAGTTTAACCACTAAGTGGACTAAATTGTGAAAAATAAAGTTGATTTTTAGGATATACAAAATATATATTTAGTGGAACTTTTAGAATTTTATAGAATAATACCTTTGTTTTTTGTACTATAAGTCTAAATTTTTTAGAATCTTAGATACTTGAGGGAAATATTTGTAGAAGGGAATAAAATATTCTAGACTTCTAGCATCTAAAATCATCTATACAAAAGCATAAATAGGAATGGCCTTAGACATTTATAATTAACTCAATAAAATAAAAATAAATCAATTCAAGAATTCTTCTTCCCTTTATATTTGAAATATGTTATTTTACTGAATTCACGTAGCAACCACATAACTTTCACTCAAAAAGCATAGCTTAAGTGTTATATTTCACTTCATCAAAAATAAAAAAAATAAAAATTAATTTTAAGTTGCTAGATATGACAGAAAATGACATCTAAAATTATGAAAAAAACACAATAGGTAGAGAAATGATCAGAAAAGAACTTATGATTTACAACGTGATGAACCATATGCATTGTTTCTCAATCGCTTCATATTACAAAAACAAAGTAACAACAAGATTTACTATCAAAAATACAAAAAAAAAAAAAAATCTCCATTCTTTATAAAGAAAAAAACAACTCAGCTTTTGAGGTTTGTAGAAAAAACAAAAGTTTCAGCAGATCTTTCAATTCGTTTTTTCTACCTTTTCCTTTCCTTTTGTCTTTCCCTTTTCTTGGACAATGAAAAATTACAACAGACACAAGTTTGTGGAATAAAGAGTAAAAAGAATATTGAGAAAAATAAAATAAAAATACATAATTACCCCATTTAAATTGGACCATTTTTTGAAGTAGACACCTAAAATTTACGGGAGTCCTATTGCTCCACGAAACCATTTTCAACAACTCTAAATACACCATTTTAACCCATTTTCAGAGAAGGTGTACTCTCAAGTGTTGAGGGGCGCATGAATGAATACAAATTCACCCCTAAAACAACGTGAACCTGCCACGTAGCAAAGATTGCAAATCATCACTTCCCCTAAAAAGTTCAAGAACAAAGGATTTCTTGGCCAATGCTTTTCAGGGTGATTATTGATGAATATTATGTATATGTTTTTTTTATTCTAATTGTTGTTACATTCTCACATTTACTTTGGAATTGAAAAGAGTTTGTATGATTTCTGTGACGTAATTATCTCAATTTCATAAAGAATACCTGAATAATTCAATAAAGGGACTTGCAAAAAATTGCAGATTATAAATTCACCATTTTTATTGTTATGGGAACAAAGGAGTCCACTATATGCAGCAACAAGTAGGAAATTTAAACCATTTTGTTGCTTTTCTTTAAGAAAATTAGATGTGTAACCAAGGAATTTTCAGATTTTCAGCTCTTTCAAGTAGAGCTTAATATAAGAAATATAGAAGTTAATGGTCATGAAAGAACCCTCTCAAGAAGATCTTGATTAAGTTCATTCCAGTGAATATACAACACCTTCATCTTTCATATTCTTCTTTACATCCCACTATATATCATGTAGAGAAGAGGAAAAGGAATCGGAAAAAATGAACACAAATTTCCTAGAAGGGTTTTTAAGGGTTAAAATGTGAGTGGGTCAGGGTTTTACCTGACCACAATTAAACGGGTAAGAAAAATAAAAAAAAATTGTTTTATTTGGGGGGGGGGGGGGGGTGGTGGTGGTGAGACACACACATGTTATGAGATTGCAAATACCGTAAAAATAGTGTATTTGGAATTGTTGGAAATAGTTGGATGGGGTAATAGAACCCCTGCAAACTTTAGGCGTCTACTTTAAAAAAGGGTACAAGTTTGATGGGGTAATTATGTATTAAACTTCATAATTTGAATGTTAAATTACTATAATATCCTCACCTTAAAACACTCACTTTAGTATATTTTTATATTATATCATATTATATTAAAAGCAAACTTCTTTTCACATGGAAGGGTTATGAATTTTTGAAGGGTTTTGATTTTTTCAAATAATTGTGGCTGAATCATCGTTGACCACATGGACATTAACTTTTATTTCAATTAATTAATAAGGACATGAATAGGTACTTAGTTTAACGGAAATGCAGTAGATGAGACAAACTTTTAACGGACATCATAGATGAGTCTTTTCTCAAAGTTCTATGGTATATTGGAGCGTTTTTCCTCTAAAAAAGTTATTTAATTAATGACGTTACTAAATAATAATTGTCCATATGTCAAAAATGGTTTTGCAAAATTGGATCTAATTCAGTTAACAAATAATGGTATGGATGAACCTTTTCTCAAATGAAAATGGCATAGATGAAACAAATTTTTAACGGATAACATACATAAGCCTTTTCATAAAGTTTGATGACATATTTGATCATTTTCCTTAAAATTAATAATCTCGATACTATTATCTGATAGTGATAGAAAAGGTTATAGCACATTTTTTGGAAATAATATGTGGTGGTGTTAATTGTACTCCTCTGCAACTCTCACACAAAGACAACTTTGTATTCAGGGAGTCTCGAACCTAAGACCTCTGGTTAAGGATGAAGGAGTAATTACCACTCAATCACAACCCTTATTGCTATTGTTGACAATGAGTTCCTTCCAAATTGTTTTCTTGGACCGTAAAAATGGATTTAAATTATAGGGAAAGGGGTCTGAAAAATACTCCAACTTTGGCCGAAATTGTTGTTACGATACCATACCCCCTGCACTATTTAATAGTGTATTTTAAATGTATATATGTGCCCACGTGGACACGTTACCATTTATAATGATGCAATATTTATGATGTCCACGTGGGCACATATATACCTTTAAAATACACTATTAAATAGTGCATGAGGGTAAAAGGTCCTTTCCAAAGTTCGATATTGTTACAGCAGTTTTTGTCAAAGTTCGAATATATTTCAAATATTTTTCCCTAAATTATATTACATTATTTGTAATAACTTGTTGAATTATAATGGTATCATAAAAAGGGGAAAGAGATAAGATATCCCTTAGTTTTGTTTTTTAGAATGAATATATCTCTCATATTAAAAGTGGTCATATATACTCTCTCTGTTTAATAAATGATATTTATATTCCTTAATTTTACGATTAAAAAATGATCATATATACGTTCACCATTTAACACCCATCATGGGCCTAGTAATGAGTTCTGAATTCTGATAGATCGTCATAATTTCAATACAAATTGTATCACAATTTTGATATAAATTGTTCATATGTATTACTTTTTTTTTATCCAAATAATACTACAGGATAACGTTGAACCATTTCCTCATAAAGAGTAAGATCATCCACTTTAAATTCATTATTCGTCCAAAAAAACACAAACAAACTAAATATGAATTCCCAACTTCAACAATTCAAACATAAGATGCACACTACTTAAGAAAAACACAAATTCCCAACGAACCCCATTGAAAATGGTGGCTCGTTAAAAAAGACATTTCAACGACGAATGTCCTATCAGAAATTTCATACATACTAACAGTATTTTGATAGGAATGGAAATTCACAATTAACATATCAGACACCGCAATAAGCCTTGTAAAGATCACTGAGAACTCCATAGACACCTTGTGAGGCAACATACCCAAATAATCCAAGAATTTCAAATGGCTTGAAGAGTAAAGGGTGTTCTTCATCCACAAGTTCTTTTAGCGTCTCTATGAAGTGACCTGGTTTTGATAATGAAAATAGTT
This sequence comes from Solanum pinnatisectum, assembly GCA_035578085.1. NCBI lineage: Eukaryota > Viridiplantae > Streptophyta > Magnoliopsida > Solanales > Solanaceae > Solanum > Solanum pinnatisectum. The sequence goes on along the minus strand of CM069077.1, from coordinate 17,472,170 downwards.
GAATAGAGAATCTATCACTTTCTCCGACAATTGCTATTCTGTGGAGAGGAGAATGCAATCAACCATTTATCCATGCCTGTATAAATACCAGATAGACACGATAATATTTTTGGAGAGTAAAGAAATATAGGTATTATTGTTGGGTTCTGAAGGGTGATTAGGGCGTCATGCGGAAGCTTACAATTGCAAATCATATGGTTGATAAATCAGATAACAAAAACTTATACTAAAAATCAAAACACTATTATATCAAAACTAAAATAAAGAAAAACATTGAAACTTTAGAGAGAATAAATCTCCCCATAAACAAGACTCTTAAACGACGACATTGTGGATGTTATTGTTCTTGTGTTAGAAGAAACAAACCTATATTTATAGAGTCCTAAAACCTTTTCTTACTAGAAAAGGACTAGCTACTTCAAAACCTTTTCCTTAAAGGAAAGAATAAACTAAATATGAAAGAATATTATATTTTCCTTTCAGGAAAAGTAAAAACATTTATGGTAATATTTTGTCTTTTCTTTAACGAAAAATAAATCTTAAATAATGATAAGAAAATCAGGGCAAAACCCTAACAATTATTTTCAATTTTGCATGAAAATATTCAACATTTAGTTTCGATAATCTGTGTTAGTTGGACTCTTCGGAATAGCATTCAGTATGTCAGATTGTTTAAAAATATGCATTTTTGAAAAATAATTCAGATTGTTTAAAAATTCTGGCCAAACTTTTTGGCCAAAAGGATTTTTCCGTTTGAAATTATGCATTTTTGAAAAGGAAAAATCCTTTTGGTCAGAATGATATTTTACCTATGTTATTTTGCCTTTTTGAACATTTTCCCAATTTTAATTCTAATATCTTTTAACTAAAAAATGAAAGAAAGATCAGTTTAGTTTAAAATTGGAATAGTGAAGGGAAATGAGAAGGGGAATCAAACTCTCACTTATTAGATCCTGACTTCATACCCCAAATATTTTAATATTGTTGTCCATATTTTTAAAATTGGGGCAGTGAAGAGATTCGAGAAAGAGATAGTCTCCTAATATTTTATTGAATAGACCATGACTTCATTCATATACCAAATATTTTAATGCTGAGTGTGATATAAAATAGATTCGAGAAAGAGATTTTCATTTCCTCTCTCCTATTTTATTTTATTTTACTGAATTTTGTTTTTTCTAAAAGAAAAAAACTAGTAGTTTCTCGCTTTCTCTAAGAGATAAAACATGAATAAATTAAGATTTCATAGAACTGTTGAAAGATCAGATAGTCAAAATCAACTGAGCTATTAAAAATTTCTAATGTTGTAAATTTTTGAATTACTATTAATTATGAAGTATATGAAATAAAAATGACCTATTTATTTTTTTGATAATATTTTAATTTCAACTTTTCACGTGACATGTTTAAGACCACAAAATTAAAGGGCAATTTTGTACATTTGACATAACTTTAATTTAGGATCACAAAATTCAGAACTAAGTTTTTTTTATTTTTTTAAACTTCGTATCAAGTTAAACTAAACCACTCTTTTTTAAACGGGGAAAGTAAATATCGCTGGACAGTAGAAGTATTATTTCATGTGCTACAAAAAGTAGACGGTTTTATGTCTATTTCTGGTCAATAACTTAAGCGTGTTATAAATGATCCATTGAACGCGTGTATATGTAATTCATTGGACGATGTTGCTTAATTCCGTGCTTCACTTGAATTTTCCATTTTCCAATGCAAAATCAGACTGTAAAATTCTATTTTAATAAAGTTAAAGTATTACTATTGGTATATTTCACTCTCGTCTCGTCGTGATTCCATTAATTTAATACATATCCATATATTTCTTCTTCCAATAGCAAGACTGTAGCTGAAGGGTAGTCGTCCCAACATAAATTTAGAGGTAAGTGATTTCTTTAACATATCCACTATATCAAGATACATCATGTATCAAAAAGTATCATGATACATTATATATCAAAAGGATATAATTATGTTGCCGACACTTAAGAACTATTGTTGGTTTCCAAGCGAATCCTCATCATGGCTGACTACAAGCGGAAGACTAACTCAAGTATACATAAACATCAAATTGAAAGAAATATTTAACAACAGTTTACTGAATCTCAAAACTCTCTAAATATACTATGTATGAAACATAGTTTTGAATAAAATATCTAAAACTGAAAGACTCTCCATAGCTGTCTATCTACGAAGCCTTTATTGTATAAAGATGGGCGTGGGAACAAGACCCACAACACCTCAAAATGCTACTACTAACAATTCATAAAAACTGGAGTCCTCCAGAAGCAAAGAGGCCTTACTCAAAAGCTGGCGAGCAGATCAAGTGATCTCAACGGAACTCTTGTTGAGGATCATAAGTACATGAATCTGCATCATAAAAAGATGCAGGTCAAATGACATCAGTACATTGAATGTACAAGTATGTAATATAGTTGAATAACAAAAGGTTGAACTTAAATATCTAAAGGTAACTCAACTGATGTATAGTATAAATCATGATGAAAAATCATTTAAGCTCTTACTGTAAGGATACAATAGTAGCAAATACTGAACTGAAATATATAAATAAAAATACAGTTTACTGTACTTAATTGGGAGTTTCTCTAACCGACAACCATCACTATGAGTCTCGCGATGATACTACATCTTACCCACGTTATCAGAGATGCTTTATACGTTGTCGGAGTATAGAACGCAACTGAACTGATGGATCCACTAAAAAGCTGAGGAAGGTGAGGAGTCGTCCGTCCTATGATACGATCTTATCTATGCTGGTGTAGGTTATGGAGTTTGAGTTATCTTAACTCTTATTCCAAATCGGTGCTTAATACTACTCCCAAAATATAATTGTATGTTCATGTAAAAGTACTATCTGGTTGAGATAATTTCTCAAAAGGCAACTTTAAGAGATAATTGAAGTTATACTAAATCTTTCTGAAAACTCTTTATACTTTTCTGAAAATAGCGCTCTCTTTTTCAATGTAAAAATGATACATCCTGAACCATTTAAGTTCCCTTAAACTCTTTTTGAAAATAATGCTTTAAACTTTCCTTTAAACTCGCTTTAGTTTCCAAATCAATGCAAGGAAAATTACTTGCTCAAAATACTTTTAGTAAAACTCAATATACATGGTTCATATGGAACTACAAGCATGAACAATAATTCAAGAATTTCAATGCATAAAGTATTGCAATCTCATAATACAGGAATTTCATAAAACTGAGGGCAGAACCCTAGAATCAACTTTCAACTGACTGAATTGAGATGTAGAGCATGAGGGCGAACTAGTCCAACACTATGAATAACCTTACATACCTAGAAGAACAAAGTTCATGAAGAAATTTGAAGAAGAACTTAATTAATCTTGAACTTGAGGAAGAACATCAGCTTTCTTAGAGGAAATCTTTGAGCTTGGAATCTTGGGGATTGATCTTTAGAGAAGAAATTTTTTTATGAAGTTCTTAGAGTGGAGGAACTTGGAAAAATCTTGAATGAAAAGTTGCTCTTTATATCTTGAATTTTTGACATGAAAGTTTTAGGGTTCTTGATATAGAAGAAGAACCCTACATGATATGGGCCCAGTCCAATATGGACAACACACCCCCATTTCAAGCGCACCTCTGTATCGATTGAATCACTTATTTGTTCTAGTCAGTAGAACTAGTGAACCACGCGAGCTGATTAGATGTGTGGGGAGGAGGGCTCGTAATACCCCATTTGATTGATCCAACCTTTTCTTCGCTTCTATAGTGAATCACTTACTAAAGGGGAAAGCCCGCACGCCTTATTTGAGATTACTAAGGCAGGCGGTGGACTCTTTCATTAGGTAAGGGAAGGAGGGGCCTAAGCACGATAGATGTCATATTTTGAGAGAATTTCTAGATACTTGACTATTTAGATTGATGATTTTGAGAGAAAAATTAGTTAGTTGAATGATATATACTTGGTTAAAACACTCAAAAACGACTTAGAATAGGGTTTAAAAACTTGGGAAATGACCAAAATAACCTTGTAACGCATGTAAGAAGTCGTTGAAAAAATTTAACAGCAAGCCTTCACGGAAGAATCTATGGTTCGTGGAATATTCCACCGACCGTAGTTGCTATCCGTTTAACTTCAACTGCCTGACATGACTTCACTAAATTCGGCATAACTTTTTACTCCAAACTCGAAACGGAGCAAACTTGGCGACATTGGAAAGAGGATTCATAGACCTTCATTTAATAGGTCACGGGCCACCGTAATTATTATGTTCTTAGATATATGATCATTTGAAGTTACTCTAAGTAGAATCTTATATCAAAACTTAATAGGTAAGGAAGCTTTCAACTCAAATTTGTGCTAGGGGGGTTCTAGTGACCTTAATTCATATGAAAATTCATTCTAACACTAAAGAATTGACCTTAAAACCTAAGAACAATTTAAGAATCATCCGTACAACCTTATACGCAAATTAAAAAATGGTTTGGGTCTTAGCTTTGAAATTTTTAAGGTGTTACAGCATGACACCGAATTATTTTGGTCATAACAAGTGGTATTAGAGTCAGGTTCAATGATTTAATAATGGTTCCCAGGTTCAATGATGGAGCCAAGTTTAGTGGTTCATTAATCGATAGTTGAATTAAAAATTGGGTCTTCATTTTGGCGAGTATAGTTCTAGCTGCAACCTATTTGATAGTAATAGAGATTTTTGTTTGAGAATTTTATTTTTAGAGAGGTTTTTTGTATCAAGACATAGATTTTGGAAAGGAGATGCAAGCTATTGGACATTATGTGAAGAAGATATAACAAATTTATTCTGTCAGATATTCAAGCCAAGGGGGAGATTTGTTGGGTATTTGCCCTGATTTTTCACCATAAATAGGTTTTCCTTTCCCTTAAAGAAAAACATAAAATCTCTATATTTTGCTAGTTCTTTTCTTGTAGGAAAATATTTAGGACTCTAGAGATAGAGGTTTGTTCCTTCTAACTTAAACATTCACAATGTAGTCATAGGGGCTTTAAGAGTTTTGGTTAGGGGGAATTTGTGGAACACAAGTTATACGTTATCACTTGTGTGAACTTCTTTGTATTTCGAGTGAGTTGGGTGAGGTTATTTCTCTCTAGATTTTGTACTTTCATATTTATACAATGGATTGCTCATCTCATTTGTGGACGTAGGTCGATTGACTGAACCACGTTATATCTTTGTGTCTTATGGTATATTTCTCATTTGTCTTCTTAGTCATAGTCTTTAGAAGTTTACTTTGCTAGCTTCTGCATGGCACCAGATTATTTCGATCATAACAAAACCTTATAAGATTAAGTTATGTGGAAAAAAGTTTTTGTTCTAGAATAAAAAATCCAAAACAAACATGAACTAAAGTTCTGTTAAATAACAGATATAAATAGTTATGACCAACCAAAGTATTTTAAACAAGTAGAGCATATTAAGCAATGATGATGTTACCTGTCATAAGATTCAATGCTGCCAGTTGTCTCAATCATAACATAAAAGTTATATGAAAACTCTATATATGGAGGTTAAGTCTTAGCTTAATTTATAGAGAACTTACAGAAGAAAGAAGAGTTGTATTGAATATGATCACTGATACATTGAATCTGTACATGTACGTTTTTTATACTGGTCTAATAGTCCAAAGATACAAAATATCTAAAACTAACTTTGTAACTAACTCATTTCACCTCAGCATTCTGTTAACTAACTACACTTATGACTTAACTAACTTAACCATACATATTGTTAACTCTTTACACTAGTTAACACTCCTCCACAAACTTATGGTTGGCAAGCATTTTTCATCCCAAGTCTACTCAGTAACATACTATGTTGTTCTTGTCCTAGACTCTTATTAAGTAGATCAGTAAGTTGATATTTGGTGTTGACATGCTCAGTTTGCAACATCCTTTGACAAAGCCTTTCTCTAACAAAGTGACAGTCAATGTCTATATGCTTTGATCTTTCATGGAAGATAGGGTTGGTAGCTATTTGAATAATTGTCTGGTTTTCATATATTTTTTTGACGGGAAGAGTTACACTAACCCCCAGCTCTTTGTATAGACATATTATCCAGGTTACTTCAGTTGCACATGCAGTCATACTTTTAAATTATGCCTCTGCTGAGCTTCTTGATACTATTCCTTACTTCTTAGACTTCCAAGAAAATAGTCTTCCTCCAAACTTCACCAGATAACCTGTAACCAACTTTCTGGTTTCTAGACATGCACCCTACTCTGAGTCACAATAAGTTGTGAGTTGTGTAGTCTTTTCTGCTAGAATTAATAATCCTAGGACGAGAGCTTCCTTGATGTACCTTACTGCTCTCAGTGTTGCCTACATATGTGATTGCTTAGGAAAATGCATGAATTGGCTCAATACTTGAGTAGTGAATGCAAGGTCTAGTATGGTCATAGTTATGTAGAGAAGCTTCCCTACCAATCTTTGATACTTTGTGGGATCAATGAGTAGCACATCACTTTCAGTACTTAATGTTGACACCCAATTTTGATCCTCCCCAATCGTAATTAATTTTTGAGCTTCTTGGATTTCAAACGATTTAGAATAATTAGTTTTATAAAATCCAAATGCTTTTCAAGGTCATTTTAAGTGATCTTAGTCGATTTTCATAATTTATAAATAGCAAGTATATTTCATATAATTTTATTGATATAATTGGTATATTTCATAAATATTTGAAAATCATCTCAAAAAGATTTTTGTTTTGTTTAGATATCTTACTAATTAGTTTAGTTATAGAATAGTTTATATTTTTAAATTATTTAGTTTATAATTAAGTTAATTATTCTATTTTGTTAAGATTAACAAGCTCGTTAATTGATTAGTAACAATTCGACTAATTTCATTTTTGGCCTAACTTAACCAATTGCCTCTTATTCGGTCGAAATTGCAATTCATTTGGTTATTTTCGTAAGTTTAATTGACCACATTTTGACTTCTCTTTCATGACCCATTGACCTCAAATTGCCCACTCTAACAATTTTCCAATTCTTAGCAAACCCAGCCCAACACCAATAAATATTCCCAGCCCAACTTAATTCTTAACAAAAATATTTTAGCAGTCCAACTCCTACCTCGACCGACCCATTCTCCTTTAACCCATGACCGGCCCCATTCCTAGTACACAAAAGAGAATCTAGAACGCTCCAACGTTCACTTCACAGCAATTCCGAACAGCAATAATGCGTGAATGATTCAAAAACGACCCTCCTATACGTGTTCTCCTTCACGCGAGAAACACGTACAATACCAGACCCCATACATTTCTCTTTCCTTCTTCTCCGCAAGCCAGCAGTCCAGCGATTCCAGTCTAATCGTGTAGTCCAGCGATTCCAATCCAAGTATTGTGTCGTCTTCTCCAATGCCCTTCTTTGTTCGTATAAGTTTCAGAGGAGATTTCGGCAAAAGCACTGTTGTAGCCACGTCTAATCGTCCTTACACCTTCATATCGAGCCATGTGCCACAGCGAGGACATTCGATTTGATCCGAGACGCCCATTTTTCCTTTCCTTTTTCGGAATAGGTTGAATTCTCAGAGAAAAGGTCTCTCCTTAAGGGTGAAAGATTTTTTGAGTTTTAAAATTTGAAATGGGCCATGGAATCGGAATTTTTATCTGTTTTCCCCCCAAGTTTGGAACCCAAAAATTTCCCTTCTATATAAACCTCTTATTTATTCATTGTTGAAAAAAAATAGATTGGAGGAAAAGTCGGAGATTTTTCGGGCAAAAAATACAAAGAATAGTTTTAAGCAAAACAAAAAAATAGTTTAGATATACTCAAAATATTTTCCGTTATAGAGAGCTTGCTCGGATTTTTGTCTAAGTTACCTGTTCGCTGCTCGAATCGAAACTTGTGTGGTAGAGGTCATCACTTCCTCGCTCGTTACCGTCTCAATTCCTGCCCTACAAAAGGTAACATCTCTATCTTATAGCTCTTTTTCTTTCTTTTAATAATATGTGTTTGTTCTATTTTCTGCTCGACTGGTTTGAATAGTTTTGTTGTCAAATAGTCATGTGTTTAGATACAGTGGTGAATATAAGCTTATGTTGGTAAAATTTTGTTAATGCTATCGATTTCTTTCTTTAGCTATTGTTAGTTACTTTCTTAGTTGGTGTGGTTGTCTTCTCGAATGAAGCTGAAATCGCTTTGTGTTCTTTTCTTTGATTTTTCATCTTCCTCACAAGTTGTTTGAATTCCCTCTGCGTATCTCTTTTTGTGTCGAAAGCTTGCCCAAAGCATAGTGTTTAAAGTTGCCTATTGCTGATAGTTAAACTACTGTGAAGTGAAGATCCCGTTTGTCTTTACGGTTTGCGGTCTACTTCCAGTTCTTGTTTCCCTTTTCCCCTCTGTCTGCTAATGTTTTGTATACATGATCGTCAATAAGTTTGTTGTCTTATCTCTGTGTTGAAGCAAATTTGCTATTCTAGGATTCTAATGTAATTAAATATTGCGAATCCTGCTGAAGTGTTTAGTTTTATGATTTCATTCTCCTCCGTTTAAGCATCGTTTCATTCCAACAAGGTTATTGGCATGTCTCTATCGTTGTTTGTCTCCGTTTTGAGTTTACTGTCTCTTTATTCGTTGTATAATAGAATCTGTCCGTCTATAATTGTTTCATCATGTTTAAAATTTGAGGCTATATCGTCTTGAGAATGTGCCGAATGACTGCCCATATGGTGTTATTAGTTCCCTCATTTAAATTGAATTGATTTTTTTTAGTTAAAAGTAGCGTTGATTGAGACAAATATTTAACAAAGTTTCCGACTTGTTCATTTTATGTTTAAAATCAGTGATTATCATCGTTTTAGAGGTATACTCCTTGGCTGACTTATGCGTTCCCCACAAGTATTAAGCAATTAATTATCTTGATCTTAGATGTAATCTCGATGTGGTAGTTGCCAAATATGACTTCGCTTAATTTTTGTTGTTTTTTATTCTTTGGTCTATAACTTGGAGTTTAATTATTGCTTTATATGCCTATAACTTGTTCGCTTCAATTACTTGTCAATTTGTCAAAAAAAAAAATGATAGTTAGCTGGGAATATTGGTCTAAGTTGAAGAGTTTTATTACCATGACTTGTTTTTAGTCCCCAGGTCATTTATTTGTACTTTTGCTTTGGCTTTGGTCATTGTTAGGCTATTTCCTGCTTTGTTAAGTTGTAATCGACTGATCATTATTGTCACTTAGTGTTATGGTTTCGAGATATTACTATTGGCTACTAATTCTCATTATTTTTCTATTTTCATGTGAAATCTGTCAGAGTCCTCATGGAGTCTATCCTTGCATTTTCTTATTGGGCCACAGAGGCCCAGTCCTTTATTCGAGACAGTCGGTCATTAAAATCGAAGAATAGGTCCTTCAAAATTGACGAATAGGAATTGGAGCTGACACGAATTTGTTAACACTAGGTGTATAAGGAAAATGAGAAAATGGGACTTAAAAGACCCATTCTTTTTTGAGAAATTGTATTTTGTTACTTATGGGCCTAAGCCCACTTACCTATTATCTTGTTAGGATTTAGGATAGGTGAAAAATTAGGCCTAAGGCCCAAATAATATTTTATTTTATGTTAGTTTAGGACAGATGCAAGTAACTCAAATGGGCTAAAGGGCCAAAAATGAAAATGAGCCCAAATATTGGCGCAGGCGGACAGAAAACCAGATTTGGGCCCATTCTTTATTGCTTATGTTTTATATTTGCTTACTTGTCTTTATTCGCACGCTTTTCTGATTAATTAGTTTTAAGGTTGTTACAATTCAATCTCCCTAAGGAAGCCATTCCGAATTGATTTTAAAAAAATTAAGCAAGCATTCTTTTCACTTGACTTTGAAAACATATTTGCAAAAAGATAATCAACTCTAGTAGGATCTTAATATTCCCCTTTCCCCTTGAGATTACTTTAAACTTTTAAAATTGTTTATTTTTCCAACTTAATTAAACATGTGTCTATTTATCCAAATAGTTAATTGTCGGATAATCGCATATGAACGGACATTTTGGGTGCTTTCAAACTCTTCCCGAAATGCTAATTAGAACCCCGAACCCCTTTAAATATTTTTCAATTGATTTTCTGTTTTAATCTTTTGAAAGGTCAGTTTTTGTTTATTTTCCTTTAAAAATTAAGTGGCGACTCTAAACTAGTCCAAGTGCCATATTTTCTTAATAAAATAGAATGATGACTCTGCTGGGGAGGTTTGAATGGTTCTAACCTTAAAATTAATTATTTGGCTATGTGTCTAACTGTTTACTTGTTTAAATTATCATATATTGTATTAATTGTGACATTCATGGCATCCGATTACGCCAAATGGCAAATAGATTGCATTAGGAAAAAAGGCGTTTACGTGGCTTACCATGGTTGTCCTTCAGAAAAATACAAGTTGAATTCTTTGGAAGTGATAAACGAATAGTTGGCTTGTGGTCATCTAACGTCGTTTATTAGGCTTCACCCTGTTGTTTGTCCGACTCGAGTAACCGTCATTTCTAAACCAATTCTAGTAAACCTAGAGTAGAGCGAAACCAAATTCAAATCTAAACGTTAGCCTAAGACGGCTTAATACCCAAGGCGTATTAAGTCCATTAGTAAAACCGCCAAAAATCATGTCCAAGGTCCACGATCTAACGACATATCATATTATTTGACATTTGAAATATGCATGTGTGGAAACTTGATTGTTACCTATTTGGGGGGGGGGGGATCTTAATCGGGTTTTATTTTGTAGGTATGGGTCGATTTCCTAAATTTGACATGGTAATGAAAGCCTCAGTTCTGCTCAAGATGTGATACAATGACCTCAATGCATTTCACAAAAGGGACCTCAACAAATATATAGGGGCCCTAAGAAAACCCATTAATATGGTTGGGTGGCCTGAGCTGATTGAAGTCCACACGGGTTATTGGGACAGCGAGAAAATGGTGTTCCAATTCGAAACCATGGAAATCACTCCGATAATTGAGGAAATTCAAGACAGAATAGACACAGTCGGTACAAGGCTTGAAAGAAGAGTGAGAAAACAGAAAAACATCCTAATCCCTAACAAGCCTACCCTTGAGGATATTATAAATTGGCTCGAATTAAGAAAGGATTACGCCTACTGCGTCGAAGGTTCTAGCGTTTCTTTTATGGATCTCTATGTTAGATTCGGGCATGCAAGCTTTTATGCGAATTACAACTAAGAGCTCAGGGTTACCTTCAGAGAATGGGATGGTATCAAACTTTTGGCATTCACTATCGCGCTATTAGGTACTATGGTTTTTCCCCAAGGCCCGAGCTTCTGCATCAACACCCGGGTAGTTATGCTTGCACACACTCTCTTCTACGGGCATCTGCACCAAGGGCAAGTGAAGTATTATCCTATCGCGCCTGTCATCCTGTCCGACATATACCGTGCTTTGGGAATATCTAAGGAAGGACATCGCTACTTTCAGGGCTGTAATCTCCTCCTCCAATGGTGGATAATGAACCACTTAACGAAGGGATACATGACTCAACAGCTACACACCCTCGATGATAATAATGCTATTAAGGGTTTGAATGATATGCTGTTTTGGGCAGATTTAGAAAATAGGAAGACTAGAGGAAGATAGGCTTAGATTTTCTCCAAGCTGAGAGAAGAAGATATTCAGTGGATGTTCGGTCGCTTCATCTCAAAAGATGTCATAGTACGGGGCTATAGACAACTCGTGTTTTCTCTACCAAGTATTCGGGGTATCCGCCCGTATGCACTCATCCGGGTCTTGAGGCAGTTTGGGAGAAGACAAACTATGCCTCCAAATGCATATTACTGTATTTATGTGTTTGACATCGGGGATGATAGAGTGCTTGAGGCTTCAGAGATGCTGAAGGAATGGAAAAAAGCACTGCGAATGAACAAAGACACTATTGCTGCGGATCGGTTCAACACCGTGCATGATGAAACTTACAAGGCTTGGTTGAAAGATAATCTGCAAGGTATCTCCTTCCTAGTTCCAAAAATTTACCGCAATGTCGAGGACAAAGAGTCCAAAGCTTTGATAGAATTAAGAGAGGTAAAAAAGAAAGCTCAAGAAATGCAAAATGAATTTCTTTGAAAGCAATAGGAAGATAAATATTCCCTCGAGAGCGTAACTCGGGAATTAGAAAGCTTGAGAAGCGATTTGAGAGAGCTCAATTTATGGATTGGAAATAAGAAAAGTGAAATGTGTCTCGAAGACTTGGAAGAAAAAGGCCGCCGGAGCGACGGATACTTGCTAATGATTTAATATAGGCTTCAGCATCTCATGGCATAGAACAAGAGGAGCAGATCAGAAGCAGGGCCATCAGGAACATCTTAGTGGACTTCGCCCCTGCGTAGGCTTGCATTTCTTGTATTTTGGTACTCTTTTCAAATGACCCCTGCGTGGGCCTTTCCTTTTGTGTTTCCCATTTATTTCCTACTTCCCCTGCTTATTTTCGAACATCATTTTATATGCGAAATTTTCTTTGGGGTAACAAAATGGTTCAACTCTACACATACATCTTTCAAATACGCTAGGCTTACCCTTGGCACAAAAGGGCCCCCTACTTGTTTAGGACGCGCATTAGCCACTTATGTGCTTTAACTGTTTATGAGATATTGTTGCTTTGAATGAGGATATTTTAGCCCAAACCTTTTCAAAATTTTCTGAAAAAATCTCTACAATACTGAATACAAGTCACTACCCCAAAATGTCCGACAAAAATTTCATGAGTCTTGAGTTTCTCGGCCAGAAATAAAATCCTACTACCAAATCCTAAGACATTACTCTATCATCTCATAAAAGGTAAAATCGCAACTAAGATGGAAAGAGGCAAGAGTATCGACATAGAGCTAACTGAGGAGGATTTGAGAATGGAATTGCAGCAGCTCAGATAGGAGATCCAAGAAACCAGAGAAAGGAGAATAGAAGTGGAGATCGCCACCGCGGTCGCACGATCCACAAATGCAGCACTAGACGGGAGTTGGCGGCTAAGATGGCAAGACACGCTATCGTGAATGGAGAGACAGCCGCTATGCAAAAAGGAGATGATGTCTGCAAAGATAGTGTAGCCATGAGGCTTCAGAGGCTACGCGAAGAATACCCTCTCATGGATAACGCAATCCCTACGCCTGAAAACAATGAATCAGAAGCTGTTGAAGAAGAACCTGAGGAGGATATTGTCTATAGGCCTCCTTACCAGGGACGGTGGAAAGAAGGGAATGAGAAAATCGTCTGTTTTTCACTTTCCTTGTAATCACCAGAAATGAATGAATGAAAATGAAAATTTCCTTTGTATTCCAACTACGTAGGGCCTGAATTTTCCTTGTGAGATACGTAGGCAACCTTTCAAGGTCCGGCCCCTATCTTTTAAAAATTTTCTTTTCCCCCCTTCATCCTACAAGGAAATGTCGAGTTCAGATCAACAGATGCCAGAAGATGCAGCAAGAAAACCTTAGATCAACGCGATTTAACCTTTCTGAGTCTTTAGCCTCAAAATAATACGAGTAAATTCCTGTTTGTTCAAAAAACCGCTCCCCATTATTCGTGGGTTAACATGTTCTCAAACAACACAACTCTTATGTGTTTATATGCCCTCTATATGATATTTTGCATTATTTGTCCTGAATCAAAACTAACAGATTTTCCTTTGAGTTATTTTCCTCTACAGGTAGTTAGAACTGATCTGTGTTGATAAGCTGGCTGAACATCCCTATTTTACAAGATCAAAAGGCCCTACAGATTCCTTCCCTAGTTAAAGTTCTCGAAAGGGCAAGTCAATAATGGGCGATAACGTTGAGGATACCGGCTTACCAAATGTTGTTGTGGCTAAGTCCATCATCGCCGATTAGAATGAGTTAATCGTGCAGTTGATGCAGCAGATCGCTGAGATGCGGGTCGAAATGCAGAGAAGACAAGATTTTCCCAATCCAACTTTTGCTTTCAATGCTCCAGCAGATGGAATGCCTCCACATTACTTTCCTCATTTAAGTGCGGAACAGGCTCAAAACCCACCCTCCAATCCTGCTCATAACCCCTCAATCATCGACCTAACCTTCCAAAATTCCCATTATACCTCCGCCTCTTATCAGACACCACCCCCTCCTCAAAATACCAACCTCCACGTGCCACTTCCTCCCAAAAATGCCAACCTCCAAACTGGTCCACCCCCTCAAAACCAAAACATCAACAACCCGCAAACTTTCCTCCGTCACCAAAATTAACATACCAACCCCCAAACTTTCCCACAAAACTACCAAGCCACTCAAAATACCCGAAATCCCTCCATTGGTCCACCCCTACCCCAGAAAGACACTTTCCAAATCTCGGTCCACAATGAGCATGATGCCAATGGTTCTGAGCTCGACCACTATGAGGAGCGAAAGAGAGAGTGGAGGTCTAAGAAAGAGGCTGCCAAGAAGGATATGAAGGAAAAGATCCGAAAAGCCATGAAATAGTTGCAGTGTATTCCTGAAATCGCCGGTTTGAGTTATGAGGATTTATGCATTCATCCGAATTTGGACCTCCCGGAAAGTTTTAAGGTGCCAAAGTTTGACGTTTTTGGAGGAATAGGGAATCCCTTAGCTCACTTGAGGGCCTACTGTGACCAGCTCGTGGGAGTTGGAAGAGATGAAGCTTTACTAATATGGCTTTTTAGCCGAAGTCTGAGTGGAGAGGCTCTGGAATGGTTTACATCTCATGAAATAAGACAGTGGCCTAGCTGGAATGCTCTGGCTAAGGATTTTATCGAACGGTTCACCTACAATGTGGAGATCGTTCCTGATCGTTATTCCTTAGAAAAAATGAAGTAGAAATCAAATGAAAGTTACAGAGAATTTGCATACAGATGGAAAAAGGAGGCAGCTAGAGTTCAACCTCCTATGTCTGAGAAGGAAATTATCGAAGTATTTGTGCGGGTTCAAGAGCCGAAATATTATTATAGAATCATGTTGCTCGCTGGAGAAAAGTTTGCTGAGATAGTCAAAGTAGGTGAGACTATCGAAGACGGATTAAGAACCGGCAAGATTGCTTGTGTTGTTGCCTCGCCCAAATCTTCGGGTTTTGTTGAAGAGGAAAAGAGAAGATGTGTCTTCTATCTCTTATGAGGGGAAGAAGACCCCAAGGAAATCCTCATCATACCAAGGTTGTTTTCGACCTTCACAGAGTTCGTACCCGGCTTGTTATGCACAAACCGATTACCAAATACCCCTCCCCCTAGTTACTAAAATACCCCTCCCTCCAGCTATCAAAACACTCCCCCTCTCATCTACCAAACTCCCCCTCCAGTTTACCAGACTCCACCTCATCACTGTCGAAACGCTGCCCCCAATTGTGCCAATGTTCAGGCAAATTACCAAACCCCTCCCCTAATGTACCAAACTCCAACTCCACTTTACCAAAATACCCCCCCCCCCGAACTACCAAGCTCCACAGCCAAATTACCAAACCAACTCATATTCCAGACATTAAGCCCTTCGTCTAAACGCTCTAAATTATCGTCAAATACCTCCTTCTCAACAAGTCAATTACCATCCCCCCCCCTCCCCGTCCTATATTTGAAAAGAAGCATGCTAGAATTTTTACTCCACTCATTGAAACCTGAACAAAGCTGTTCGAGCGATTAACTTCGGCAGGATATATTCATCCAGTGGGGCCCAAGTCGGTTGACACTAGCTCAAAGTTTTACAGCCTGATCAGAGGTACGCATATCACTCCAACAATGTTGGGCATGATACCGAGGACTGTATCAACCTAAAGCACAAGATCCAAGACCTGATTGACTAGAAAGTGGTCTCTCTCCAAACAGTTGCGCCCAATGTCAATAGTAACCCTTTGCCAAATCATGAGGGCATCACTATCAACATGATAGAGACGGATGATGATTGGTGCGTGACAAAGGCAATAGTTTCGATCTCTCCTGATGACCTGGAAAGGGCTGTAGCTTTGTTAAGCATTAGAGAGAAGAAATAGTTTGTGATTTTGACAATCGAGAAGGTTGTTGCCTTGGTGCCACGAGAAACTCTTGCCCGACCAAAGTTTGTGATTGAAAAAGCTGTTACCCAGGGTATGACTAGATCCTGTAGGTGTGACACACCAGAAGAGTTAGCCTAGAGAGTACAAAAGAAAGATCAGTCTAAAAGGTCAATTAGTGAAGTTGAAGCAGAAGAGTTCCGAAGAAAGATGCAAGCAAAAGATTACTCGATCGTGAAGCATCTAGAGAAAATGCCAGCTCAGATTTTCGTGTGGGCCCTGCTGATGAGTTCACAATTGCATAGGCAAGCTTTAATGAAAGCTCCGGATGACACTTATGTGCCCGTGGGCACCAACAACGACAATCTAGCAGCCATGATAAACCAGGTTATTCGAGGACATCAAATTAGCTTTTGTGACAAAGAGCTGCCCTTTGAAGGCAAGATGCACAACAAAGCTCTGCATGTCTCCACTATGTATCAAGACAAGATAATAAATTGCGTCTTGGTCGATGAAGGATCCGGTCTTAATATTTTCCCACTTTCGACTCTGAGGTAGCTCAAATTTGACCTGAGAAAGCTTCATCAGAACTAAGTCAATG
This sequence comes from Solanum pinnatisectum, assembly GCA_035578085.1. Lineage (NCBI taxonomy): Eukaryota > Viridiplantae > Streptophyta > Magnoliopsida > Solanales > Solanaceae > Solanum > Solanum pinnatisectum. Next base: position 17,455,588 of record CM069077.1, on the reverse strand, counting down.
TGAGGGTTTTTGATGGAGTGCAAAGAGACACCAGGTGTTGGATATTAACAGTAGTTACAACTTACTTCTAGGAAGACCGTTTATCCACATGGCTGGGACTGTGCCTTCTACCCTTCACCAACTAATAAAATTTGTTTGGAAGGACCAGGAATTGGTCATTTATGGTGAAGGTAGCCATTCCAACGGGTATGCACCGATCATTGATGACGTCTCTCGAGGTTATGATTTCTACACGATGGAGCTGGTAAATACCACCGGTGATGACTTGGCTCCACGGCCTCTTATGCCTTCTGTGAACAAAATGATTGCTACTGTTATGCTCCGGAGCGATTTCGAACCAGGTTTCGGATTTGAGAAGCATTTTCAAGGAATTGTCGAGCCCTTTCAAATTCCCGCCAAAAGAGCAAAGTTTGGTTCTAGATATGTCCCCACAGATGATGAAGCAGAGATGAAGAACAAGAGTGTTGATCAAGCATTGGCCAGGCCAATCCCTTATCTATACCAGTCAGTCCCGATGCGAGAATATGTCAATGATGATGGTCTCGGGGAAGGAATATGGGGCCTTTTTGATGATATTGATACGGTCATCGAGGAAGAAGCTGGGACATTTGGCATCCATGATGCAGAACTAGAGGAGTAATTGCAAAATTGGATCTCCACACCGCTCCTGATTTTCTATGTAGCTTGGTAGAAAAGACATGTATTTATGTTTGTTTTCAAAATTGATGGTAGTCCGGAAGAGGCCCAAGACCCACCTTTTATGCAATTTTTACTTGTTTGAAGTTTTTAAAATTCCCTTGTGATGTTTAAAAAGGCAAAATGGCCCTCGGCATGGCCATAGTTTGTGCTTGTTTTTAAATTTAAATGGAAGCCTCTTTTATCAAAAATTTGTTTACTTATCTGTCTATATTTTACTTTCCTAATTTCGTTTGTTTATGATTTCAGTAATATTAATTTAAAACTTGCCAACATTATGTCATTTCACGAGCCGAATGAACAAAATGAGGCAGGTGATGATGAATGCGAGTAATATGAAGAAGAAAATGTGGTACCCGAATATGTTGCTGAAGAGTTTCGGCAGTTCGAGAACCAACACAAGCCAAATTTGGAAGAAACTGAAGCTGTGAATCTAGGGATAAGGATTGTGTTAAAGAAGTAAGAATCAACGTCCATCTGACTGAAGCTCAAAGAAGGGACCTGGTCCGCTTGTTTAGAGAATACATTGGTGTATTTTCTTGGTCTTACAAGGATATGACGGGGCTGAGTATGAATATGGTGTCTCACATGTTGCCGATTAATCCAGATTTCAGTCCAGTAAAACAAAAAACTCGGAAGTTCAAGCCTGAGTTGAGTTTAAAGATCAAAAAGGAGATTACCAAACAAATCGAGTCTCAAGTAGTGGAAGTGACACAATATCCGACTTGGTTAGCCAACGTTGTTTCGATTGTGAAAAAAGACCGAAAGATCAGAATTTGTGTCGACTATAGAGATCTCAACAAGGCTAGCCCGAAATATAATTTTCCATTGCCAAACATTCACATTCTCATTGATAACTGTGCTAAACATGAGATGCAGTCGTTTGTGGATTATTATGCGGGCTATCACCAGATCCTGATGGATGAAGAAGATGCATAAAAGACAACTTTCATCACATCCTGGGGTGTATATCATTATCGGGTGATGCCTTTTAGTCTCAAGAATGCCGGTGTTACTTATATGAGGGCCATAACAACCATCTTTCATGATATGATTCATAAGGAGATTGAGGTGTATGTAGATGATGTCATAATCAAATCCCGCTAAATATGTTTTTGAAGTGCCAGCCAGAAAGTTGTTGGGATTCATAGTTAGCAGAAGAGGCATTGAACTTGATCCTTCCAAGATCAAAGTGATTCAAGAGTTACCTCCTCCGAAGACCAAGAAAGAGGTGATGAGTTTTCTAGGAAGGTTGAACTACATCAGTCGATTTATAGCTCAGTCCACCGTGGTGTGTGAGCCAATCTTCAAGTTGTTGAAAAAATATGCCCTGACCAAGTGGACCGAAGAATGTCAAATTGCTTTTGATGCCATCAAAAATTATTTATCCAATCCGCCGGTGTTGGTCCTTCCTTGAGAAGGAAGTCTTTTATTGCTATATCTATCTGTCTCTGATAATACATTTGGATGCGTGCTTGGTTAACATGATGAAACTGGGAAAAAGGAGAGAGTCATTTATTACTTGAGCAAGAAATTCACTTCATATGAAGCTCGTTACACTCTTTTGGAGAGAACATGTTATGCTTTGACTTGGATTGCTCAGAAGTTGAGACATTATTTGTCTTCTTATACCACATACCTTATTTCCAGGATGGACCCGTTGAAGTATATTTTTCAGAAAGCAATGCCGACCGGGAAGTTAGCTAAATGGCAAATGCTTTTGAGTGAATTCAACATTGTGTGTGTGACTCAGAAGTGATAAAAACACAAGCCTTAGCTGATCATCTTGCGGATAATCCAGTTGATGAAGAGTATGAACCGCTCAAGACTTATTTTCCCGATGTAGAAGTGTATTTGTGGGTGAAGATATTTCTAAAGCATACCCTAGTTGGAGGGTGTTCTTTGATGGAGCGGCGAATCACCAATGGAAAGGTATCGGAGCGGTCTTAGTGTCAGAAATCGGTCAGCACTATCTTGTGGCTGCTAAACTCCGATTTGATTATACGAACAACATGGCTGAGTATGAAGCTTGCATCCTCGGTCTGAAGATGGCGATTGATATGAACGTTCATGAGTTGTTGGTTATTGGAGATTCAGATTTGCTAATTCACCAAGTTCAAGGAGAATGGGCCGTGAAGAACCCAAAGATTACACCGTACGTGTAGTATATATAGAAGTTGTGCAAAAGGTTCTGGAAGATTGAGTTCAGACACTTCCAGGACACAGAATGAGTTGGCCGAAGCTCTTGCCACCATCGCATCAATGATTAAACATCCAGATACAAGTTATATTGATCCAGTGGATATAGAGATCAAAGTGTAGCCTGTCCATTGTTCACATATTGATGCAGAGCCAGATGGTTTGCCTTGGTATTTTGACATCAAGAAGTATTTAGAGATCGGGACTTATCTTGAAAATGCAACGTTCAACCAGAAAAAATCAATACGTCGTATGGCTAACAATTTCTTTCCAAGTGGGGAAATCCTTTATAGGAGGACTCCAGATCTAGGTCTTCTCAGATGTGTCGATGCTAACGAAGCTGCGAAGCTTCTAAAATAGTTACATGCCAGAGTTTGCAGTACTCACATGAATGGGCTCACTTTGGCGAGGAAGATCCTCCGAGCCGGTAATTTTTGGATGACTATGGAGCATGATTATTGCAAGTTTGTGCAGAAATGTCATAAATGTCAAGTGCATGGTGATTTGATTCGAGTCCCACCTCATGAACTCAATGTTATGAGTTCACCTTGGCTGTTTATAACTTGGGGCATGGATGTCATCGGTTCAATAGAGCCAGCCGCCTCTAATGGACACAGATTCATTTTGGTTACCATTGACTACTTCACCAAATGTGTGGAAGCAGCTTCATACAAATCGGTAACCAAGAAAGTTGTAGTTGATTTTTTTCGCAACAATTTGATATGTAGGTTTGGAGTGTCAGGATCCATCATTACTGATAATAGAGCGAATCTCAACAGTCACTTTATGAGATAGCTATGTGAACAATTCAAGATTACTCACCGGAACTCAACCGCCTATCGTCCCCAAATGAGTGGAGCTGTAGAAGCCGCCAACAAAAACATAAAGAAGATTTTGAGGAAAATGATTGATAATCGCAGAGGTTGGCATGAGATGCTGCCATATGCTTTGTTGGGTTACAGAACGACTGTCAGAACATCAATTGGAGCCACTCCATACTTGTTAGTATATGGAAAGAAAGCAGTTATACCTGCAGAAGTTGAAATACCTTCGTTGAGAATTATCCAGGAGGCTGTGTTGAATGATGCTGATTGGATTCGCAAGCGGATTGACCAGTTAACCTTGATTGACGAGAAGAGAGTGGTTGTTATTTGTCATGGTCAACTGTATCGACAAAGAATGATTCGTTCTTTTCACAAGAAAGTAAGAGCCAGAATGTTTGAGGTTGGTCAGTTGGTTCTCAAACATATTTTCCCTCACCAGGATGAATATAAAGGGAAATTTGCACCAAATTGGCAAGGACCCTACATGGTTCGCAAAGTGTTATTCGGAGGTGCCTTGGTCCTGTCGAAGATGGAAGGCATCGAATGGCCGAACCAATCAATTCAAATGCTGTCAAGAGATATTATGTGTGAAGTTCCCGTGTGTATTTTCGTTATTTCCTTGTAATCATTCCATTTGTTTGTAATCGCTTTGTTTAGAATTTTATCCCTCCTGTAATGAATTACGTCTGACCTGAATTCTCAAGAATGAGATACGTAGGCGGCCTATTTCGGCCTCAGTCGGTTTCTTTGTAAAGTTTTTAGTTTCTATTAATCCTTGAGGGGGGCTACGTGTGACCTAATTCCAGTCTCAACGGGATACGTAGGCGCCACAACGGTTCGGTCATATTTCCCGTAAGATTTCTATTTTTCTTTACAATAGAAACTGGGACAGAATTTTTAAGAGGAACTCAAAAATTCTCAAGAAGAAGATCTCTACAACAAAGTCAAGACTGAAGTCACATTGAGAATTGTAACTGAGACAGAATTTTTGAGAAGATCTCAAAAATTCCATGATTTGTTCATCAACAGTTCAAGATACACTAAGACAATCAACTGGGATAGAAATTTATGAGGATGAACACTAATTAGTTTAGTTATATAATAGTTTATATTTTTAAATTATTTAGTTTATAATTAAGTTAATTATTCTATTTCAAGATTAACAAGCTCGTTAATTGATTAGTAACAATTTGACTAATTTCATTTTTGGCCTAACTTAACCAATTGCCTCTTATTCGGTCGAAATTGCAATTCATTTGGTTATTTTTGTAAGTTTAATTGACCACATTTTGACTTCTCTTTCAAGACCCATTGACTTCAAATAGCCCACTCCAACAATTTTCCAATTCTTAGCAAACCCAGCCCAACACCAATAAATATTCCCAGCCCAACTTAATTCTTAACAAAAATATTTCAGCAGTCCAACTCCTACCTCAACCAACCCATTCTCCTTTCCCTTCTATATAAACCTCTTCTTTATTCATTGTTGAAAAAAAAGATTGGAGGAAAAGTCGGAGATTTTTCGTGCAAAAAATATAAAGAATAGATTTAAGCAAAAAAAAAATAGTTTAGATATACTCGAAATACTTTTCGGGATAGAGAGCTTGCTCGGATTTCTATCTAAGTTACCTGTTCGTTGCTCGAATCGAAACTTGTGTGGTAGAGGTCGTCACTTCCTCGCTCGTTACCATCTCAGTTCCTGCCCTACGAAAGGTAACATCTCTATCTTATGGCTCTTTTTCTTTCTTTGAATGATATGTGTTTGTTCTATTTTTCGCTCGACTGGTTTGAATAGTTTTGTTGTCAAATAGTCATGTGTTTAGATACAGTGGTGAATATAAACTGATGTTAGTAAAATTTTCTTTATACTATCGATTTCTTTCTTCAGCTATTGTTAGTTACTCTCTTAGTTGGTGTGGTTGTCTTCTCGGATGAAGCGGATATCGCTTTGTGTTCTTTTCTTTGAACTTTCATCTTACTCACAAGTTGTTTGAATTCCCTCTGCGTATCTCTTTTTGTGTTGAAAGCTTGCCCAAAGCATAGTGTTTAAAGTTGCCTATTTCTGATTGTTAAACTACTGTGAAGTGAAGAGCCCGTTTGTCTTTCCGGTTTGCGGTCTACTTCCAGTTCTTGTTTCTCTTTTCCCCTTTGTCTGCTAATGTTTTGTATACATGATCGTCAATAAGGTTGCTGTCTTATCTCCGTGTTTATGCGAATTTGCTATTCTAGGATTCTAATGTAATTAAATATTGCAAATCCTGCTGAAGTGTTTAGTTTTATGATTTCATTCTCCTCCGTTTAAGCATCGTTTCATTCCAACAAGGTTATCGACATGTCTCTATCGTTGTTCGTCTCCATTTTGAGTTTACTGTCTCTCTATTCGTTGTATAATAGAATTTGTTCTTCTATAATTGTTTCATCATGTTTAAAATTTTGAGGCTATATCGTCTTGAGAATGTGGCGAATGACTGCCCATATTTTGTTATTAGTTCCCTCATTTAAATTGAGTTGGTTTTTTTTTAGTTAAAAGTAGTGTTGAGCGGGCATTTCGGGTGCTTTCAAACCCTTCCCAAAATGCTAATAAGAACCCTGAACCCCTTTAAATATTTTTCAATTGATTTCCTGTTTTAATCTTTTGAAAAGTCAGTTTTCTTAATTTCCATTTAAAAATTAAGTGGCGACTCTAAACTAGTCCAAGTGCCATATTTTCTTAATAAAACACTTGAACCAGGTACAAGTTCATCATACTGTACAAATGTGAGTTTTTTGTTTAGCTCTAAAGGTGTGTGAACTAGTTTGGTTCCCCCTAGACTAGTATCAGAGAAAAACTCTAAAGCATACTTCTTTTGTATCATTAGTATCCCTTTGCTAGGTCTAGAGAACTCAATTCCTAGGAAGAATTGTAGCTCCCCTAGATCTTTCATCTTGAACCTCTTGTGAATGTTAGGTCTAGTACTGCACATGAGTTGATGATTGCTCTAGTGATCAGAAGATCATCTACATACATTAACACCACTACAATATCATTACCAACATGTTTTGTGAAGAGTGAATAATCATAATGATTTTGTTTGAACCCCATCAGAACTAGTGCCTTAGTTTCATATTCCATTGTCTAGGTATTTGCCTTAAACCATATAAAGACTTGTGTAGTTTATAGACCTTTTGACTCTCTCCCTGTCTAGCAAACCCACTAGGAATCTCCATATGCACTTCCTCTTGTAAGTCACTATCAAGAAAGGCATCGTGGACATCCATTTGATTTATATATTATATATACCAACCCCTAGAGGCAGTAAGGGCCACCACTGACCTTATAGTCACCATTTTTGTCACTGGACTAAAGGTTTCCCCATAATCAAGCTCTTCACTAAAACCTCTAGCTACAAGCCTGGCCTTGAACCTTTCAACCTCTCATGAGGCAAGAAACTTGATCTTATAAATTCACTTGCACCAATGGCCTTCTTGTCATGTGGTAAGTTCACTATGCTCCATGTTTTGTTACACTCAAAAACAGCAATTTCCAACTTCATAGCCTTTACCCATACAAGATCAGCAGCATTATCTTTAAAAGAAACTGGTTCAGAGAGTTGAGTAGGCTTTCAAAACATGTATGAATGCAGGAGACAAGTGGTAATAAGATATGTGTTTAGCCGATGCATAAGTACAAGCAGTGGACTTAGGCTTAGTGACAAAATCCTGCAACCATAAAGGTGGTTTACTTTATCTAACTGATCTTCTAGATGGTACACCAGTAATAGAAGAAGGTGGAGCAAGAACTACATGTTCAGGTACAACAAGTATGATACCGGGTGGAGAAGAAATATGAGGCACTTCAGAAGGCTCAGTGTGGGATGACACAAACTCAGCAGTACTTGGAACATATTCAATCACTAGAAACATGGGATTAGATGAAATTTGTAGATGCCTAAAAGGAAATAAGCCTTCTTGAAATATTACATGTCTATTGACAAAGAAGTAATGAGCATGAATATCATAAGGTATATAACCCTTTTTGTGGAAGAGTAGCTCATGCACACTGCAGGAGTAACTCTTGATGAAAATTTATTAAGTATCTTAGGACAAACAACATAGCATAAGTAGCCAAACGCCTTAAGATGAGATAAAGATGAAGGATATAGTTGTAGTAGTTCAAAAGAAGACTTATATCTAGTAGCTTGGAGGGAAGTCTATTTAAAATATACACAACAGTTGTTACACACTCAACCCAGTACCTCAAAGGTATAGAGGCTTGAAATCTTAGAGATCTAGCCATAGCAAGGATGGTTCTGTGTTTCCTTTCAGTAACATCATTTTGTTGTGGTGTATACACACAATTACTATGATGTATAATGTTAATTTCACACATAAGAATCTGAAAATTATAATTAAAGAACTCACTGTCATTATCACTCCTGAAGGTTTTAACACTAGTAGAAAAAACATTTTGTACTTGAGTGAGAAAACTTTTGATTACAACTATGGTGTCATCTTTAGAAGCAACCAAAAAAATCAAGTATACCTACTAAAATCATCCACAATAGTGACAAAAAAAAACCTCTTTCCATTATGAGTGGGCACTTTGTAAGGACCCAAAGATCAAAATGCAATAATTCAAATACAGTTTTAGTCCTATGAGTGCTTAAAGAAAAGGAAAGCTTAGTTTGCTTGGCTATAGGACAAACAGTGTAATGATGGTGATCAATACTACTTAGAGATCTGAGAGGCTCATGCCTCTTTATTACATCAATAGGAGTATGCCCTAGTCTCTTATGTCAAATATCATAAGATTCAGTCTTTTACATAATTAACTTAAGCTACCCTACTATTGATCAACTGCTTTGGAGTGTAACTTAGTCCTTGATGTAGTATGTAAAGTCCATGCTCTTGTTTACCAATCCTTTTCACCTGACTAGTGTACAGGTCCTGGAAAATAGAAAAGTCAGGGAATAAACCTACCATACACTATAATTCCTTTATGATCTTTGAGACTGATAATAAATTTAACTTGAACTCAGGAAGAAATAACACATTTGGAATAGACTGATTAGTAAACGCACATGTGTTGTCAATATGAGAAACTAACACAACTTTACCATTTGGCAAATGAACTTTACTGTCAGTATTCTTCAGCTTTGTCAAGAACATCAAAATTAGAATTGATATGATGAGAGGTTGCGGTATCTACTATCCATTTTCACCTACATAATTACAAGATAGAGCTACAAGAGAGCTACCTGCATCAACAAAAGTTGTTATGTTGGTAGATGGATTTATGACATTTGAACCACTAAGTTTTGAGAGTAGTGGAAGAATTTGATGGTATCGATCTTTAGTGAAGAATGCTCCATTAGGTAAAACTGCACCAGATACTGTTTGGTTTTTAGTGTTAATGTTAGTCCTGACCTCGTGGCCAACCTCATTTTGTGTTGCTACCTGATTTTCATGCAAACTAGGTTTCCTCTTAGACTTAAAGTCTACAGGATAGCCAACAATCTTGTAACATTGATCCTTAGAATGACCTTTACACCCATAGTGTTCGCATATGAGATTTTTTTTTCTATTTTTGTATCTTCCTCTTCAAGAACTCGCATTTCCTTCTCCTGAAGTATTGGCACCATTGTTATATCCTCCACTAGAACCTCTTTAAAAAAAACCTTTAGAGGTGCCTGCACCACTGGTGTAAGTGTTACCTTTATAACAGTACAATGTTGTGCCTTCTATTAGCCCTAAGCTTGTGGAGGCAGAGCTAGATAGATTCCTCTGACTCTCTTGATCAATTAGTAGTGCATAAGCCTTGTTAAGAGTATAAATGGGACTTATAATGAGAATTTAACTCCTAGGAGTGGAGTAGAACTCATTTAGACCTATTAAGAGCTGCAATAGCCATTGATAATCATGATGCTCACCAATTTTTTTTACTTACGACAAAGGACAATTAGGACAAGCAATAAGAGCATCATATTCATTCCATAGATCTCTCAAGCTAGAATAATGTTCAGCAATAGGCATAGTGCCCTGAATTAATGTACTTTCTATGTAGTTGAAAGATTCTAAATCCATTTACTATATCAAACCTTTCCCTTAGATCCAGCCAAATTGCGTGCATCAGATGCATACACTACAAAACTTAGAATACCAAAGATGCATACACTACAGAACTTAGAATACCAAAGTTGCACTTTCATTCGCCATTGTAGCTATCCTAACTTTTAATGTTTCCTTTCAATTCACCTTTTATAGATGGTGAATCTGAGCACCTAATAGTCGGTGCTATGAAATTAGGAAGCTATGATCAGTGGTTTTGATACCATGACAACTCCATTTATAGAGGTTGAGTCTTTAGCTCAATTTATAGAGAAATTAGAGAAGAAAGAAGAGTTGTATTGGTTATGATCAGTGATACATTGAATATGTATATCTCTGCCTTTTATACTAGTCTAATAGTCTAAATATATAAAATATCTAAAACTAAATTTGTAACTAACTCATGCCACCTCAGCATTCTATTAACTAATTGTCACACCCCAAGCCTACACACTAGACGTGGCCGGCACTCAAGAACCATTGTTGGTCCCTAAGCGAACCTTTCGCCTGACTGACTACTTAGCGGAAGACTTACTCAAGCAATAAAAGGCTTAAAACATAATTTTTTGAACATTTAAATTCAAAGTAAAAACTCAATCCAAATTATTTGTAAAATACTTAATAATGTAAGTATAATAGTTTGCAAATACATCTCAAGGAAAAGTAAATTCTCAAAGACTCCTCAACTCTATCTATCTATGAAGACTCTATTACTCAAGATTGATGTCGGGACAATACCCATGACATCTCAAGACACTGAATAGAAAATAAATATGAAGTCCTCTAGAATGCAAGGAGGCTCACCCAAGCTATCTGAAGCGTAAAGTAATCTCAACAAAACGCCTGTTCATGACCCTATCTGCATCATAATAAGATGCAGGTCGAATGACATCAGTACATTGAATGTACGAGTATGTAAGGAAAACTGATGTCATAGATAACTGAACTGATAAGACTGGAAGAACACTTACCTCAACTCAATTCCAATACAAAAGCAATAATAAGATATGCAATGTATAAAGCTTCATAAATAGAATATATTAACTCAAGGATGTATATAAAAATACAAGAAATTACTCTTTACTCTTATTTGGGAGATTCTTTAACCGACAACCATCACTGAGCTATGTGATGATAGATCCTCTCGTAAACTCGTTTAGAAATTAAAGTTTCTCTTTTCTCAAAATAATACTTTCTTTCTTCATGAAAAAATGAAACATTTGGGTAATACTTAGTTCCTTTATACTCTTTCTCAACCTTCTCTTTACTTCCTCAAAAATTCGGTTTAAAACACAAATGTTGGCTTTAAAAGATTCTCAAAATTTATAACTCAAAATAAAGTTCATGCTGAAACATAGACATGAACGAATCAACTCAAGGATATCAATAACAATATAGAAAACTCAATACTCAAAATTCAACGATACTACTCATCTCAAGAAACCTCAATTCATAGGGTTCATGCTGAAATATAAACATGAACGACTCAACTCAAAAATCTCAATGCATAACATATAGCAATTCAATAATTAGGAATAGAATTTTAAAAAGAATCGGGAACTCAAAATCAACTCATCTTTGCTTTCTCAGAAAATTGGTTTAAAATCATTGTTGGTTTAAAAAAAATTCTCAATAATAACTCAATAAAAAATCTCAACTTTTCTCTTAAACTCGCTTTAGTTTTGAACGTGCAATAAGACATGTGATTAGGATAGGCATGAATTTTCAAAGGTAAATGGAGCCTATAGGAGCTAATACAGAGAAGGGAAATGTGGACAAAACTTAAAGGAACACGTGTCGGATGAAACAAGGAGAGAGATTGGCCTATAGACCCCTGGCATACTACTAGCGCAGGGCACCAGGCCTTGAACTTCAGAAGTCAGGCTTGGGCGCACTGCTGGCGCGCCGCCCCATACCCTCTCCAGCACCCCGACAAATTTTCAAGATTAAATCAGATATCCAAATTAGTTTAGAATTGGGAAATCGTTCCTAAACTCTTCTTGTTTCTCAAACTCAAAACCAATACATGAGAACTTTCATAGAATTCCTATAGAAATCATAAATTTACTAATCAATAGGGCTCATGTGATACTAAGCATGAACACTATAATATTCACAAAACAAAAGAATCAAAACCTCAATTGTTAAAGAACCAAATTCAATATCAAGTACTACAAATGGATCCTTTAGATGTAACGATTTCTTGGCTAAATTGAGATGTAGGGCGTGAGGACGAATAATTACAACACTGTGAGAAGCCTTACATACCTCGAAAGAACAAAAGTTTTTGGTGAAAATTGATGAAAACTTGAAGAACACTTGAACCCTAGCCTCCTCTTGGACCTTGCTCTAATTCTTGTAGGTGTTAAAGAACATGAAAAGATGTTTTAACACTAGTTAGACCCTTAATCATGTGAAGAAAAAACGTGGCTTAGGCTTAGAAGGAGTGGGAAAAGATCAAACTACCTGTCTAAAACGATTTAGGTGCCTTAAAAGGAAGGCTTCACTAAATCAAGCATATTTTTTTTACTCCGAGTTAGTTTCAGTTTCGGTCCCGATCTGTCCCGGTCCGGTCCGATTCATTTTTTTTTAATCTTAATTATTAATAGCCGTTGAGTGCCGTTGGGCAACGGGTTTTAAATTTAAATGTCTTGAGGTCTAATTCTAACAGAACCCTTCCTAGAAGGAGGTTGTATAGATTAGAATATTAGATTTTTTAATACTCTACTAATATTTTGTAACTCAACTTGTACTATTTAATTAATATTAATAAAAGTATAGGCTATTTGCCTTAATTTTTTTTTTTATTATTGTCTTGAATTTAAATTTTCAAACTTTTAAAGTGTGAAATTTAAACTTTTATAGTTTTATAGTTTTAAAGTTTGAATTTAAATTTTCAAACTTTTAAAGGGTGAAATATAAACTTTTATAGTTTTAAAGTTTGAATTTAAATTTTCAAACTTTTAAAGGGTGAAATATAAACTTTTATAGTTTTAAAGTTTGAATTTAAAATTTCAAACTTTTAAAGGGTGAAATTTAAACTTTTATAGTTTTAAAGTTGAATTTAAATTTTCAAACTTTTAAAGAGTGAAATTTAAACTTTTATAGTTCTAAAGTTTGAATTTAAATTTTCAAACTTTTAAGGGGTGAAAGTTAAACTTTTATACTTTTAAAGTTTGAATTTAAATTTTCAAACTTTTAAAGGGTGAAATTTAAACTTTCATACTTTTAAAGTTTGAATTTAAATTTTCAAACTTTTAAAGGGTGAAATTTAAACTTTTATACTTTTAAAGTTTGAAAGTTTGTATTTAAAAATTAAAACTTTAAAAGTTTTAATATTATTTGAGTAATGTTCCTAGTTTTTTTATTTTAATAAATTTTTTTTTTAAATATAGCCGTTGGGACCTGGTTTCCGTTACCGGTCCGATCCCAGTCCGTTACCAATCCGGGACGGGTATACATATTTATTTCCGAAATTACTGGTTCCGGCCTGTGGTGCCTGGTTTCGTTCCGGTTCCGGTCCGTCCCGGTCCGGTAGTGCCGGTTCCGGTCCCGTTGCCACGCTTAAGTTATGAGCCACCTAATTCTTTATGTGATAAGAGATATGATCATTTCAAGTTGACATAAGTAAAATCTTATATTGAAACGCAATCGGTAGGAAAACTTTCAACTAAACTTTGTGCTAGGGGATTCTAGTGACCTTAATTCATATCCAAAATCATTCACACACTCAAGAATTGATCTTAACACCTAAGAACACTTAAGAATCACTCGGTACAATCTTATTCACAAATGAATAATGGTTCGAGTCTTAACTTAGAAATTTTTGAGATATTACACTAACTACACTTATGACTTAACTAACTCAACCATACAACTTGTTAACTCTTTGCACTAGTTAAGATTATGCATTGAGGAACAAAATGGATTATGAACACCTTCTATATGTTTTAGGACCTTCTCCACGTAACATAATAGATACTAAAGGATTATGTTGAACCATTTCCTCTTAAAGAGTAAAATCATCCATTTAAAATTCATTATTTGTCCAAAAATAAACATACATATTAAACATGATTCCCAACTACAAAAGTTCAAACATAAGAATCACACTACTAAAAAAACATACATATTAAACATGATTCCCAACTGCAAAAGTTCAAACATAAGAATCACACTACTAAAAAAACAAGAATTTCCAAAGAAAACCCACTGGAAATGGTGGCTCGTTGAAGACGTTTCCGATGAATGTTCTGTTAGAAATCCCATATATATTAACAATATTCTGATAGGAACGAACATTAGTCGGAAATTCACAATTAGCATATCAAACACCACAATAAGCCTTGAATAGATCATTGGGTATGTATAACTAGTTTGTGAAGTACCAAACTCAAATAATCCAAGTATTTCGTATGGCATGAAGAGTAAAGGATGTTCTTCATCCACAAGTTCTTTTGGGGCCTCTATGAAGTGACCTAGTTTTGATAATGAAAATAATTAATTAGAGTATCTATCACTTTCTCTGGCAATTTCAACTCTATGAACATGAGAATGCAATCGACCATTTGTCCATGCATGTATAAATTTACGTGGTCAGTGCATAAAACTCAAATACCTTTATTTATTATAGAAAATAAAGTATTTTCTGAAAGACGTTACATTTCTATCAAAGGAATTTCCAGCGCTCACATTTCAAATAGATTTTGTCAAATTATAGGTAGCTATTCGAAAAAAATTTATGGTGGTTAAGACACAAGTAACAATAGTTGTGTGAGGGCACCATCTGGTTTTGACAAGTGTTTTTGTGGGTCCCTTTTTTTGTTCTCACACTTTCTCTCTCTCATACTTCCATTTTCTTAAATTTTAATCCTTTCTTCATCTGCATTTTTTTAGCAAAACCCCTTTTCTATCTTATCTTTGCGCTCATTTTTTTACCAAAGTTTCTATAGCATTTTTTTTTTTTTTAGTGTGTGTGTATATATATATATATACAAAAAGAAAAAGTAAAACAAAAGGATTAAAGTTGAAAGAGAAAAAGTAAGGAAATGAAATAAATACACTATGGGTCTCACATTTATACATATAGGCCCCACACAACTTACAAAATATGTGTGCCTCACGGAGAATAAAATTTTTCGTACCGATTCATTGCATTATTCAATTTTGTCACACTATAGGTAGCCATCTATTGCATCCATTACTCAACTTAAAATGTACAAACACGTAGTCGAATACTTTTTTTGTGAAAAAACATGCATAGTTATATTAGGTAGACGTTTGGATATAGATTTGACTAATAACAAGTAACTTTATAATTGTGATGGAGAAAGCAACATAGGTTATAAAAAATATCATTAATCATTTTCAATTTTGCATGAAGGAATTGATGATGTGTGTGGTTCTAACTTCGGTTACTCTGACCCATCCAAAGATATTATCAAGTGCGTCAGAGTCTTTAAGAAATTACTTATGCTCAGGTATAAAATGCTCATCGCAATCGCAAAGACCAAGGCGCGCGACCGCGTGAGTTAAATGGATCAACTCATTAAGTTTGACCTTCCCGATGACCTCCATGCGGTCGCGATAACTAGGGCCCTAAAGTTTCGTGATCGCAAAGGCCATCCACTCAATCTTGATGAACAACTAACACTGCATTAGAAACAGCAAATCATCAATCACACAAGGCATAAAATGTTTCTGCTAGATTGGTTCGAAATCCCGCTTAAACAAATCAAATATGCTACCCAATTAAATTCTACATTCTGGAATCAATGGAACCATCAAAACATGAATCCAAGGTCTCCTTGACCCAAAACTCGTGAAAGTCACCAAAAACAAATATAATGCCTAAAAAGGCTCATCTCCTTTGTGACGTAGGTCGATTGAACGAATCACGTTAAATTTGTGTGTCTTATGGTATATTTCTCATTTGTCTTCTTACTCATGGTCTTTTGAGATTTGTTTTGCTAGTTTTCGCATGACACCAAATTATTTCGATCATAACAGGACCCTTATGAGGATTAAGCTATGTGGAAAAGGTTATTGTTCCAGAACAAAAAATCCAAAACAAACATGAACTGAAGTTCTTTCAAATAAAGGATATAAATAGTTATGAGCAAACGAAGTATTTTAAACAAGTAGAGCATATAAGCGATGATGATGTTACCTATCATAAGATTCACTGCTGCCAGACCATAAAAGTTATGCATTGAGGATGGAAATAGATACTAAATAGTAAGATCATCCATTTAAAATTCATAATTCGTCCAAAAATACGCATACATATTAAACATGAATTTCCAACTATAACAATTCAAACATAAGACTCAAACTACTAAAAAAACATGGATTTAACCCATTGGAATGGTGGTTCGTTAAAGACGTTACCCATGAATGTTCTATCAGAAATCCTATATATTCTACTAACAGGATTCTAATAGGAACATTAGTCGAAAATTCACAACTAACATATCAAACACCACAATAAGCCTTGAATGGATTACAGGGATCTCTATAGCCAGTTTGTGAAGTACCAAACTCAAATAATCCAAGCATCTCATATGGCTTGAAGAGTAAAGGGTGTTCTTCATCCACAAGTTCTTTCGGGGCCTCTATGAAGTGACCTGATTTTGATAATGAAAATAATTGAATGGAGTATCTATCACTTTCTCTGGCCATTTCAACTCTATGAACATGAGAATGCAATCGATCATTTGTCCATGCTTGTATAAATTTACGTCGTCAATGCATAGAAATCAAATACCTTTATTTATTACGAAAAATATGTATTTTTTGAAAGACCGTTCCATTCCTATCAAAAGAATTTCCAGCGCCCACATTTCCAATAGATTTTGTCAAATTATAGGTAGCTATTCGGAAAAAAAAATTATAGTGGTTGAGGCACAAACAACAATAGTTGTGTGAGGGCACTATTTCCTTTTGACAAGTGTTTTTGTGGGTCCCTTTTCTTCTTGTCACATTTTCTCTCTTTCATACTTCCATTTTCTCAAATTTTAATCCTTTCTTCATCTGCATTTTTTTTTCTTTGCAAAACCCCTTTTCTATTTTATCTTTGCACCTTCTTTTACCAATGTTTCTATAGCTTTTTTTAAGTCCTACCTCTCAGTGCAAAAAAATATATCCATACTACTATTATCTTGTGCTTTCACAAATTTATTTGGTTGACTCTTTTTTTCTATTAATTCTTTCATCCTACAAGAAAAAAAATAAACCTATAAAAATTTCGTTTCTCATTTTAAGACACTAAACATAAGAAAATTAAAAAAGAAAATCTTAAAGGAGAAACACAAAATTAATTTTGGCCAATAATTATTGGATACATGCCACAAAAGTAGAGAATTTAACAAATATGAAAAAGAAAAGATAATTGAGTTCTTGATATCATTAATACATTATTATTAATATTAAGCATTCAAATACATTAAGTAGTTATAGAATAAACAAAAGTAAAAACATATTTGATAATTAAGAATTGAGTCATTAAAATTGAAATCTCAAAAATTAAATTAATGACTAAAATTTAAATAATTAAAAGTAAATTGTGTATTTAAGTGTAATGAATAATGCCGATTGAATTTTAGTAGCTCAATTGATGGATCACATGAATTTTTATTTTGTTGATGAGATTTCAGTTTTTTTTTTTTTAATTTCACTATCTTGAATTTCTTCTTATTCATCCAAAAATAAATTTAAACTTCTGACATTTACTTTAATTTTCCATCAAATAAATGTTGTTTGAGAGAGAGAGATATTGTGGGTCTAACATTTATACATATAAGCCTCATACAACTGAAAATATGTGTGCCTCACGGAGAATAAAATTTTTCGTACCGATTCATTACATTATTCAATTTTGTCACATTATAGGTAGCCATCTATTGCATCCATTATTCAACTAAAAATGCACAAACATGTAGTCGAATGCTTTTTTGTGAAAAAACATGCATAGTTATATTAGGTAGACGTTTGGGTATAGATTTGACTAATAACAAGTCACTTTATAATTGTGATGGAGAAAGCAACATAGGTTATAAAAAATATCAAAATTCATTTTCAATTTTGCATGAAGGAATTAATGATGTGTGTGGTTCTAACTTAGGTTACTCTGACTAAATATTATCAAGTGTGTCAGAGTCTTTAAGAAATTACTTTTTTAAGAATCTCACACTAGTGAGAGGATATTTTAAAAAGCCGAGCAACATAAGTTCAAAAGAAATAGCAATATCAAGTTCAAACTTAAATTGTTTGACTATCAAAAAATGAAATGTGCCGTATAAATTGAGACTTACTTTGAAGGAATCACCTGCCAAAACAGCATAAGAATTTGGTGAAATGTTGGACATCAATCCACTCTCCATTTTTGTTGATTTGCAATCCATTGACTTGATTTTGTGATATAAAAGTCAAGAAGTTACCATCTGTGTCCACCAAATCCAGCCGTTTTTATTTTCATCTCTAAATAGGAAATAATTGGGATTCAACAATTCATCAATGTGATTTTTTAATCCCAAACTCTCCAAAATCATCATTTTCAACATTTCATCCAATTTCACAAGTGGATTAGAACAAGATTTCATCAAATTGCTGCAAAAATTAACGCACATATAATGTTAGTATAAATATATGAAGAAGGTAGAACATATTTAGAATTAGAAATATCTCAAGTTGATACGATTTTTTCACATAGACACATTAGGTTGAACATATTTAGAAATATCTCAAGGTTGCGTTGAACATATTTAGAAATATCATGTCGGAACGTGACACCCGATCCAATAATATAGTTAATTTATCATTTATTATCACCACTTTTCACTTCATTAACAATATTTCATCAAGCCTTCTTTATTCAAGGCATCACTTCGATAGAGAAAGTTCAAGATTATAAATTTCACGGTCTCAGGATTTCAGACCAATCACAAACAACACATAGATTATCCAAGCCACACAACCAAGTACATAGAGAAATTCACAATATCACTCAATAACTATCAATCACTATTAAATATCTATCTATCACATAGAATAAACCATAACCTACCTCCACCGAGGAATCGAAGTCAAGCAAGCTAATTTTCCAAAGCTTTTCCTTTCTCAATGCCTCTAAACGTTTCAAGCTATCAAGTATGCATAATTTGTAAGTTAACGAGTCTATAGGCATCCATGTTACTATATGTCTAGTCTAGACCCACAAATTCACCCAAAACTATAATCAATTTCCTAAAGTTCAAGCCTAAGGGTAAATCTAAATTCTTCCAATTAGCAAAACTTCAATAAAATTTAAATAATACGATACACCTAATATTTAATTTCCTATCTCAATATATCAAAATAATTTATAATAAGATAACAAAATTATAATGTTTAAAAGTTAAAGCCACTGGTTACGAAACCAGTGGCAGCGAACACCTCTACACTTTAATATTCCAATTCTTAATATCATTAATCAAATGAATGTCTCAATCATTTGGTAATTATTACCAATGATTGCAGGCAGAATGTTGCAGCAGCAACATATAGCCACAACGTATAAAACACTTTGCCAATATCGATTTTCTCTTCCTCCCCATCTAATTAATATATTAATCAAAATATGACATCAACTTATACATGAATTAAACTTATTAAGATTTTACCTGATGATGGATGATTGTGATGTTTTCCTCTAATTATCAAGGCTTTTGCTTAGTTCACGGCTTTTTTTTTCTTCACTTCTACAGATTACTTACTATCCTAATTATTAAAAGACTAATTATAAAAGTGGTGAAAGTGGCCCCCTACTTATTATACTGTTATTTTCTTTAATCACCAACTATATTAATTATTTAAACTACCCCTTAATCATATAACTATAGTTACGAATAGTCCAAAGTATCCATTTGAAATTTTTCGAATGAATCTTTTATTAAAAAAAAGAAGCTTTAGTACTCAAAACGACCAAATGGGTCGTTACATCATGAGAAATAACATATACTATTTTAAAATTATACTAATTATTAAGAGTACTATAAGTCACAATAATTAATGATTTAAAATATTTACAAAAAACATAGTAAAATTTTGTTTGAGTTCAAAATTTCATATTTGCCACATAGTTGGATAGAGCGAGTAACATATATTAAAATATTAAAGAAAAACATATTCAAAAATTGATTAACTCTCGAAATATCACATGTATCACAAATATAATTGGAAAGTAGGTTAAAAATATTACAAAAATAATTAAAAACAAAAAAATATTTAAAAATTTAGTTGACTCTCCTTATTCTATCTGTGTCACATAAATTAAAACGAATAAAATAATATATACATTGGACCTGAGCTTTCCCGTGCTTTTGCTCGACAATCTGGCAAATCTAAACAAACACATACTGTAAGTGATGGTTTTACTGACTCTTTTCAGGTCGTCACATATATACATTGGTGTAAAATCATTGAAAAATAAGTCATTCTGGCGAGGAGTTTGTTTGATGGATGGGTCTAGTAATGAGTACTAATAGATATCATAATCCAATGCAAATTGTATCACAATTGTAATATAAATTGTTCATATGATATACTTTTTTTTAAGCCAAATACTACTAGAATCATTTCCTCTTAAAAGAGTAAAAACATCCACTTTAAATTCATTATTTACCCAATAAAACACAAACAAATTAAACATGAATTCCCAACAACAACAATCCAAACATAAGATGCATACTACTAAAAAAAAACACGAATTTCCAACGAAACCCATTGGAAATATTTGCCCAAACAACCACAAACAAATTAAACATGAATTACCAACTGCAGCAATTCAAACATAAGATGCTTACTACTAAAAAAAAAAAACACAAATTCCCAACGAAACCCATTGGAAAGGGTGGCTCTTTGAAGACATTTCCGGCAAATGTTCTATCAAAAATCCCATATATACTAATGGTATTTTGATAAGAACGGAAATTCACAATTAGCATATCAAACACCGCAATAAGCTTTGAAAAGTTCACTGGGAGGAGCTGCATAGCCAGCTTCTGAGGCAGCATACCCAAATAATTCGAGAATTTCAAATGGCTTGAAGAGAATAGGGTGTTCTTCATCCACCAGTTCTTTTGGTGCCTCGATGAAGTGACCTGGTTTTGGTAATGAAAATAATTGAATGGAGAGTCTATCACTTTCTCCGGCAATTGTTACTCTGTGGAGAGGAGAATGCAATCGACCATTTGTCCATGCCTGTATAAATATCAAGATAGACGCGATAATATTTTTGGTGAGTAGAGCAACATAGGGTCAACAAATACCAAGATTCATTTTCAGTTTTGTATGAAAATATTGAACATGTAGTTTCAATAACCTGTGTTTGTTTGACTCTTCAAGATATCATTCAGTATGTCAAATTCTTCAAAAATATGCATTTTGGAAAATAATTCAGCACTAATGGGACAACATCTTTAGAGATCCGAGAAATATGATTCCAACAAATATCAAAATTCATTTTCAAATTTGTGTAGTTCCAATAAACTATAAATATTCATTTCGGAAAATAGTTGGACACCATTTTTAGAGATTCGAAAAAGGTAATGCTAAATAGCTAGAAATTTTTAAAAAATTATAATTTTTTTTAATTTTAAAATAAACTGATCTTTTTTTCATTTTTTAGTTAAAAGGTATTAAAGTTAAAAGGGTAAAAATGTTTTAAAAGGTAAAATAACATAGGTAAAATACTATTCTGGCCAAATTTTCTGACCAGAAGGATTTTTCCATTCGAAAAGGGTAATTCTCTCTGTCCCTATATTATTTGTCATTTTTGACTTGACACATCTATTAAAAAAATAATAATTAACATATTGAATTTATCATTTTACCCCTATTAATTGATAGAATCATTAAAAAGGTCTATCTTTTTAAAAATCATTAACTCTCTAAATAAATTGAGCATACAATAAATAAAAATATTTTCTTTTCTTAGTTTGTCAAAAATAACAAGTAAAAAATCAAAATTGATTAAGTAAAAAGAGACAAAGGGCCTATTCAATATGTCAGGTCCTTCCAAAATTCAATTGAAAAATCTTTTTTACCAGAAAATTTGGCCAGAATGATAAAATAACATATTTCATATTATGTTATTTTAATTATGTTATTTTACCTTTTTAAATATTTTTACCATTTTAACTTGAATACCTTTTTTTATTAAAAAGTGTGACAATGTTTATAGAGACTCGTGAGACATAGATTCCAACAAATATCAAAATTTGTTTTCAATTTTGCATCAAGAAATTAAACATGTTGTTCCAACTTTGGATTTATTCTTCACAAACATCTCTAATCCTCTGAAACCTGTGCTTTTGGAAGAATCCAAAAAGGTGAAACAATATTTTAAAAAAATTCAAACAACACAGTTCCCAACAAGGTAATAACACTAGCTAAAGACTTATATAACACTTACTTTGAAGGAATCACCGGCCAAAACAACACAAGAATTTGGTGAAATATTCACATCAATCCACTCTCCATTTTTGTTGATTTGCAATCCATTGACTTGATTTTGTGATATAAAAGTCAAGAAGTTACCATCTGTGTGGCCACCCAATCCAGTAGTTTTATTATTTTCATCTCCACTAATAATTGATGATCCCTTATAATGTGTAAATCTAAATAGGAAATAATTGGTATTCAACAATTCATCAATGTGATTTTTCAATCCCAAATTCTCCGAAATCATCCTTTTCAACATCTCATCCAATTCCACAAGTGGATTAGAATAAGATTTTACCAAATCGCTGCAAAAATTAATGCACATATAATGTTAGTATAAACGTATAAAGAAGGTTGAACATATTTAGAAACATCTGAATATTCGTTAGATACGTTAACTAAGTCTTGTATTTTTATTTATTTTTAAAATTATTTTTATATATTTCTAAAATTGGGATGGTGAAAAGAGAAATGGGAGGGAAATCAAACTCACTTATTATATTATATGTGACTTCATATACAAATATTTTAATGTTGTTGATAAAGAATAGATACGGAAATAGAATCGAGAAAGATACTTATTCTTTTTATTGAATAGGTCGTGACTTTATATACCAAATATTTTAATGTTGTGGTCTCTATTTTTATCAAACTCTCACTTATTAGATGTGACTTCATATACAAAATATTTTAATGTTGTTGATAAAGAATAGATACGGAAATAGAATCGAGAAAGACACTTATTCTTTTTATTGAATAGGTCGTGACTTTATATACCAAATATTTTAATGTTGTGGTCTCTATTTTTATTTTGTTTAAACAATGTTATAAAGAATAGATCTAAGAAACATATCACATAGTCAATCAACTAAGCTATTAAAAATTTCTAATGTTGTACCTTTTGATCACTTCGCAAAATTGAAACATAATGATAATAAGAAAATAAAAATAAAAAAGAATGAAAAAATGAAAGTATACATACCAGAAATGGTGATTACCATGAGGCCAAAAGATATTAGCAAAAGTTTCAAGACTTTGAGGATTAAGCAAATCAGGAATACATAAACTCTCATACAATGGCAATTGTGGAATCATCCCCATGTAGCCATGTAATGGTTTTTCTGAGAAATTTTTCAATTTGGTTTCTGAAGGAAATTCAAATATTTCTTTTGAAATACCAAACATTCCATCTTTAATTTCATTTGGAACTTTATATATGGCTTCAAAACAACCATATTCTTGTAAAGCTTCAAAAACTTGAATTTTTGTAGATTCCCATAGTGGAGTGTTTGGTTTTAGCGCTTGATGATTGGAAAAATCTATGGTGGGAATTTTAACTAATTTGGTAGATGCCATTGATGAAATACTTTATAGAATATGAACAAAGAGAAAAATGAAAGAGGAAACACTTCAAAGTTTTTACTTTAAAAATGAGGAAATCGGTGGTCTATATATAATGGGAAATGGGTGAACTATTTCATGTGAACAAATATCAAGATTTTTACTCCCTCCCTTCAACAATATTCCCTATGAAGTAGAGGAAAATAAAAGTTTAAGATTTTCAAAAGGTTTTATTTTTTTCAAATTAATTAATCGATGGCGTAATAGGAAAAAAATATTATTTTTTATTTGTCAAAATAGATAAGTAAGAAGGAAAAATTGGACAAGTAGGGACAGATGGAATAGTTGTCCACTATACTATTCTGAGATGTTTAACAATATTTGTCAATTTTATGAAATTAATAAATAATTTTACATTTAATTGCTAAATTTACCCTTATTATTAATTATAATATTTTGTTTATTTTTTCAAGATGTTATATTTATTATATTGAAAATATGATATATTAAATTTTTTTTCTATTTATAAGTAAGTAAAGTGAATATTAAATAAATATTGTTGGATAGTAGGAGTACTATTTCATGTGTCACAAAAAGTACACGGTTTTATGTGTATTTCTAGTCAATAACTTAAGCGTGTTATATTGGACGCGTGTACTTGATGTTGCTTAATTCGGTGCTTCACTTGAATTTTCCATTTTCTAATGTAAAAATCAGTCTGAAAAATTTTATTTTAATAAAGTTAAAGTTAAAGTAGTACTTATTTAAATAGCAAATTATCCGTATATTTCACTCTCGTCTAACGTTGTGACTCCGTTAATTTAGCAAGATTACTTTTAATTTATTCAAAATCAAATAAGAGATTTTCTTAAATTCAAATTTTTGTAATTTTTTGTATCAGGTAAAGATTTTGATTAACAGTAGATGTATATTTTTCTATTATATAGAAACATGAAGAGGAGGACGATCAAGGACAAATCCATAAATAAACAAAATGTACAACTTAATAGCAATTGTACTTCGTGCATGGAAGTATTGAAATTCCAGAAAAACCATCCAAATTCTAGCATATTTTTGAGGCCACATGGCTATCCACACATTGGAAGAGTAAAACCAAGGCTTAAGTCATCTATGGCCTCTTAAAGTTATCCGCATAATTCTTTTAGAGACCTTAATTAGGGCTAGTACCTATTGAACACTTCTATCTATTCAAAACTTGTTCCTATTAGACATTTTTCAACAATAAGTAAAAAAAATAAAGTGGGTGTAATACACTTGCTTGTGATGTGGTAAAATGGCTATTAAATATAACATGTGGCGTTGGGCCAAACAATTATAGAAAAAAGAATTTTATGTTAAAAAGAATGAAAATTATTTCAAATAAATTTTCCATCTAATTTTTTTAAAAAAATAAATGAGAAGCCCAACCCTACCCCAGCCCCTTTCTTCTTCATCTTCTTCCTAGCAAGATTTTCTTTCTCAAACAACAAAATTCAATTTCTTTGCTAATTGCTTTTATAATTATTTTTTATTCATAATACGTGAGAGAGAAAGGTATTCAAATAAACTGATACAAGAGTGATTAAGAAAGAGAGTCTGTCAATCCTCTTGAAATCGATAGCAAAGAGAAATCGAGAGAACCTAAATTAATTTTATTAAATCAATCTGATATTATTTTTGATAATTTTAGTGGGTTTACATTTTAATTTGAATGATAATATTTGTTCGAAGGTGATCGATGGACGTTGATTGGCTAATTTTTTTCAGCCCGATGTTCTTTTTTTTTCCCTCCAAATTCAATTAGCTGATTCAATTTTTATATTTTTTAATAAATATTGAAAAGAGTAGAATAGAAAAAGAAAAGGAAAAAACGGTGTACAGTCTTCTTTGGTGAAGAAGACGACTTAAAAGGGGTGGAATGGGGCTCTTTTTTTTTTTGTTTTGTTTAAGAATTAATATTACTTTTAAAAAATTAAATTATTTAAAGGCCAAGTGGCAGTCAAAAGAAGAAAAAGATTAAGTTTTTTTGGAAAAAAAAATAAAAACAATATTTAAGATTTTTTCACGCGCTCAGATGAAGTGAAAACACTCTTTTTGCCACATTAACATTTTGTGTTTAATAGGTATACTTTTTGAACAAACTAGGTGTTTAATAGGTAATAGTCGTAATTAATGCGTCTAAGTAAAATATGCACACAATTTGAAGGGGCTCCAAATGACTCGTAAAACAAATCATATGGACTTCTATAAATGTAGGGCCCATTATTATCTTCAAAGTTATCACAGTAATTTTCTTACTTTTTTTAATATACTAATAAGTTAATAGTAACATTCAAAAATTATATAGAATACCTTTTTTCTTTTTCTTAAAGTAGTGTAACATCCAATCTACTTAGTTGTTGTATTTTTTTATTCCTTCTCAAATTCATAAATAATTTATATTCATAATATTTACGAAAAACAATTAATTTCATATAAAAGGCTATTATATATATAAATATATACACTAGACACAACATTCCGTATTAGCAAAAACATAACATAATATATATATATATATATATATATATATGTGTGTGTGTGTGTGTGTGTGTGTGTGTGTGTGTGTGTGTGTGTGTGTGTGTTTGTGTGTGTGAGAGAGAGAGAGAGAGAGAGAGAGAGAAATAGAATTTGGAGAGTCGGTCAATTTTTAATTGTTTTAAATATTAAAAGTTGTTAATTATTGTATTGTATATCTTTTAAAATTTTAAATTGTTAATTATTATGATTTACAGTATTATTTACGTCAGTTTCAAATAATATATGTTACTTCATCTTATGTGGCATTGATCGAATTTTGAAAGTCAATCAAAATTATTATATGTCTCTTAAATATTTAAGTTGTTAATTATTGTGATTTATAGTAATTTTTTATGTCATTTTAAAATAATTTATGTTACTTTCTCTGTCCTAATTTATGAGACATTAATAGAATTTTGAGAGTCAACCAAATTTATTATATGTTTTAAAATATCTTAAATTGTTAATTATTGTGATTTATAGTATTTTTACATCATTTCAAATAATATATGTTATTTTGTGTGTCTTAGTTTATGTGTTACTGATAGAATTTTGAGAGTCAAGCTAATTTTTTTATGTCATCTAAATATTATAAATTTCTAATTATTGTGATTTATTCATATTTTACATAAATTTTAAATATATAAAAGATTTTAAAAAAAGTAAAACAAATTAATTAAGACGAAGAAAATATAAATTGATATGAATTCTGGAAAAAATATTAACTCTATATCATTCTATCTGAGAAAAGAATATAAAGAAAATAGTGTGTCATACTAATTACTAATCATTTTTCTGTTATTATTTAAGATAAATTACACGTTGAACTTCACGTAATAATGAGATGCGCTTCTTAATTCTAATTTTTACTTGTGAACAGTAAATTAAAAATATAGACATTTAAGAAAATAATATATAACAATTTAAGATAACAAATAAATTATTTTTAAAATCTATAAATTTATATCAGTATGCGATAGTAAAAAGAAAATTAAATTTAAATCATGAGTATTTCCAAATTAACAAATATTCCCATAATTAATACCGACAATACCTGAAATTTGTTTTTGAATTAATCTACATTATTACGTTATTATATTTATGCTAAAAGTTTGATTGGAGAAAAATATTGATCAAATTTGATTTAATATTTTGTTGACAAATTTATCTTTTAAAAAATATTAAAAAATAATAGTAAACACTTAAAATTTCTCTATAAAAATTTGATATTAAATTTGTAAGTAATTATATTGGACCCGTATAGGGGGCTTCAGTTATCTAATATACATATATTTTTTCTTTTTCTTTTTTGATTTCTCACCCGGTGTTTGGAGCCCACATTGGAGCTCCGACTAAATTTGGATCACGCTCTGCAGTGCCCATTCGGGGATGGCGCTCAACAGGATTTTCTCCATACCCAGGGCTCGAACCCGAAACCTCTGGTTAAGGGTGAAGCACTCCCACCAGTGGATCGCAACCCATGTTGGTAACATATATTTTTTTCTTCTAATAGCAAGATTGTAGTTGAAGAATAGTCGTTCAAACATAAATTTAGAGGTATTATGATCAGGACCGACTTAATAAGATTGGGGGCCTAAAGTCAAACTTTAATCATGGGTCCTAATATTTATTTATTTATTCAGGTTTTCTTTTTAAAAAAAAATTGTCGCATTTATTTTTAGGGATGCAACAATTTAAATTATTTAGGAGTTCTTGATTATCAAGAACTATGTCACATTTTTCACCAACTTCTTCTAGATTTTCTTCTTGAATGTTATTATCATCTAACTCAACTCTATTAGTGATTTGTTCATTTAAAAAATATCCCCCATATATTTCGATTCAAGATTTATTATTTGTTAAAAATCTATCAAGTGCTCTTTTTTGGGATTTTTTTAATTCTTCAAGTTTTTTCTTTTTCTCTGTTTTTGTAAGATCGAAATCATATTTTCTATTTGACATATTTAAATTCAATAAGTTCTAATAATAACTAAAACAAGAATATATATACTTATGAACTAAGAATATCAATAATTACAAACTATCAAGAAAAACTATAAAATACAATTAGAATAATAACACATGGCTCAAGAATTTGATAAGTTGATATAAAGATATCGAAATAGTGTTGTGTTCTTTCAACATAATGATTGCTCCATTCTTGAAATTTTGAAGAAGACACTAAGATGCAGATTTTGTTCTTTTGTAACTTGTAATCAATAGTAACTCAATAAGTTTTTAAGGAGAGAGTTCAATATTAAAAATAAAAAAGATAAAAAAGATGAATATATGGTAAATAGTCATATTATTAATAAATAAATAAATAAGGAAGTACAATTTTCCCACATAAGAAAAATGATTCCCAAAAATTATGTCATTCCCATTATGTCACGACCCAGACCGTCGTGATTAACACCCACACTAACCCTCCGGTGGGAGAACCATTAATACTAATCAGCTAACCCAAAAACTAGACATTTAAAGATACAGAAACAGGTTTAAATGCAAAAATAAAGTGGAGTTCCCATAAACTCCGAAGGTCTAACAAACATTTACTAAAACACTGCGAAAAACACCCCTAGAATCTGAAAATCAATATACCAAAACATCTAAAGATCAACTAGTCTAAGGAAAATGGGTACAACCCAAACTAAACATAGGAATATCTAAAGTACTAATCTAAGTCCGAATAGAAATGGACTAAACATAACGAGAACTCATGGCAGCCTGAAAGAACTGGTTCATCCTTGAATTCGATGTCGATCATTGATCTCCTAAGCGAGGTCTATCAGTAGCCGCCTAAAGATGCCCTATACTCAACAAAGAAAGAGCAAGTGAAGTATCAGTACACAACCACAGTATACTTGTAGGATCACACGGCTATTCCAAATAGGTGAAACATACATAAGCAGTTAAAACATAGTAAAACAGGCATATACCGAACATATACAATATCAGTCATCATTTTAGGATCAATGTACAATTCCACATTCTCAATAATACGCATATATGATAAGTCAATGGTCCTCTCATGATACTCATACCCAAACTGTTAGTATGCAGGATCGTGGCACCCGTTCTAAGTAAGTGTATCGGATCGTGACATCCGTTCCAAGTAAGTGTGTCGGATCGTGACACCCGTTCTAATACATATGTCGGTATGTGACATTCGATCCCAGTTAGTGTGTCGGAATGCGACACCCGATCTATTCAATATGCCATTATCACATTGTACATTCTCATAATCATACAATCAAGTGTTGATTCATGGCTTACAATCATTCATTTAGACTCATTTACATTAGATGTGATCAATAGTGCAACATTCGCATACAAACATGTATTACAATGAAGCAAATACTAACATACATCACACAAACATGAAATCACAACCATCACCTACCTCAAACAAAGCTTGAACCCTCCTAAGGAACTTGATTCTTCCCTTTCTAGATTATTTCCGCTTGTTCTTAGTCTACAAACAATTAATATAACGCGAGGATCAATAATTAAGGTCTAATATACCCGGATTATGACTAACCCAATAACCAAGACCAAACCCATGATCCCAATACCTAAATTAGCATTTTTTTTCCACCATAATTTCTAGATCAAAACCTTCCCCCAACAATAATCACCAAAAAAACTAAGTTCTACGGATCGAAATACAGATTATGGGAGTAAAAACCTTACCTTTTGCACCAAAAGTAGTGGAAAACTATCAAGAAATCGCTTGGGGTCATCTCCTAACTCTTAAGAACGAAGTTTGCAGAATAATGACATTTTTGGGATTTATTTCCGACTTAAGTCGTGTCTGTCCCGCTGTGGCGGGCCCTATCCTGCTACAACGGCCCTGCCCTGGCGGGAATAATCCCACCCCGGCGGCTTGTACGGAGACATAGAGTTAATTTCAGATTTTCAAACCCCCATTTCATAACACACATTTAACCCATGACACTCAGAAAATACCCGTTCACGCTAAGATCAATTTCGGGAGTTCTACTCGCCTGAATTCGATTTCGTAACGTCATACAGGCTCCTTAACGTCTTAGCTATCTACTCATTTGATCAAATTCATAATTAGATATCTCATTCGTTACCAGATTTTTCTAGACCTCACTAACTCCGATTTCATCCAAATCTGGACTAGGCTAGGAATTTCTAAGTTACTACCAAAAACTTTTCTAACCCCAATTCTTTCCCCATTGACTTTTCCCTAATGAAGGAATCAGGTCGTTACAATAGATATCAATTTACCCATCACTCGTCCTCGAGTGATAAACTAGAAAATACTGGCTTAATGTAAGGGTAGAGTAGTACCTGAATCGTTGAACAATTAGGGATACTTGTCTCGCATGTCTCTCTCGGTTTCCCAAGTTAGCTTCCTCCACTGGACAATGCTTCCATTGAACTTTCACGAATTTAATCTCCTTGGTCCTCAGCTTCCGGACATCACGATCACGAATTGCAATCGGTTCTTTCTCATATCGAAGGTCCTTGTCTAACACAACTAAATCCCATTTTATAATGTAATCCCCGTCACCATGATATATCTTTAACATGGACACATGAAATACCGGATGAACTCCCAATAAGTTAGGAGGTAAAGCCAACTTATACGCCACTGGCCCTACACGGTCAAGAACCTCAAAGGGTCCACTATATCGAGGACTAAGCTTTCCCTTCTTGCCGTATCTCATCACCCCTTTCATAGGTGACACCTTAAGAAGAACTTTCTCACCAGTCTGAAACGCCATGTCTCTTACCTTATGGTCTGCATACTTTTTATAGTCGACTTTGGGCTACTAGAAGCTTAGCTTGGATGCTTCTTACCTTATCCTGAGCATCATTTACTAAGTCAACACCCAAAGGTTTCACATCTCCAGCCTTAAACCACCTTATGGGTGATATACATCCTCTCCCATAAGAGAACTCAAATTGTGCCATATCAATGCTCAAATGGTAACTATTATTATAAGAGAACTCACACAAAGGTAGGAACTTATCCCAATGTCATCCAAAGTCAATCACACATGTCCTCAATATGTCCTCCAACACTTGAATAGTTCTCTCAGACTTCCCGTCCATCTGTGGATGGAACGTTGTAGTAAAAGTGAGTTGAGAACCCAACTCCTCGTGTAATTTTTCCCAAAATGTTGGATATGAACTGCGTACCATGGTCTGAGATGATAGAAAGGGGCATCCCGTGCAACCTTACTATCTCTTTTACATACACTTTAGCCAATTGCTGCACATTATAGTCTGTTTATACTGGAATAAATGTGCTAACTTAGTTAATTTGTCAACCACTACCCTATACATTTTAGCCAATTGCTGCGCATTATAGTGTGTTCTACTGGAATAAAATGGGCTGACTTAGTTAATCTGTCAACCAATACCCAAATAGAATCATACCTTCCCAATGTCTTGGGAAGCCCAACCACAAAATCCATCGCTATCCTTTCCCACTTCCATTTCGAAATTGGCATTCTCTGAAGCAAACCTACCCACCTTTGATGCTCATATTTTACTTGTTTGCAATTTTGACACTTAGCCACAAACTCCACAATGTCTTTCTTCATGCCAAGCCACTAATAAAATCGCTTTAAATCTCGATACATCTTATTCACACCCAGATGAATAGAATACCACGAACCATGGGATTTTGTCAATAAACTCTGAAACAAGTTGTCCACTCTAGGAACACAAATCCTTCCTTTAAAACTGAGTACACCCCCGCATCGAGAACCATATCTTGTGCATTACTAATCACTGTCTTCTTTCTAAGCTCATCCGAATTCTCATCCTCAAACTGTTTGACCTTAATCTCCTCAATGAAGGTGGCCCTAACCTCAATGCGCTAACACCCCACCTTTTTCTGAGATGCCCAACTACATGAACTTAGACTCCAAATGTTGAATTTCTTAAGCCAAAGGTCGCTTGGTCGCACCCAAGAAATCTAGACTACTCATACTCACTACCTTCTGGCTTAATGCGTCTGCCACCACGTTAGCCTTACCCGAATGGTATTGGATGGTCATATCATAATCCTTGAGTAACTCCATGCACCTTCGCTATCTCAGGTTTAGATTCTTTTAAGTGAAAACATGTTGTAGGCTACGGTGGTCAGTAAATACCTCACACTTAACACCATAAAGATAATGTCGCCAGATCTTGAGAGCAAACATTACCGCTACCAACTCCAAATCATGTGTTGGGTAATTTCGCTTATGTACTTTTAATTGCCGCGATACATAAGCTATGACATTATTATCCTGCATCAACACCGCACCCAACCCTGAATATGAAGCATCACAATAAATAATAAAATCTTTACCTTCCACCGGTAATGCTAGAATATGTGTTGTGGTCAAGAGAGTCTTGAGCCTTTGAAAGCTCTCCTCACATTTTTTCAGTCCATTCAAAAGGTACCTCCTTTTTTGTCAACCTTGTCAGATGTGTGGCAATGAAAGCAAAGTTCTTCACAAATCGACGATAATAGCTGGCAAACCTCACAAAATTCCTAATTTCAGTCACAGAACTTGGTCGGACCCAATTCCTGACTGCTTCAATCTTTTGGGGATCTACCATTACCACTTCCCTTGATGCTCCATACCCCAGAAAGGCAATCAAAGTCAACCAAAACTCACACTTAGAAAATTTTGCATACAACCTTTGTTTCCCAAGAACACCCAGAACAATACGAAGATGGTCGGCATGCTCTTCCTCACTTTTCGAATAAACCAAAATGTCATCAATAAATACTATAAAAAACAAATCAAGAAATGGTTTGAACACACCATTCATCAAATTCATGAAAGTTGCACGCGCATTTGTCAACCCAAACGACATAACTAGAAACTCATAGTGCCCATAACGGGTCCTAAATTCCATTTTTGGTATATCCTCAAGCCTAATATTTAACTGATGATAGTCATACATAAGATCAATATTAGAGAAAATGGATGCACCCTACAACTGGTCAAAAAGATCATATATTCGAGGCAGTGGATACTTGTTCTGAATGGTTACTATATTTAATTGACGATAGTCTATGCACATTCTCATACTACCATCCTTTTTCTTAACAAACAAGACAGGCGCACCTGATGAGTCCACAAATTAAACTCATTCAGGGCTATATTTTGATAGAATTGGTGTCCTCAAATACATATTTTGTATAAATATCTGATGAAAACCCTTAAGTTTCAGGCATTTGGAGTTTGAGGCAAAACATGGACACTACTTGACAAGAAGGAACAAGGCGGCCGAAAAGAACGAAGAAATGAAGGCCTGAAGATCGTCAAGCCCAGGGTCTCCTGCCTTAACTCATTTTCCGTTGGTTGTCCCGTTTGAGTCCCTTTTAAGTGTACCTTCACTCCCTTTGATTTTAATCACTCTAAACTACTTCTAAACACCTATAAATCATTAATAACATGATCATAACCTTCAATTCATAATTCATATTTAAGGTAGAGTTAAGAGTTAAGCTTTGAGTCCGTTTGTGGAGTCTTCTACAACTTCTAGTAATTTGTTTCAAGACTCAAGTAAGTGAGAATGAGAGTGAGGAGAATGTATTCATGAGTCTACACTATCACCTATATTCTTCATATCATGAACCATAACTCTTGAATTCATAATTCAAATTCAAGAGCGAGTTAAGAGTAGAGTTCAAGAAAGCCTTTGAGTTCAAATGTGAATCTTTTGAGATCAACTATTGATTCGAGCTAAGTTTTGAGTAAATAAGTATGAGAATGAGAAGAATCGTATACATAAGTTACTTATTGAAATTTTGACCCTTTTCGAGTCATTCATGCCCATAAATTGAACTTTATAAGTTGAGTACCTTTGAGAGGAGTAGTATCTTCAAGTTCTAAATCTTGAGTAATGAGTTCATAATCCCTTGTGAGATTATATTTCTAATCATGGGACTATTACATGTTACCCATGAAATCCTTGAGTTGAATTGTTCATGCCCATAATTTCGCATGAACCCTATAAGTCGAACAGTCTTGAGATGAGAAGTATCTTTGAGTCCTTGAGTTGAGTAGTTCATGCTCATAATTTCGCATGAACCCTCCGAGTTGAGCCTTCTTGAAATGAGTAGTATCATTGAAGTTCTTGAGTTCCAAGTATTGAGTTCTACCTATGGTTATTGAAAACCTTGAATTGAGTCGGTCACGTCCATAATTCGGCATGAACCATATTATAAGAAGTCTTTTACAAACGTTTTAACTTTGTTTTAAGACTTAAGCTTTGAGTTGAGTAAAGTGTAAGAGTAAAGTTCATTTATTCAAAGATTATACGGGAACTAAGTATTCCCAAGAGTTAAAATGTTTTCATAGTTAAACAAGAAAGGAAACACTGATTTCCAAGAGAGATTTTAAGCTAAGTTTTGAGTAATTATCTCAAATCAAAGAAAGAGTTTTGTTTATTACAAACACATGAGCTAAGTATATTTTGAGAGTAGTATTGAGCACCGATATGGGGACACGAGTTCATAATAACTCAAGTCTTCATAAACCATGTAGCCATCATGGGTAGAAATGGCCATACCTTTTAGATGACACCTTAGTGCTTTTTAGCATAGACTAGTGGATCCACTTAGTTAAGGTGTTCTATATGACGAAAAAGTATAGGACAGTTCTGGCAGCGTGGGCAAGACGATGTATCATCACTTAAGCTCATAGTGGTGGTTGTCGGTTAGAAAAACTCCCACAGATATTGTATTTTGATATACACACTGAGTATTATTGTATTTTTCAATACATTGAGTTGCTATCTATAGTTTTACAGCTTTCCATATATATATATATTGCATCTTTTACTATTGCTTTATCCCTGAGTATCCTAAGTTGAGTATCTTGAGTTGATCTATGCTTTATTGTGTCGAGTATATTATTGTTGAGTTTCACTGAACTGAGAACCTTGTTACCGAGTTAAGTATCTTATCCTTGAGTACTTCTGAGTTGAGTAAGTTTGAGTAGTTTTGAGTATCCTTGAGTATTCCTTGAGTTGAGTAAGTTTTGAGAAGAGGTAAGTATATGTCCCTTTTTTATCAAGTTTCAATCTTATGTTATCCTTTGGAATTCCCCTTACATACTCGTACATTCCATGTACTGAACCATTTGGCTTGCATCCTTTCATGATGCAGATTCAGGTATCCGGAATCATCAACAGGAGCTTCGTTGATACCACATGGAGTTTGAGTTAGATAAGGTGAGTCTTCTTGCTTCCAGAGGGTTCCACTTTTACTTTCAGTTATATCAGTTATTAGGATGTCGTGGGTCTTGTCCCGACTTCTATCTTTATCATTTAGAGGCATCACAGATAGACAGTAGAGTTTCAAAAGTTTGTTCATTTATTTTGTTAAATATTTTAAAGACTTAAGTTGCCTATTTTATGGCGAGTTGAATAATTTATTTTTTATTCAGAGTTTTTCATTTGAGTTAAAGTTTTGTAATTGAGTTTCATGAATTTTTATTCAGTTTTTAAGCTTTTGTATGCTTGAGTTAGTCTTTCGCTTGTAGTCAGACAGGATGAGGGTTCGCTTGGGGACCATCAATGGTTCTCGAGTGCTGGCCATGTCCAGGGTGTAGGCTCAGGTCGTGACAAAAACTCAATTTCACAACTTGAAATTCCCCCAAACACTAAGGTTTTACTCCAAGTCATGGATTCCTTTCCAAAAACAATTTCAATGATTTAATTGCTTTATATTAAGATCAAATTGATGAATTACTACTGGTTTAGGTTGAATTCCTCAAGAATCCATGAATTCCCCTATTCTACTGATGATTTCTTCCTACATTGCGGGTATTGTTGTATGTTGATCCAATTGAGTGGATAATGGTTGATTATGATGAAATTGCATGATCTTAGTATGTTTATACATGTATTCTTGCTTAACCTAAGATTATAGGGTGAAATTGATATAGTCTAGTGTTATGCCATGAAAGAGAAAATTGAGGGCTTAGATGTGACCTTCTAAGATTGATGAACTTCTTAAAGAATTGCTTGAGATTAGAGATTGTCACGACCCAAAACGAGTCATGAGTGACACCCACACTTAACCTCCTAGGTTGGCGAACCAAGGAATCCAAACCCCAACATATATTAATCATTCAACTTACACTACAAGAAAACTATCCAATAGCGAAGGGAAAACTGGTCGCTATAAGTAAGAATATGGTCCCAAAAAGTACAACAGCGACCACCTGAACTTGTCCTTATAGCCTTGGTCGCTAAGGACCTTTAGGGACGAGATTATATTTTCGGTCGTTGATTCTTTTAGGGACTAGTATAATACTGGTCCCTAAAATACATTTAGGGACCATATTTCTAGTACCTATTCACACATATTGAAATTGAAATTATGGTCGTTAAATCATTTGCGACTAGATTTTAACTGGTCCATATATCATTTTGGGACGACTTCTTTGCTGGTCTATAATTATTTTGCGACCAGTTTGATGCTGGTCTGTAAATTAGTTTGCGACCAGTTTTTAGCTCGTCTATAAATCAATTTACGAAAACTTTTAGTCTGGTCCCTAAATCATTTCGGGACCATTTTGAAGGTGATCCATAAATCATTTCGCAAACATGCACCTAGAAAATACGATAATTAATATAAACTTGTCTCTTTCATATATAATATATAATTTAATTACAAAATAAGGTGAGTATAAAGCATCTGACTATATACAACAATGAGGTAAGCTAGTAATAATATTGTGATCATGAACCCTTAGCAAAAAAATCATATACTAGCCTTAAACTATAATCCAAAGTTGCCTTCACCTTCCCAGCAAAAAATGGTCAATTTACATGTTGTTTAACATCAGCTTTTTGCAAATTTCAGCATCCAAAATCTGTAAACGAAATAAAACTTTCATTTAGAAGACCTATATATAAAGATGAACAAAAAGATGTGATTAAATCAAACAATAATTTCTGCAGCAGCTGTAACACTAATTGCTGCAACAGTTGAGATTTTGGTGGCCATTTTTTGTGGGAAACTGTTGTACATAATATAGTGGCAGCAGCTGCAACACTAATTGCTGCAACAGTTGAAACTTTGTAGGCTATTTTCTTTTATGAAGTGTTGAACACAATATTGTCGTGATCAAAGATTATAGAAAAGAAGCTCAAGGAGAAAGGTATCCATGGCATCTGCAACAAATCCACAAGACCACGGAGGAGCAATACGCCGCAGCAGCAAGGGTAAACAGAATCAAAGAAACAACCCTTTTTAACTCATGATATCATTTCTTTGGTTAATCCTTTTCTTCTCCGTCTTTCTAACACTTATAGTAAGTTCAATTTCTTAACTCTTCCTAACGTCATACTAACTAATATCATCATATGAGATACTTAATGACTACACAAGTTAGAAACATATTGTCATAAAATAGTCTAAGTTTCTAGCCAGCTTAATGTTGCTATGACGATTGTACAGTAAAACATCAAGAATTACTTATATTGTGATGAGTAAGCTGTAATTGCAAACGAAAATTTACAAGGAACAAAACTTAGTCAAAAAGTTAGAGTTAAGAGAGGAAGAAGAGCTTACATGTTCTAAATGAGTTTGTTATCATCACTTGAAAATCCTTAAATAGCCAAAAGTCCATTTTTTCTGTAAAATTTTATCACGAGTTAGTGTACTGAAAAAATATATCAAACGTGCAAATATATTTTAAGATAAAACAACCAGCAATTAATATCTTTGCTACGCAGAATCAGAACAATAAATTGATGTTTCAGGTAAGTTTTTACTTACATGGTATAATCAAGGATCCGAATAGTCATTCTCTTGAATTGGAGGCTGATAATTAGGGTGTTGCGCTAGAAAAAATTCTTTCAATTGCTTCAGTTCTTTCATCTCATTTTGAAAGTTAGACATGCAATCCTTCAAATACTGATTTTCCTTTTGAGTTGAACGTAGCTCAGCCAACAATTCAGCTTTTGAGGAAGTCCCACCTTTCAAATCTTTTGCTTTTACTCCACCTCCAAAGCCAAATACATGACTACGACTTTGAGGTCTAAAGCATTTCTCAACAATTTCTATGCTAGAAAGTGATGGTTCAGACTCCACCAATTCTTGAATTTGAGCCTACAAAGTGTATAGAGGAGATTTTTTTTCAGATCCCATAATAACTAAATGTTAAGAACATGTTCAATTAACCAAACGCACATGCTTCTCGATTGTTTCAGAATCAACAAGTGTGTTATTCTTCTTGCGAGTCTCGTAAAAGATAGTTGCTAAATCTGGTGGATTGCCATCTTTTCCGCCCTTTACATAAAGGTAAACATGTCAAAGAACGGTTCATCAATATTAAGACAGAAAAAGATTTGATGATAACACCTTTTGATAAATAATCTCTCTAATTGGCTTGCTACCAATATGATGAACCAACTTCAGCTTAGCTCTATTTATTGTGTTTCTATTGCTTCTCGCCTATATTTGAGTAACAACATTAAATTCAAATTTTATAAATAAATTATCAAAATGAAATCATAGTATGAAACAAATTACATAATTAGGTAATATGTCAAACCTGAAAATCTTTTGAAGTAAAATGTTCTTTTACCAACCACTCCCATTGCTTCTTTTCTACCCCTTAGGCATATTCTTAAGAGAAACCTAATGCAAGAAATTATATTAGTAAAATTACTTGAATTAAATTAAATTAATGTAATGACCCTCTCGGTCATTTCTGTATCTTGCCTTTTGTGTGTCGTTTAGAGCATTCTCAGTGACTTAAGTCATTTATGACTTGCTCGCATCGATATTGGTCACAAGTCGTTTGTTTGGTTTTGGTACGAGTTTTAGTGTTTTGGAGCTTATAAACCTTGAATGATCATTTTCTATCAAAAGTTCAAGAAGATGACCTTAGAATAGAATTCTGACGGTTCCATCAGCTCTGAAATGGCCAAATTAGGCTAGAAGCATAGTTGGCACGAGTATCGAGGCCTTCGATGCTAGTTTGGATCATTAGGCGTTTTAGCCTTTGATTGGCCTAAGGTTGACTTTGGTCAACATTATTGGAAAATGCGCTCGAATGAAAATTTCGTCAGTGCGGTTAGCTCCGGAATGTTGAGTTTGGTCTAGAACAAGCTTTCGTTCGACTCCCGAGGCCTCCAAACTCATTCCCAGCCCCTCAGTGGATTTTGGTTAAATGGCTTTTGGAAGTGGGACCCACTTTTTATCGAGATGACCTCTGATGGAAATTTTGACTGCGCCATTGAGTCTGGAATGTCGAATTTAGTAGGGTAGCATATCTGTTTTATTTTTATCAAATTCCGAACGAATTCCGAGCATCCCGTTGGAGACTTTGAAGTATATAGCCAAAGCTGAAATCTGGTTTCATCTTTGAAATCAGGTAATTTGAAATCAGTGCAAGACCGCATTTCACTTTGGCTATATACTCAAAGATTCGACGGTGCTCAAATTGCTCTAACCCGATAAAAATAAAAAAAATATGCTACCCTACTAAATTCGACATTCCAGACTCAACGGCGCAGTCGAAATTTTAATCAGAGGTCATCTCGATAAAAAGTGGGTCCCACTTCCAAAAGTCATTTTAACCAAAATCCACCGAGGGGTTCGAAATGCGCTCGGAGGCCTCGGGAGTTGAACGAAAGGTTTTTCTAGACCAAACTCAACATTCTGAAGTTAACCGCACTGACGAAATTTTCATCCGAGCGCGTTTTCCAAGAATGTTGACCAAAGTCAACCTTAGGCCAAATTTCAAAGGCTAAAACGCCTAATGATCCAAACTAGCATCGAAGGCCTCGATACTCTTGCCAACTATGCTACTAGCCTAATTTGATCATTTTGGAGCTGATGGAACCGTCAGAATTCTATTCTGAGGCCGTCTTCTTGAACTTTTGATCGAAAATGATCGTTCAAGCTTCATAAGCTCCAAAACACTAAAACTCGTACCAAAACCAAACAAACGACCAGGTGACCAAACTGTTACCCAAAGAAGTCATAAATGACTGGGGTCGCACAGAACGCCTAAACAACACACGTAAGGCAAG
Organism: Solanum pinnatisectum; assembly: GCA_035578085.1. NCBI lineage: Eukaryota > Viridiplantae > Streptophyta > Magnoliopsida > Solanales > Solanaceae > Solanum > Solanum pinnatisectum. The sequence goes on along the minus strand of CM069077.1, from coordinate 17,415,362 downwards.
ATACGTAAATGACCCGAGGGTCATTACAATTAAATTTCAAAAGAAAAAATTAAGAAATCATACTTGTTTCAAATGTTGGGGTAGATTCCATAGCATCATCAGTAGAAAGAGAAAATGCAACATCAGTTTGCATATCCTCTTTCTCAAAAGCCAAAAACTTTTTATTCATTGTTCGCAATCCTTGAGAGAAACCTAATGCAAGAAATTGTATCAGTAAATGTACTTGAATCAAATTAAATTCAATTCTGAAAAAGAAAGAAAATTAAGAAATCATACTTGTTTCGAATGTTGGGGTGGACTCCATAACATCATCAGTAGAAACAGAATTTGGAACATCAGCTTGCATATGCTCTTTCTCAAAAGCCAAAAACTTTTTATTCATTGTTCGCCATCCTTGATCAGCAGAAGGTCTTGACATACTTGATGAATTTGTTTTGATGTATTGCATAAGCTCATCAGTAGATGAAAAAGATGGAATATGTCCTTTCTCAACACTTACGTAGTTTTTGTTCATTGTTCGCACTCCTTGAGCATTAGACATAGATCTAAGACCTTTTCCTCGTCCCTTTCCTATAGCACCCGGTGCCACATATGCATATTTGGTAGTAGCTTTCACCCTAGATGCCACCTGATTTTCATCCTTTGATGGTTTCATATCAAACCTACCAAAAAACAAAGACAATGTGTTAACAAAAAAAAAAATGAAAAAACATTCTAAAAATCATATAGTTGCCACAAAAAATTAAGACACTATAAAAATAATGTACTAACAAAAATCATGTATCAAAATGTATAATAATGAATATGCTAAAGCTTAAGGAGATACTTCACCTCAATCATTCTTTTTCGTTTATTTTGTGAAGAATTTTCTAAACCTTCAAATTCATTGTCCTTTTGTTGCACAATTTCATAGGAATCACGAGGTTGTACCTTTCTCGCTACACACCAACCTCTATTGGAATTATCATTAGCATAAAATACTTGAGAGGCTTGATCAGCTAATACAAAAGGCTCATTTATTTTCAAAAATCTCCCCCAATTTACACTTACAATGCCATACTCATCTATTTTCACTCCTTTTGTCTTATCAAATGCATCAAACCATTTGCATTCAAACAACACAACTCTTCTACCCGTGAATTGCAATTCAAGAACATCGGTTAAAACTCCATAGTAATCAATGTTCTCACTATGTTTATCAGTTTCACCAACGACAACCACACCACAATTTTGAGTCTTTAAATTTTTATCATAATCTTCTGCATGGAATCTATATCCATTGACAATGTAACCATTATAATGTAATACATATTTACATTATGTATTTAGGATAACAAATTTACTAAGATGAACATTATTTTCTATTAAACATGTCAAATCGTAAAATGAACTAATAACATCTTTTTCTTTTAATTGAATATGTGTTGCTATATATAAAAAAAACTCAAAGATCTTAACAAATGCAAAATCCTAAACCTACTAGATTCATCAAGAAAAACAACGACAAGACAATATTGATTTGTTGATTTATTAAATTCTTTCATATTAGATCTATTTATGACAATATGCTAAAACATTATTCATAATTTTATGTTTCAAGGCTACAATGAGCTATGAAAAACATTCCAACTCAATCAGAATAGTTAAGAACACTACACACTACGAGCTAAATTTAATGGATCTAAAGTTTAATTTTTCATCCACGTGAACTATTGACCTTTTTCATGTTTCACAAAGCTAAACTCATCAGCCACTTCTCCAACAATTTTTTTTTATCAAACTACATGAGGATCCAAGCAATTTCACTAAACATTTAGAATCTAATTGAAATCAAGAACCACAAAACAACATTGTCAAACAACCATGAATTTCCAAGTAGCTTAAGATTTCAAAAATGCACCACAAGTAGTAACTTTAGAAACCATTATGCAGCCATAGTTTTAGTAGAAAATAACAATTCAAACAACATTTGAAACACCAAAAAAAAGGTAACTACTATGAAGTATACTATATGATGACACACATACTTTTAAAGTTCTTGGGATAACTTAACTTTAATCCAATAAAAAATACACTAAATTGATCAAAAGTAAGTAGAAATAGAAGTCACTCAAACTAAATTTTACGAACTTCAACCAATAGAGTGTTGAGAGATATCAATCTCTCTCATAGTAATTAATAATACTACTACTTCTCAACAACTCTCTTAAAGTGCATTTTGCTCAAGGATTCTAGACTCAACTATTCAACTCATGAAATTTGTATAGATCACAAAATAACTTGATATTCATAATATTGGCTGAAAGCAAAGATTGACAGCTAGTTTCGAGTCAATGTTGTGCAAGAAATTGAAAAATCTTGAAAAAGAGAAAGTAGAATTAAACTAGAATGCTACTGAATATTTCAGATGCTTTAGCAAAGCTCATTAACAATTTTTTTTCTTTCTCGTCTAATCCTCAAGCTACTCATAGACAAATAAAAAAATTTCAGATGCTTTAATAAAGCTCATTAACAATTTTGTTTCTTTCTCGTCTAATCTTTTTACTGTTAGATTATACTTGAAAATTGAATACAATGGTAATACAATAAAAAGAACCATTCAAAATCAAAGCATATAAACTGGATATTGAAATTAAAGACACTAATGGTAAAAATATTCAACTAATTCATCACCTAATAGAAAAAAAATTGCAATGCCAGCCTTACAAAAAAATTTTGGCAGCCCTAGAAATTATGGAACCCTAACAGAGAAAATCCTTAAATAAACTCTCAATTATCTTCTCTTTGACCCTCAACCCCCAACCTTACCTACAAAACTATCATTTTCCGTGCTAACAAAACAATGAGTATCCATAAGAGCCCAATCACATAATATTAAATCATCAAAAAGAAAAATGGAAGATTATACCGAAAAAGAAGAAGAGGGAGATGAATCTAGAGGAATAAACTTACTTTAGATGTAGATACTAGATGAAACGTTTTTCTCCAAAAAAAAAATGCCTTCAAGCTTCAAAAATTAGGAAATTTTTCTGCCAATAATGCCTTCAACTTTCAAGATTTAGGGAATTCAAGACTACTGCATAGAGCAAGAGAGAAAACACAGAAGATACTTCAGCGATTTTTCATATTGCTAGAGAGAGACAGCAATTTTGGGGCTTTAGGTTATTACTATAGAGACAGAAAAATTTAGAGCCTTTCACTTTTGGTTTCCGCTCTGCCTTGTAGTTTCCCGCTGAAAATTTTCATTCAGGGACCAGTACTTTTATTTTTAGAAAATAATTTAGTCAAATAGAGACTAGTAAATAATATAATCCTTATAAGTACATTTTAGGGACCATATTTATAACTTGTCACTATATTTTGGTCTTTAATAAGCCTTTTTGTTGTAGTGTTACAAAATACTAACCATAATGCGGAAGCTTAAATCTTATTAGTGTAAGAAACACAAATCCATTAAGGTCTACTATATGTCATTCCCAAAACCTGAAAGTCATCACATCAAGGACATCTAATCTTCAAATACTAAGTCTAAGAGTATTAAAGACATCAAAATAAATGAATAAAATAGTTTATGTCCGAAAACTAAGGACATCATGTCATGACCAAGAGAATTCAACACGAGCTAGAATGAATAGCACCCTGGAACCTAATGTGCTGGAGACTAGCTAGAGCTGAGGGTGAGTCGAAGTCACTAGTACACTCGCTGCACTCCACAACAAGAAAATAAAGAAAAACACAAGTAGGGCTCAGTACAGGGCAACATGTACTGAGTAGATATCATCGGCCAACCCAAAATAGAAACTAATATGTAATAAATAATAGTATAAAATCAACTATGACACTTAGTAGGTGGCAAGCAACAAACAACATGAACCAGTGTCAACAACACTAAAGTAAGTACGTAATCAGTCAACAATATCAAGATCACACATGAGGACTCATGCCTCCAAACCAAGCTATTTTGGGAATTGAGTACATTCAGTTAATTCAATATGTTTTCCTCTTTAATGTTACCGTGTTGGAACGTGACACCCCGATCCAATAATACCATGTCGGAACCTGACACCCCGATCCAATAATACCGTATCGGAACGTGACACCCCGATCCAATAATATTGTATCGGAACGTGACACCCCGATCCAATAATACTGTGTCGGAACGTGACACCCCAATCCAATAATACCAATTATTATCACCACTTTTCACATCATTAACAATATTTCATCAAGCCTTCTTTATTCAAGGCATCACTTCGATAGAGATGGTTTCAGATTATAAATCTCACGGTCTCAGGATTTCAGACCAATCACTAACCACACAACCAAGCAACACAACCACACAATCAAGTACATAGAGAACTTCACAATATCACTCAATGCATATCAATAACTATTAAGAGTCTATCTATCACATAAAATAAACCATAACCTACCTCAACTGAAAAATCGAAGTCAAGCAAGCTAATTCTCCAATGCTTCTCATTTCCTCAGTGTCTCAGAATATTCGCAATCTATCAAGTATATATAATATGTAAGTAAACACACTCAATTTTATAATCTAGTTTCAATCGTGATCTCAATTAATATGTCAAACCCTATATTTCTTAAATTTCAGCCTAGGGTTAAGTCTCAATTCCTCCAATTATCATAATTTTAATGATAGCCAACTAATACAATACACCTAATATTTAATTACATATCTCAATATGTCAAACCAACTTAACTATGAAAAACTCACGAATTCCTAAGAAGTTAACGAGTAAATTATAGATAAACTCTATATGTTTTCATATATTATTTCTAACAGAGTATCTCATCCTTTGAACTCAAATTATGATTTTTGGTTAACTGCTACGTGTAAAACTATGGAAGAACTATAAAATTTGATCCACTAATCATATCAGGTGTGCAAAACAATTGGAATTCGATATCAATATATGTAATAAAATGTCAATTCTCTTCGTTTTCCTTTCCCAATAATTAACTAATCCTTAATTTGTCTTTATTGCATCATATTGTCCCCCACTAAGTCGTGCAACAAAAGAACCAAATTTTCAATAGTAACTAGATGAGCTTTCTATCCTAAAAATTCAATATACATTGAAGTTGAATGTTTACCTGAAGCAAACCCATAACTCTTGTGTTCACGCCTCCGCAGGTAGTTTCTCGCCTACTCTCTTCCTCTTTTAAAAATAATAATTATGTATTAAAAGTAATAAACTCCTAACCTATTTTAGTAAATATGGGTCAATTAATATAAGATATTAAATAAATTATGGACTTAGCCCATTAACCACCACTAATAAAAATTAAAACTACCCCACTAATTTTATAATTGTAGTTAGGAATAGTCCAAAATACTCATTTAAAATCTATTGAAAGAGTCTTTTATGCAATAAAAAGCTCTAGTACTCAAAACGACCAAATGGGTCGTTACAGAGATCCTAGATATGAATTGATTAAAAGTAAAGCTTCTAGACATGAATTGATTAGATTAGGGCTTATACGATGGATCATGGTTGAGTAATATTGAGGTTGAGTTTACATGATGCTATATGACTATAATTGGTTAAGAATGAAGCATGTGGTTAGATTATATTGAGAATTAGGTATACATGATGACCATGTGAAGTATTGCTTGAGAGTAAGGCTTGTAGTAGGAAGATGGTTCCTAGGGCTTTAAGGGTAAAAGCTAATATGAATGAGTTATGAATGTTGAGGCTTTAAGAGGGAAGTTATTATGTATGTTGAATCGTATATGGCATTATTGTGGAAGGACCTTACTCACATGACCTATAATATGAGTACATGAGATTGTGCATGTAGTAATTGAACTACTTTAGTTATGATTACATCCATGTCTAATATAGTGAATGCTAGATGTGTTGATTTAATATGATCTATGATCCTTGAATGCAAGATATGCGAATTATGCATGATTGTGATACTATGTACATGCTTTATGAACACTTTGAGAGTGAAGTGTCTATGATGATGATATTGTTGTTGTGTCATTGGAAGGACAATCACACACACACACTCCATGCATGAACATGATTATGATGTAACTATGGTGTTGATTGAAAGGCTTTGCTCATATACACCCTTACACATGACTATGAATAAAATGTCAATGACCATGATAATCTTGTTGTGTTGATTGAAAGGCTATTTCTCATGAACACACCATGAACATGATGTGAAGGGTTTCCTCACATAATAATGATTCTAAGGTTGAAAGGCTATTCTCATCTCTTGAATCTATGAGCTATAACATGATATCGTGTTGGATTGAGTGTTGAGACATTCTTCCATAAACATGAACCTAAGTCAAAGACTTAAAATAAATCTAATAGGAATTATGCCTAGCACCGAGAGGTTATGAATATGAGATGGAAGCTTTTACGCCAGTAGTCCGGCTCCCCAAATGGGTTTCTTTTACGCCAGAAGTCCAGGTTCCCAAAATAGTTATCTCATGAGATGGAAACCTTCTACCTCAGAAGTCCGGGTTTCTAGTAACAATCTCCCTATCCCATAACTATGTGCCCATATAGGTCTTTAGCTAGTGGATCCACCTAAGCTAACAAACTCTAGTTCTACCTTAGGCAAGTAGGACACCTCTTTTCGGTGTGGGGCATGACACCGGATTCCATGTTAAGCTTACATAGTCTATGTCGGTTAAGGCTTATTCCCTCCATGACAAGAACAAGAACTACGAACAAGAACATGAGTTATGTACTATGGTTCCTCAAGAGGTTCTACTTAGTGTGAGTGGGGTCTGTGACTTCATTCATGCATTACACAAGTAGGCTTTGAGAGTAATCATGGTATGTTTCTCTTATGCTATGATGAATTGTGAATTAATGCATGCTTTATGTGGATTGTTGCTATGAGTGGCTTTCCTTGATATGAGTTATTGAACATGAATGTTTCCTTGTCTATAAGTATTAACTATGGATGAGATCAAAGCATGATAATCATGAGCATGGTGGCCTAAAAGTGGTACTTAGTGTAGATGGGATTATGGGATCTTATCTATGCATTGCACAAGTATAACTTAGGGTTACTTATGAGATGGTTCTACTATGATGAGATGATCTTGGTATTTAACTATGTATGTGAACTATGTCTTATGATAATTGATGTTTGCATTATGTCTATGACTGGAGGCTATACTTATGATTATGTTGTTATCATTTATGCTATGATGAACTATACATGAGTTCTCTTATGAGTTATGTTTTCCAACTATTTCAAAGATGGTGTTCAAAATTGACATATAGCATGGTTTCAACAAAAATGTCCCTTTTAGCATGTTTTAAAGGTTTTTATGCATGGCTATCATACTTAGTGCATTTTTGTACTAACACATATTTCCTACATTTTCTACAAGTGTAGGGTCCAGTTCTTAAGGCGGTCTTCTATTGGTTGAAGCTTGGATCGACTATTCTTCTAGCTTGTGGTGAGTCCTCAAGATTCGAGGACGTATGAGTCAATTGTAGTTCCTTTCTAGTTATTTCATTCTTGGACTATGTAGTCAAGGTTGTGTCCCTATTTTATTCAAGTATTGTAATAGATGGCTAATTGAGACAAGTCTAGATTTCCGCTTTGCTTTTATAAAAGACTTCAATGGTATGGATAAAGTTTTTAAATTCTGAATCATTTATTTAATCCTATGTTATGATATGCTAAGGGCTTGTATGAAACCCCTTTGGGGTTGAGTACGCTGTGTTACATCTAGGGGGTAGGGGGTAACCCTGGGTCATGACATGTTAAGACAAAAAATAATTTGTCATGAATTATATACATTATTAGTGACAAAATAATATGTCACCGATAACTTTAAATTCGTGACTAATGCTACTTAACAAATGGCGCCAATTAATTTTTTGGTAGGAAACTTTAGTGGACAAAACTTTGCTACGGATTTTTATGTTTTATCACTAAAAGTATGTGTCTCATATATTTAAGCACGAAAAGTGAATCTTATCACTAAAAGCGAACAATTAGTGACGAATTTGATGTCGTAGCTAATAATTTCGTAGCTATATATCATATTTGTTGTAGTGGCTCTTCCTCTACCCCTGCCTCGACCGCGACTTCTCACTGCAGATTCCTCAGCTGGTTCATTGACGGGAGCTACGGGCTTGACGCCGTTGATTCTAATGTTAACCATCTGCGGACAGAAGAGTGAAGGAGATTAGATACCAATTTGGATCACCAGATACCAATTGGAACCAAGTTATAGCACAAAAGGAGACAAGAGAAAACAGAAAGATTTCCTAAAGTTCTATAGCCTCTCGAAGAAAAGTACAGACGTCTCTGTACCGTTCCACAAGACTCTACTAGACTCATTTTAGTACATCAAGATCAACGAACCTAGGGCTCTGATACCAACTTTGTCATGACCCAAACCATCGTGATTAGCACCCACACTAACCCTCTGGTGGGAGAACCATTAATACTAATCAGCTAACCCAAAAACTAGACATTTAAAGATACGGAAGCTGGTTTAAATGCAGAAATAAAGTGGAGTTCCCATAAACTCCAGAAGTCTAACAAATATTTACTAAAACATTGCGGAAAACATGCCTAGAATCTGAAAGTCAATGTACCAAAACATCTAAAGATCAAACAGTCTAAGGAAAATGGGTACAACCCAAACTAAACATAGGAATATCTAAAGTACTAGTTTAAGTCCGAATAGAAATAGACTAAACATAACGAGAACTCATGGCAGCCTAGAAGAACTGGCTCATCCTTGAATTCGATGTCGATCACTGATCTCCTAAGCGAGGTCTGTCAGTAGCTGCCTGAAGATGCTCTTTACTCAACAAAGAAAGAGAAAGTGCAGTATCAGCACACAACCACAGTGTACTGGTAGGATCACGCGGCTATTCCAAATAAGTGAAACATACATAAGCAGTTACAACATAGTAAAACAGGCATATATCGAACATATACAATATCAGTCATCATTTCAGGATCAATGTACAATTTCACATTCTCAATAATATGTATATATGACAAGTCAATGGTCCTCTCATGGAACCCATACCCAAACTGTTAGTATGCCGGATCGTGGCACTCGTTCCAAGTTAGTGTGTTGGATCGTGACACCCATTCCAATATATATGTCGATATGTGACATTCGATCCCAATTAATGTGTCGGAACATGACACCCGATCCATTTAACATGCCACAATCACAATCATAATGTACATTCTCATAATCATACAATCAAGTGTTTATTCATGGCTTACAATAATTCGTTTATACTCATTTACATTAGGTACGATCAATAGTGCAACATTCGCATACAAACATGCATTACAATGAAGCAAATACTAACATACATCACACAAATATGAAATCACAACCATCACCTACCTCGAACAAAGCTTGAACCCTCCTAAGGAACTTGATTCTTTCCTTCCTGATTTCTTTCTGCCTGTTCTTGGTCTACAAATAATTAATATAACGCGAGGATCAATAATTAAGGTCTAATTTACCCGAATTATGACAAACCCAATAACCCAAGACCAAACCCATAATCCCAATACCCAAATTAGGCATTTTTCTACTATAATTCCTAGGTCAAAACCTTCCCCCAACAATAATCACCCAAGAAACTAAGTTCTACGAATCGAAATACAGATTAGGGGAATAAGCACCTTACCTTTTGCACCAAAAGTAGTGGAAAATTGTCAATAAATTGTCTGGGGTCGTCTCCTAACTCTTAAGAACGAAGTTTGCAGAATAATGACATTTTTGGGGTTTATTTCTGACTTAAGTAGTGTCTGTCCCGCTGTGGCCGGCCCTATCCCGCTACAGCGGCCCTGCCCTGGCGGGAATAATCCTACCCTAATGGCTTGCATAGAGACAGAGAGTTAATTTCAGAGTTTCAAACCCCCATTTCACAACACACCTTCAACTCTTAATGTCTTAGCTATCTACTCATGTGATCAAATTCATAATTAGATCTCTCATTCGTTACCAGATTTCCCTAGACCTCACTGACTCCAATTTCGTCCAAATCTGGACTAGGCTAGGAATTTCCAAGTTACTTATAAAAAAAATTCTGACCCCAATTCTTTCCCCATTGACTTTTCCCTAACGACGGAATCATGTTGTTACACATTAGGAAAGTGGAAATTGACCACTTTGAATAATTACTCCTCACTTGTTCTATTTTTAAAGAAATTTAGAAGTACATATAATTTTATATTTTAAATATGTGTATAAGTATTTTTCTTTTAAAAAATGGGGGGCTCAAGCTAGGGCTGTCTATCGGTCGGTTCGGTTCGATTTTGAAGTTTATCGGTTTGACTTATTGGTTATCGGTTTGTAGAGATGCTAAATTGTTATAGAACCATTAAGATATTGGCTTATCGGTTATTGGTTTAACGGTTTTTTTATTGTTATCGGTTCGGTTATCGGTTTAACCGTTAAGATTTGACACAAAAAATATTGAAAATCACTTAGAAACAAGGTGACAAACCAATGAACCATACGCATGAGTTCACAAGTTACATCTTGCTCAAAAGCAAACACTTTTACATTGTAGAATGACTAAGTGTTTGAGAGAACCAGAAATAAAAGTAGGAAACCAAACTCTTAGTCAAGGACTTTATATACAAAATGGCATAAATATAATTATTTAATTTACTATTGGGTTATCGGTTAACCCGTTAAGAAAAAACCTCAAACCGTTAAGAACTGATAACCCGATAACAAAAAAAATCAAAATCGTTATCAAAACCACTAAACCAATAACTTTTTTTCAGTTCGATTTTAATCAACCCTACCCCAAGCGATGACTTTAGTAGCCTAGGGGTTAAGACGATCCTGATATATATATATATATATATATCAGAAATGTATCATTATGTAATGTATTGAAAATGTTGTGGCGGAATTGTCGTTGCCCATGTAGATAAAAACCCTTATTTCAATTAAAAACTAATGGCATGGATAAGTACTTAGCACCCGTTTGGATTGACTTTGAAAAGTAATTTTTAAGTAAAAAATAATAAATCAAACTTAAATGACTTTTAAGTAAAAAAATAATAAATTGAAAGAGACGTACTTTTGATTTTTAACTTAATATAAGTCATTTTTGACATTGTCAAACACTTTCTAACTTATTTTAAGTCATTTTTTACTTATAAGTTATTTTTTAATATTTTTCAAACACTTTCAAAAGTCAAAAACTAACTTAAAAGTATGTTTGACCAATACACCCTTCGTTTAACAAAAATGACATAGATGAGTCAACCTTTTAACGAAGGGCATATATGAGTTTTTTCTCAAATATCGATGTCATATTTGAGCGTTTTTCCTTTAAAACATGATTTAATTAATGACGTGGCCGAATCAGTAAGAGTCAAAAATAATTTTTGCAAAATTGAAGTTGTTTTCAATTAACAATAAATGACATGAATGAGCTTTTTCCTAAACGGAAATGGTATAGATGAATCAAACTTTTAGTAAATGACATAGATGAACCCTTTCACAAAGTTTAATGGCATACTTGAGCCTTTTCCCTTTATTTTTTTTATAAATAAAATATTTTTAAAAATAATTTGACAAAATTTCTCATAGATCAATCTGAGGTACGTATCAATCTAATTTGTATAGGGTGAAATGGATTGTGTTAGAATAGACTGAGTTAAAAGACAGAAGAGTTATCCTAAACTGGACGAATAGGACAAGTTATGAGCTAATTTTACTACCATTACATGTGAAATCATTTGATAATGTTAGAACCCTTAACAATGCATAATTAATACAAAAATCGTGTATCATCTGTAGCAAAACTATGAACGGGAGCTAGCAATCCGGATCGAAATAGTATATTTCTAATACATAATTACAGGGGCAGACCTACATATAGTCTAGTGGCTGCTCGAGTATTCATTGACCTCGATGTAAAGTTTACATTGGTGTACAAAAATATTTAAAAAATTAGTCTACATATAGTCTAATTTAATTTTAGATAAATGAAAAGGAAAACGTAAAATTACTAATTTATTGTAGAAAAAAAAAAGCTTTTAAAAGATTTCAATAAATTACCACTCCTAAAGACTTGAACAATCCTAAATTAGTATTAATATATAAGTAAAAGAAGCAAAATATACCTATTAGTGAACTTCCTCGTCCATGAATTATATCACGAATGAATTTTATAATAATGCTAGCGTCAGATTTATAATGTTATTTAATTTTCCATATAAAGCATTAAATATTCACAAGTGTAAGCAATGACATTGTTATTCATATCCATTCCAAAATATATAAGTTGACGGGTCCATTTGTTATTTGCGACTAGTTTTCTTTCATAACGGTGATACTAATTGTAAGGCTTTCATTACCCTATTTTTATTTATAGAAAAACACTATTGCAATCAAATAATTCTATATGTATACAGTTATATGCTATGTAATCGATAATAACTTCATGTCAAAATAAAAAAAGTTAAGCATCCACTGTCATAAAATTCTAGATCCGTCACTGCTTAATTAATCAAAAATATTAAAAACTTACACCTCACATATGATAAAACTTAGTATCTTTCGAATGATGTCGGACTATATGAAAATAAATAATTAAATAATTTAAATTTTAAATTAAATAATTTTAAAAAAAAGTTATTCTATTAAATCAAAATAGCAAAGCCGTAAATTTGATCCAAAGGCACACCATTGATTAACCATCTGCGGACCAAAGAGTGAAAGAGATCAGATACCAATTTGGATCACCAGATACCAATTGGAATAAAGTTATAGACGAAAGGAGAAGAAGATAGAGAGATTTTCCTAAAGTCTTGTAGCCTCTCGAAGAAAAGTACAGACGTCTCTGTACCATTCCGCAAGACTCTACTAGACTCGTTTTGGTACAACGAGATTAACGAACCTAAGGCTTTGATACCAACTTTGTCACGATCGCCGTGATTGACACCCACACGAGCCTTTGATAATCACAATGCTCACCAAATTTCTTTGACTAAGGACAAAGACAATTAGGACAAGGCATAAGAGCATCATATTCACATAATAGATCTCTCAACCTAGAATGATATTCAGCAAAAGGCATAGTGCCCTGAATTAATGTACTCTTTATGCAGTTGAATGATTCTAGATCCATTTACTGTATCAAATCTTTCCCTCAGATCCAACCAAATTGTGTGCATCAAATGCATACACTACATAATTTAGAAGACCAGGCCTTACAATATTCATAATCCAACTTAATACTACAACATTACACTTCTCCCATTGGTCATACAATATTAGTTTAAACATAGATTTAGGAAATCTTCCATTTACAAAACCTAACTTGCTTTTCCTTACCAGACCAATCTTAAAGGACTTACTCCATAAAGCATAATTCACTGAACCTATTAACTGAAGAGAGATCATAGAATTATCTGGAGTGCATTGAAGAAATAATGGATGATTGTGATCAATCACGGGGAATGGGCTAATGACTCCATTCCCAGTGCTAGCACCCTCAATTGCACTTCCATTCGTCATTGTAGCTAGCCTAACTTTTGATGCTTCCTTTCAATTCACCTTTGACAGATGGTGAACCTGAGCACCTAATAGTCGTTTCTATGAAATTAGGAAGCTACGATCGGTGAACCTGATACCATGAAAACTTCATGTATGGAGGCTAAGTCTTAGCTCAATTTACCGAGAAATTAGAAAAGGGAGAATTGTATTGAATATGATCACTGATACATTGAATCTGTATATCTCTGCCTTTAATACTAGTCTAATAGTCCAAAGATATAAAATATCTAAAACTAACTTTGTTACTAACTCATACAACCTCAAATTATGTTAACTAACTATACTTATGACTTAACTAACTCAACCATACATCTTGTCAACTCTTTACACTAGTTAACATTATGCATTGAGGAATGAAATGGACTACGGACACCTTTTAGATGTTTCAGGGCCTGCTCTACGTATCATAATAGATACTAAAGGATTACGTTGAACCATTTCCTCTTAAAGAGTAAAATCATCCATTTAAAATTCATTATTTGTCCGAAAATACACAATACATATTAAACATGAATTCCCTACTGCAAAAGTTCAAACATAAGAATCACACTACTAAAAAAACACGAATTTCCAAAGAAAACCCGCTGGAAATGGTGGCTCGTTGAAGACATTTCCGATAAATGTTCTATCAAAAATCCCATGTATATTAACGGTATTCTGATAGGAACAAACATTAGTCGGAAATTCACAATTAGCATATCAAACACCACAATAAATCTTGAATTCATCATTGGGATTTATACTATAGCCAGTTTGTGAAGTACCAAACTTAAATAATCCAAGCATTTCATATGGCTTGAAGAGTAAAGGGTGTTCTTCATCCACAAGTTCTTTTGGGCCTCTATGAAGTGACCTGGTTTTGATAATGAAAATAATTGAATGGAGTATCTATCACTTTCTTTGGCCATTTCAACTCTATGGATAGGAGAATGCAATCGACCATTTATCCATGCCTGTATAAATTTACGCGATCAGTGCATAGAACTCAAATATGTATTTTCTGAAAGACCTTGCATTCCTATCAAAAGAATTTCTAGCTCCCACATTTACAATAGATTTTCTCAGATTATAGGTAGTGATTCATTGCATTATCCAATTTTGTCAGATTGTAGGGTAGCCATTCATTGCATGCATTATTCAACTAAAAATGTACAAACACGTAGTCGAATACTTTTTGTATAAAAATGTATAGTTATATCAAGTAGACGTTTAGATATATATATTTGACAAACAAAAAGTCATTTCAATATATAATCAAATATTAACTAAAAAATAACTTTATAATTGTGATGGAGAATGCAATATAGCTTATAACAAATATCAAAAGTCATTTTTAATTTTGCATGAAGGAATTAAAGATGTGTGTGGTTCTAACATATGTTATTCGGACTCATCCAAAAGTATTATCAAGTGTATCAAAGTGTTCAAGAAATTACTTTTTTTAAGAATCCCACACTAGTGGGATGATATTTTAATAAGCCGAACAACATAAGTTCAAAGGAAATATTAATATCAAGTTTAAATTTAAATTGTTTGATCTTCAAAAAAAAATGAAATATGTCATATAAATTGGGACAGAGACAGTAACATTTATTTTGGAGGAATCACCAAACAAAACAGCATAAGAATTTGGTGAAATGTTGACATCAATTCACTCTCCATTTTTGTTGATTTGCAATCCGTTAAGAGTTATCATACTTACACCTTTATTCTAAGCATACTACCCTCATTTAATATTTTATATACCACAATATATAAGAGTATTTATATATTTTTCCTTTGTCAGTACTACTATTTTTCTGTCATTGCTGACTGGCTCACTGTTGTTAAGATAGTAAAAAGAAGTGATCTTTTTTGTATGATGCGTTCATCGAAAAAAATAAGGGTAATATAGAGGTTAAAAGTTACGTAGTTGTTTCACTGTCCAATAATCAGAGGCGTATTCAGAATTTTGAAATGATGGGTGCACTGTTATAAAAAGGTTGATCCATGATATAAATTTAATCAGTTCGACATTTAGGTTTTTACTACTGAAAATGATAAAAATTTTAAAATTTATATATATATCAATTACCACTTAGAGAAGTGTTATCTAATTTTAGAAAGAAAAATAAAACAAGATAAATATAAATTTCAAATTTCTAACCTCGCAGAGAGAGGTGCACCCAGTCATAATCGCATTGTGTGATACTTCAAGTGTGGGTTCACACATCTATATTTCAATATATTTTTTTATATATAACACTACTATATATGATCTCGGGAGGAGACCATGGGTTCACGTGAACCTGATGACCCGACCCCCCCTAGATACGCCTCTGCCAATAATCGTCCGATAATTGTTAATTCATTATTGTACCAACCGATATCTTATAGGTTGGCTAACCAAATTAGTAAATTTAAAAATCGATATCCGATAAGTCAAAACGTTAAACGAAATTATCCGTTTGATAAGCTCCCTTAGTTGGAGTTGATTGTCTGGAAAAAATAAAAATATTTGTATTTAGAGAGTAAAATTCAATTAACAGTCTCATATAAAAAAATAATATGTTAATGACAAAATAATATAAATACTCATATAATATTCAAAAAAGTAAAATAATTAATGGAGCCAAGAATATACTAACAAATCGACAGCCTCATTAAAAGATTGGGTGGGGTGCGGGAGCGTTCCAAAGAAAAACGTGTACCATAGTAAGGCTTGGTGGGAATAGTAGGTGTATATAAGAATTTTTTATTTTTTGGTTTGGGGGCGGGAAGGGGGGGGGGGGGGCTAGTTTGGTAGTTGAGAGTAAAATATTTAAATTTATTAAAAATTTTTTTTTTTTTTATTAAAGGATGAAGTAGAGTTTAGAAAAATGTTTTTCATAATTTTGGAAGGAAGGTTATTTTTCTTAAATTTGAGGAAAATGAATTGATTTGAAAAACATTTTTCAAACATTTAATCCAACCAAACATGAAAAATTAAAAAAATATTTTCCAAAAAATGTTTTCCTCCATACCAAACACACCCATTATCATCTTTCAAAACAAAAAAAAAAAAGCGTGTAGTGCGGCTTAGTGGGTTTATATAAGAAAATAATTTATAACCACGTAAAAATTGAAGATTTTTTTAGACTACACTCTACGGGTTTTAAATTTATGTTTTAAGTATGAACAAATAGCATATTTTTCCGCCCGATAAGTCCCCCTAGTTGGAGTTGACTATCTGAAAAAAATAAAAATCTCTATATTTAGAGAGTAAAATAAAAGATAGACTTGGAATAAAAAATAATATATATTAAATAGTATTATTTTATTATATTTTAAAAAAATACGAATATTAAAATTTAATTAATAGTCTCATATAAAAGAACAATATGTTAATTACAAAATAATATAAATATTAATAGGCAGAATGGCGCAGGAGGCATATCTTAATTTCTGTTTGTAAGTTGGACCTCTTATCAATTTCGCTAACCGAGCCCTAAATTCATCAGAACACAATACTTTAAATCAATTTGAGCATTGACCGAATTTATATGACATTGATAATATTGAGTTGGAAAATTAAGTAATTACACATATTTGACTGTGAATAAATAATATAATATTAAAAAAATGAAAAATAATTGATAGCAAACCAAGAATATACGAGCAAATCGACAACGGGCGTGGGGGGCTGTCCTTTACTTTTAGTTCGTTCCAAAGAAAAACGTGGGAATAGTAGGTGGGGCACAAATTGTCCTTTAAAGCAGTAACTGAGGTAGTGTGTAAAGTTTTAAGTAGAAATTGAAAGGAAATTGTTGGGTCCACGTCAAATACAATTAAATAAACTAAAATGATGTATTGAAAGTAATGAAGGGAATGAGAAGTCATATTATCAGCTGACCAATTAAAAAAACATTATTTTTATATTACAAGATAAAATAATATTTATATACAGTTTGATCTCTTCAAATTTTCGTTACTTTTAAAAATGATTTTATATTATAAGATAAAATAAAATTTATATATATTTTATTCTTTTCAAACTCACGTTACTTTTAAACATGGGATATTTGATATATGGATTGAGAAAAAGACTTGAAATTTGTAACAAAGTGAAAATTTTAAAAAGTATCCTATGTTATAACGATCATATTATTAGAGTATTTCTTTTATCTAAATGATGTTAGATGAATAACAACATTATATGATACGAATTTCATTTTAATTTGGAGCAAAACAGTCAAATTTCTACTTATTTTACTTTTATTAAATCGTACAAAGTTTATATTAAATTTATTAAATATTATATTTTATTTTTAGGAATAGTAAATTAATGAAACTTTAATCTGTGCATTGATATCTTATTTGACATTTTTAATAATATAGTTTTTAATCAGAAATCAAATGGCTTCTCGTTCGCTTCATTACTTTTTTACGGTGCACTTTTCTACTTTCAATACACCACTTTAGTCTATTTAATTGAATTTGACCCCACAATTTTTTTTTCCAATTTCAACTTAAACTTTACACTCTCTTTCCTTTTTGGTTTTTATTGCAGCTTTAAAGGACAATTTGTGCTCATAATCCACATGTCAAAAAAAAAAAAAGTTAATGGTCCTCAAAATAAAAAATTTCTTCTTTTATGTGGTGCGACAAGGCCCCTTAGTACTATATTTTTTATTTTTAAGAAAATGATATATAACCACATAAAAATTAAAGATTTTTTTAAATCACAAATTTTAAATTTATGTTTTAAAAATACAATATCAAATTAAACAATGTTATATAAAACGAGATGGAGTAACTATGAACAAATAGTACCTTTTCATCTTTCACTAAAAACATATGATATGACTTTATTTTTTACTTTCTCTGTCTCTATTTATTTGTCTATTTCTTTACTTGACATACCATTTTATCCCTATTAATTAATAGAATTTCAAAATTAATTACTCATTAAAGAAATTCTTCTATCTTTTTCAGAAACATTAACTCTCTCAATAAATTAAGGGTATAATAGGTAAAAGATATTGTCTATTATTGATTTATCAAAAATGATAAATAAAAATGGATAAGTAAACAGTGAAAATGGACAAGTAAAAAGGGACATAAGAGTACCTTTATAACCACATAAGAATTGAAAAAAATTTTAGACCACGAGTTTCAAATTTATATTTTAAAAATACAATATTAGACTAAACACTGTCATATAAAATGAGATGAGTAAGTATGAACAAACAGTACTTTAAAAATACAATATATATATTACTTATTAATTAATTAACATATCTCATATGTTTGGTTAAGTTTCATTTAATAATTTTATTTTTTATTTTTATATAATAAATTTTATATTTTATTTTACGTTTACGTACTATTATTTTATGTATTATTTTACAGAATTAGAAAACAAGAAGAAGGTAACAACAAAATTTTTGTAAGATTAGAGAAAAAGAAAAAAACAACAATTAGAGATTTCAACCCTTCAAAAAATGTATAATATTCATTGAAAATTTGAATATGAACATTTTAATTTAATAAAAATAAAAATTTAATTTAATTTCTTGTAGTATATGTTTAAACTAGTTTTTCTCTATAAAATAATTTTAATATTAAAAGTACAATAATACTTGCCCTTGATTGTAATTTAACTCTAAAAACACTTTTTAAAAAAGATTAGTTAAACACAATTTACTTATAAAAAAACATTAGCCAAACACAAATTATTTTTTCTCAAAAGCACTTTCTGTAAAGCTATTTTAAAAAAGTGCTTCTAAAAATAAGCATTTTTTAGCATTAATGCCAAACGGGCCCTTAGTGGGAATAGTAGGTGAATATATAATGGGAAATGGATAATTATTTTATGTGGTGCGACAATGCCCATTAGTACTACTTTTATTTTTTATTTTTAAGCAAATGATTTACACCACATAAAATTGAAGAGTTTTTTAGATTACAAGTTTTAAAATACAATATCAAATTGAACAATGTCATATAAAATGAGATGGAGTAAGAATGGACAAATAGTACTTTTTCATCTTTCACAAAAAAACGTGTAGTAGGACTTTATTTTTTACTCTATGTCTCTATTTACTTATTCATTTTTGACTTGACATACATATTAAGAAAATAATAATTGATATAATGAGTTTATCATTTTACCCTTATTAATTGATAGAATTCTAAAATTAAATTACTCATTAAAGAGGTTCTTCTATCTTTTCCAAAAAAAAGTTAGTTTATGTTTTAAGTATGAACAAATAGTACGTTTACATCTTTCACAAAAACGTGTAGAATGACTTTATTTTTTGCTTTTGTCCATTTTTTACTTGGCACATCTATTAGGAAAATAATAATTGACACAACAATTTACCATTTTATACCTATTAGTAATTGATAAAATTTCAAAATCAACTTATTTATTAAAGATGTTCTACCTTTTTTCAAAAACATTAACTTTCTAAATAAATTGAGGGTATAATAGTTTTAAAATATCATTTTTTATTGATTTGTCAAAATGACAAATAGAAAGACAAATAAAAGGTTGAAATTGGACAAATAAAATGAGACAAAGGAGTACATTTAAACACGTTTTGATTGGCTTAAAAAAGTACTATAAAGGTATGAATTGACACACCTATTAATAAAACAATAATTAACATAAGGAGTTTATCATTTTACCCCTATTAATTATGAATTGAATGAATTAAAACTTAAGATTTCATTTTTCAAAGTAATTAATTGAGGGTATATTAGGTAAAAAAAAAATTTGTCCGTCCTTGATTTGTCAAAATGGACAAGTAATTAGGGACAACTAAAAAAGGATTTGTGGACAATTAATTAGGGACAGAGTGAGTAATTTTTAAATCAAAAATAAAAAAGTCAAACTTAAATAACTTTAAGTCAAAAAAGTAGGGGATACATACTTTTGATTTTTGATTTATTTTAAGTCATTTTTTATCTTACAAAACACTTCCTAACTTATTGTAAATTATTTTTTATATTTGCCAAACACATTCAAAAGTCAAAAACTGACTTCAAAGTAGGTTTGACCAAATTTTAAGTCAATCCAAACACCTCTTAGTCGATAATGGATATGATTCATTAATGTGTTACGCTTTGTCACAACCCAGGCCATCGTGATTGATACCCACACTAACCCTCTGGTGGGAGAACCACTACTCCAACCCAAACCAAGCAACTAAACCAAAAACTAAGCATTTAAGGATACGAAAACAAGAATAATATCTAATAACTGAAGTTCCCATAAACTTCCAAATGATCCAACAACTAAACAATGCGGAAAATGCATCTAAAACCTAAAAGTCAATGTACCAAAACATCTAACAATGAACCAAAGTCTAAACAAGAAGGGATACAACCCCAACTAACGAACTAATATCTAACTAGAAAAGTCCAAGTCCAAAATGTGGACATAGACAGAAAGAGAACTCATGGCAGCCCGAAAGAATTGGCTCACCCTTAAATTCGAACGACGATCACTGATCTTCTAAGCGAGGTCTGTCAATAGCCGCTTGAAGATACACTGTACTCAACAAAGAAAGAGCAAGTGTAGTATCAGTACACAATCACAGTGTACTGATAGGATCACGCGGCTATCCCACTAAGTGTAACATACAAAAGCCAATACAACAATATAATCACATGCATATATCTAACATATACAAGATTATCAACATTTACGAACAAGGTACAGTTTCACATTTCTTAAGATACACAATTATATCAAATCATTGGTTCTCTCGTGGAACCCAAACCCAAACAGTTAGCATACCAAAACGTGGTACCCGATCCAATGATTATGTCGGAACGTGGCAACCGATCCCATAATTATATCGCAACGTGGCAACCAATCTAAGTTAGTGTGTCAGAACCCAACACCCGATCCATTCAACAAGCCACAATCACAATCACAAAAGTACATTATCATAATCATACAATCAAGTCATGATTCATGGCATTCATCATTCATATATCCTCATTTACAATTAATGTGATCAATAATGCAACATCTGCATACATACATGTATCATAATGAAGCAAGAACAAACATATACCACACAATCATAGAATCACAACCATCATCTACCTCAAAACAAGCTTGAAACCCTAAGAATCTTGATTCTTCACTTTTCGAATTCGTTCCGCTTGCTCTTGGTCTACAAACAATCAATATAATACGGGAATCAATAAACAATCACTAATTACCCGGATTACTAACAATTCTAACAATCCTAGATCATACCCATGATCTCACTACCCAAATTAGGGCTTTTTCCACCATAATTTCTAGATCAAAACCTTCACCCATCGATAATTACCCATTAGATTACGTTCTACAGATCGAAAAATGGATTTGGGGAGTTAAAATCTTACATTTAGCCTTAAGAATGGTGGAAAATTGTCAAGAATCGCCTGGGGTTCATTCCTTAGCTCTAAAAACCGAAAAGTGT
Organism: Solanum pinnatisectum; assembly: GCA_035578085.1. Classification (NCBI taxonomy): domain Eukaryota; kingdom Viridiplantae; phylum Streptophyta; class Magnoliopsida; order Solanales; family Solanaceae; genus Solanum; species Solanum pinnatisectum. The sequence continues at coordinate 17,393,342 of CM069077.1, read as the reverse complement.
AGAATAAAGACGTTTTAGGGTTTATTTATGACTTTAAGTCGCGTCTGGCCTGCCACAGTGGGCCTCACCTCGCTACAGCGGCCCCGCCCTGGCGACCAAAATCACCGCCAAAGCAGCTTGCACGAAACAGTGAGCTATTTAAAGAATTTCAAAACTCCCATTTCAGAACACGCTTTCAACCAATGACACAGAAACTACCCATTCACGCTAAGATCAATTCCAGGAGTTCTACTCGCCTGAATTCAATTCTGTAAAGTCGTACCGATTCCTTAACGACTTATCTAACTACTCATGTAATCAAAATCATAAATAGATCATCCAATTGCTACCAGATTTCTCTAGACTTTAATGACTCCGATTTCGTCTAAATCTGGATTAGGTTGAGAAATTCCAAGTTACTACGAAAAAGTTTTCCGACATAAAAATTTTTTCCATTGACTTTTATATAACGACAGAACCCGATTGTTACACGCATGTATATGATGTTGCCTAATTCCGTGCTCCACTTGAATTTTCCGATCCGCTTGATAAGCCGGCCTAGATAGAGTAAGTATGAAGAAATACTAATACTTTTTCATCTTTCAAGTTAATTTTTGAGGCATTTTCTATTTTCAAATTAACTTAAGTGTTTAGTTTTCAAGACTATTTTTAGAGTGTTCTTTCAGTTTTACCCTTCATTAGTTAGTATTGAAATTAGTGATTAATTAATATTTAATTATTTTAATCATGACAATAATTAATAAGGTAAAAATAGAAAATAAGGCTCAATTTATGTCTTAATCTACTTTTCTTAAAGTGTGTGAAATACCTTAAAAATTAACTTAATATGGAATGAAGGAGTATGTTGCATGTGCCCCCTAGAGTTGTAATCAACCCAGTCCAATCTTATCTTTAATAATATGGGAAGTAGCGATTTAATCTCTCTATTATTGCGTAGTTTTTATTTTAATCTTTTGGTTATATATGTCTAATCTTCAATTATTTGAAGTGAGCGGTTTTAGTTCTTAAAGTTAATAAAAGTTAACTATCTCCCCTTAATAATATAAGTGAATTCATATTTAAAGTTTATAAATTCTTACCGTAATTTCAACTTATAAATTAATGTATAATTAATCAACGACTAGTAAAGATAAAAGAGTGAATCTAACCCCACTAGGTAATCCATAGGCCATAAGCATAATGTGGTGTCCAATGTAAACTCTCCCAGTAACCCTCTTTAATTTTTTTTTATCTATTATACATTCAATTAATTATTTTGAAAAAAATAAATTTTTTTGAAAATCCTAAATTTTTAATTAATTCACTTCATAATTAATCGAAATAAAATAGTAAATTCACGCAGGGGCGGATCTATTAAGGGGTCGGGGGGTGCCACGCCACCCCCCGACTTCGACGGAAACTCTACATATACATAGGTATATATATATAATATTTATATAAATATAAAGCGTGGCACCCAGTGAATAAAATTGGCTTGTGGTGCCATGGTTGGAGGTCAACTTTAGATGGCTAATGTTGCGGGTTCGAATCCCATTTGTACCTATTCTTTTTGAGAAATTTGCTGCAAATATTTTTTTAAAGAAAAAAAAAAGGCTCCAAGCACCTTTTTTTAAGGAAAAAAGTTGGCACATTATTTATTTTTTTTATAATTTTTTTTTACTTAAATTAAATTAATTATACTATTACTCCTTTGACTTTTCTTTTATTTGATTAAATACAAATAAAAAGTTCTCTTTCTCTTCAACTATTTCCAAACCCTTTTTCCTCCAAGTTTCAACTTTCCCAAAATTTTCATTGCCCCATTCCAAACCCAAATCACTTGTTGTCGTTGCCTCCCGCCTCCCGCCGCCCGTCTTAGCATTCCGTACAACGGCTAAGCCTCATTTGGGTGCTATTGTTTTCACTTTTGTCCATCCATCCACAACCTTCTACAGATTGTAAGTTTGTAACTCTATTTTTGTAAGATTTTTTTATTTCTATTTCTTGAGTTCTTTCAAGTTTAAATGAGTGATGATTGATTTTATATTAGACAAGAGTTTTGATTTTACTTTGATATTCTAAATTTCTAATGAACATTGTAAGACATTATTGGTTAAAAATTGTGTGATATGAAGCATGTTAATTTGAATTAACTATGACTTACCCTATTAAATTTGAATTAATTGTGAGTTAAATTAAATTTTAATTTTTGTAGGAAAGTGTTCAGTGTTCTAGTTTTGTGAATTGAGATGGAGAAGTTTCTTGCGAAATTTAATCATTCTCAAGCAAGTTCTAGTACGAATGGCAATCCTTCTAGTCTTATAGATGACCTTAATTTAGATTCACTTGAGCCGATCCAAGAAAAAGAGTACCAATTGCTCACTATAATAACCCTCGAATAAAGGATGAAGTGAGGAAACATTATATTCAAAAAGGGCTTTGTCAACCTAAAATGGATTCATATCCTCCAACTAAAATTGGAAAAAGAGTGCGTCAATTTTGTAAAATTTGGTTTGAAGGTTCATATTCTAAATGGTTGGAGTATAGCGTGGAGAAAGATTCTGTGTATTGTCTATGTTGTTATTTATTCAAAGATGATTTTTTCCATGGAAGTACAAGTGAGTTTTACACAAAAACGGGTTTTAGGAGTTGGAATAGGGCACTTGAAAGATTCCGTAAACATGTTGGTGATGTTAATAGTATTCATAACAAATGTTTCAACAAGATGCTAGATTTGTCAAATCATCATCAATCAATTCAAGTTGTTATTGATAAGCATTCTCAAAAGGTTAATCATAGAGCGTGATGTATTTATAAATGTTAGTAATGATGTCATTATCGATCGTTTTCAGAATATGAAAATTCGTCGAGGGCAATTGTAAATGAATGATGAATATTTATAATATTAGTAATATTATTGAAAGTTTTAAATTTGTTAACTTCATGCTTTTAGTGTGAAGTGTGGATTTGTAATATCTTATTACTTATATTTTATTGACTGATTAATGATATATATCGAAAAGACGAATAATTTAATCAAATATAAAATTAATTTAATCGATAAGTCTATTTGGCACCCATGGACTCTAAATCCTGAATCCGCCACTGAATTCACGTGTCAAATTAAAAGTGCACAAATAATTAGGGTTGTAGGAAAAAAAGTACTATTATGTTTTTTTCTTTTGCAACATGTGCCCTTTTAGTGTAGTGTATGGCTTACATCGATGTTGGCAATAATAAATGACTTGTCTTAGAACCAACCAACCACAAAGAAAAGTTTAAAAATGTTTCTACTTTTCTGTCCCTAATTATTTATTCACTTTTGAATTGACACACCTATTAAGAAAATAATTAATGACATAGTGAGTTTATCATTTTACTCATATTAATTATTAAGTGGATGAAAAATTCTATATTTTTCAAAATAAATTAGTCATTTAATTGAGGATATAATATGTAAAAATAATTTGTCTTTTCTTGATTTATCAAAATAAATAAGTAATTAGATACAATTATAAAAAAAAATGGATAAATAATTAGGAACAGAGGGAGTATCAAATAGTGGACCTTTAAATGAGACAGTTAGAATCATTTTGCCCTTCCACCCAAATCTATATAAAAAAAAAAAAAATTTAGACTGTGCTATGCAATGGGTTATTTTGAAGCCGTAAAAATATAATTAAAATTTGAAATTTCTGAATTTTTAATTTGTGAATAAGTTCATATTTCATTTTTGTTGATGAACTCGCTGTATATAAATATTTATAACATACTTGGTGAATTAGTAAATTTAATGAGAATAGTAAAATAATGAATTTAAATCTTATACTAGTCTTATATTAGTGCGATTCCCATGTTCAAAAAGTTTAAATAAATTCAAATTAGAATATTTCTGTTTTTTTTTTCATTTACTCCTAAGTCGTATAATTCTGTTTTGTCGCATTGATGAATATGGGGATCATATTATGATTCTTATGTCTGGATGGTTGTTACTTGCCAATTAACACACGGCCCACACCTTTAATCAAATCCAACTTTTTAACCTAAAGTATGCTATCAAAAAATCTTTTTAACCAGAAAATTTAGTCAGAATTTGGTCAGAATGATATTTTACTTATGTTATTTTACTTTTTTGAGTATTTTGTCCTTTTCACTTTAATACTTACTTTTAATTAAAAATGGAAAAAATATTAGATTATTTTAAAATTAAAAAAATATTATACACTCAAAATTTTCTGACCAAATTTTAACTATTTAGCATTACCTATAGATAAATGAATTACCTAAAAGCAATTTCTATTAGGCAATACTTTAACAAGTTAGTGAGGATCCTCTTTCATTTTTTTAAAATTAAAAAGAGATTCAATAATTAGTTTGAATCCTACCTGGAAAAGGTTTTTCAAAAACAACAGATACCTTAATTTATTAAATTTCTCGTTAAGGGTGGTGGGATAGGATTTCTCGTTAAGGTTGGTGGGATAGGATTTCTCGTTAAGGTTGGTGGGATAGGATGCTATTTTAGTCTAACTTAGACCACACAACTTAACTAACGTTTGGAAAATTTTGTCGTTTTGTTTCCAATGGAGCTAGCAAATTACAACTTTTGTCGTTTTGTTTCCAATGGCGCTAGCAAATTACAACTTTTGTCGTTTTGTAAAAAGGCAGATAGATGCATGGGACATGCTCTACCCCTAACCTCTTAAAGGGTGTGTTTGGTAGGAAGGAAAATCTTTTCTTGGAAAATAAGTGGATTTCTAACTTATTTTTTCATGTTTGGTTGGTGAGTAGAAAATATTTTTTAATGTTTGGTTGGTTAATCAAAAATATTTTTCAGAAAATATCTTTTATTTTTGGCCTTGAGACTGAAAAATACTCTTTAGGAAAGTAATTTTTGATCCGAAAATCAACCCCGATAATTGATCTAAGACCCACCCCGACACCCAAACTAAGGCACGACCCCGATGACCGTTCCAAAATCCGACTGGAGATCTGACCTAGGACTTGACCCAGACTTCCGACTCATGTAATTTTTTAGAACGGTCATTGGGGTCATGTCCTAGTTTGGGTATCGAGGTCGGGTCCTAGATCAATTATCGGAATTGATTTTCGAATCAAAAATTATTTTCTTATAGAGTATTTTTTAGTCTTAAGCCAAAAATAAATGTCATTAATTACGAACCGGTGGCAGCCAACACCTTAATTGATCATTATTTCAAAGTCATTCATTAACTAACCAATCATTATTCTTCATTAATTAGACACCAACTCTTATCTTCCCCAAGTCCAAGAGCGTTAACAACATATACAATTTGCAATTCAACCCACCACTTCATTCTCTTCTCTCTCTTTCACAGAACAACTAAATATAATAATAATTATATAATCTCTACATAAATGCACACTCCAGCTCCACCAATGGGCCTTAACGATAGCCATACAATATCACATCTAATATGCTAATAATATTTGAACAATTTTTTACATATAGCAAACATAAAAATCATATTTGTATGTTATAACTATAGTTTATGGATAGGGAGATTGCTTCTAGAAACCCGAACTCAACGACGGTAGAAGGTTTCCATCTCATGAGACAACTACTTTGGGAACCCGGACTCAACTAGTGTAAAAGGAACCCATTTGGGAAGCCGGACTCAACTAGTGTAAAAACTTCTATCTCATATTCATATCCACTCGGTGCAAATCATTTATTCCCATTGAGTTTATATTAAGTCTTGACTTAAATTGATAATTAAGGAAGACACTCAATCCAAAAACTCATGCTAAAGCTCCTAAATTCATTAAGGGAGACTAGTCTTCAACCCTTAGAATCACTACATGTGACAAACCTTTCACATTGTATGATATTCATACCTAAGTGTGCAAGTGAGGATAATCATCTAATCAACACCACAATTAGATCATAATATAAGCACTTTACTCTCAAAGCAATCTAATTGTATACACACAAGTCTCATACATGTAGCTAGTTCTCATGTTTTGCCCTTCAAGGGCTATAGATCACATTCGACCAATCAATCTAGAATTACTACATTAGATATAGATGGTAACATGAATCAAATAACTAAACTACTACAAGTACTATTTCATAGTTACTAATATTCACCCAAATCACAAGTCATAAATTAGGGTTATGGGGAATTCATGGATTCATGGGAGATTTTATCATAAAACCACCATAACACAGTAATTCAATCATAATATAAGACAATTAAATCATTGAAAATGTTTTTAGAAAGAATCCATGACTTGGAGTGAAAACCCTAGGTTTTGGAGACTTTTCTACTTTGAAATAGAGAGTTTGAGGACTTCATGGATGAAAAGCTAACCATGAATCAAAACTACCATACCTTAGATGAAGATTCCTCACGAATTTGGGTAGAAAAGATGAGTTCTTGAGCCCTAGACTTCAACTTCTTCTTCAATGGAGTTTTTAGTGAGAGAAATATTGAGAGGTTTTGTTGTTTTGGGGATTTTATGAATATGACTTTAGATGGGTTAATTTAGGTGGGAAAAATACTTATATAGGTCTTTAAAATAAGCTTAAAACGACACAACATAACCATTTAATAAAAAGGAAATTACAAAAGAACCCCTAACCTTAACTGCCAAAAGGCAGTTTCAGGTGTCACCTACGATTAGTGACCTATGGACCGTAGGTGGACCTACTGGCCGTCCTGCAGGTCCGTAGGTCCATGGACTGAGGTTTGAAATTTTGGAAATTTTGGGGCTTGACCCAGACCCCCACCTACGGGGTGTGGGTGGACCTACGAGGCGTAGGTGCCCTCGTGGGTCATTGCCCAGGTGACGAATTTTGGGCCTTTCCTCAAGGACCTATGGTTGGTCCTTGGGGTTTAGGCCTTGACATCCTAACACCAAACCATGAAATTTAAGGTACGGGGAGGTATTTTTAAGGCCCTAATTCTAACGTCAAGCTTTACTTAGCCTACTAGTTTTAGGTTAGACACTAGTTTAGTTTACAAGTTTTCAGAATGTTACACTATTATTTGTAGGTTGTTTTCCGCTATATGGTAGTGTCACGACCCAAATCGCCGTGATTGACACCCACACTAACCCTCTGGTAGGAGAACCACTACCATAACCCGACTACACAACTTAAGAATTAAGTACTGAGTTCTCATAAACTCAGAAGGTTTAACAAAAACAATCAAGCATAAACCTTACGGAAATTTAACCCTTAGACCTGAAAGTCATTGTACAAAAACTCAACTAATCAACAAGTCTAAGAAAAAGGGAATGCAATCCCAAAAGCTAAACATAAGTAAAAATCTGAATATATAGTCTGAGTCCGAAAAGAATCGACTAAACTAATGATGGATCCATGGCAGCCTGAATGAACTGGCTTACCCTCGAATTCGATCTCAGTCAATGATCTTCTAGCTAGGGTCTGTCAATAGCCGCTTGAAGATGCCCTATACTCAACAAAGAAAGAGCAAGTACAGTATCAGTACACGAAACAACAGTGTACTGGCAGGATCATGCGGTTACTCCAATAAGCGAAATATAAACAAGTAATTACAACACAGTAAACACACATATACATGATGCATAATTCAATTGTCATTTTAGGAGCAATGTGTAATTCCATAGTATCGATAACAAGTAGATATGACAGTTACAATGGTCCTCTCATGAAACACACACCCAAACTGTTAGTGTGTCGGAACGTGACACTCGATCCAATATATATGTGTCGAAATGTGAGACCCGATCCAATATATGTGTTGGAACGTGACATCCGGTCTAATATATGTGTCGGAACGTGATACTCGGTCCAGTCAGCAACACTATAGTCACAATCACACCCATAATGAACAATGCACATAGTCACACAGTCAAGTAACATATTCATGACATGTAATTGTTCATACTTAGTCATTTCATTAGATTCGATTCATGTTTTCCTATTCACATACATGCATGCATACAAGGGAGCAATTAACAGACATATATAACAAATGGGTAGTCGAACCATCACCTACCTCGAAACCAAGCCTGAATACTCCTAAGACACTTCAGCCTTCCCTTTTCGGAGTCTTTCAGCTTGTTCTTGGTCTAAAACAAGTAATTAATGCAAGGATCAATAAACAAGGCCTAATTTACCCGGATTATAACAAAATATCAACCCAAGGCCAAACCATGATCCTAATGCTCAACTAGGGCTTTTCCCACCATTAACTTCAGGCCAAAACCCTCCCCCAACGATAATTAACAAGGATTCTAAGAATCGAAATACGAATTAGGGCAATAATTAACTTACCTTTGGCGCTAGAATTCATGGAAATTTGATGAGAAACTGCCCTAGGTCGTCCCTTAGCTCTTAAGAACAAGGTTTTGAAGAAAATAACGTTCTTGGGGTTTTTTCCTCGATTTAAGTTGCGACTGGCCTGCTACAGTGGGCCTCATCCCGCCACAGCGGCCCTACCCTAGTGGGATTAATCCCACCCCAGCGGCTTGCATGGAGACAGAAACTTGGAATTTGAGTTCCAAGCTCCTATTTTGCAACACACCCTCAAACCTTGACGTACTAAAACTACCATTTCACGCCAAGATCAGTTTTGGGAGTTCTACTAGCCCAAATTCGATTTCGTAGATGTACAGTTCCTTAATGTCTTGGCTATCCACTCACGTGATCAAACTCATAATTACATCCCTATCCATCAGCGGATTGCCCTAGACCTCACCTAACTCAGATTTCGTCTAAGTCTGGCCTAGGCGGGAAATTTTCAAGTTACTACTCAGAAGTTTTTTCGCCCAAATTCCTTCCCCATTGGCTTTTCCATAACGACGGAAAAATATCATTACAATAGATACCAATTTATCCATCACTCATCCCCGAGTGATAAACTAGGACAACTGGGCTAAGGCAAGAGTAGAGTAGTACCTGAATCGTCGAATAACTGGGGATACTTGTCTCGCATGTCTTTCTCGATTTCCCAAGTAGCTTCCTCCACCAGATGATGCTTCCATTGAACTTTCACGGACTTTATCTATTTGGTCCTCATCTTCCGTACATCGCGATCAAGAATTGCAATCGGTTCCTCCTCATACAGAAGGTCTTTGTCTAACAAAACTAAAATCCCACCTTATGATGTAATCTCCATCCCCATGATACTTCTTCAACATGGACACATGGAACACTGGATAGACTCCAGATAGGCTAGGTGGTAAAGCCAACCTTAAGCCACTGGCCTTACACAATCAAGAATCTCAAATGGCCCGATGTATCGAGGACTAAGCTTGCCCTTCTTACCGAATCTCATCACCCCTTTATGGGTGACACTTTTAGAAGAACTTACTCACTAGCCTGAAATGTCACGTCCTTTACCTTACGGTCTGCATACTTTTTCTATCGACTCTGGGCTGCTAGAAACTTAACTTGGATGCTTCTTACCTTATCCTGAGCATCTTTCACAAAATCAACCCCCAAAGGTTTCACATCTCCAGCCTCAAATCACCCTATGGGTGATCTACATCCCCTCCCATAAAGTGCCTCGAACGGTGCCATGCCAATGCTGGAGTGGTAACTGTTATTATAGGAGAACTCACACAAAGGTAGAAACTTATCCCAATGCCCACCCAAGTCAATCACACATGCCCTCAACATGTCCTCTAACACTTGAATAGTTCTCTCTGACTGCTCGTCCGTCTGTGGATGGAATGTTATGCTAAAAGTGAGTTGAGTGCCTAACTCCTCATGCAATTTTCCCCAAAACTTATATGTGAACTGCGTACAACGGTCCGAGATAATGGAAATGGGCACCCCATGCAGCCTTACTATCTCCTTCACATAAACCTTAGCCAACTGCTGAGCATTATATTCTACTTTGACTAGAATGAAGTGGGTTGACTTAGTCAATCTGTCAACCACCACCCAAATGGAGTCAAACTTCCCTAAGGTCTTGGGAAGACCAACCATGAAATCCATAGCTATCCTTTCCCACTTCCATTCAGGGATTGACATTCGCTGAAGCAAACTTACAGGCCTTTGATGCTCATACTTTACCTGCTGACAGTTTTGGCAATTAGTCGCAAACTCAACTATGTATTTCTTCATGCCAGGACACCAATAAAGTCGTTTCAAATCTTAGTACATCTTGGTCACACCCGGATGGATGGAATACTGCGCACCTTAGGATTTTGTCAACATCTTCTGAATTAAGTGATCCACTCGGGGAACACAAATTATTCCCCAAAAACTGAGCACACCACCTGCATCAAGAGCCGTATCTTGTGCCTTGCCAAACACTGTCTTTTTTCTGAGGTCATTCAAAATCTCATCCTCAAACTACTTGGCCTTGATCTCCTCAATGAATGTGGGCCTAATCTCAACGTTGACTAACAGCCCACCTTTCTCTGAGATGGCCAACTGCATGAACTTTGACTTCGAGGTCTGAATCTCCTTGGCCAAAGGTTACTTGGACACACCCAACCAAGCTAGGCTACGCATACTCACCGTCTTTCGTCTTAATGCGTCTGCCACCACATTAGCCTTACCCGAATGATACTAGATGGTAACATCATAATCCTTGAGTAACTCCATCCACCTTCGCTGTCTCAAATTCAAGTCCTTATGAGTGAATACATATTGTAGACTACGATAATCAGTAAACACCTCACACTTGACACCATAAGGTAATGCCGCCAGATCTTGAGAGCAAGCACTACCGCTGCCAACTCTAAGTCTGCGTCGGGTAGTTTCTCTCATGCACCTTCAGCTGCCGCGATGCATAAGCTATGTCATTTTTATCTTGCATCAAAACAACACCCAAGCCCGAATGTGAAACATCACAATAAACAATGAAATCTTTACCTTCCACTGGCAGTGTTAGAATAGGTGTTGTGGTCAGAAGAGTCTTGAGCTTTTGGAAGCTCTCTTCACATTTGTTAGTCCACTTGAAAGGCACATCCTTTTAGGTCAGCCTTATCAAGTGCGTGGAAATAGAAGCAAAATTTTTCACAAATTGTCGATAGTAACTGGCGAGCCCCACGAAACTCATAACTTCAGTCATAAAGCTAGGTCGGACCTAGTTCTTAACTGTTTCGATCTTTTGGGGATCTACCATTACCCCTTCCTTTGAAACCACATGCCCTAAAAAGGCAACTGAAGTCAACCAGAACTCACACTTGAAAAATTTTGCATACAACTTCTGTTTTCCAAGGACACCCAAAACAATACGAAGATGGTCGGCATGCTCTTCCTTAATCTTTGAATAAACCAAAATGTCATCAATAAAGACGACAATAAAAGAATCCAGGAATGGTTTGAACACACCATTTATCAAACTCATGAAGGTTGCAGGTGCATTGGTCAACCCAAACGACATCACTAAGAACTCATAGTGTCCATAATGGGTCCTGAATGCCATTTTGGGTACATTCTTAGGTCTAATATTTAACTGTTAGTAACTAGACCTTAGGTCAATTTTAGACAAAACTGATGCACCCTGTAACTGGTCAAAGTGATCATCTATCTGAGGCAACAAATACTTATTTCGAATGGTGACTCTATTCAACTGTCGGTAGTCTATGCACATCTTCATACTACCATCCTTCTTCTTAATAAACAAGACAGGAGCACCCCACGGGGAAGCACTAGGACGGATGAAACCTTTATCAAGAAGCTCCTGGATTAGAGCTTTAAGCTCTCTCAACCCTTTCGGAGCCATAAGATAAGGAAGAATGGAGATGGGGCAGGTGCCCGACTCTAAGTCAATGCAGAAATTTATATCCCTATCCGGAGGCATACTAGGAAAATCAGTAGGAAACAGTTTCTTGAATTCAGACACTACAAGAATAGACTCAATAGAGGGAGACTCAGTATCAACATCCCGAATATGAGCCAAATATGCCAACATCCCAAATATGAGCTAGTTTCCTAGCCCGAACGAAAGATATGACCTTAGTTGGCTTAGGTTTGTACACCCCTTCCCGCTCTAACTTTTCCCTATCAGGGATCTCTAGAGTCACATTCTTAGCATTACAATTAAGCACAACATAATGGGGAGGACAACCAAGTTATGCCTAAGATTATATCAAAGTCAGTCATATCTAGAATAACCAAATCAGCCCAAGTCTGAACACCCATAATCATGACAGAACAAATACGATAGACATGGGTGACTATGATAGACTCTCTAACTAGGGTAGAAACATGGATTGAGGCATAAAGCAAATCACAAACCGCATAAAATCCCAAGGTAAACTGAATTGACACATATGAATAAATAGAATCCAAATCAAATAAAACAGTGGTCATCCGATCACAGAAAAGAATAGTACATGTGATCACTACATCAGACGCCTTTGCCCCGGTCTTGCCCAGAAAGGTATAAAACTGAGCCATGTCATCTTAACAGGCAACCTCCTTACCTGGCTGCACTGCTCCTCTACCTGCATTACCATTTCCCCGGCCTCTACGACTCGCTGATTTCCTCATCACCTACATTGTGGACGTCCTTTGTCATTATTACCGCGCCCGCTGGTACCACTGCTCTGGTTTGCTACTGAACAGGGTCAGTCATGCCGGATGGGGACGATCTCTCCTCATATGTCCAAGTTTTCCACAATTATAACAACTGCGGTCAAAAGACGGCCTGCTACCAGATGCAGGTGCGGCTCCCTGACTATCCTGAATAGATTCTGCTGTGGAGTTCCCGAGTAACCACCCATAGAGGCGGGCATGGCTGACTTAATTAGTTGGGCTGCAATTGCTGGCCTACCTGAACCTCTAGAGTAGGAACCATAAAAGTTACTTGTGTTCTTGGGCTTCTTAGCCAAAGCCTTGGTCTGCCCATCACGTCGAACTCCTTCCACTTTCCTCATAAAGTATGTTACCTCATTAAAACTTTTACGTGCAGAGGTCATATGAACAAACAATACCTGTAACTCGGGGTTCAATCCCTTGACGAATAGACAAATCCTCTTCTCCTCTGTAATCACCAACTGTGTAGTATATCTTGACAAGGAATGGAACTTAGCCTCATAAGCAGCTACAGTCATACTACCATGCTCTAAGACCATGAACTCATCTTTCTTGCGATCCCTCAAAGTTCGGGGCACATACTTCTCCAGAAACAAAGCATGGAACTGCATCCAAGTGAGTGGGGGCAAGATTGGCGATCTGCATTCCACATAGGCCCTCCACCACTGCTTAGCCTCACCTTGAAGCTTGAAGGTCACATACTCTACCCCATAATGGTGTACGATGCCTAACTTGTGAAGCCTCTCATAGCAATCCAGAATGAACTCATAGACATCCTCACTCTCAGAACCATAGAACACAAGTGACTTCAGCTTCAGAAACTTAGTCAATATCTCATGCTTAGTACTAGTCATCATAGGACCCAATAGGGGACGGAAGAAGACATCAGTGCCTAATTCTCCATCCACTTTAGGAACAATAGCAACAATGGGGTGCTTAACTAGAGGTTGAGCAGCTTGCACTATGTGAAGGACTCCAGAGCCGACCAACCCACTTAGAAAAGTGATGATCTACTAAGTTATCACTGGTTCTAAGGGAGGAAGACCTGTAGTCTCAATCTGTGTGTCCTCCTCTGGTATAACATCATCCCCGACTTCGATCTCCACATTCTCTTCCACCTGTTCTTAGGGTGCAAGAAAAGCCTATTCCCTAGGAACATTCTCAACTGGGGCTTCACCCCTAGCGGGTTCTACCCTTCCCTTCCTCTACCCCTGCCTCGATCACGAACTCTGGCTGCAGGATCTTTTGCTGGCTCATTGATAAGAGCTACGGGCCTGACGTCGTTGTATCGCGTGTTAACCATCTGCAGACAGAAGAGTGAAAGAGATTAGATACCAATTTGGATCACTGATGAGTCCACAATTTAGACTTATTTAGGGCTTATTTTAATAGAATTAATGTCCTCAAATGCATATTTTATCTCAATAACTGATGTACATCCTTAAGTTTTAGGTATTTGGAGTTTGAGGCAAAGCATGGACATTACTTGGCAAAAAGGAACAAAACGGCTGAAAAGACGAAGAAAAGAAGGCATGAGGATCGCCTAAACCATTAGGCGATTCGCCGAATGGCCTTAACCTCTCCTACTGTTCCAATAAGCTGACTAAAGAAAAAGATCAAGTCGGCGATGAAAAGGAGCAGTTGGCGCGTCGCCGAATAGTTCCACGAAGCAGTACTATATCGCCCAATGATACAGAATACGAAGATGCTAAAGGCAAAAGATGTAAGACGATGGAGCAGATCAAGGGCGGATCGCCGAGTGCATCGGCTATCCCGACTAACTGTGCCGAGTGATCCTTCGCAACACATTTTTAGACAACTATAAATACTAGTTTGAATTTTTATCTTAGTATGCAATTTTAGATACAACATTTTATTTTTCTAAGTTTCAAGTAGAGAGATCTTATTCTTAGCTTTTGAAGATTCGAAGACTTCCAATTCCAAGAAATTGGAAGTGGGTGTTGAATATTTTTCATCTTAGACTCGATTGAAGTGAATATAAATCATACCCAGTTGATGTTACTTCGATTTGGTATCATTTTCTTTCTTTTTTCTATGTCTAGCTAAAACCCCAATTCTTGGGGTGTGATTTTGTGAATATGGGTTAAATTTCTTATTGGGTATTGCTTATTGTTAGTCTATTTGCTGTTTAAATGTAATTTCATTTAGTAGTTATGTTTGAACTTAATGGGATTGTCGTTGCAAATACAATTTCATCTTAGTGTTTTTGGCTTGCTCGAGAGAGAGGTTTTAAAACTAAGACTACTAAATTGATAGCCGGTGGTTATTGGGTCGTCGTGGGTTCGACTCGAGAGAGTGAATCCTAGGCCTTTTCCCACACATTTATTGAGAGAGAGTGAATGGGCTAAGGCAGAGGCTGTACTTAAAAGTGATAACTCGGTGTTCGAGAGAAACCAAGTTGATTCGTAGTAAGTTGCTCGAGAGAGAATTTACCCCCACTAAAGTCTAGCCTAGTTAGAAATGTTCAGCAATTGACTATCAATATCATTTACTCGATTGTGTAGTTTATCCTATATTCCTATCACATCCCAAGAATCCCGCTCCCTATATTCGCATCTTTTTATTTTCAGTGTTTTTGTTCATTAGTTGAATACAAACGCCCCATTGACAATTAACATTCGTGTCAACCTCTTAATTTATCATATTTTTACTCGATAATGTTTTTTGCTATGGTTAACTCTAGCTCTTGCCCAGACATGACTAAATCAAAAATTGCGGAAAGAATAACACTAGCCTAAGAGAAGTCTAAAGGGAATGCGATAAATGAAGATACAACTACGTCGAAAGGCAAAGCTACAAAACTACCCACAACTAGTGGGAAAGGCAAGGGCAAGAGGCCCACTTCTGCCAGGAAGACCATTACCCTAGACCCTAATATTCCTTCATGGGCCCGGGGATTTTGCAGAGCGGTACATATCATTCTGGCGGACTCACACTCAACAGACCTTGGTAAATCTGGTGTTCTCAAATGCATATATTGTCTCAATAACTGATGTAAATCCTTAAGTTTCAGGTATATAGAGTTTGAGGCAAATCATGGACACTACTGGGCAAAAAAGGAACAAAACGACTGAAAAGATGAAGAAAAGAAGGCATGAGGATTGCCTAATGCATTAGGCGAATCACCGAATGGCCTTAACCTCGCCCAAAGTTTCAGTGTGCTGACCCTTGAAGGAAAAGATCAAGTTGGCGATGAAAGAGAGTAGTCGACACGTCGCCGAACAGTTTCGTGAAGCAATACTATATTGCCCAATGATCCAGAACGTGAAGATGCTGAAGGCAAAAGCTGAAAGGCAATGAAGCAAACCAAAGGGCGGATCGCTGAGTGCATCAGCGATCCCGACTAACTGCACCGAGTGATCCTTCGCAACACATTTTTTTACAACTATAAATACTAGTTTGAATTTTTATCTTAGTATGCAATTTTAGATACAACATTTTATTTTTCTAAGTTTCAAGTAGAGAGACCTTGTTCTTAGCTTTTGAAGATTTGAAGACTTCCAATTCCAAGAAATTGGAAGTGGGTGTTGAAGATTTTTCATCTTAGACTTGATTGAAGTGAATATAAATCATACCCAGTTGATGTTACTTCGATTTGGTATCATTTTCTTCCTTTTTTCTATGTCTAGTTAAAACCCCAATTCTTGGGTTGTGATTTTGTGAATATGGGTTAAATTTCCTATTGGGTATTGCTTATTGTTAGTCTATTTGCTGGTTAAATGTGATTTTATTCAGTAGTTGTGTTTGAACTTATGGGATTATAGTTGCAAATAAGATTTCATCTTAGTATTTTTGGCTTGCTCGAGAGAGGTTTTAAAACTAAGACTACTAAATTGATAGCGGGTGATTATTGGGTCGTCGTGGGTTCAGCTCGAGAGAGTGAGTCCTAGGCCTTTTCCCACACATTCATCTCGAGAGAGTGAATGGGTTAAGGTGGAGGTTGTTCTTAAAAGCGGCAACTCGGTGTTCGAGAGAAATTGAGTTGATTCGGGATAAGTTGCGAGAGAGAGAGAATTTACCCCACTAAAGTCTAGCCTATTTACAAATGTTCAACAATTGACTATCAATAACATTTACCTGATTGTGTAGTTTATCCCATATTCCTATCATATCCTAAGAATCCCGTCTCCCTATATTCACATCATTTAATTTTCACTATTTTGTTCATTAATTGAATACAAACCCCCCATTGATAATTGACATTCATGTCAACCCCTTAATTTATCATATTTTTACTGGATAATGTTTTTTGCTATGGTTAACTCTAGCATATTCGCGCTTAACTCTTAATTCTCAGAAACCGCTCCCTCGGGACTCGACCTCAACCCTTGGTTAGGTTATATTACTATTGAACGACCATTGACACTTGAATTGGAAATTGTGTCTTTGATAACGTTATTCAATCACACCCCAAAATTTTTTTGAGCTAAGACTCAAACCATTGTTCGTTGTGTGTAAGATTTTACCAAGGAATTTGAAATTTCTTAAGTGTTAAGGTCACTAGATGTAGCACCTTGGGTTTCCTGAAGAACTAAAGAGAATTCATTCAAGCCATTTCTATGTTCTTCTAAGTTTTAGGTCAACTTCGAACGACCATAACCTTCAGGACAGGATGAATTAGGTAGCCCATAAGACATCAAATGAAAGATCTTTGAATTATCTTTCCAATGCCACCTAATTTGCTAAATTTCGAACTCGTATGAGGGAGATATTCCTGTTTGAAGTCGGGCTGTCCAAATAAGGAAAGTTACCCGAAATTAGTAAGGGGTATTTTGGTCTTTTCCTTACCCAATCATATTTAATCCATTTTTAGTATGTCTTTAAGGGTCTAATCCAATTAGGTTCAGTTTTATAATCCTAATATACACCTAGGGTTTTAGTTGAGAGTTCAAGAAGAGAAAAGAAGAGAAATTAAAAAGAGAAAAGAGGAAAGGATCAAGGCGCTTGTCGAGGTTCCTAAGTTTTGTTGCAGATTTTCACCATGAATTTGATCCCTAAGAGGTATGTAAGTTTCCATAGTGTTGGGTTCGTTCACCCATATGCCAAACATGATTTCCATATTCAAATTCGTCCATAAAGATTGAAAGATTTAAGTTCTTGATAAGTGTTCTTGAAGTTTCATTCTAAATATCATTTTGTTGGGGGTATTGATGATTTATTGAGATGAAAGTGAGTGTTTTAAGGTTTGTATTGAGTAGAATAGTGTGTACTTATGTTGAGAAATCGAATCCAAGTGATTGGGGAATAAACCGTTCGAATCTAGGCAAACTAGGGTGAGAAAACGAGCAAAGAAAGTCGTTGGGATTTTCTGGGTTGGGGCCTAGCGCCCCACGCCAGCCAACGCACCCCAACCACACCTCTGTAGGTAGAGGGCTGGCGCCCTACACCACTCAGTGCGCCAGGGTCGCCTGCCCCCACCCGTTCTCCGTTGTTTCGTCCGTCTGAGTTCTTTCGAAGGGTACCTTTACTCCCTTTTAATTCTAATCACTCTAAAATACTTCTAAACACCTAGAAATCATTCATAACATGAATCATAACATTGAATTCATAATTCAAATTCAAGGTAAAGTGAAGAGTTAACTGTTGAGAGTTCTTTCGAACATTTTGAGAAAGTCCCTTTGAGTCTTTTTTAGGAGTCTTCTACAACTTTTAATAACTTGTTTCAAGACTCGAGTAAGTGAGTATGAGAATGAGGAGAATGTATTCATGAGTCTAGATTATCATCATGAGATCCATCATATTATGAACCATAAATCTTGAATTCATAATTCACATTCAAGAGAGAGTTAAGAGTAGAGTTCAAGAAAGTCATTGAGTTCAATTGTGAATCCTTTGAGATCAACTATCAATTTGAACTAAGTTTTGAGGAAGTAAGTATGAGAATGAGAAGAGTCATTTATACGAGTTCCATGTTGTTATGTAGACCCTCGAGTCGTGTTGTTCATGCTCATAAATTTCGTATGAATCCCATAAGTTAAGTATCTTTGAGAGGAGAAGTATCTTCAATGTTCTAGATCTTGAGTATTGAGTTCCTAACCCTTTTGAGATTATATTCCTAATCATGGGACTATTAGATGTTACCCATGAAGTCCTTGAGTTGAGTTGTTCATGCTTATAATTCCGCATGAACCCTCCGAGTTAAGCATTCTTGAAATGAGTAGTATCATTGAAGTTCTTGAGTTCCAAGTATTGAGTTCTATCTATGGTTATTAAAAACCTTGAATTGAGTCGTTCACGTCCATATTCGACATGAACCCTATTTTAAGAAGTCTTTTACAAATGCTTTAAACTTGTTTTAAGACTTGAGCATTGAGTTGAGTAAGAGTAAAAGTGAATTTCATTTTCTTCAAAAGATTATATGGGAACTAAGTATTTCCAAAGAGTAAATGTTTTCACATTTAAGCAAGAGAGGAAACACCGATTTCCAAAAGACCCTTTGAGAAAGTTTTTGAGTAATTATCTCGAACCATAGAAAAAGTTACGTTTTTAAACATATGAGCTAGTTTCATTTTGGGAGTAGTATTGAGCACCGATATGGGGACGAGTTCAGATAACTCAAATCTCCATAAACTATGTAGCCAATGTCGATATAAATGGTCATACTTTTTAGATGATTCCTTAATGATTTTAGCATAGACTAGTGGATCCACTTAGTAGTTAAGTTTTATACCCCCGGCAAGGTATAGGACGACCCTGGCAGCGTGAGGCAAGACGTTGTATCATCACATAGCTCATAGTGATGGTTGTCGGTTAGAGAAACTCCCATAAAGATATTTTGTATTCTTATATAAACAAAGTTTATTTTGTATTTTCATATACAAAGAGAGTTTATATTGTATCCTTGCATACAAACTGAGTTACTATTGAATTTTTCAATACATTGAGTTGCTTTCTACTGTTTTAAAAGTTTTTCATATATTGCACCTGTATTGTTGCTTTACATTAAGTTGAGTATCCAGAGTTGAGTACCCAGAGTCGAGTATCTTATAATTGAATTGAGATTTATTTCACTGAGTTCAATATCCTATTGTTTAGTTGAGCCTTATTTCATTGAGTTGAGCCTTATTTTCTCTGAGTTGAGTTGAACTATGTCTCTTTGAGTTGAGTTGAGTGGAGTTGAGAGACAGTTGAGAAGAGGTAAGCATGTTTCTATCCCATCAGTTCAAGCTTATGTTATGCTTTAGAATTTCACTTACATGCTCGTACATTCCATGTACCGAGCCATTTGGTCTGCATTGTTTCATGATGCAGATACATGTACACTGGATCATCAATATGCGCTTCGTTGATACCGTATGCTCGTCGAGTTAGCTATGGTGAGCCTCCTTGCTTCCAGAAGATTCCACTTGTACTTTCAGTTATATCAGTTGTTGGGATGTCGTGGGTCTTGTCTCGACTTTCATCTTTGTCAGTTAGAGGCTCCATAGATAGACAGTAAAGTTTTAAAAGTCTGTTCATTTATTTTGTTAAATGTTTTAAAGACTTAAGTTGCCTATTTTATGGCGAGTGGAGTATATTATTTTCATTCAGAGTTATTTATTTGAGTTAAAGATTTATAATTGAGTTCAATGAATTTTATTCAGTTTTTAAGTTTTGTATGCTTGAGTTAGTCTTCCGCTTGTAGTCAGCCAAGATGAGGGTTCGCTTGGGGACCAACAATGGTTCTCGAGTGCTAGCCACGTCCAGGGTGTAGGCTCGGGTCGTGACAACTCAAAGTTTGTTTCCTCATATTTCAGGGAGCTTAATATTTACTATAAGTCATAGTGATTTATGTAATTATGGCAATTTCTTTTTGCTATTTTGATGACTTTTTTTTTTAACTCTATTAAAAATTTCAGCAAAGATAATTGAAAATTGATATTCTCTTTGTTCCTTCCTACAAGTTTCTTCGTATAAACAAAGAAAGTTGATTTTGATTGCAATGCAACATTACTACTCTTACACCTCTCAGTCCACAACTCATAACGCTGCTGAAATGGTTGAATTCATTACCTTTGGTTCTTTAGTAAACAAAAATCTTATTTCTGCCACTATTATTTGTAGGTTTTTTTTCGCTATAGGGGATTCGAATTCAAATACATTAATTAAGTTTCTTATGAAGTGTGTTTCATTTCTCAAAGTTTTCTTCCTCATATTTCATGAAGCTTAATCTTTTACTGTAAGTAATAGTGATTGATGTATCTATTGCAATTTATTTTTGCTATTTTGGTGACTTTTTTTTAACTCTATTAAAAATTTCAGTGAAGAATATGATTGAAAATTTATCTTCTCTTTTGTCCCTTTCTACAGGTTTATTCATATACTTTTTGGGAAAATTGCTTGTGGGTTGTGCAATATTTGATAGCATAGAACAACAAATATGTGATAACTAATATGGAACCAATGATGAAGTTTATTAAAAGAACCAAACAGATTGTTCTCTTGCTTGCCACAATTAGTATATTATTTTGATTTTTTTTCTTAGGTACAGACAATTTGTATGCCATTGCACTCTCTCTAGAATATTAATATAGAGACAATTAGTCCACTTCTTTTATCGCAAGTTAACTAATTTATCATATTTCTTCGTCTCTTCTTTTTGGGCATAATAACAGATCAAGTTTTCTTGAAACTAACAAATGTCGAAAATACACTATAACAAAAATAAGTTTTATTGGTAATAAATATTCACATTAACGAAGAATGCTAGAGCCTTTACCGACATTAATTAATTGTCATTAGATTCAATGTTGCTATAGACTTTAAGGACATTTATTGTAGTGATAACTCTTTATTTTGATAAAGTTTTTTATTTTTTTGATAAAGAAGTAATAACTCTTTCTTTTGGATTCTTTCATTTAAATTTGTGAACTGTAAACTTGGATACAATCTGATAGACTATCTTTTTGAAAAATATGTTAAGCAACATGCTTTTTTCTTCTTGATTGTTAGGAAAGTAAGGTCGTCTTATTATTATTTGTAGATATTTGTGAGTTCAAGTGCTCACAAAATTATGCTGTGAGATTTTAATATGTTATGTGTCAAAATTTTGGTTTAGAATATCCAGTGGTGAACAGTTCCATTCAGATGTCACCTGGCATTAATTCTTTGTAACTGCATACTATAACCATAACAATAACTATGGTTCAATTCCAAATAAGTTGGGGCCAGTGATATGAAACTTAAGATATAGTAATGACTATTCTGAGACAGTGAGGAAAAATATTATGGTACTAACAATTTTAGGGTCATTTTTTAACATATACATGATACGACATACTATAATAAAAAGAGATTAATGGAGGTTCATAAGAAAGGGGCTGAAGGTCCTTCATTTGGATTTAGTTAATTATGTTCTTGTATGGACGTGATGTTCCACTTTACTTGGGAGTGTTGTTGTTCGAGGCTTTTTGGTCTCTTCTTTAACGTCTGATGTTGTTCTTTATAACTTCTTCGAATGTAAAAAATTTCATTACTTTTGACCAACTATTTCTATGGAGATTTTCTTAGACTTCTTTCTTATACTTAAAATCTCTCTACGACTTATAATTTTTGTATAACAAAAATAAAAGTTAAAAAAATATAGCACTTAAAGATTTCGGAGGAACTCTTTGCCTTAAGATAAAATGTTCTTGACAATGTATGTATCTAATATACGAATATTACCGAATGATCATATGTAAGCTTAATAAAATAGTTCAATCTCATGTGAAGCACAAGTAATTTACCTAGTGTGTGTATGTATGTGTGTGTGTGTGTGTGTGTGTGTATATATATATATATATATATATATATATAT
Organism: Solanum pinnatisectum; assembly: GCA_035578085.1. Lineage (NCBI taxonomy): Eukaryota > Viridiplantae > Streptophyta > Magnoliopsida > Solanales > Solanaceae > Solanum > Solanum pinnatisectum. Next base: position 17,371,038 of record CM069077.1, on the reverse strand, counting down.
ATATATATATATATATATATATATCTTATGGAATTGAACTTAATTTTATTTTAAAAAAAGAAAAGAAATGAAACACAATGATATATTATGTATTATAACTAACACAAATTTAGTGATGCTTTAATGTTGTTGCACGTTTATAGTTGCTTAATTAATATGTATTAGACCCTACAACACAGCATGCAAATTAAATATGTAAAACTTTAATTAGAAATGCAAAATGGAAGTTGATCAGAGTGAACTTACATGTATAGACCAACATGTATGCATGCTAGAGGTTTATTAGAGTAGGTGTTGACACCCAATTTTGACCCTCCACAATATAAATTGATTATCAAGCTTCTTCAATTTCAAACTATTTAAAATAATTAGTTTTATAAAAAATTCAAAAAAATAAAATAAAATAAATATGGTTTGCAGGTTATTTTAAATAGTTTTGTCATTTTTTTTTATAATTTTTAAATAATATATAAGTTTTATATAATTATGTATGAAATAAGTATATCCTATAAATATTCGAAAATCATCTTAAAAGATTTTATATTTGTTAGTGTATTTTAAAAGTGATGGCTATAATTTTGAATTAATTAGCTTTTATGAAATTCGAAGTATTTTTCGAGTTATTATTATTTAAGTTTTGTCAATTTTATAATTTTTAAAATAATAAATATGTTTTTATAGTTATGTTTATAATTAGTATATTTTTATTTGAAAATCATCTCAAAAGGTTTTAGTTTTGCTTTAAATTTTGTCAATTAGTTTAATTAATTAATAGTTAATATTTTCAAATTAATTATTTTATTTGGTTAAGATTAAAAATCTCATTAATTAATTTATATTAATTCGTCTTATTTGACCTTAGTTGAATTCCTCAATTAATTCAAATTGGCTATGTCCTTAACTTCACTCGGCCGAATTTGTAATCTATATGGTTGTTTTTTCAAAATTGAATTTTAACCAATATTTTGCTCCATTTATTGGATCAATTTAAGACCAAAGTTGGGCCAATTTTCAGCCCAACTTCCATTAAATCAGCAGCCCACATTACATTCATCAACAACTCCCAACACCATCAGCAGTACGCGACGCGACCCACGCTTCTTTCTTCTTCCTCACGAAGAAAATCAGGACGCTACAAAATTGGATGGCCACTCCACTTATAATCCATCGAATGGCTCGGTAGACAAAGACAAGATTTGAAATTTTTACTTTTTAAAATCGGTGTTTTTCGGACGAGGCCCGAAACCACAATTTATGTCACTTTATTTTCCATCGTAATGTTTAAAAAGGAAATGACTCAAGTTGACATGAGTCATGACCAAAGTTTGTATGCCTTTTTAAAATTTCAATGAAAGCCTCGTTTATTTTAAATTGATTATCTTATATGAATTACTCTCCAATATATACATTCAAACTCTTGCTAGCTAACATAGTTGATTTATTGTTCTTTTCAGTAAAAATGAATCTAAACCTGCCAATGTCATGACATGTCACAAACACGGCGAACCAAGTAAGGTCAATGAAGATGAATGTGAAGAATATGATGAGGAAACTATGATGCCTGAACACCTCACCGAGGACTTGAGGCAACTTGAAGATGATAAAAAGCCCAACTTGGATGAGACAAAGACAATAAACTTGGGAGATAACGAGTCGGTCAGAGAAACCCGAGTCAGTGTCCATTTGGCAGCAACATAAAAAGAAGAATTGGTCAAACTACTCAGACAGTACATTGATGTGTTCGCATGGTCTTATGATGATATGCCGGGGTTGAGCACCGATATTGTGTTGCCTATCAATCCAGAGTATTGTCCAGTAAAGCAGAAAACCAAGAAGTTCAAGCTCGATATGAGTTTAAGGATAAAAGAAGAAGTCATGAAGCAGATTGAATCAAAAGTTGTCGAAGTGACGAAGTATCCCACTTGGCTAGCTAACATTGTTCCAGTAACGAAGAAAGATAGAAAGATCAGGATATATGTGGATTATCGGGATCTCAACAAAGAAAGTCCAAAAGATAATTTCCCCTTGCCAAATATCCACATACTCATCGATAATTGTGCTAAGCACGAGTTGCAATCTTTTATGGACTGTTTTGCGGGATACCACCAGATTCTAATGGATGAAGAAAATGCAGAAAAAATGGTGTTCATCACACCTTGGGGAATCTACCATTATCGAGTGATGTTGTTCAGCCTCAAGAATGCTGAAGTCACTTACATGAGAGCGATGACCACCATTTTCCATGATATAATCCACAAAGAAATTAAGGTGTATGTGGATGATGTCATCATAGAATCCCACGAGAGTTCGGATCATCTGACACACTTGGAAAAGTTCTTTGACAGGTTATGAAGGTACGATTTGAAATTGAACCCAGCTAAATGTGCATTTGGAGTACCTGCAAGGAAGTTACTAGGATTTATAGTTAGCAGAAGAGGTATTGAGCTTGACCCTTCCAAGATCAAAGCAATTTCAGACTTACCTCATCTAAAGACTAAAAAGGAAGTAATGAGTTTCTTGAGAAGACTGAATTACATCAGTCGATTTATAGCTCAATCAACGGTGATATGTGAGCCTATATTCAAGTTATTATGGAAAGACGCGCCAACCAAATGGACCGAAGAATGTCAGAAGGTTTTTGACACCATTAAGAGTTACCTTTCAAATCCACAAGTGTTGGTGCCACCACATGCAGGCAGTCCTTTATTAGACAATGCATTCGGGTGTGTATTGGGACAACATGATGAGACCAGAAGAAAGGAGAGAGCTATATTTTATTTGAGCAAAAAGTTCAATCCTATGAGGCCTGTTACACCCTTTTGGAGAGAACTTGTTGTGCTTTGACTTGGGTTGCTCAGAAATTGAGACATCATCTATCGTCTTATACAACACATCTCATTTCAATAATGGACCCGCTCAAGTACATATTTCATAAAGCAATGCCCACACGAAAGCTAGAAAAGTGGCAAATGTTGTTGAGTGAGTTCGATATTGTGTACATGACTTAGAAGGCAATCAAGGGGCAAGCCTTGGCTGATCACCTTGCTGAAACCCGGTAGATGAAGGGTATGAACCTCTTAGAACATATTTCCCGGATGAAGAAGTATTATTTGTAGGGGAGGATATATCAGAATCATATCCTGGGTGGAGAATGTTCTTTGATGGAGCAGTGAACCCCAAGGGATCAGGAATTGGAGCGATGTTAGTATCTGAATCAGGGCAACATTATCATGTAACAGCAAAGCTTAGATTCCGATGCACCAATAACATGACTGCGTACAAAGAATGTATTCTTGGTATTAGAATGGCCCTTGACATGAATGTTCAAGAATTACTGATAATTGGTGATTCAGACTTGTTGATTCATCAAGTTCAAGGAGAATGGGCCGTGAAGAATCCTAAAATCTTACCTTATGTACAATTGGTACGGAGGTTATGCAAAAGATTTAGGAAGACTAAGTTCAGACACACATTAAGAATACAAAACGAGTTTTTCAATGCCCTCGCAACCATATCGTCCATGATACAACTCCCGAGAAAGAATTACATTGATCCACTTAAGATAGATTTAAAAGAACAACCAGCATATTGTTCACATGTGAAAGCATAATCGGATGGAAATCCATGGTATATCGATGTGAAAAGGTACTTAGAATCTAGCGAGTACCCTGAAAAAGCAACAAGCAGTCAAAAGAAAATAATTCGAAGAATGGCAAACAACTTCTTTTTGAATGGAGAGGTTCTTTATAGGAGGACTCCTGATCTGGGATTACTGGGATTTGTGGATAATGTAAAAGTCACAAGATTGCTTGAGGAAGTGCATGTTGGAGTGTGTAGGACGCACATGAATGGGTTTACGTTAGCAAAGAAAATCTTAAGGGAGGGATACTTTTGGATGACTATGGAAAGAGATCGTGGTCGATTTATCCAAAAATGTCATAAATGCCAGGTACATGGAGATCTGATCAAAGTACCTCCCCACGAGCTTAGTGCAATGAGTTCTCCTTGGCTATTTGCAGCCTAAGGAATGGATGTTATTGGACCAATTGAGCATGCTGCCTTCAATGGGCATAGTTTCATTTTGGTCGCCATTGATTATTTCACAAAGTGGGTGGAAGCTGCTTCCTACAAAGCTGTGACGAAGAAAGTTGTAGCCGATTTTATTCACAACAATTTGATATGTCGTTGTGGAGTTCCAGAGTCTATCATCACAAACAATGGAGAAAATCTGAACAGTCACTTGATGAAAGAGATATGTGAACAATTCAAAATTACCCACCACAATTCAACTGCATATTGTCCTCAGATGAATGGAGCTGTGGAAGCTGCTAATAAGAACATCAAGAGGATACTGAGAGAGATGATTGACAACTACAGATGCTGGCACGAAAAGTTGCCTTATGCTTTGTTGGGTTACCGCACCACAATTCGAACCTCAACTGGAGCAACTCCTTATCTATTGGTATACGGAACAGAAGCAGTGATACCAGCTGAAGTTGAGATACCATCTTTAAGGATTATTCAGGAAGCTGGATTGAGCGATGCTGAATGGATTCGTGACAGATATGAGCAGTTATCATTGATTGATGAGAAGAGAATGAGTGTTGTTTGTCATGGCCAATTGTATCAACAGAGAATGACTTGCGCTTTCAACAAAAAGGTAAGGGTTTGAACATTTGAGGTAGTCCAATTGGTGTTGAAACACATTTTCCCTCATCAAGACGAGTACAAAGGGAAATTTGCACCTAACTGGCAGGGACCGTACATTGTCCACAAAGTATTATCAAGAGCCAACCTTGGGATGGACCCCAAAAGCACATAAAAAATCCTCAAGGATTCATCATCTAAAATAGAGCAACTTTCAGTTTCTTATCCTCAAATTCGAAGGTTTTCTAGCACTCAGGAGCTCATCGGAATCGGCTAACAGTGGTGGAAACTCCTCATGGTCAAGCTCGTCGTCCCAGTTGGCTGCTTCGAGAAAGGTAAAATTCATTTCCAATCCTAATTTATTTCAGTTAAGTGTTTGTTTACGTTATCGAATTTAGTCATAATTTGTCTCTGCAGTAATGACTTTCTCTCTTTTGTTGTAGAGAAGATATTTATAAATGTGTTATGCCTATACATTTTTTTTTTTTTAAATGATCTCTAAGTGCACTGTTTTGATGTTTATGTTAGAATTATATGTTTTGGAACTTTGTTTCAATATCTTAAGACTCATAATGTAGTTGTGCATTCAATATTTACTTGACCATTATTTTTCTTTGGTATCACTTTAGTGTCATTTGTAATTTAATAAATTCCTATCTATTGCATGATCTGTCCTTTTAGTGAATAAGTATCTTTTTTTTTGTTTTCGAGAAGTGTAATAAAGATTCAGTAACACTGGATTCACTTTAAGAACTAGGCTATAATCTATATGCTCATGGTTTTTAATCTTAAACTGTATCTTTTTGGTGTTTTCATATGCTTTTATTAGGGTCTAAATCTATTCAAAGAGCGGCTTAGCTAAGTAACCAATCTCTACAAAACTTTAGGTTTGCATTTTTGTCAATATCCCCTACTCTGTTTATTTTTTTTCTCTAAATAATCACATGAGTTTTTTCTTGTTTTGTATGGCCTACAACTATAACATAAGTAATTTCCTTTTGTTTCAATTCTTCATATGGCTAAGTATGATATGTTTGCTAATTTGTCAAAGTGAAATTATTGAAAGTGGTATGTAGTATATCACGTGGTGGGCATTAGTGATACTTCATATGCTTATACATTTTTTTTGGTGCTTGTAGTAAATTGTAGATATCTTGAGTTAAGCTATATCATGATTATTCCTAGTTGAAAGCGTAATTGCATATGTGAATTGTTCAAAACCCTCCATTAATTCCTTTCCCTTATTTTGATACATGTGACATTCATTCGAATTCATTTCGGACTCCATCCCCGAATTTTGTTGAATTGGATTCCTCTCGAGTCAGCCAAAGTGACGAACAGATCTTGAGAAGCCAACTTACATGTTAAGGAAGCTGAAACATAAGTCTCGGAAAATCCAAAAATGGACTGTATACACTAAGTATACACTGATATACAGGTTTCATGCAACATATACAGGGGCAAAAAATTAAAACAGGTAATCAGAAGCTTAATTAGGCTACATACGCTTAGTATACAGTGCGATATACACAAAATGTGCTAAAATATAGCTTATATACACGAGTATACACTCATTGTATATACAGATTTTCAGGGGGCCGGAAATGGGTCAAAGCCCATCTTTTACACAATAGGTCCAGGCGAAAATGGGCCAAAAGGCCCACCAAATTTGGAAATTTGAGCAAAAAGGCCCACATTCTAATTTTCTTATTTTACTCTTATTATTATTTGTATTAATTCTAACCCTTTTATTTGATTTGGTTTAATTTACTTAAATTCCCCAAAAGATGAATCATATTCTTTATGTTAGTTTATTTTAATAAAATTTCATTTTTTATCAACTCTTGTATTTTTATTGAAAACTTTTACTTAATCCTCAATTAATTTAAAATGGTTTTCATACTTTAATTAACCGAATTGGTTTAAATTTTTATTTTTAAAAAAGAGATTCAAATAAATTCTAATTAATTTAATTTTGGTAAAATTCTAACCACTTGCAAATCAATTCAAATGTTTTAATTAAAGTCCCATTTTTCTTAAAAAATTAAAAAAATTGTTCTTTTAATTATTTTCTCAAAGTTAATCAAATATTGTAAATTGTTATTTTAAATCATTTTTTTCTAAAAATAGTCAAAATATATTTTAACCAATTCGTAAACTAACCGCGTGTTAGCGGGCACTTTAAATGATTTAAAAACCTTCTTGAAGTCTAAATGAGAACCTCTTACCCATTTTCTCTAAAATTTTAAAAACTTAATCTGTTAAAGTCTTTTTAAATTATAGGTTTTCTTAATTTTTAAAAAAATTAAGTGGCGACTCTTTTCTAAGTATTTTTCTCAAATTGTATTATACTTAGAACATTTCAAAAGTGATTTTTCTAAAAATAGTAAAATTATGGCATAACAGTAGATTGAGTGGATTCATGACTAAATCAATTGCTCTCGATTCGAATTATATGTATGTACATGCATGAAAAATAATTAAAACACACATATATAACAAAATCATACACAAATTCTACGTTTTGAATTTGCGTCTTTAAATATTAACAGTTTAACTAAGCTTTGCCCCCACAAAATCCTATAATTTGGAGGATAAAAAAATAACCCTAGATTGAGGCTTGTGTTGATCTCCACGCAAGAATATATTTTTCTAAGGGATCATCCTACCTAACCATCCAATAGAAAAATAGATAAAGAAAAGTTGTAAAAAGGCAAATAGATGCATGGGACATGCTCTACCGGTCTACCCCTTACCTCTTTACAACTTAAGGCCTACTTCCCATTTTATTGTGTTGTGGTAGTACTAATTTCATGAGTTAATGCAAGAAAAAACAATAAAACAACTAACTATGAATGGTCCATTTCAAGATGTTGGTGGGTTTTGTCTTTCAAGTGCTTGATACACCCCATGATGACTAAGTTGTCTACACTCAGCCTTTGACATACAGACAGCTAACCAACTCCACATATCACACATAATATATTCAAGTGTGAGATTAACCACCATCAAAGACACCACATGATGGTTTCTTTGCCAACACATAATAAAACATTATCAATAATAAGAAATTAGTGATGAATAAAATTTTGTAGTTGAACAATAAAAAGTCTCATACTAAACCTATCTAGGGATAGATTAGTTGATTTCATGTTTAATTTCTTGTACTGAAAAAGGGAAAAAGGAAAACTAAATTCAAGTTTTATTAGTTATACACGAGGTGGAGTTAGGATTTGAAGTTGATGAATTTGAGATTATAGGTTTTTAAATTGATAATTCGTACATTTTCAATAAATTTCTTAGAGGCGAATAGGTAAGCTATATTCAGCTCTGTCTTTGATATTTAGTAGCGAAGGCTGAATTTTAACCAAGAAGGTTTATTATTTATTACATACATATAAGAAATTAAATAGTCCTTAGTAATATGAATTCTCATAAAGAAAGTTCGAATAAACCTCATATATATAATTGTGTTTCATTTTTATTATTATTAAGTGCAATAACAAAGCTCAAAGATGGATTAAGTATTTAAAGTTTATGACTTCTGAATTCTCGCCTTTTGAATCGGCTGGGGGATTGGGTTCCATAATTTATAATTTGTACAATTATTAAATTCTATTGAAAACAGTATATCGTCCCTTGACAGTTGTACGTATATACAGGATTTTCAATTAAATTCATTTATTGTAATATATGAATGGTTGAATTCCGCTAACATACGACAAGTTTGTGGTGTACAGTGCTAAAGGTTACTCAGAATTTGCTTAAGGTTACAAAATCAAATCTTCAGTGTGACGTTTTTGCTTGTTTTTAGTCCTTTTATTAGAATTTCTTATTCCGTCATTAATTCATGTATGCAGGGCTGGAGCTAGGGCTCATCTGAAAGCCTTCGTTTAAAAAAATACACTATATATTTAAATATATAAAATTAATATTTATAGTTGTCTTGATTTATCGCACGTTTATTTTTTTTATATTTTGAATTCTTTATTGATTCCACCATTAGTGGTAGGGTTAGTATGCAGAGAAACATATTACATTGATATGGTTCCAGTGTCTCATTCTTGGTGCTCCTTGGCTAATATTCAAAATTAAGGTGTACATAGTTTCATGGCATTAATAATACTATCTAACAAGACATACTTCCCTAAATATATATTAATATTATCTCTATTTTCAAATAATTATATATATTACCACTTTTAATATTTCATATCATATATTTTAAAAGATATATTTAGATACACAAATCTCTTAAAAAAAAAAACTAGGATTGATTAATTATTTTTATATTTAAAAATCAAAATTAATGGTCCAAATATCTTTCTCTCTCATCAACCCCGCTCCCCCAACCTCCTCCATAAATCGCCTATCCCCCTACCCCCACCGCCCACCCCCACGCCCCCCCCCCCCCTTCCAATGTATTATTTTTGTTGTCATATATATATGTCATGTATATGGTCATACAATTCATTTTATGTATCTTAATTTTTTATTTCATATATTTAGTATGTTTCTTTCAATGTATCTGTACATGGCGGTGACGCGTATCTGATTTGATTATTTCATGTATCTAAGCATGTTTTTATATGTATTCTACAGATGCTTAATATGTATGTATCTAATATGATAAATAGTGTATCTGAAACTGTAAAAAATTATATGTTCTTAGCAAAAATAAATTACAATGCATCTAACTTAAAACTCATATCAACAAGTTTAGAGAATTAACAGTGTATCTAACAGTTCGTATCAATTATATGAGCTACTCCCATTCCCATGTATGAACAACAAAATAAATGTGTATATGACAAAACAAAATGTATCTTATTATAAATAAAACTTAGAAACGACAATCAACAACACATCTAACAAGATAGATGTTAAAGCAAAAAGTCTCACATTGATAGTTAATGAGATGGGTGGACTCCTTATAAGGCTTGGGCAATTCTCCTCCCTTAGAGCTAGTTTTTGGGGTGTGAGTTAGGCCTAAAACCTAATTTAACAATAGATAGTGTATCTGAAATATTAAATAGTTGCTTACTATCATGTATCTATCAGAATTGCCGGTTTAAAAAGTTAAATAACGTTCCATGCATAAACTAATTGTATATAAGATTAATCAAAACTTGTATTACAGAGAAAAAAATAAAATATCCTTAATGAGTACAAAAGGACCCATAAACAAAATGGACCAAACGAAAACAAAAACAAAAACAAAGAAAGCTAATACAAAAACAAAAGAAAGAGAAAAGTGAAAAACTCAGACAAACATGGAGAAAAATCTGGAGAAATGAAAAAATTATCCCATCTTCGTCCACCCAAATTTTCTCTCCTTGTTGGTTCCTTTCAACCACAGAAACTCGAAAACAAATCCCATGGCGTTGAGCCTACCTCGGAAATTCAAGAATGTTTCTTCTAGCATTTGAGATTAAGCTTGCTCCCATGGCACTCCACAATTCTCAAACTTGCTGCCAAGAAGATGAAGTTTTCAATTAGAGAATTATTGTGGTTTTAGGAATTTATTATTTTAGGAAGATTTGTTATGATTGATATGCTAGAATCTGCAAATCAGTTAGAGTATTAATTACTCCTTTATTTAGAAAATCAGTTGCACACATTTATTCAAAATTATTCAGATACATGTTTCGGACAAAACATGATATATGATTTAATTATTGAAATTATCTTGAATCTAGTAATTAAGTCCTAAATTATGGAGCGTAATTATGTAAACAGTAGCTACGGAGACTAATTAAGTTTAATCTTTTGCTATTTATGAAATTTATCTCTTTTAAAATTATACTCCATATCTTGGGAAGAGGAATTAGAATATATTTACTAACTAATTACTCTAAAACATTGAATTGAATGACTTGTGAGATTTATTTAAATGATTTTCACCAAATAAAATTTATTTTTTGTTAGTATTTTTTTATTAAGTGATAAGTTAGCAGTCGATGCAATCCACTTCGAATGGCAAAAAGGCTATTATGTGGCCACATTTCTTTTCACCAAATTGTATGTGATCAGAAGTCCAAGAGCCCGTCTAGATTGGTTTTAAAAGTAAGCTTTTAAATCAGAAAATAAAAAGTCAAATTTAAATTACTTTGAAGTCCTTAATTTTCCAACTCAATCCCATAACCTGCATATACTTTACTTCGTCTTCAATGGAAATTCTTCAATTATTTGGCAAGTTATGGCTTTATTCCATAAATTTATGTGTCATGACCCTTTCAGAAAGATTGCCTGGACATCATGCTTCTATCACGAAAGAGTCATATCTTACTACTGCAATACAATGTATTGCAACCTTCGTCTGGAAGTAACGCTTGCATTGAGAAACAATCAGACTCGTAATAGAAAAACTAAGGAGAGGTTCATTCTGTATAAATCTGAAATAGTAGTACGAGATATCAAGTTACTGTTTTATTCAGTGATACAAGTAGAGAGTACTAAAATTAGTATGGAAATCTGAACGAGTCACCTTAGCTTTTTGTAAAAAGAGAAGGCGGGAGAACTTTATATGGGTTCAGAATTCCATTAGGATCCAGTAGCATCTTAATGTTGGCCATTAGTTGCACCTGCGAAAAGAAATGCATCGGTTCAGCAATTTATGAAGAAGGATTTACCCACACATTGAGGGGAGCGGGGGAGGGGAAGGAAAATAATACATGTAGTATTTTCACTGTTAAACCAAGAGGCAAGTTGATGTAACCACAGATGAGTTAGTAGTAACTCAAGCTGTTAAGAAGTGGTTAGAAGTTAGTTAGCTAGTTAGTTAGAATGACAGCTAAGAGGTTTACTAATTGAAGCTTAATTCAGATTGTATAAATACGATTGATGTGTAACTGATTCATTAAGTTGGAATGTATGTGAATTGAGATTCTCTTTCAGCTTCTTATTTTTTCTCTGTTTAGCTTCTAGAACATTCACAGCCATGAATGTTAACATGGTATCAGAGCTCCGATCAGCAAGAAGGATCGTCTAAAGCTCAGTTCATCAGTTTCAGCGTAGCAGGAAGATACAGATCATGGTGATGGATGGTGTAAACACTGATCCTGCGTCTTCTTCTGTTCTAGGCACAAATCGAGCTGTGATTGATCACAATCACCCTCTGTTTCTTCATCCAAATGATACTCCAGGTAGCTCTCTTGTTTCTCTTCAGCTCACTGGATCTGCAAATTATGCTCTATGGAGCAGATCTATGAAATTAGGTCTTCTAGGAAAGAGTAAACTAGGATTTGTCGATGGAAGACACACTAAAGATAAGTTTGATGCATCCTTGCATGATCAATGGGAGAAAGTGAATGCTGTAGTGTTGTCATGGATCATGAATGCTGTGAAATCTGATCTTCTGAGCAGCATCATCTATGCTTAGAATGCTCACAAGGTGTGGCTTGATTTACAAGAGAGATTTGACACTATTAATGGTTCTAGAATATTCTATCTTCATAGGGAGATTGTTACTCTTACACAAGGAACTCAGTCTGTATCTGACTATTTCTCTAAAATGAGAACTCTCTGGGACGAATTTGATGCACTCATGCCATGTCCAGGGTGTAATTGTCCTGAATCTCGCAATTACTCTCAACACTGTGGCTATCAGAGACTTCTACAGTTTCTCATGGGCCTTAATGAAACATACGCTCCATGTAGAAGTCAACTTCTAATGATGTCTCCGCTTCCTACTCTAAATAAGGCCTACTCACTGGTAATTAGTCAGGAAAGTCAGAGATCCATAGCCAGTTTATCACCAGTAAGTCAGGTAGCTGAGTCTATTGAAGGAGCAGGTTTCTTCAGTCATAAAGGAGGAACTAGAGTAAATAATGGTAGGAATAACTACAGCGGAGGTAACATGAATTCAGGGAGAAACTTTTCAGGAGGAGGCTCTAGTTCTGGAGGGAACTACTCAGGCAGGGTGCCTCCTGCAAGTGGAGTTAGACCACCAAAGAAGAGCTCAATAATATGTGAGTATTGCAACTATAATGGTCACACCAAAGAGCAGTGTTACAAACTGATTGGATATCCACCTGAGTGGCCCTCATCTAAGATGAAAGGAGTGTTTGCTAATCAAGTAGGAAGCTATGGTAATTCTGAATCCGGAGTGAACTGTTCTAATGATTCTGAGACAGCAGCTCAATGCAATCTTGGAACCACTTAGTCCAGTGCAAGTTCACATGGTTCACTTCCTCCATATTTCACTCAAGAGCAATACACTCAGATTATTCAGATGCTTAGCAAAGGTAATGAGGAGAAAGTTCCCACTCAGACTGCAAATGCAGGTATACAGACTGCTTCCTTTCCTAATAATGTAGATACTAGTTGGATAGTGGATACAGGTGCATCCAATCATATGACCTCAAATTATCATATGCTGTCTAATTATACTGAGGTTTCAAATCCTGAGAATAGCAAGGTTTATCTACCTACAGGAGGGACAGTACAAGTATCTCATACTGGAAGCTCCCATGTTTTAAATAATATGGTCACTAATGTTCTGTTCCTACCAGATTTCCAGTTTAATTTGCTATCAGTTTCCAAGTTGACAAAGGAATTACAATGCTCTGTGGCATTTTTTCCTAACTCTGCTTGTTTCAGGATCTCTACACTGGCATGGTGAAGGGGATTGGTAAAGAGAATCAGGGGTTGTATGTGTTGAAGGATAAGACTGTCACTCAATCTCAACAGTGCTCTTCTTATAGCTGTGCAAGTTCTGCTAACCAAAGGTCTGATTCTAGCAGTATCTGGCATAAAAGATTAGGCCATGCTCCCCTGGAGCTGATCAAGAAGCATGAGAGTCTTAAACATTTGGTCCTTGCAGATCATGTATGCACTGTCTGTCCTTTAGCTAAACACACAAAATTACCTTTTCAGCTTAGTAGGTCTAGTTCTAAGTCTTCATTTGATATGTTGCATTGTGATATATGGCGTCCTTATAGAGTTCCCTCTCATAACAACAAAAGGTACTTTCTCACTATAGTTGATAATCACACTAGATACACATGGTTGTTCCTGATGCAATTCAAGTCTGACGCTATTGTTGTTCTAAGAGATTTTCTTACAAGAATAAAGAATCTGTTTTCTACTACTGTTAAGGTGTTAAGAACTGATAATGGTTGTGAATTTTTTAGCACTGAATTTCAACTTCTTATGTCTACTCTTGGCATTTTGCATCAGAGTTCCTGTGTCTGCACCCCACAACAAAATGGGGTGGTACAAAGAAAACACAGAACTATACTAAATGTAGCCAGGTCTCTTAGGTTTCAGGCTGTAGTACCCTTGAAATTCTGGGGGGAATGTGTCACTACTGCTGTGTACATCATTAATAGAGTGCCCTCAAAATTGTTACATTTCAAGTCCTCTTTTGAACTTCTCTACAAACATCCTCCTTCCCTATCTCATTTAAGAGTGTTTGGTTGTTTAAGTTATGCCTCCACCACATCACTTTCAGATAAGTTTGCTGCTAGAGCTACTCCTGGTGTCTTCATGGGATATTCCTCCACAAAAAAAGGCTACAACATATATGATCTTCATTCCCAATCCTTCTTTGTCAGTAGAAATATAGTGTTTCATGAGTCCATATTTCCTTTCCTTCATACCAAGTCTCTTGGTTCTCCTATGTTTCCTGTTCTACAGTTCTCTCATCTGGAAGTTCAATCCAGTAGTCCATCTCCAAGCCCGCCACCTCCTCAGCCTCCACCACCAGTCCCATCACCAGTTGAACCAAGAAAATCTACCAGAATCAGACATCCTCCTGGATGGATGACTGATTTTGTTACTCCCTCCTCTCACACCTGTTCCTATCCCATGTCCTCATATGTTTCTTACTCTCATCTTTCACAGTCCTATAAACATGCCCTACATGCCTATTCCTCTATCTCTGAACCTTCCTCTTTCCAGCAAGCTTCCTCAGATCCCTCTTGGGTACAGGCCATGCAACTTGAAATAGATGCATTAGAATCCAATCACACCTGGTCTGTTGTAGAACTTCCCGCTGGTAAGGTTCCTATTGGCTGTTAGTGGGTATACATGGTGAAATATAAATCTTCTGGTGAAGTGGAAAGGTACAAGGCTCATTTGGTAGCAAAGGGTTATAGCCAGCAGGCTGGTATAGATTACTCTTAGACCTTTTCTCCTGTTGCAAAAATGGTGACAGTCAGATCTTTAATAGCACTTGCAGCTTCCAAACAGTGGTGCATTTTTCAGATGGATGTCCATAATGCCTTTTTAAATGGTGAATTGGTGGAAGAGGTGTATATGCATATTCCTGAAGGGTTTGCCAGACAGGGGGAGTCTAAGATGGTCTGCAAACTTCATAAGTCATTGTATGGACTTAAACAAGCTCCAAGACAGTGGAATAAGAAACTGACTGATGCTCTTGTTCAGATGGGATTCACTCAAAGTCACTATGACTACTCTTTGTTTACCAAGAAGTCAGGAGAAGAGTTAGTGATAATTCTAGTGTATGTAGATGACTTACTAGTTACTGGAAATAATCTGATCTTGATCAATAAAGCAAGGGAAGATTTGAAGCACAAATTCAAGATGAAAGATCTTGGAGAACTTAAGTTCTTCTTGGGGATTGAAGTAGCCAGATCAGAAGAGGGAATCATGATGTGCCAAAGAAAATATGCATTAGAGTTAGTTTAAGAAACTGGTTTGAGTGGATCAAAGCCAGTCAATGCACCACTTGAAGTTAATCAGAAATTGACTTCTGTGGAATATGACAAAAATATATCTACCAAGACAGGACACAATGATGAAACTTTGAGAGATCCTACAGCATATCAAAGGCTAGTGGGGAAGCTTTTGTACCTAACAATGACCAGGTTGGACATAGCTTTTGCAGTTCAAGTCCTTAGCCAATACATACATTGTCCAAAAAGATCTCATATGGAAGCTGCACTGAGAGTTGTAAGATATATCAAGGGCTCACCAGGAATGGGTTTACTGATGTCATCTCAAGCTACTAGTCAACTATTTGCCTATTGTGATTCAGACTGGGGTGCTTGTCTTGAAACAAGAAAATCTGTTACTGGGTATTTAGTGAAGTTTGGTGGAGCTGTAATATCCTGGAAGTCCAAGAAACAGGAAACTGTGTCTAGAAGTTCAGCTGAAGCTGAGTTTAGAAGCATGGCTGCATGTACTGCAGAACTTACTTGGCTGATAGGGCTGTTCAGAGAATTGGGAGTGCATATTAAACAACCTGTAGACCTAATGTGTGATAGTAAAGCTGCAATTCAAATAGCAGCAAATCCTATATTCCATGAAAGCACTAAACATATTGACATTGATTGCCATTTTGTAAGAGAAAGAATCACTCAAGGCATGATTAGAACTGATCATGTATCAACAGAAGAGCAACTGGCAGACATACTTACAAAAGGCTTGGGAAGATCTCAACATGAATATTTAGCGAGTAAAATTGGACTTAAGAACCTGTTTCAACCATCAACTCGAGAGGGGGTGTTAAACCAAGAGGCAAGTTGATGTAACCACAGATGAGTTAGTAGTAACTCAAGCTGTTAAGAAGTGGTTAGAAGTTAGTTAGCTAGTTAGTTAGAATGACAGCTAAGAGGTTTACTAATTGAAGCTTAATTCAGATTGTATAAATACGATTGATGTGTAACTGATTCATTAAGTTGGAATGTATGTGAATTGAGATTCTCTTTCAGCTTCTTATTTTTTCTCTGTTTAGCTTCTAGAACATTCACAGCCATGAATGTTAACATCCACCTTCTAGTTTTTCAATTTACAGTAAGCTATGCAGACTAAATCAGACAATTGACAACCGATACCAATATCCACATTCCGTTCTTTTATTGTATTATTTTGGTTTAGAACCTATTAGTAGGTATGCTTGAAGGCAGTATATTAACCATGCTGGCAAGATGGGTATTTGCAGAGATGTTTTAGCAAGCTCATGTTATCTTCACTACGTGATGCTTTTGAGGGAGACAAGGGCTCGATGTCAGTACACAATCATAGATGATCGTTTATCCACATTCAGTCTTAACCTATGAAAAGAACTATTATTCATCACATCTTTTGAACTTAGTCACATTATTCCAGAATGTCTAGAAAGAAAATACTGAGGATTTACTGCATTTTGGGGTAAATTCTCTTGGGCATCATGCAAAGAATATATATCTACATGAAGTTTCAGTATTTCCTAACTAGTGATATTTCTTTTGGCGTTGAAAGAAACGAGAACTCTGTATATTGAGATGTGTCGACAATTGGTGCTTCCAAACACTATATCCTGACAGAAGACTCAGTAGTACTGATGTCACTTTGTTTAAATGATAAACTAAAAGTACTGGTCTTACAGTTTCAGGTGATTTGGTGTAATGGATTTTATCGGCTTTCATCAGTCCAAGGCCATGTTCGGCACTAATACTCCCTTTGTGCTTAGAAGTCCAGTCATAAACAAAAGGCTCAATCTGTGATAAAATCTGGAGCCAACATATCCAATTAATGAGATAATCAACTAATAAAATTTAGTGAGAAGCAAGAAGGCCAAGGTAGTACATTATCATCATACTGAGGAGTTGAGATATTAAGATGTAAGTTTCCATCCCCAAGGTGACCATAAGCGACTACTTTTGCTGAAGCACCTGTAAAATTTCAATTAAAACAACATTAAATTCTGAGTTTGTTAGTTACTATTAACAGATGGCATGCCCCTAAAATTGTCGATTCAACAGAAAATGGAGAGATGGATAAAAATGAAAGCATCAAATATGATATGGCATCTCTAAATGAGACATTCAAATTTAACTGTGCATTTACTTTTTCTGCGGTAACTAAGTCATGATTTTTGAAAAGGAATTTATTTTTATTTTTTGGAATTGAGTCTCTGGCGAAAGCAAAAAACTGAGTCCTAATTAAGGAAGCACTAAGAAGAATTGATCCCATAAATAATCCAGACACACTAATAACAATGAAATGGAACATGCTTTCAGCAAAGCAAGAATTTTGACATTCTTACCAAGCCGGACTCCCATTTCCTCAACAAGATCATACATCTTTTCAACTGGTATTGACAAATCATATTTATATACGCCTCCAGCCTTCATCAAAGCTTCAGGAATACCCTACAATATAAAGATTAACACCTTTATTTATCAAGACATGAACAGACTCGTACCACAAGAAAATATGCACTTTTTTAACATAAATTTACAACAACAACAACAAACCCAATGTAATCCCAGGGTCTGGGGAGGGTGGTGCGTACACAACCTTATCCATGGTTCTATCACATAATAGTAAGTGATAGGGCAAAGTTTTCATCAGTTATTCATTACTGAAGGAGATGCAGATATCTTGGTTCTTATCAAGTAAAACTTTCAAGATGACATATAGGTCTTGAGTCTTGACAATTTTATAAAAAGCAGGCGCAGCTACTATAAAATCTACAAATGGTAAGAGTTGAAAAAATGTGATTCAGATTCCCGATGAAAGTTAATAATAGTAACAGAGTTCCTAATAACAGAGATTTGTAAGGGACACAGAACTCCTTCACCCAAATTAAAGATGGAATTGTTTTTATTTATTGTGGAGATCACATAATATGCTCACTTGCGTAGATGACTGGATGATATTTTTGGAAAACTATAATTTACTTTAGGGATCTTGAAGGTTCTATATGATATTCCATATCACATCTTCTATATGGTGGTTACCACTTTTGAACAGCCCTACTTTAGTGACGACGGAATATTTACTTATCAAATTATACATCCTTTCATTCTCTAAAAAAATATTTACTTATCAAAACTCTGAATAGTAGAATATCACAGGTTACAGATGCAAGCTTTTTTTTTCTTTTTTTTTTCTGAGAGAAAGAGATTACAAATGCAAGCTTATGAATACAGATTATTTGTCAAGTATAGAGTGATCACCTCACGAATATGCCAGCAAGAAGATGCCTGAGCTATATCTTGTGCAACAACTCCATCACTTATCAAGTCATTTTCCATTGAGTGAAGCAAGAAGGCATCTAGTTTCTCTCTGCATATGTCAATACAACGTAGCAGAATCCAACAAAGAATGAATTCAAGTTATCAAATTGTATACTGAATAAGCAAGAAATTAGCTAAGTCCAGAGGAAACTGAGAGTGCTACTGACATCCAATCAGCTTCATAAAGCAACTAAACATCAAGGATATCAATTCTCAAACGCTATATATTATTTACAATAGGTCACTCAAGCATGGATTTACTTTGTATCCTTTCTATGTGATAGTCAGACTTAATAAAGTAACTAGCAAATCCATAGTTAAAACTTGACTAATCTCCTAATGAATAGCGAAACGCTAAATTCAGAAGTGAATTTTCATCGTAAAAATTAATAACTTTTCTTTCTAACTTCAACTCAAGTAACAAATAATGTTTTCTTGGTAATTTTACCATTTTAAAGCATTTCAAATTCTATAATTTTTTGATCAATGGTTCTTGAAGTATTTTGATTCTGATCATAAGAAGTCTATCCCGGCTGCTAATAGTTTAGGTTAGCCAATGAAGTGCGACCTACTGCCATCCTACAACCAGAGCATATAATAATCAGGTGGAAAAGTACAAAACAATCAACATGAAGAAACCAGAATTAGCAAGCATTCATGAGTGAAAATTGGAAAAGCTCAACGTAGTGTTACTTTATTGATTAATAAGAGATAAGGGATAAAATGTGGCTGAGTTCTTTCCAGACTCAAGAGTGGATTTACAAAATGGTAAGCAAGACACAAATGTCTTACAACCCAGCATATGGTGCAAACAATGAAAAGGCATTCTAAAATATTGTTCAGTCAACTAGTGGTCTGAAAGTAAACTAAGCCAAAGTCCTCCGATATATAGATATTCATGATACATTTGAAGTCTGAAAACAAAGGCACGGTATAATATCCATTGGCTCGCCTCTATACTCTGAGAGGCACAGGAAGAAACATGGACCCTTACGAGGATTAAGTTGTGTGAAAAGGTTATTGTTCCTCCGATTTTTCCAGAACAAAAAATCCAAAACAAACATGAACTAAAGTTCTTTCAAATAAAGGATATAAATAGTTATGAGCAACCAAAGTTTAACGACGTATTTTAAACAAGTAGAGCATATTAAGCAATGAGGATGTTACCTATCATAAGATTCACTGCTGCCAGTTGTCTCAATCAAAACATAAAAGTTATGCATTGAGGAAGGAAATGGATTACGGACACCTTCTAGATGTTTCAGGACCTGCTCCACGTAACATAATAGATAATGCTGCATTAATATACTGCATGAGAGTGACCTATAACATTTATAATAGTCGTCAAAATAACTTGAATCTTCAACTTAAAATAACAGTCTAAGCACAAAGTTGACAGGTAAGGAACGATGGCTGACTATGCAGCACCTGCAAGCTTACCATGCAATTTTGAATAACAATGCAGTAGTTACCATTCATCGAGTATAATAACCAACATAAAGCAACTCAAATAGAACAGGAAAAAGAACTTGACAGTCCCAGATGATATCGTCAGGTGAGACTTGATGGATTAAAAAGACACATAAAGCTCACCAGATCCATTGCGCCATGATCAAGGAATTCAAATGCAGAAAGAATTTCCCCAAGTTTCCTCTTTGCCTCTAACAAAAGTTTCTGATGGAAAACAGAAGTTTCAGCAAGTTATCATTCCAAGCAACTTCATAGTTGTATCATACTTCAGAGGGTAGAACCATTATTACCAGGCAGCTTGCATAATCTTTACAAGCAAGAAAGCACACATTTACAGAGGACAACTTTGGAGGAGTAAGAATGGAAACCTTCGTTACAATACCCAAGGATCCTTCACTCCCTATGCCATGTAATAAAATAAAATGTTTATCACAATGTAAAACAACTTTTGTTGACATAGAATAAATAATATAATCTTACCTATAAATAAATGTTTCAAGTCATATCCAGTGTTATCTTTTCGTAAAGTGCCGAGCATATCAAGTACCGTTCCATTTGCTAAAACCACTTCAAGACCTGAATAGATGAAAGTACATTTGAGAACTCATACAGAAGGATGGACTTCACTTATATGTTTTTTTAGAACAACATTACTTTTATGTTTTTCAAGGACAGAAAGATCTTGAAAGGCTCATACATGGCCTTGTCCTCAAACGAATGTGACAAAATGGATCCCAAGTTTATCTAACAGATCTAAGAGATGGAACATAATTTTCATTATTGGCTAAATCTTTCATCAGCCTCATTAACAGACTCACAGATTGATTTAGGTCAACAACTTCGACTCAGAAGTTCCATAACATAGCACAATCAGATCTTACCAAGCACACTGCCATGCAGTGAACCATAGCGGAGAAGTCGCAAACCACCAGCATTAGTTGAGACGTTTCCACCAATTTGGCAGCTTCCTTTAGCACCTAAATCTAGTGGCATAACAAACCTAAGACAGAATGTGATTGACATTGATTTCATAAGGAAACAGAATAAAAAAGAACTTATTCAGTGGCATCAAAAGCGCTAGTAAGAAGTACCAGAATAAGTTTATAAATAGAAACGAACTAGACAGAAGATAGATGTAAGAAACAGGACAGAATTCTCAATGCTGTTTCTTTCTATTGTCATGATATTAAAATAAGATGATAACAGAGTTTGGAAAAGATCAGTCTACGAATTCGCAGATGGTAATATTAAACTGAAACACCTTGCTATTACATGGTAAGAATGTTTAGAATAGAGTCACTCTGATGGATAACACTACGGAGTTTATATGCCAATTAAATGGAGAAAGAAACACTCTTTGGTCAGAAAGTTGCAAATATATGACAATAAAGTATTCAAAGGTATTCCACTGTTTCTAGATTAAAACCTAAAAAATTGCACAAGCAGAACTATCCAAAAAAAAAAACTATCTATGACATGATTCATATAGTAATCATAAAAGGTCTCAAGTAAGAAAAAATTACCCTTGGTTATCAAGAAAAGCAATGAGGTTTTCCAAAATGCATCCTGCCTCACAAACCAGTATGCCACTAACCTACAAAAAGATGTAAAGGAGGACAACTTATTCTATCTGAATAGACTTTATGCATTCGTAAAGAACTCTTTCCTTCATCAAGTTTAAATCTGACAAGAATAAGAATTGAAGATAGATCAGTAGAGTTACTTTTATCTTGTCAATGACATCTTTTTCTTTACGCTGAAATAATATTTATATTCCCCTGCAAAAGCAAGGGTTCATGTAGTATTTACACTCACCAGCACATTTTCAGAATAAACTTACTCTTACCTTGTCAAAAGAAATGATTTTATTCATATAACTGATACTGACAATCACCTGGACATTTTCAAAATAAAGAAAGAATACATCAGCAATCAGTTAAGAGAAGAATTATAAGACCAGCCAACATATTTATGTCAGAGAATTTTCAAACATTCACAGCAAAGAACATATCCAGCAGCAAAAACACTAGTCACATCAATCAGTCTATCAACTACTCCTCAATCCCAGACTAATTGTGGTCGGCTATATAAATCATCTATATCTGTTTCACATTTCTTATCCCAGAAAAAAAATACAGTAGCAATAATATTGATGTTTAAAATGACTAGAAGTTCAGAAAACATGGATAATGTTTGATAGATGTCGATTACTACTAATTCTAGCTTGATGAGTATCAGTGATTAGCTCATGTGTGAGACATAGAAATCTAAACTGATTGGTTTGAAAAGAAATACAAGTTCAATATCTCTACAATGAGTTAGGAGGAAGTTCTGGCTTGGTTCTAAGCTGTTAAATTGAGAAAAAAGACTTGCATTACCACAGCTTTGAAGTTTAAACTCTCCTCATAGTGCAATTGTTTATAGAGTCAAGAAAACATTCAGCAGTTTTCTTGTCAGTGTTTACATTTCAAGCAGCCCAATGAACAATGCAATAATGCCGCCGTAGATCCTTCCCACTTCCGAAAGAGAGGAAAGTGGAAATAAGGGTTTAAGCAGCATCAGAGTGAAGTTGTAAGAACATCGATAAGAGAGTCACTGAAACATGAGTGTATTCCTCCTAGGTGAAGCTTTAAAGTAAAATGAGATCCGTTTGCCCCCCTCTTACCATTCTAACAGAAGATGGTTTAAGAAACATGATGCAGCAATAGTATGTTTACTTCACATGATTAGGCAATTATCAGAAAACTTCATTCCCATAGGTAATTAGCAAAATTAAGGTTTGGCCCTTCCGAATAGGACACACTGGTATCAGAAATGTCAAATTTAATGACCCAATTATTACCCTTTGTCCTTTGGACAGTTCAGTGACAATTTGTTTGAATGGATTCGGCTTGACTTTAACCAAAATTTGATCCCAAAAACTTCTACAAGTATTTTATTGTGCCAACTATTCTGAATTATTAAGTCTTCATGTATACTTTACATGAAAGTACTCTTATCATTATGATTTTGGGCTCCTTAAACTATGATATGAAACATTAAAACATACCCTGGTAAACTATGTTTAAAGGTTTTTCGCTACTTGTGCTCTCACTCTGATTTTACAAACTAAGGCAATCGATCTATGAAATAGCATTTTCTTATTAAGTTGGCTTTAATGAAACTAATTGTTTGCCTGTTTTAAGATCCAAATCAACAACATCTATACCAGGTAATTAACAGTGTTGTTGAAGGTGAAAAGTTTTGAGAGTCTGTTAGGGCTTTAAGCTCAAAGCGCAATTAAACTGTGGACGTTATTAAAGGAAACCGCGATGAAGAACAAAAATTATGTATGTAATGCAAGAAAAAATAACTATAATCACAGAAAATAATAATCATATGAACAAAGTAGTTGAAACAAACTATAATTAAAATATTAAATGGAATAGATGAAGTTGAAAAAAAAAAATCAAAATTTCAATTAGATGAAAAATGCAGTTTATTCCATTTAGGTTAAGTTTTCTTATATTAAATCTATAAACTCCTTTTCCCAAATAAGTACCAAATTTATTCATACCATTTTCTTAACAATTAAAATATCTCTTCTCCAATTATATTTATTTTTTAGTGCCAACCTCTTCATGATAGAATGGTTAATGAAGCGCACACCTTCATGCCTTGAAACCAACATTGAATGCCAGTTAAGCGGGAGAAGTGCACTAGGTAAGCGTCACTTATCTTCAGATCTTAAACGCGCCGCAAATGAGCCTTTAAGAACAGTGGTAAACAACCAAATAGAAGAAGATATAATACAATGTGACGGCAGCCTATCATTCTATAATTAATATGACTAATGGAAACAAACTAACAATCTCTACTTGGACATACGACATTCATGGTACTGTATCCATCTACCCATAATTAAATTATCAGTGGTCATCAAGTAATCAAGAATTCCTACCTCATCAAAAGCAGGAACACTTCCTCCCACAAGACCTGTATTCCCCCCTTGTGGAACAACAGCCAGGCACCTGGAATTGCAATATTTAAGAATCTGAGATACCTGTAGAACCAAAGTCAAAGAAACACAAATGGGAAACCAAAAGGTGTAGATATTAGTATCTATTATCAATAAGGAGCAAAAGATTTGTGAAGAGACGTGACATTTCAACCTCCTCTACTGTCCGAGGTTGGAGCATAAGTTTACTGGTGCCCTTGTATTTCCTCATCCAATCTGTGTTCACAGCATCGAGTGTCTCTTCATCTTGAACCACCCCTCTTTCCCCTAATATATTTTTGAAATAGCTCAAGTCTTCTGAACTAATTGTTGAAAAATCTGGTCTTCTTTGAATAATGGTGGCCTGAGAAGCAAAACATCTATACTGGCTTCTGCATCTGTTCCATGGATTCGTACCCAGAGATACCGGGAGATGTTTAAATGTTTGAAATTCTTGTTGATAATTACCAATATAAGGTTTTACCAACTCAGAAGGTTGACTACAATGAGACCTTGAACCTAGAAACCATGAAAATGAAGATTCTCAGTTTGCTCATCAGAGTATCTTTTAGAATACACATACAATTAGTTCCACTTGGGTTCATTTTCAACTAAACCTTAATATAATGCCACTTCATTCATTGAACCTGAGGTTTTATCAGAACAAACTCAGTAGATAACAACCGGAGTTCTACCTCAGTGATTTTTTATTCAATCAGTAACCCCAAAACCATGTGACTAATTATTTTTGTTGTCAAAAATCAAGACAAAATGAGAACGGTTCAATCAAGCATCCTCATCCTCAAGTAACAAAAGTAGAAAATTGCAGGCTCTGAATCAGAGCAGCTCCATATGCAATCATCAAATAATTACGTCTCAGTCCCAAATTAATTGAGTCAACTATCGGACTGTTTGGTACGGGGGATAAGGCGGATCCAGGATTTGGCATTTGGGGATTCCTACAACGACCTCAAGTTAATATACAATGATAGTTGCATTCACAATGAAATATTCATTTGATTTCTTAATATATACAAGGTCAGTGCAAAAATTAAGCTCTAGATAAGCCACTTACGAGGGAAGTCAAGTGGAGGTCATTTTTCGAGGAAAATATTTTCCATCAAAATGGAAAAAGTGACTTCCCTCCCTTATAGATGGAAGTGTATTTTTGTCACAACTATCTAAACTTTTAACTACATTTTACTTACTCCAACTCAAACTTGGACACCATCTAAGTTGTCGGACTCAGGTGCGGGTGTCCGATATAGGTGGATCTAGAAGTTGGATCCTTCATGATCTAAAGAGAAAATGGTCTAAAACCCCCCCAACCTATATCCGAAATCCCAACTACACACTCCAACTTCACGGGTGTCCTATTACCCCCCTAAACTTCATATTTCTCTATTTTCTACACACTTAAACGCTGACCTGTCATAGGAGGTGAGAACACCTCCTCTAGGCGCGTTAGAAGGTCAAAAATTACTCCTTCTCCAATGGTCATCTTCCCCACCTTAAATAAACCATTATTTCTTCTTCCCCACCATTAACCCTTGTTTTTTTTTTATAAAAAATTCACAATTTTCTCTCAATATTAAGTAAGGTTTAGTTGTTAATGTTCATTTCTACTTCAAATTTTGAATTTAGGGTTTGTAATCTGCTCTAATTTCTTATTTAGGTCTCTAATTTGAATTTTGAATTTTCTCGAAATTCATCAAAAATGGCAAATGAAAACTTGAATAAGCTTTGTATGGATGAATCAGACCCAATGCTCAACGCTCTAGTGAGATGCAAACACGGGATTTTGTTGAATTTGCAAACTTCTTGGTCGAAATTAAATCCGGGGAGAAGATTTTGGTCTTGCCCATGCTATGGTGTATGTTTTTTTTCTTGTATTCTTGCTACACTTTATTTTGAACGATGCTAATGTACTATTTTGGATCATTTTCAGTCTAAAATTTGCAAAATTGCTAATGGAGAAGGATTGAAAATGAGAAAGGAGATTCTTTTTTTTGTTCTTTTACGTTTTAGGAAATGGGAGAAAAAAGAAGAAATGGGAGTTGAAGAGGCGGGACCCAGCGCGTGGAATCACGCATGCCTAATTATTTGGTTTTGTGTTCAGGTCAGCGTTTAAGTGTGTAGAAAATAGCGAAATATGAAGTTTAGGGGGGTAATAGGACACCCGTGAAGTTGGAGTGTGTAGTTGGGATTTCGAATATAGGTTGGGGGGGTTTTAGACCATTTTCGCTGATCTAAATATTAAGATTTGGGGTTAGGATACAGGTGCGGAGATTCAGCTAAAATAATTCAAATATCTAAAATGAGAGTCATATGTCTAAATTATGAGACATTATGTGGAAAACTTACAAGGTGTTCCAAGGAGAAAATATTGATTAAGACGAGAATTCCAGAAGGGTATAAAAGGAAAAGGATTGTCATAAAAATTTCTATATACAAGCTATTCCATTTTCTTCAATCCTCTGAGATTTTGTTTTGATTTCATAAATCATAGGTATTTGTCCCAATTTCTCAGGTCGATTATAGTCAAAGTACCCAAAATCAGTCAACCAAATCCAGAATGGATCTCACACACGTCATGTCAACATGTGTCAGGGGTGCGGTAGCGAAAGTGAAGAGTCCGAGCAACTTAGGACATTATTGCAATAACACGGATGTGGCATGCTTACTGACCATGTTACTGACATATTTTGTCTAAACACTCTCTGCTTCGGTAATATCACTCCCTTCATACCAATTTATGTGGACCTTTCGAGTTTTGAGAGTCAAACAAGTTTTTCTTCAACCGCAATTTTCCAGAAAAATGACTGGTGTCCTACCAAGCACACTCTATATGAATCCATTCCATACAATACAGTTCAATTTCGCTATTATTTTACCTGATCGTCAATTTAGCTCAACTCACTCGTTTTACCGTAATCCACCTCATTTATCCGGACTTGGGAGTTTCTAATGCTATGAGAAACTCTCAGGATTGCTAAAATTATAGAACAAAGCATAAATTTAACTGAAATGAAATGCAATAATAGAGCAAAGCATTGTATGTAAATGAGAGAAAAATTGGTTAACAAGAGCTGTACCTGAGGGGCAAAATGGCTTAGAATTGTGAAAATTAGGGCTCAATCGGCAATGAAAAAAGTGTTTGCAGTGTGTAAGTAAACGGTAGGTCGATTTCCAGTCCTCCATTTCTGCAACTGCCTTCACTCTTCTGCTTCCATAATTAATGAAACACTAATCATTTTGCTACCTTTTTACTTGTACAATTATTCTTTTTATTTGTTAATTTTTTTTTACGAATCATGAAAAAACATTTTTTTTCTACTTATTATATTTTTAATTTAATAATTGTTATAAAATAAAGTGTTAGAAATTAAATAACAAAGAAATGGAGAGAAAGAGTGGTAATGTTTTTCTTCCAATCTTTCAATGCATGTATGTCTACATATAAGATGAGTATATATAAAAAGTAAAAGTATATATCTAATCCTTCAAAGTCACGAAGGAGATCTCCAAAGTCATGAAGGAGATCTCCAAAGTCATGAAAAATCTCCAAAGTCATGAAGTGTGGATCTGCTACATGGCATTCACATTTCATTACTTACCACATTCCTCATTGGATATCCATGTAAAGAAAAAATCTAGAAGAAGAAAAGAAAGTGTACATAGTTATTCTTAATACGCATTATTTGTTGTCTCGTTAAAAACCTTATCAAGAAAAAATTCAGTGGGACAAAAATCTTGATTAAGGAAAAAAGAGTGCAGCGCGTATTTACTTCCCCCTGACTCGAAGACGATGCATTCCACTTTTGTATCTCAATTTCTCAAAGGTTGATGTTAGCAATGCCTTAGTAAACATATCTGTTAAATTATTACTTGAGCGAACTTGTTGAACATCTATATCACCCTCTTTTGAAGATCATGAGTGAAAAAGAATTTTGGTGAAATGTGTTTTGTTCTATCTCCTCTAATGTATTCCCTTTTAGTTGAGCTATACATGCAGCATTGTCTTCATACAATATTGTTGGAACATCTCTTTCCAAAGAAAGGCCACATGTTTCTTGAATGTGTGAGTTATTGATCTCAACTAAACACATTCTCGACTTGCTTCATGAATGGCTATTAACCAGCATGATTTAAAGAAGTGGCATCCATAGTTTGTTTTGTTGAACGCCATGATATAATTGTACTACCACATGTAAATAAATAGTCTGTCTGCGATCGATCTTTATGGAGATCATACAAATATCATGCATCTGCATAACCAATCAATTGTGACTTGAATTCATTTAAGTAAAACAATCTCATATCAATAGTCCCTCGGAGGT
This sequence comes from Solanum pinnatisectum, assembly GCA_035578085.1. Classification (NCBI taxonomy): domain Eukaryota; kingdom Viridiplantae; phylum Streptophyta; class Magnoliopsida; order Solanales; family Solanaceae; genus Solanum; species Solanum pinnatisectum. Next base: position 17,342,635 of record CM069077.1, on the reverse strand, counting down.
ATCTGAATATATGCTTTAATTAATCCTATTCCAGTGTCTTCGTGTTGGAGAAGAAATAAACATTGCTAACAAACTTACCGAGAAAGTTATATCTGGTCTAGAATTATTAGCAAGATATACTAATGCACCAATTGCACTATGATATTTTAGCACCAACAAGTTCTCCTTCATTTTCATGAGGTCGAAATGAATCTTTATTAATATCAAGAGATCTCACAACCATCGGACTACTCAATGGATGTGCTTTATCCATGCAAAATCTCTTTAATATATTCTCAGTATATGTTGATTGATGAACAAATATCCATTTTTCAAAATGTTCGATTTGTAGTCCCAATGATATTCAAATCATCAACATATACAGCTATTATGACAAATTCAGATCCAGACCTTTTCATGAAGACACAATGAAAAATTGGATCATTTTTAAATCTTTCTTTCAACAAATATGCGCTAAGGCAATTATACACTTTCGCCCTGACATCCGTATAAGGATTTCTGAAGCTTTATTGAACAAGTTTCTCGAGAATCATTGTATGCTTCAGGAACTTTGAATCCTTCGGGAATTTTCATAAAAATATTGTGGTCTAATGAGTCATATAAATAGGCAGTGACCACGTTCATTAGGTGCATTTCAAGATTTTCATGAACTGTCAAGTTCATTAAATACCTGAAGGTAATTGCATTTACCACGGGAGAATATGTTTCTACATAGTCAATGTCAGGCCATTGCGAAAATTTATGAGCCACAAGTCGTGTTTTATATCTTACAACTTCACCTTTTTCATTTCATTTTTGCACAAAAACCCATTTGTATCCCACTGGCTTGACACCTTCAGGTATTCGGATTATTGATCCGTAAACTTCATGTTTTCCAAGTGAAGTCAACTCTACTTAAATTGCGTCCTTTCATTTTGGCCAATCATTTCTCTGTCTACATTCATCGATATATTTTGGTTCATAATCCTCATCTTATTGCATTATTTCAGTAGCAACATTGTAAGCAAAAATGTTATCAACCACAACATCATTTCGGTTCAACCTTTTTCCTATCGAGACACAACTTATTGAGATCTCTTTATTTTTATTATTTTCAGATAACTCAACATTTTCTGTTGTCTCATCATTTGTTATGTCTTGAGGCTCTCCTTGAGCACTCGCTTTCATATTATGATCATCTTTTCTTTTTCGAGGATTTTTATCCTTAGAACCAATTAGTCTACCATATTTCAAACGTGGTCTAGACTCATTTGCATTAACAGTTTGTTCTATCGGAATATCGACTAGAACTGGAGCATTTGCAGTTGGAACATGAGATTTAGTAATCCTTGAAAGGTTAGTAAATGCATCTGCATTTGATTTGCAATATTTTGCAAATAAATTATCTTTTGAACCTCTTGTTCACATTGATTTGTTTGAGGATCTAAATGAGATAGTGATATTGCATTCCAATCTATCTCATTTTCCAATTGCTTATGCTTCTCCCCTAATGTTGGGTATTCAAATTCATCAAAATGACAATCAGCATATCTTGTTGCAAATAAATCTTCAGTCATAGGTTCCAAATATTTTATAATAGAAGGAGACTCATAGCCAACATATATTCCCAACCTTATTTAGGGACCCATCTTTGTGCGTTGCGGTGGAGCAATTGGAACATCTACCGCACATCCAAAATATTTAAGATGGGAAATATTTTGCTCCTTTCCGAAAGCCAACTGTAATAGGGAGAAATCATGAAAATTGATTGGCCTTACGCGCACAAGTGCTACTGCATGCAAAATGGCATGCCCCCATACTGAAAGAGAGAGTTTTGTCCTCATTAGTAATGGTGTAGCTATCAACTGAAGACGTTTAATCAATGATTCTACTAGACCATTTTGAGTATGAACATGAGCAACCGAGTGTTCAACTGTTATTCCAATGGAAATACAGTAATCATTAAAGGATTGAGATGTAAATTCACCAGCATTATCAAGACGAATTGTCTTTATAGTATAATCTGGAAATTGTGCTCTCAATCTTATAATTTGAGCCAACAATCTCGCAAAAGTCATGTTGTGAGTTAATAATAAGCATACATGTGACCATCTTGTAGATATATCTATGAAGACCATATAATATTTAAATGATCCACATGAAGGGTGAATTGGTGCACATATATCACCTGTATACATTCCAGAAATGTAGGAAATTCCATCCCAACCTTAGTTGATGATGGTTTAATAATTTGTTTCCCTTGGGAATAAGAAACACAAGAGAATTCTTTAGATTAAAGAATTTTTTGATTCTTCAAAGTGTGCCCATGTGAATTCTCAATAATTTTGTGAATCATATTATAATCGAGATGGCCCAATCGGTCATGCCAAATAATAAAATCATTATGATTAATAAACCTTTTATTCACGATGACATGTGATGCAACCACATCAATACTTGTGTGGTACAACCCAGAAGAAAGTGCAGATAATTTTTCATGCACAAATCTTTTCCCTTCTTTTATTGTAGTAATATAAAGGTATTCAATATTTCCTTCATTAGCAGTCCAATATAATAGTCATTTTGGCGAATAACCTTGAAACTTAATAAGTTTCTTTGAGACTTACTATAATACAAAGCATTATTAATGGTCAATAATGTTTCCCAGGTAATAATAATGATGCTCTTCTAGAGCCTTCAATTATTTTTGTACTACCAGATAATGTATTAACATTGGCCCCTTTCATAATTAAATGAGAGAAATATTTCTTTTCTCTTAAATTAGTAAGCGTTGTAGCACTATCCAGAAGACACATATCTCCCTTACTCATCTTGAATCTAATTGAAGACTGAGAAATTTTATTTATCTTCATAAAATAAAAGTACATCATAAGAGATAAGATAACTAGCAACATTGCAAGAAAACTTAGGTCTTTATATTATTTTATTTTTAAATTTTTAAAATAAAAGTAACATAAAAAAAGATAATCAAAAGCACACAAAAACAATATATTGTACATCATAAAATAACATCAAACGTCAGTTACGATCTCCAAAGAAGTCTTCAACCTCCAAATGAGTAATATCATTAAGGTCATTAAAATCATCATTCTTCAAAGCCAAATTCACTTCAATATTATCATTGTACATTTGCGAAGGTCTTCCCTCAACATTATTTTTAAATGTCAAATATGATTACACCCGAGCATTAGAAGAAGATGTACCACCTCTATTTGCCTTTCTTTTAAAGGAATTTTGATAAAGCCTGACAAAATGATCAGGCATCCGACATTCATTCTTCCAATGGCCTTTCATGCCACAACGATGACAGATGTCTCTTAAAGGATTATTTTGAGAACTCATATTGTTCTCTCTTTTATAATGATCACTACCACGATGATTATTATATTGTTTTCTGTCATTGCCACATCCACGCATATTATTATGGCCCCGATTTTTATTTTTTCTTCTTTCAGACTGGACATGTGCTTCTACCACATTTGCTTTTGGTAATGGAGTAGTTCTAGTGGGACGAACTTCATGATTTTTCAACAAAAGGGTATTATGTTGCTCCGCCACAATAACGCATGAGATCAAATCAGAATACTTTTTAAATCCCCTTTCACAATATTGTTGTTGTAATATCATATTTGAGGCATGAAAGTAGTAAGAGTCTTTTCCAACATATCCTCATAGATCTGTTATATTTTTCCCATATAATTTTAATTTGGAAGTTATTTTATAAACAACAGAATTATATTCACATACAGTTTTAAAGTCTTGTAATCGTAAGTGTATTCATTCATAACGAGCCCTTGGCAATACTGTTGCCTTAAACCAATCCACAATTCAAGTGGATCTTTCACTGTCAAATATTTGGCCTTTAATCCTTCATCCAAATGATGACGAAGAAAAATCATAGCCTTCGCTTTGTCCTAACTCGATGTTGAATTACCCTCAGTAATTGTGGCACCAAGACCTTTCGCTTCTAGGTGAATTTCAACATCGAGTACCCATGATAAATATTTTTTGCTAGAAATATCAAGTGTCACGAACTCCAATTTTGACAAATTTGACATGATGAAAACTATCATAAAAATAGTCAAATTAGATTAAAATAATAAACTTTTAACCATTGAATATTAAGAATATCATATGTAGAGTTCTTTAAGAAGAAATTTTATTTTAATTAATTAATAAAATTTACTACCATCTTATATTATTCAGAGAACATAAAAACTGAAAATATTCTAATGTATACGTGTGCTTTGAATATGAAAATAAAAATAGTTATATCACCGAAACATACATTATAAGAGACTTCATGCTGATAACGTGTTATAAAATAAAGTATTAGAAATTAAATAACAAAGAAATGGAGAGAAAGAACAGTAATGTTTTTCTTCCAATCTTTCAATACATTTATGTCTACATATAAAATGAGTAAATATAGAATGTAAAAGTATATCTCTAATCCTTCAAAGTCATGAAGGAGATCTCCAAAGTCACGAAAGAAATCTCCAAAGTCATGAAGAATCTCCAAAGTCATGAGTATGGATTTGCTACATGGCATCCACATTTCATTATTTACAACAGTAATATAAAATTAATATCTTTAAAAAATATCACTACAAAAAAGGTGTGAATTACATGGGAATTTTTCTGGGGATTTGCATGAAAATCCATAGGAAACTTATTTTCTTGTAAATTTTCATACTAATCCCCAGAAAAATTCTCATGTAATTCACACTTTTCTTATAGTGTATAGTGAATAAAGCTATTTGAAATTAATAGGTGTGCTAACCTATAAAAAGGACTAAAAGAATAGTATTAGTTGCTACCAAAATTTCAATTAAAATAAGAAAATGCTTCCACTAATAATTTTAAATATAGAGTTTTGGTATCGTATTCTGATTTATATCAATTTTCCTAACGTGTCAAGTATATCTATTTGTGCACGTAGCTCTATGTTAGATTCTCATACTTGTCTGATTTCGTACCTTATCAATATCATATAATTATAATTATATAAATTCTCAAATGATCCCAATTTGATGATTTATTCATTATTAATTTTATCAAAACGAAAAATAAATCTCTCGTCAATATCAACTCATTTCCCTGTGAGAATGCTTCTTGGAAGCTCTATGAGTGCAGTCTGATGCCACAATGACTATATGATAAACAAATAAGTAAAATAATATTAACAGAATTCTAGATTAAAATCACCACAAAATTTACAATTTTTACATCTATTTTCCCTTCCCTGGACAAAAACTCAAACTTCTCGTCTCTCCTGGGACATCCCATACGTTCAAGCCTCTCCTACATCACATCTCAATGGAACAAGAAACAGCTGCACTTTCAAATATCTTTTAAGTGAAACTGAAGTCAGGGTTGTGGTGGAGTGGTAACTCCTTCATCCTTGATCGAAAGGTCTCGGGTTCGAATCACCTTGGGTACGGAATCGCCTTTGTTAGGAAACACTTTACCCCTACCCCCCACATGTGGAACTTCCCAGCATGAATCGGACTTCAATGTGGGTACCGGACACGGGGTGGAAAACAAAAAAATAGAAGCCAGCTTTTCAACTATCTTTGGCACATACAGAACTTGAAGTAACCAGCTCTAAGTTACTTGCAGTGTTTTAAAAGGCGCGCGCATGAGGCAAGACGTTTTATGCCGTACGGGAGTATATTAACTAAAAAAAAAGTTACTTGTATCATGTCCAAAATTACAAGTGTTAGACTATAGGAATCAAATATCTCGAGCGACTGACTACAAATGGATCAACTTCTTGAAAAAGTATGTGCCAAGGAGAAACCAACCAATAAGAACAAACATGAAAATCAACAGGTAAGTAAGGAAAGTCCCTCCTCCAAAGATTAGTCCAAATCCAAGCACAACGAGAGGCGGTAAATAGGTTTTAACCATAGCTGTTTTATTTACCCAACGTCCCTTGAGAAAAATGAAAATAGCCAGGTTGACTACATTCCATCCACCAGCCTGAAACCCCAGCCTGTTCAAACCATTAGCTACAAAGGAGTGGCAGTTGCAAGTGAAAATGCTGTAAGATTGGTGTTGGAATTCTTGAATGCTCTTTCTTATGGCAGATTCCCATGTGTCAACATTGCTTCCAGATTCATCATGGTTCTCGACATATTCACCCATAGGTTCAGCTGAATAAGGAGAAAGGCAGCAGCACTGTCGGCCATAAAAGCGATGAAAACAAAGTAAAGATGCATTAGGATTTAGGACGGACCAACCAACCAAATAGCAAAATCAATGAATCCGACTCGATCACATAATAAAAGTTACTAGATCTGCTTGGATGGAAAATCTGCAGGAAGAACCAAGAGCAAGGGCACAACAAGCCAGTGACAGCTTGATTAGAGTAAGGAAGTCCTTAACAGAAACAAACCCAGTTAGAACCAGCAGACATACCTGATCTCTGCTTACTTGGAAATAGCGAGTTGGTGCCCCAAATGTAAAATTGTCAACAGAAACAAAGTTTGGCCCTGCAAAGTCCAAGATCACGCCATCCTCCCTGCAAATCCCTATATGCCCAATAAAAGGGATAAACCAAGACAAGACAGGAAGTGGTGACCATACAATGCAGCACGGAAAGCGGTCTCTTTTTGGATCAATTAGCATTGGATTCGGATAATTTTCTTCAATCATCAGAGCATGATCTGGATCTACTTCAGGAACCATGACCAGAGCATATACAACTAGCATAAGAACAAAACATCCAAAATTATTATGATTCATATACGATTGCGATAGTGTATGTCCAGTTTCAACTTATGGTCTACACTATCCAAAATCATCTCCCACAGAAAAATTAGTTTCCTTCTCAAAAAACAAATCAACACTGGCTCAAGCCAGAAAAGAGAAACAGCTTCGACATTTCATAAGCTTAATAAATACATTTTCCCACATACATAGCAACAAAGATGTAACATGCTCAAAAAGTTGGCTATGTTCAAGGAAGTCTTCAGCTAATTTTCTCAAATAAGTCAAAACAGCCTGCAAGGCATCACTACCACTAGACTGAAGCACCAAATGAGTTCCCAATTCAGTTATTCCATTGTACTTACCCTCTTTTTGATCTAGCAAAGGTAAAAATGTAATACTGGTCTAGCTGGAACCTGATAAGAGAATGTGCACTAAGGCACTTACAGGGGCGGAGCTCTATAGAGCCAAGGGGGTTCAACTGAATCCTCTTTGTGGGAAAACTATACTGTGCAATAGGGGCACAATTTTTTGGGGGAATTATATAAATCTCCCTGACATAAGGCCTCAAACGGGGCCATCTCAATGTCGGAATGATAATTGTTGTTGTATGCAAACTCCGTCAAAGGCAAAAATTGGTCCCAACGAGGCAACGACCACCAAAATCAATAACACATGCCCTCAACATATCCTCCAGAACCTGTAGTCTGCTTGGTTATAATTCATATTAGAGGGTGGATTGGTCTTTATGGAAAGCTTCTTCTTTGTTCCTATAGCCATGAGAGCTTATGTATTTGACACTGTTTATGGCTTTATGCTACTTCTTTGTTGTTATGTATGTGTCTTTAAATTGTGCAATATAATTGAATACCTCTCTTGCCTTCCTATATACAGTAAGCAGCTAATATTTTTTAATTCTATGTTTGGCTTTATTTCTTTACTCATCTTGCTCTTTTTCTCTCATCTGGAAAGTTTAAGTTTCAATGTTCAATGGTCTTCTCGGTTGGCATTACACAGTTCAGGTTAGCTAGTTTTGGTTCCTGGATATGGAGACATGGGGTAGGAAGTTGGTTAACAGTGACAAGCGCATAACATCATACTTGAGAATAAGGAGCTGTAAAAAATGACATACACAGTAGAAAAATCTGGGGAACATGAAGAAGAAGCATATGTGTTGAGAATGATAATGAGAACCAGGTTCAGGTCACAGTCCCTAAATTCAAATCTCATCTGAAGCATAAAGAGGACCAGGTCGCAGGAGCTATTCCTCAAGTCAAATTCGACTCAATGTTGAAGACCCAACATTCAGATCAATATTTTCGACCGAGAAAGCCCACACACTCATAGCCCATTTCATTTCATCAGTTTCTATTCATTTTTGTACATAGCATAATATTCTTTTCTTAGATGCTTCTTCTAGAATTTGTATAGGTGTACAAAGTTTGTTACAAGTTTGTTAGCTCTTTAGATTATTTTACAGTTCGACCCTTTTGTATTAGATTAAATAGCTGATTCCATTTCAATGAAACTCACTCAGAAAATTTCCCACACTTTGCTTTCACTGTTCTATTAATTTTCTATATGGTATCAGAGCACCATTGAAGATCTTTTCACTCTCCATATCTTCAATGACTAACTCTTCTACCACTGAGTCGAGTTCTCCCTCTGCTGCATCCAAAATTCTGGATCAAAGCAGTCCCTATTTCCTTCATCCTTCTGATTCACCGGGGATGTCCTTGGTAAACTCCACTTTCAAAGGAAAGGGTTATGGAGGATGGAGAAGATCCATGCTCATCACTCTCTCAGCTAAAAAAAAGTTGGGATTCACTAATGGAAGTTGCAAGTCCCCTGCTGCCACCAGTCCAGATCTGCAGTCATGGACCAGGTGCAACGACATGGTCACCAGCTGGTTGTTGAATTCACTCTCTAGGGATATTGCTGATAGTGTCCTCTACTTCAAAACAGCTGAAGAACTCTGGAATGATCTCAAGATCAAATTTGGGCAATCAAATGGAGCCCAGCTCTTTCACCTGCAAAAAGAGATGAGTGATTTCTTCCAAGGATCACTCAACATTGCAGCTTACTATACCAAAATCAAGGGGTTATGGGATGAACTTGATACCTTGAACACTAAGGCCATTTGTTCATGCACTTGTGATTGTGGTGGAAAGGGGAAGATGGTGAAGGCACATCAAGATGAAAGGGTCATTCAATTTCTTATGGGATTGAGTGAGGCCTATGCTACTGTAAGAAGCAACATCTTAATGATTTCTCCCTTGCCCTCTGTCAGTCTTGCTTACTCTCTTCTCATTCAAGACAAGAAACAAAGAGAGATATCTGTTTCTTCTTATTCTACAGAAACCATTCGTCTTATTTGGTGGCTGATGGGAATGAACCACCTCAATATCCTGGACAAGGAAACAGGTCTCAGACACCTGAATACAAGACTAAGAAGGGTAATTCATCATTGATTTGTTCCCATTGCAAGAAAGTGGGACATTCTATTGACAAGTGCTATAGAATCATTGGTTTTCCCAATGATTTTAAGTTCACAAAGAGCAAGAGGGATCCAAATACAATCAAGAGCAATGTTGTGCTACCATCTGATTTACCTTGCTTTCCCAGTTCTCTTCCCAGCAATCAGTTGACTCAGGAACAGCTTTCTCAGCTGGTTCATCTATTGAATCAGGCTAAGGTCACTTAACCAAATGCTAACCCCTGTTGACCAAAGTGCAATGGCTGCTTATGCTGGTAATTCTTCCGTCACATGCTTACTCTCATTCAACTCTAAACCCTGGATTTTAGATTCAGGTGCATCTCAACACATGTGTTCTGATTCAAACATGTTTCATGCCCTTGAATCTCTCCCTCAACCCATCAATGTTACTTTACCTAATTCCTCTAATGTGAGAGTCACCCATTCAGGAATTGTTGGTCTTTTTCCTGATTTTTTTATTCATGATGTTCTGTATATTCCTTCATTCAATTTAAATCTTTTATCTGTGCATAAGATGTGCATTCAAGTAAGTTGTTTCATCAGTTTCTCATCCACTAAATGTGTTTTGCAGGCCCCTTCAATGAAGAGGCCTCTGGTTCTTGGTGAAGCTAAGAATGGCCTCTATCAATTGTTCCCTTCAAGCATCAAGTCTCAAAGTCATTCCAACAAAGTTGAAGTTTCCTTTTCTAGTCATAGTTTTCCCTCTTGTAATTCCTTATCTAGTAAAGATAGTTCTATTTTCCATTTATGGCATGTAAGGTTGGGGCATCTCCCTGTTTCATCAATGAGCAAATTGTTTAGTTTTTCTAAATCTGATTCTGATTATGCTTGTGATGTTTGTCCCCTTGCCAGGCAAACTAAATTACAGTTTCCTATAAGTACCATCAAAACCAAGACAATATTCGAATTAATTCACACTGACACATGGGGACCCTATAAGAATTCAACCTACAATGGTTTCAGATATTTTCTCACCATAGTAGATGATTTTAGTAGATGTACTTGGACCTACCTTTTAAGTACCAAAGCTAATACTTTCCCAATGTTGAAACAGTTTATTTTCATGGTCCAAAGACAGTTTAACAACAAAGTGAAATCCATCAGGTTTGACAATACTCTAGAATTGGGAAAGGGAATTATTGCCTTTGAATTTCTTCTTTCTCAGGGCATTTTACATCAAACATCTTGCATTTCCACTCCACAACAAAATGGAATAGTGGAAAGAAAGCATAGACATCTTTTAGAAACCTCTAGAGCATTATTGTTTCAATCTAATGTTCTTATTTCTTACTGGGGGAATGTCTTCTCACCACCACTTTCTTGATTAATAGATTCCCCTCTAGGGTCCTCAATGGTAAAACTCCTCATGAGGTCTTGTTTGGTTCTCCTCCTAAGTACCAGTTCCTTAAGGCCTTTGGGTGCCTTTGTTATGCATCTACTTTAACTCAAAATCGATCCAAGTTTTCACCTAGAGCTGTCCCTTATGTTTTCTTGGGGTATCCCCCTGGACAAAAGGTATACAAACTTTTATCTTTGGATTCTAGAAAGATCTTTGTGTCAAGGGACGTTAATTTTCATGAATCTATTTTTCCTTTCAAATCCACATCCTCTTACCCTCCTATATTTTCCTCTTCTCCCTCTCTTCCAGTAGATGAATCTCCTTGTGATGATACTACTCCACCCAAGGATCCTATGATCACCATCCCTACAACCCAACTTGATGTTGTGGATTTTCCTGTTTCCTCCATTCATGGACCTGGTACACCAACCAGTTCCATTCAACTCGTTCCTCCTTCTATTCCCGTTCATTCACCTCGAAGATCTTCCAGAACTCATAAGCACCCTACTTACTTGCATGATTATTACTGCAACAATGTTTCTCACTGATCTCACTTCTTCTTGTTTCTCTCCTCCCATCCATCCACCAATTTTTCCTTTCGCCGCTTTATCTTCTGCTAACCAACAGGTGGTCACTTCCTTTTCTCCCATTGTCGAACCTAATAGCTATACACAGGCTGCTTTGCACTCAGGTTGGCAGACGGCTATGGATGAAGAGATCAAGGCTTTAATTGCCAACAAAACTTAAGATATTGTTGAGTTACCTAAAGGTAAAAGGGCTTTACCATGTAAATGGGTTTATAAGGTGAAACATAGGTCTGATGGAAGCATTGAAAGACTTAAGGCTTGACTCGTGGTACGTGGTGATATTCAAAGAGCTGGGATCGATTTTACAGAGACTTATTCACCTATTGTAAAGATGACAACAATTCGTTGTTTTTTAGCCATTGCTGCTAAGAAGGACTGGCCCCTTTATCAACTAGACGTGAACAATGCGTTTCTCCATGGAGACCTCAATGAAGAGGTATACATGAAATTTCCTGCAGGCTTGGATGCACCTGGTCCATCACATGTATGTCGACTTAAAAAATCCCTTTATGGTTTGCGTCAAGCGTCTCGACAATAGTTTGCAAGATTATCAACTGCTTTACAGTTCAAAGGATTTATTCCTTCCCTCAATGATTATTCTCTATTTTACAAACATTCAGATGGTCTTCTCACTGTCATTGCTATTTATGTCGATGATATCATTATCACAGGTGATGATGCTGCCACCATCACTCAGTTGAAGTTGTTCCTTGATGATGAAATTAAGGTCAAAGATTTGGGCTTTTTGCACTACTTCTTAGGTCTTGAAATATTCAGGGAAGCTCAAGGCTTGATTATCACCCAACAGAAATTCACTATCGAAATACTATCTGAGTTCGATTGTGATCACTTACCTCTTGTCTCATCTCCTTTGGATCCTTCTGTTAAGCTTTCCTCTCATTCTGGTGAACTCACTGTTGATCCTACTGCCTATTGTCGTCTAATTGGTAAGCTCAACTACCTTACTCATACTCGGCCTGACCTCTCATATGCAGTCCAGCATTTATCACAGTTCATGCAAGAGCCTCGTCTTCCCCACTTCGATGCTGCTCTACGTGTGGTTCGTTACCTTCGCCTGAATCCTGGTCAAGGTTTATTCTTTACTGCAGACCCTTCTATCTCTCTTCTTGCCTTTTGTGACGTGGATTGGGGATCTTGTGTTGATTCGCGACGATCTGTCAGTGGTTTTTATAACATTTTTGGTGGTTCACCCATCTCTTGGAAATCAAAGAAACAGACCTCTATTCTTTATCATCTGCCGAAGTTGAGTATCGCTCAATGCGACGCATAGTGGCTGAGTTAACCTGGCTCAATCGTCTTCTTCGTGATTTGGGAGTTCCTCCAACTCTCCCCATTCCTGTTCATTCCGATAGCCAGGCTGCCATACACATAGCCAAGAACTCGGTTTTTCATGAATGAACAAAACATGTGGAACTTGATTGTCATTTTGTTAGACAGCAATTTCTTGCTGGCTTGATTTCACTTTCCTATGTTCCAGCTCCATCTCAGCGTGCAGATCTTTTCACAAAACCTTTATCTGGACCATCACACCACAAACTTCTGGGCAAGTTGGGTGTCGTCTCTCTCCCCTCCAACTTGAGGGGGGGTGTTGAGAATGATAATGAGAACCAGGTCCAGGTCACAGTCCCTAAATTCAAATTTCAACTGAAGCATAAAGAAGACCAGGTCGCAGGAGTTGTTCCTCAAGTCAAATTCGACCCAATGTTCAAGACCCAACATTCAGATCAATATTCTCGACCAAGAAAGCCCACACATTCATAGCCCATTTCATTTCATCAGTTTCTATTCATTTTTGTACATAGCATAATATTTTTTTCTTAGATGCTTCTTCTAGAATTTGTATAGGTGTACAAGTTTGTTACAGTTCTACCCTTTTGTATTAGATTAAATAGCTGATTCTATTTCAATGAAACTCACTCAGAAAATTTCCCACATTTTGCTTTCACTGTTCTATTAATTTTCTATAATCTGAAAGAAGGAGCAGGCCCACTAGAGATCATTCTCAAGTTCCAGTGAACACGGGAAGGAGGATCTGGTTTTTAACTAACACTGTTTTCTTTTTTTGCAGGAATTATAACCAAGGTATATTCACTATCAATGTATGGTAATCTGCATCCTTGGATGCTCATTTCGTTGTATGGAAAGAAAGTAAAATATACACTTTAGAAAGGAGAGGAAAATAGACACCGCAGGAACTTATGGTGCTTCGGTTGTACAAGGAAATCATACTGGTGAAACGTATAGCAGCAGAAACTCATCAACAACACAGAACAGCAAGTACAATTACTCAGAACCATAAATGCACAGATGGATATACAAGTATAAATGTATAATCAGGGGCGGACCTACATGGTCCTATATGGGTGCTCGAGCACCAATTAATCTCGTATCGAATTATATATATTTATATAAAAAGACAGAAGAATTGTATATATTTTATTAGAGAGCACCCATAGGAACAATGACTTAATTGGCGTGATGGTTTATTGTGGGTGCTCAAGGTCTTTCATTCTTTTTGTTTCTTTGCCAGAGGTTCGATTCCCTCCAAAGACATTATTTTTAGTTTAAAAATGAGCTCTTCTCTTACTTATTTATTCTAATTGGACTTCATTTTATTTTTTTTCTCCCATGCAGATTGTTGCTTTTTCTCTTTCGCTACTGGCCTTTTCTAACTTTTTTTATCATTTCTTTTTTATCCAAGATTATTTTTATTGTAATTTTTCTTCTTTAATTTTTTTATTATCGTGCTTAAATATGATTGTCCTTTTTCATAACAAGTGTTAAACTTATGCACTTATATTTGTGATTGATAGCTAAGCAATAACGGAATATCCTCGAGGGGTGTCGACCGACAATTCTTTGTCGGAAGATTATACGTGTAGTTAGGTAAAAACAATTAAAAATAATATATATATATATATATATATATATATATAGACACTCCTTAGCTTCTACACGATTTTACTTCTTTATATTTTAACACTTCTTAGTCGAAATTTTCGATCCCCTCAACGTAAGTTTTACAACCACTCTGTTTCATTTTAACTGTAATTATAGTAATTTTTGGTGAACAAATATGCTAAAATTTAAAAACTTTGTAGCGATCTTAGATAGAGAACAAATAATGAATTTTTTCGATCCGCCACTGTAGCTAAGGGAGCACCCACAACCTTGAAATCCTGGATCCGCCATTGTGTATAATCCATAGGACAATAGCTACTACCCAAACACACTATGGAAAGTACTTGTCACACAGAAGAAATATATCAGTAAAAGGCCAGGCAAACATCAACAACAAACAGAAATCCATTTCGCAGGCAAGCAACACGATATCATTGAGCACTTAACAAGGAATAATAGAAACAAAATGGAAGAGATAATGAAACAGTATATACCAATACCAAGAGACACAAACAGGAAAGAGATAGTTAACCCAACAGCAACTACGCAAACAAACAAAGCCCAATTTGGGGCTTATATAGTTAAGGTTGGAGAAATTACTGTCTACTCCCTTCTCCACCTACTCTACATACTCTTTCTCCAGCCGTCTAGCACAATCGAGTCTCTCTCACTGGAGCTCTTATGACTTATCCCCTTCCCTCTGTTAAATAAAATTGGCATCACGAAAGGATTTTAGTTCTGATTTGGCTGATATTAAGTTTGTGGAACATTGTCCAAGAAACAAAAAGAATCCAAGGGGAAATAGTGGAGTTCTATCAGAAGCTTTATACAGAGGAGTTGCAGTGGAGACCTGCCAACAATAGTTTAAATTGCCCAAGGTTGACAGGGGAGGAAAAGGAGGATCTTGAAAGAAGCTTTGACGAGGAAGAAGTTCTAAGGTGTTTAAAGCAGTGTGCAACTGATAAAGCACCAGGACCAGATGGCTTTACTATGGGGTTTTATATCAAATGCTGGGAGGTGGTGAAATGTGACATAATGGAGACTTTTCAACACTTCCATGATCAAGGGAGGTTTGAAAGAAGTCTAAATTCTACAATCATAGCCCTAATCCCAAAGAAGAAAGGTGCAAAAGAATTGAGGGATTTTAGACCTATTAGCTTGATAGGTAGTATGTATAAGATCTTCTCAAAAGTGCTTACTGAAAGGTTGAAAAAAGTGATGTCCAAGCTTGTCGATTCACAACAATTAGCTTTTATTAAAAGGAGACAGATAATGGATGCCGTCCTCATAGCTAATGAAGTTGTAGGTTCCAAGTTGGTCTCAAAAAAACCAGGAATTCTATGCAAATTAGACATTGAGAAAGCATATGACCATGTCAATTGGGACTTTCTTATGGGTATGCTAGAGAAGATGGGATTAGGTCACAAATGGAGACAGTGGGTTAAATTTTGCATATCTTCAGCGAATTTCTCAGTATTGGTAAATGGCTCTCCAACAGGATTTTTTAGGTCACAGAGAGGTCTTAGGCAGGGTGATCCCCTATCACCTTTCCTTTTCATACTAGTCATGGAGGGACTCAACAATATGATCAAGAATGCATGCAATGAAGGATGGTTGAGAGGTTTTGAAGTTGCTAGAGCTGGAAGGGAAAGTCTAGAGATCACTCATTTACTATATGCAGATGACACCTTAATTTTTTGTGATCTTTGAGGAAGACCACCTTAAAATATCGAGACCGATTCTAGTTATTTTTGAAGCTATGTCCGCTACATGTCAAGCTGGAGGAAAAGCTTATTGTATCCGATGAAATGAAGTACCAAACATGGAAATTTTGAAGTCAATCTTGGGAGGTGAAGTGGGTGTCCTCCCAACCACATACTTGGGTATGCCTTTGGGGCAAAATCCAACTCTATGGAAATCTAGGATGGGGTGATTGAGAAGTGTGAGAAGAGACTAGCAAGGTGGAAGTCTCGCACCTTTCACTGGGGAAGACTAACTTTGATTAATTGCGGCTTGATGCACTTCCAACATATATGATGTCATTATTTCCTATCTCACAGGAATCATCAATAGGTTGGATAGCATCGGAGAAAATTTTATGGCAAGGGAACAAGGAAAGGAGAGGATATCACTTAGTCAAATGGAAAAGCGTGATCGGTGAAAAGAGAGTGGGGTCTAGGGATCAAGAACATGAAGAACCGCAGTAAAGCTTTGAGGATGAAGTGGCTTTGGAAGTACTCAAATGATAATCGATTCATGGGGCTCAGTCATAAAGGCAAAATATGAAGAGAGTGATAGTTGGATGACAAAGGAGGTTACCACCCCTTATGGTGTTAGCTTATGGAAATCCATTAGAGAACTTTGGAATGAATTCAAACGTAACACCAAGATCAAAGTGGTAGATGGCATAAAAACTAGGTTTTGGAAGGATGATTGGCATGCAGAAGGAAATATGGAGACTCTCTTCCCTGACATCCACAATTTAGTTCTTCAGCAACAAAGTACTATAGCTGACTTATGGACGCCTCAAGGGTGGAATTTTGTATTTAGAAGACACCTCAATGACTGGGAAATTCCAAGAGTAACAGAATTCTTTAGAAGCATTGATCAATTTAGTGGTCTGGAAATGGGGCGAGACAGATTGCAATGATTGGGAAACAGTAAAGGGATTTTTAAAGTAGGTGCAGTGTACAAGAAGTTGAATCATCAAAATCTGCAGCCACTCAAGTGGCCCTGGAAACATATATGGAAAGCCAAGATCCCCTACAAGGTGTCTTGCTTTGTGTGGTTATTGGCTAAAGAAGCAGTATTAACACAGGAGAATTTAATGAAGAGGGGAATTACACTTTGCTCTAGATGTTTTTTCTGTGGGAAAACTGCAGAAACAGTCAATCATTTGTTTATCCAATGCGAAGTCACTGGCCAGCTGTGGAATCTGTTCCTGAGACGTAAAAGCATCTCCTGGTCCATGCATGGGAAAATTTCAGAGGCACTATTTAGCTAGGAAGAAGCAGGGACACAAGCAAAAAACAGAAGTAACTGGAGAATTGTGCCTGCCACTATTTGGTGGACAATATGGAAAGAGAGGAACCTTAGAGTATTTGAGAATAGGGAGAGTAGTATGGAACAAGTTAAACTGAATTGCATTTCAACTCTATGTTTTTGGTGTAATCAAATTTACTCTAATGATACCGTCTCTATCATTGATGTCTTAGACTCATTATAGGGATAGGTCGGTATTTTTAGAGTCTTTCCTTATGTAAATACGGGTTTCAGTACAACCTATGTATTGTTCTGAAGAAATAGAAACAATTACCATTTTCAAAAAAAAAGTTTGTGGAAACTGGCAACGATTACAATTCTAAGAATTCTTATTAAAAGGTTCACTGTTTGCTCGAATTCGCCTTGAAGATCTTCTTCTTTGAGTACATTCCCCTAAACTGCAATCTGAGTTTAGTTGTTAAATCTTATAGAACTCAAATGGTTGGATCATTAATTTCTCAATATACGCCTATTTTGGGTATGAAGATACATAAAGTTAGCATCTCTATAGAAATTGGATTTTCATAGTTTTGCATTGAACAAGAGTTAGCTTTTGACTTCATTTGATTTTGAAAGGAAAAAATAAGTTAAATCCCTTAACCCTAACACATGAACTCAATCTCAATTTGCTGGAAAAAAAAAAACTTCTAAATCGAAGAAGAAATATCATCATTCATCACACAGCTATGAAGTAGTTTTGGCGAAAAATTGAAGAAGGAGCTAACCTGCAAATTGGAAGAGATGCCGAGAAGAACAAATTGAAGCTGAAAAGAGAAAAAATATTTGGAGGAGGAACTCCTATCGTGGGCTAATAAAACTGTGCGTTGGCACAACATGCAACAGATACTTGCAATGACTGAAACACCCTTAAAATGATTTTTAATTACACTTACTATTGGTTTTCATGTCTTAATTACTTTTTCTTATAAATATATTTAAAAATTAATCGTTCTTCTCTTTTTTGATTATTTTTTAGTTTTGTACTTTTCATCTGATATGTTTAAAAAATAAGACCACAAGATTCAGGACATTTTGATACATTTTTCTATATATCTTTAATTTAAAATTATAAAAATTTAACTATGTCAAATCAAAATAAGTTTAAAATGTAATGTTTTATACGTTAGTATTGATAATATTTTATTGATTATTTACATTTAGGAAGGTAATTTATGTATTTAATAAAAAAATAATAATATATAATTCAATTGTTTGAAAGTTAAATGTATAATTGATTTGTATCTCATGACAATTTTTAACACCATTGCATTGCTGATATTTGTATGAATATACTAGATATTTTATTTTTTATGTATTTTAATTTTTTTTTTTAATGAAGTTTCTATACTTTTCGTGTCATAATAATATTTTGTTGAACTATAATTAAAAAATTAAAAATCTTATATTCTTATGTTTTAATGCTTATGCAAGTCTATACTAAATAAAATGGCAACTTTTAGTTGAAAGGTTTGAGGTGAAGATCTAAGTAGGCTAAATAAAAATGTAAGCCATACATATCATATTCATTTACTCTCATATGGTCCCAAAATTATCATATGATAAAAATGGCAACTTTTAGTTGAAAGGGTTCTTTTCATATAGTATCTAATAAAAAATCTACGTGCATTATTGGACCAAGCCAATACTAGTAGATGTAGCTTTTGAATTACGGATTCAATCCATCCTAATATTTTTATTTTTCTATATATAAAATACAGATATATACATGAAAATTTACAAAACTTCAATAATATCATATTTAATTTTTCAAAAGTATGATGAAAATTGTTTTGAAGGAATATGCCTAGTTGAAAATTTTAGAAGTAGAAATTTAATTCATTGTAGCATGCACTTAATGCCCTTCCAACGAATAATTATTTTTTTAAAATAATATTTAAGATCCATCAAATATTATCGCATAGGGGTGTTCGCGGGTCTGTTTAGATCGGTTATTGATCAAAATCAAATCAAACCAACTTAATCGGTTTTAAAATTATCAAAACCAAACCAAACCAAATATAATATACATTTATCGGTTTGGTGGTTATCAGTTTCGATTTGGTTTGGTTCGGTTATTAACCATACACAAAAATAAAAGAACACAATTCATTCAAAATGTGAAAAAAGTGACAACAATCCATTCAAAACGAAAAATAGTTAGAATGACTTAAATTACTGAACTTCCGATCACTAAATTTACTATCAATAAAGCTTTAAAATTCACTATATTGACCTAAAAGAATTGACATAGACACTCATATACATGAAATCAATAAGATAAATGTTTTCATCTTGGGCATTTTTGCTTTCAATAAGTAAATTATAAAGAAATTTTAATGAAAATATATATAAGATCTTTAAAATTGTTTAAAAAAATAATATATTAAGTATGTATATTAATATAAAATTTATGTATATAATTCATCGGTTCGGTTCAGTTATTTCTTTGGTTTTTTGGAATAAAATTATAACCACACCAAATACTATCGGTTTTCAAAAATCTAAAACCAAACCAAACACAAATAAAATTGGTTTTATTTTATCGATTTGATTTGATTTTTCCATACCCTAAATATCACATATATTAAGATAAATTAAATAGTGACATTTGAGTTTCGTTGAATTGGTTATGTCCAACATACTAAGCTTTCACCATTCCTAGCGTCCTAGTTTTGAATACATCTTACTTTGCTCAATATATGTTTAATGCTTGTTCATTTTTTATGTTTTGAAAGCAATGAGTCATTGCAACAACACCAAAGTTTTATTAACAACTTGATTTATGTCCTCAATCAAGAAGATTCATGGTTAGTTTGGCCAAATTTTCAAAATATATTTATTTTGATAAGTATTTTTTAGAAAATATTTTTGGAGAGTAATAATTTTGTGTTGACTAATTAATTTAAAAGATATTTTTTTTTATCAATTTTAGAACCTTAGTTTGTGCTTGACCTAATTTCATAATTACTTTTTGGATTATTTTTTTTTCAAATTGTGAAAAAGAATTCATGCTATTATTCAAAAGCACATGTTTTCCCTCTCTAAAAACTTAACCAAACACCTCAATTTTCTAAAATAAGTATTTTATTAAAACTATAATCTTTTTTAGCTGCTGATCTGTTGTCCGACTGTTGGGCTCGACTAATCCGAGTTTATTCCGAAAAAATTCATTTCTGGGATAAATTGTTCTCTTTAATTTTTAAACACGACCTTTTTTAGATTTAAATCTGAAAACTCTAATTATAAACCAAAAAATACTTACAGTCCATCACAGACTTTTAATATGATGAACAGAATACCAAATTTACTAATTCAAGAATATATGTAACCAAAAAAGACATAACATATCTGGGACAATATATCCTCAGAAGAACACAAACCTTGTTTAATTCTGATTAGCGAGTAACATGCATTGAGTAAGCAAAAAAAAAAAATGTTCTTAAATTTTGCTTTTGTTATCTCTTGGCACATTATATATGTTTTACTAGTACTACTTAATTATAATAGGCTTTTTGGGCAGCGCATTTAATCATAATTAAACTTCATTTAATTTAAAGAATAGGTAATGAGATATTCAGATAAGATAAGACCTATCCCAAGCCTTACAACAAAACTAGGAAGCATCAAGGTTTCAGTAATGTAGCTTACGAGCGATTTCAATATTTCTATCAAAATTTTCCAATGTACCAAAAAGAAAGAAAAAAAAAACTCATATTTCTTATATGCAAAAGATCATTTAAAATATATGATCCATTCAACGTATATATAGAGGTTGCACAAAGACTAATTCAAAATTTAAATTTGATGAATTTTGTTGAATAAAAGAGTACTCATCTCATTAACTTGGAAGTCTAAGCTTTTAAACAGAATCATACATTAATTAATTAGTAATTTGGAATATATTTCTATCTTGCACTCATTGTGCAAACTTGCTTCTTTTTTATGGGCCGAATACACAATTCTTTTAAAAAATAATATGTAGTCCTGATACTCAACCCACACACATCTGCTCTAATGTTATATTGAAGTGTGTCAGCATTTCATTTTACAGTTGTATCCGCTACTAATTAGGGTGGGGTGAGTGAAAAGTTTTAGGTAAACTAACAAGGAAAAACTACATAAATGAGCCATAAAACCCAAAATAATTACAATTTCACACCAAAATTCAAAGTAATTCTCGAAGTACTCACTCTCTCATAAATAATTACAGCTCATACCCCTTATTCATTAATGCTGATAATTTTTGCATAACTGATAAGGTTTCTTGTTTAGAAATAACTCATTAGTTAATGATACTATAAGAGTATATATATACTAATTTAGTATCAATTTAGCGAAATTATCAATTTTAATGATACTAATACAATATATGATACTTTTAGTATCAGTTAAGAAAAAATAGTTGGAGGTATATAGTATTATTTAGTGGGGTATGAATGTAAATAGATATATGTTTATAATTATTTTATTTTATGGGA
Organism: Solanum pinnatisectum; assembly: GCA_035578085.1. NCBI lineage: Eukaryota > Viridiplantae > Streptophyta > Magnoliopsida > Solanales > Solanaceae > Solanum > Solanum pinnatisectum. The sequence continues at coordinate 17,321,056 of CM069077.1, read as the reverse complement.
TATATGTTTATAATTATTTTGCTTTTACCGGATATTTGCTTAGTTTCCTAAATAACAAAGCAAAGAAACAAGCTAAGATGCCAATAATTCAGCCCAAAGAAAGAAAGAAAAAAACAACTTTATGTAGAATCCAAAGAGAATTAATGTAAACAACTCAATTCTACATCAATATTTCAATAAAAAGAATCCATCATCCCTTCATTTTTTTCTCCTTTTTTCCTATTGTTTCCTAGAATCTCTTCACATAAAAAAAAGAAACCTCAATATCAATATTCAGTGATTATACTATATTGATGATGATTAGGGAGATCTTGAAGGTGGAAAAAATTGCGTACCAGCTACCATAAAAGTGCTAAGTGGAGCTGGAAATAAAGAAGGGTCTAGAAAATTTGAGGGACCCGCTGCAGTACCATTGCCACCACTTGTAGTAGTGGCGGTAACCACTGCAGCGGAATTATGGTGGTGGTGCTGAACTCCAGCACTACCACCAGAAGACGTATCACCTCCGGCTGCAACCATGTTATTGTACTGACTTTCATGACCTTGATCATATAAAATTCCTTTGAACACATGTCCACCAATGCTCACAGCAGCTTGATATGCTAATTGATCTTCATCATCGTCAATTGAGCTCATTTGAATACACTGAAATACAGCACTTGTTCTTACTTTTGCTGGAAATTTTCCCACTTCTAACCCTAAAAAAACATTAATATATAAAGGTACATTATTACATACATTTAAATAAGCAACACATTAAGTTCCATATACAAAATTAGGTTGGGACTGATGTATTGCAAATAAATATCTACCATAATATTGTTTTGCCTCCGAAATTTAATAAAGCAAAGAAGACTTTTGAATTTTGTGGTCTAAAACTAAAAATATGTCAACTGTACCAAAATATCATTTAATCTTGCGGTTTTAAACATTTCATCTGAAAAGTTGAGACTAAAGAGTTGCTAGAAAAAAAAGTCAATTTATTTTAATCGAACTAGAAGGATATATGTATGTATATATATAAGTTAATTCCAATACTAATGACAATGATAACACCAATTATTATACATAAATTGGAGAGTTGTTTCTCAAATAGTCACTCAACTAATAGTATTTTTTTTTTGTAAGCAACATATATTATTACTCAACTAATAGCTATTATTTCAAAAAAGTACATTTACTATATATAAGTTAATTCCAATACTAATGACAATGATAACACCAATTATTATACATAAATTGGAGAGTTGATTTCTCAAATAGTCGCTCAACTAATAATTTTTTTGGTAAGCAACATATATTATTACTCAACTAATAGTTATTATTTCAAAAAAATACATTTACTATATATATATATATATATATATAAGTTAATTCCAATACTAATGACAATGATAACACCAATTATTATACATAAATTGGAGAGTTGATTTCTCAAATAGTCACTCAACTAATAGTTTTTTTTGGTAAGCAACATATATTATTACTAAACTAATAGTTATTATTTCAAAAAAAGTTATTTTTTTTATTAAATAAAGTTGAAATCAAGAATAAAGGTGATTTTTTTTAGGGTCGGGATAAATATAATGTGTAGGTCTAGGAGAAAGAAATTGTGCCTACACGAGGGTGCAACTAGAGTTTTAGTTTTGCTATTTTGTTAATACATATAAATCATTTATTCACACTTTGTATAAACTAGAATTAAAAATTCATAATTAACTCAAAATTTTGAATAGATTTCATTACGGATTTTTGTCAATCTTTTGTAGAGAAAAAGAAATCAAAAAGAAGAGTGATGATGGAAGAAGAGAATGACAAATAGAAAAAGAAAAAGCTGACGAATTTACAATGGGGTCTCTTTTCTCTAGACTTACTTTATATAGAATTCATTTAGGCAATCAATTAATCTTCTTTACATGATGAATCTCAAGACTCTATGTTTTTCTGTGATGCAAAAAAAATAATATTACTTCCTCCGTTTCATTTCTCTACGTTTTTCAATTTCAACATTCTATTTATGTTCGGTCAAATTAAGACCCTTAAATTGAAATAGGCGGAACAATAAAAAGGTAAGAAAGACATGAAGTACTTTACCATTAGTGTTTGAAGGCAAACGAGTAGAAACAAAAGAAGAAGCACTTGGATCCTCTCTTTGCCTTTTATGCTTATTATTATTATGTCCTTGTTGTTGTTGCTGCTGCTGCAAAGCAGTAAGTTGTTGTTGCCTTTCTCTCCTTTTAGCTGCTGGAACCCAAGTACTTTTCACATGAGTTTGACACTGAAACCCTCTACTCTTACAACAAGTCCTACACCTCATATGTTGACAATCTTTCTTAGCTTGGTTCCCACAATCTTGGCAACTTATTCCTCCTCCACCACTCCTCATCATCACGAATCCCGACCTCGACGCCTCATGATCACCTGCACAATAATAATCCCCATCCCACCTTTTAGCAACAGATTCAACTGAACTCAATATGTTTTGATACATTGTGTATATATATATAGAGAGAGAGACAGGTGTAACAAATAGCACTATACTTTCGTTGCTATGGTTCTATAGTGAGAACATAAATATTATAAGATCCTCAATTTTAAATCATAAATCTAGCTAACTCAACATATACTTTAAAAAGATATAACATCTAGTCTAACTCAATCCCAAAATCGCTCTTGAAGGAAGGATTGCTCAAGTCTGTATAAGGAGATCAAATTCTCATCCTTTTTCTAATTCTTAACATTCTCCCGCACGCCTAGACCTCACTATAAGGGGGGCCAACTTCAGTGAACAAAGAATTGAGATGAGTCTGACTCAGATATCATATAAAGATATGACATATAATCTCAAAAGCTAGCTCACGAAGGGAAAATTTCCCAGGTTCATAGACCAAATTTCCATTCCTTTTCAGACGTGGGAATTCTTAACATACTTCAGTAAATACGTTTAGAAATCCATAAGTGCAAAATGTTGTGAATTCTTTAGAACATAAATATTAAATCTATCAAATTTAAATTATAGATCTATAAGTACTAAATAGATAAAGTTTAAATTCTGAATTTGTTTCTGATGATCACCTGCAGATATATCAAAGCCACTTCGGCTTGGCCCGACACCTAATCCAACATCAGTGGAATAAAGATCTTGCAAAGGATAAATTGGATGACGAAACTGTTGTTGTTGTTCTTGTTGGTGTTGAGGAGTGTTACCACTTTGCCATAACTCGAAGCCTTTGTAAGTGTTGGGTATTTCTTGATTATGATGATCATTTCTGTACAAAAACCAATTATTACTCTGATCTGTGGGTATTATTGCTTGGCTGCTGCTAATTTCTTGATGTTGTTGTTCTTGGCTGCCACCTAATGAAAACAAATTAGCCATATTGTTGTTGTTGATTATGATTAGTGATTAATCACAATCCAAAGCACAAAAGTGCACCAACTTATGACACAAATATGATGTTTGTATCCCTTAGATTTCTTCATTTATGGTCTCAAAAAAGGATTTTTTTTTTTTTGGCTTTACAAAATTAGAGTTGAAAAACAAAGTAGTGCATTTGTGTTTTTTTGGTCTATATGTATGTGTATATATAAAGAAAAAAATGTGAATTTAAAAGTCGAGCAAGTTTAGAGAGCTGGAAGAGAAAAATGATTGCTTGTAAAAAGAATTATGGAGAGGAAGTGAGGGAGGGAACATTAATAGAAAAGGTAGAATTATATATATTACAGCTCTGCAAACGCCGCCAAGGCTAAAAAGCACCACAACTCTTCTCTCTCTCTCTCTCTTTACTGCTACAGTTGCAGTACAAACTTAAGAGTTTCTCGGATCGTTTGATATAGGTTGTATACGAATAAGAGAGAAGTATTGAAAATATTTTTGTATTTAGTGTGAATTGTTAGTTTCGTTTCTCAATGATAGACAATCTTAAATTCATCGTTGATTTACTATATGATATAGTAAAAGTGGTCTCAAACTCTTATAGGAGCGTGAGACTTAATAAAAAGTCGACAGATCAGGTGTTGAAAACACTCTAAACTTGATGAGAATTTAAGGTGTATTTCACCCATATGGCAAGATCAAGTGTGTATTAAGTTAATTCAGTTAGTCCAGTAGATGGGTGTTTCTAAGACTGTCAATAGTTAAAGGATCAAACTAATAATTTGCGTCAATTTATGGATCTTTTCAATATTTGTTTTTAAGAATAGTGGTAAATATAATATATTATTAATATTGATATTAGTTACTCCCTCCTTCTCAATTTATGTGGCACTTTTTGGATTTTGAGATTTAAACAAATCTATCTTTGACCATGAATTTTTTATATACATTTTAAATATTTTGAATTATCAATTATTTTGTCTTATAGTACTTTTTACATAGTTTATAAATATATAAATTTCATTTCAAAAATTTTGAAGATTTCATACGTAAATTCCCAATTAAATTTAAACTGTTTAACTCTTAAAAAATGAAAAATATCACATAATTTAGGATAGAGAGAATATGTGAAATTATTTTTAATGTAGCGTTTAATTTATTATATTAAAAATACCATACATCGTAATGGCAAGAATGTGAAAAAGAAAATTTGATGGATAGTTATGCTTTTAATCATACTAATGGATGAATTACTGAATAAGAACTTTTTGCATTGCTATCACCATAAATTATTATACATTAGTAATACATAACATAATATCAAAAACAGTAAATAACAAATGATAAATTAAAAAAAATTAAAAAGTATATCAAATGTAAAACTGATACATATATTAGTCTCAATCAAAAACTATACATTCCAACTTATTTCCATTAGGTTTCGAGAATATCCTAAAAAAATATGGCATATAAATTTTGAAAATGTCAAAATGATCAGTTTATAAATTGAAGTGTTAACTCTCCCTATGAGAACAAGTTAAGATATCTATATTACAAAGAATGTTAAAGTACACAAACTTAATTTTTTAATGAAATCAATTATAGATTCCAATTTAAATTAATATAAATTTTCATATGTCTATTCATAATACTAGTGATAATAGTAAAATAATAATTAGATTTCTCCTCTAAATTGGTATATATAGTAGAATATTATAAAGGAACACATGTTTCCATTTTATGCAGCTTTTTTTTTGGAATAACCTGCGGTCGTTAGAATTTCTGCCATAGCATCTGTTCTTCGGGTGAGCACTTTGTGCGCACTGGATAAACCCCCACCGTGTAACAACCTGCACACCACTTTTATCAAATTTTATCAACTGCAAAAGCTATTAGATGAAGTTTAAAAAATTAAAAATTAACCAAACATACCTAACTCAAAGAGAAACCAAGATGCTTAGGACAAATTAAGTTTTTTAATTTTAATTATACATCATTGAAAATATGAAAAATTAATATGACACAATTTTTCAAAATAATCCATCAAATCAAACGACTAATTAACACCCTTCATCATCTACATCTAGGACCATATCAAATCAAATATCCTTCAATTTTTTCAGAAATTATTATCACATTCGAATTATACATAGTGTTGGCACCTAGTATTATAGCAGTAACTATTGATGACTCACTGTTGACATAAAGTACAAGACTTATTTTTAAACTTTTTTTTGGTACAATTTTATTTTTTTCCTTTCAAGCACGTAACACTAATAAATGAAGCAGCCGCAATATTAATTTCAATTTTCAACAGTTTAGATATACAAAAGTGTAACAAAACCAACTATTTTAGGCATTACATAATTGTTTCGGTTCTTTATATTTTCTTGTCTGATTTATTAATTTTTTCTTACCTAAATATAACAACGGACAATTATTTTAATTCTATAAAACTAGGTAAAATTGCCTATAACTAAATAAAAGACCTTCAAAAACTCAAACAATCGAAGCTAAAGATTAATAATAGAAGAATTTCCAAGATAAATGTTAGTATGTCTTAGCCCGTAAAATTGTTGGGTATGTAATGTCACGTGTCAAGTATTTTAAAAGTATTAAAACTATTTACAATTTTGAGCAAGAATTTTTTTTATTTATCCACATTTTAGATATATTAGCTCTTGATATATTCCTATACTATGTACAAATTTAATGATAATTATGTCAACCTAAAAGAAAGAAGATCATGATTAGGGATTTTTGTTAAGATAATTGAATTGTGATGAGGTCAAGGACATCGTTTTAATTTAACTCGTTAGATTTTATTATTCACAATATTTGATAAGAAAAAATCCCTTTTGATTTTTAGGAGTAAGTGAATTTCTTAATTCATGTACCCAAGAATAAACATCAAATGTTTTGGTTTGGAGGAAGTATATATATGGTTTATATGTATATGTGATTACAAGGCAAAATTACATATATTTAACTTGTCTCCATCCATATTATATTGTTCAAGAGCTAATATATTAAAATGTGGATATTATATTTATTTATACTGAAAAACCAACAGTATGTGTGTTGTAACATTATATTGTAGAAGACAATATTTACAGTTTATGTGCAATTTATTCGTCTATGTGGGAAGAAAATATTTCCTATAAAAAAAAAAAAATTGATAAACTACGAGGTTTGATAAAATTTTCTCTCCGCTCTATATTAGTTTCCCACTTTCTCTTTACACTCCTCTTAAAAAAACATAAATACAAAGAATAATTTTATTGATTTACCTCTTAAAATTTATTTTTTTGGTAACTTTACAAACTGATTCATACTTTCAAAAAGAATTACTAATTGTAAGGATAAAATTGAAAAAATATAATAAATTCTATCTTAATTTTGTAATTAGGTCAACTATATTTAGTAACATGAACAACTAATATGCGATAAAAGAACTACTTCCAGGTGCATAAACCCTAATTAAGAGCATATACAATTTGACTTGTCATGGCTTGATGATGGATTACATATGGAGATATACATAGGGTTTTTTTAAATAATTGGTAGTTAATATACTAGGAACATTTATCTCTTGGTGTTACTAACACTAGACACTTTATTTAGCAACATAATTCTACTTTTTTTCCTCGCAAAGGCGTTTTCTTAAAAATAAATAATAAAAAATAAAAAATCAATACAAACAAAAGGGGCTAGACCTTACTTTATCAAACATAATTCTACGTTTACCCTTCTTTAAACTAGAAAAAAAAAATAATAAAGGGATGAATTAATGTTTCTTTTCTATGTATGTAGGAGGTCTAGGACTATCTTTTTAAAATAATTTCTGATTTACCAAAAAATATTTAACTTAAACCAGTCTTTCCCCTTTACCAACTCTACATGTTATGTTAGGACGAAGAAGGCATTTAATTTTTCTGTCTTGGTTCTTTTCTGAGGGAGTTATATGAAAGTTGGAAGAGAGTTAAGGTGTTGGTTCATGATTTATGACTTTAGGACTTAATTAGAGTCGTTTGGCAAAATGTATTAGTGAAAATAATGCATATATGAATTTTGATATTATATATTAATCCCTTGCTTGGTATAATTTTCTAATATAACCTATTTGGGTCCTTCAAGATGTTTCAGTTGGTTTAGAGGGTGGTCGTCCACATAGATGTTCTAGGATTGATCTCTCTTCATGTCTTCTAAATTGAGTCATGCCTAGTACAATTTACGTCCCTGTGTAGTTTGCAGATCATTGCACGGTGACGAACAGAGGTTGTAGCGCAGGCCATTACACAGTGAGTCAGTGACGAACAGAGCTATAGCAACTACGTGTATTCTGGAGTTTCCAAAAAAATATAATAACCTACTTGATAGTATCTTATGTATAACTAGTACATAGAAAGTCATGATTTTGGCAATACAAGAGTTTTTGATACACGCATAAGCATATTTTTGTGTACAAAGCTAACTATGGGGAGGATATATTTGTAAGCAAATAATTTAAATATATATATAATTTATATATATATATATATATATATATATATAATGCATGTTATTTTTAATATACTAAATCAATAAATAAAACGGAAATTATGTGGTTATGCAAACATATACTAGTTAATTAGTCAGCATAGCCATAGTTTTAGTTAATTACCACTCGCGACCAACATTTAGTGATAATTACGTGGGCTGGGGTTTCGAGTTTGTATAATTCGCACATTTGTATAATTCAAAATTTGTAATATAATTTGTATGACTTTTTTATAATGTAATTTTGTATAATATAATTTGTATAACTATTTAAAGTTCAAACGTTTGTGTTTGTATAAATTCGTTATTTCGAGTTTTTATAAAACTAGCTCAATTATACAAACGTACCCGCGAATCATACAACGAGACAACATAAAAGAAACACCCATTAAATATGCAAATCATAGCTACAGAGCATAATTAAATTTATCATAATGGATATTTGCGAAAATTCCCCATAAATAGACAATAATACTAATAAAAATAGTCTCTACATTATTAATTCACTTTATTCAACAAGTTTCATACACTTTATCAAACGACCCCTAAACAAGTCACAAATAAATGTTTAAGTTGTATCTTTGACTTGCCTTCAATATCGACCCCCACAGGCCCACACTAAGGTCTAAAAATCACAAAACATTAATGCATCACGGATTTTTGTGCCTAATTCACTTAATTAACATCTCTACAAAGCTGTAAAAAGTAGACCAAAACAACTAAGTAGGCTATAGTAGGATGCTGAATATTATAAAATTCACTTAAGGCAAAGTGTGTGTGTATATATATACTAGTTCTCAGTTATTAAAATTCATTAATTATTGTGTGGACGAAATTAAATCCTTTTTATGTTAATTTTAAACACAAAAAAAAAAAAACGACCTGGAAATTATTTACAGTAGGGGGCTACTACTTAGTTGTATATCATCAAGTTGAATAAACAATTAAAGGATTTTGATGATGGAAATGAATAAACCAATAATAAATGTAATCTAATTATTATAAGTTTGATCAATAATTCTCAACTTGAATAAATCCTCTCTAGCTCAATTATGCTATCTATATTCCTTCTTTTTTATAATATGGTCCATATATACTAATAAATAATTTTTGACCTCACAAGTGCAGGTTCAAAACCTCTTGTTATAGTACCTAAGTAAAGGAGAATACATAATTTAATATCTGTTTTTAAGTAATAATCATTATTTTAAAAGTTATTAACATTTTACCACTTTTTGATATATAGAAAAAAAGTTTTAGATAAAAATGCCCTCAACTAAAACACGGTACAACTCTAGGAAGTATAGTTGGATCTTGAAGGATTGATAAGTACGAATTCTATGATTTCGACCTTTAGAACCCAATGATCTATCATAATATGTTATTTGATAATTTTTTTAAAATCTGTAAATGTACCTGGCATTTGATTCGGCATGTGAAAATAATCTTTTATACTTTATGCCCATAAATAGAAATGTGTGAATCAAGACGAGACAATGATGAATTTTCATAAAATTTTCCGGTTGATTTTACTATTTTCTCCCCTTAATTTTTAAAAAAGTATCTCATTAAATCGTCAATATGCAAATCAAGCAATGACCATATCTACGGCCCCTTAATGATTCAAGATAGCGAATAGTGAAGGCGATTCAAAACCAACATATATTTTTAACTTTCTTTGGAGGTTCATCTTAGTGTGGTGCTACACGTCTACAACACATTGAAAAATTCTTAGATGGAGTATACTAGAATTTTAGCCCAAAATCAGTAATAACGCATGGATAAAACTTGTAATAATTTATCGGTCCAAGATGAATAAGTATTGCAGCATGCAGAATTATGTGACCCAAAATAAAATTGGGCAACCTAGTTTTCATAAGAAATGACCTTGCTATCAATTGCAGATGTTTAATTAATGACTCAGGGAGATTATTTTGAGCGTAAACACGTACATGAGCTACATGGTGTTCAACGTTTATCCCACTCGATAGATAATAATTATTAAATGCTTGGAATGAAAACTCTGTAGCATTATCAAGATGAATAGACTTGATCCGATATCAAAAAATTGTGTTCGTAATCATATTATTTATACCATTAAATTTGCAAACGTCAAATTGCGAAATGCCAATAGGCAAACATGAAACCATTCGAAGAAGCATAAGGATCATAAAGTATCTAAACAACCCACTTGGTGGGTAAATAGACCAATAAATATCCCTATGTATACATTTCGAGAATGCAGGGACTCAATCTCAACATTTGTTGGTGATCGTCACACAGTTAACTTGCGTTGATTACAAGTAGTACAATAGAATTCATCATTTAAAAGAATCTCCAGGTTCTTTAATGGACGCTCATTTGAGTTTTCTATAGTTCGTCTCATCATTATAGATCTAGGATGTCCCAGAAGATCATGTCAAAGTACAAAAATATTGGACATAGTATACTTAAAAAATGACTATAGTTAATAATAAAGATAAATTAGGAACTAAATGATAAACTATCTCTTATTTTTTTAAATTACACAAGTAAAAATGAACATCTATTTTAATATAGTGGACAAATCACAAATGAAAGTAGGCGGAAGGGAGTAACATATTGGGATTCAATTCAATTTTATGCAACAGAGGTCACCCTCCTCATACTGTTAATTTGGAAAGATGGGCTTTATGTCATTGTTATTCTTTTTTGGCAGGTAGCGCTTACCCATAAAATGGAACTTCTCGATACAAATGCCAGATTTTTGAATTTCAAAGCAAATATCGAATATCGAATATTTTTTATTTTTTTTTTGCAATTTTGGGTGAAATATGTGTACAGGTTTGAGATGCCCCTGTCCATCTTCTTTTCTTTCACATTGGGCCTCCTCCTTTTGTTTTTCAATTTGGGCCTCCTTTTCAATAAGGGTAGGGTAGTGCTAAGGCCTATGTTTCAATTTAAATGAGATTGAGATATAATTAGTATTATAAAATACAGAAATTTTATACATTTGGGGGCTAATTATATCTTATTTTGAAAGTTTTTATAATTATAAAAATCCTGAATTTTTCATTGCTCTTGGATATATTTCTTGTGGTTGTTGGATACATTGCAAATGATACATACTTAATGGAAGGGATGTATCCGAGAATGGATTTTTATAAAAAAATTTAAATGACAAGGAATTTTAGAGATTATGATATCTTAAGTTGTGTATTTATATAATTTTTCCATAGTTTTATTCAACATACAATGTGAGAATCACAAATAAGTATTGATATATGTTTCAGTGGCAGAATCAATATTTTAATTGAAGGAGTTCAAAATATGAAAAGTAAACATGCGAAAAAGTCAAAGGAGATTCAACATCTACTATATATAAATAAGAAATAATTTTAATCATGTGTAAATCATATAATTTTTTTGTTGAAATATATTCGAATGGACCCCCTTGATCCTAAATATACTCGTCATTTTTTTTTTTGTCGAATTAATTTGACTTTTCGATTTAATTTGTTCACCCTAACTGATAGCATAATTTTTTTCTTGAGGACCATCATAAACTTAAAGGATACTCTATCGACCTTTAGCATAATTAAAAATTTATCTTCCTTGGTTTCATTATATGATAACTAGCTTAGGTCAATTTTAATATTTATTGTTAGAACTAATGAAATGTACTATTTCATATATTAAAAGTCAGTTTAATAAGAAACAATCGTCATGCATAACAAAATTTAAAATTTGAATTACTTAACCATTTTGAAATCAAAAGTTGTCTAGAAATTAAAATGTACCAAAACATAAATAAAAAAGTAACAACATAACATATATATTAAATTAGAACCAAAGTTATTAAATAGCAATATATACGTAATTATACAAAATGTAGAATATTTATTTCCAAAACCACATTAGACATATACATAGTACATTGACACTTCATAAGAAATAGGGCACCATGCTTCAATATTGCTAGAGATACATATCACTCCACCTCAACAAAACACATAGATCGGAAGTTTATCTTATTTATTTACGATTTTATTTTCTTGGACCATTATAAATAATCGTGTAGGATTCAATTGTCAAAAATTGACACACACACACACTTGAAATGTAACATTCACTCAGTGCATCCCAGGGATCTTCTCCTTGATTTTCTCCATCATTCCTTTCTTTTCGCCCCCTCCGGCTTCACCAGTAGAAGTCGGAGTAGGAGTAGGAGTAGGAGTAGGAATAATAGTTTGTATACCTTCGTCAGCGCCTCCAGTCAACGTCTCTTTAATCTTCTCCTTTATGCCCTTCTTCTTCTTCCTCCTCCCTCCTTCTCCATCATCCTCAGACTATATGTTCATCAAATAAATATCACATTAAATAAGAGTTCTAACTTCTCAACCTTGCTCATGATAAAAATTACTACTACATATGTCTATGTATTACTCCATAAATTAAGATAGTCAAATAAATAATGGAGCAAAAGAAACAATTACTTCATCTATTTCTTTTTACGTGACACTTGTTTTGTTTTAGTTTATATATGTATCGGAAGAAATGATAATATGTTTATATTTTAAAGACATAAATTCAATATTAAATTTCTCAGTCCATCCGTAATTGAGCGTACTTCTTCTATTTCAATTTGTGCATCGTATTCTCATTTTTATTTTGTTTCAAAAAATTGTCATGTTTTATATTTACTATATCTTACATGACATGCTTAAAACTAAAAAATTTAAATGGCATTTTAATAAATTAAGGTCATGAATTACATGTTTGATCGGTCAAACTAAAACAGATAAAATAATTAGGGGGAGTATGTTTCTATAGCGACATAAATATCATGATAGGTTTAATACATCTTCTACTAATAGGGAAGGGATTTTGACAAAGTCAGAGAATCAAACTTTTACTAAGTGAAAATTCAAATAGTCAACCAACTGAACTAAAATTCTGAAGAGGTCTAATACATCAAGTTTCAAAAGTTTTTTTAAATACAAAATTTAGTGCCCAATCAAACAATTCCCGATACAATAAAATAGAATAGTATATTGTGATTTTGTACATAGATAAAAACTTACAGAGCTTGAACTAGAGCTACCAGAACGACAAAGTTGTTGTTGTCCTTCGTCATAGTGATCTTTCTTCATAGTATCAGAGCCTATACCAGCAGGGGCGAACCCCATAGCTATACCTCGGATTGCATTGGGTTCATCAATTTGATGAACTCGATTTCCATGTTCATCAGTTAGGTGCATTTGGCCTTGGCTAGTACCCTTATGTGCCATATTTCTGTAATCAAACACAAACTATGTAATTTAATTTGAAGAAGTTTGATAGTATTAGTGATTGAATTTGCTAATTAGATTGGAGACTTTATATAGGAAAAAAGGAATACAAGTGTCAATTGAAAATTGGAGTAACGGATTTTAAGGTAAGAAGAATGAGGAAGAAATCATATAATATATATAAGACGTGTGTAGGCAGAATTAGACTAAAAAAATAGATGGAAAGCGATTTATAACTCAAAATTTTCAAACTGGGACATCCCATCATAGTGATGGTATACAATTTTTATACTATCACTACTTATAGATATATATTTTTTTGGTAATTATTAATAATAATCTGGTCAAATTGTAAACAATTTATCATCAGTACATGTTATCTCTATTTATATTTTGACGGAATATTGTTCGCTTTGGATTAAATTTGTATACTTTTTCTCAAAAGGTCTCACATAATTAAGAGATTTTGCACTTTATATGCAGTTTTTCAATCTTTTCAGTTATTGTTGTGGGATTTTATTTACACCGCACCTATATCATGATCTTAGTATTTTATGGTAATTGAAGCTCACAATTACTACCTTATTTTTGTATGTGTGCGTCTCTAAGCTTGTATATATGGGGAAATAAATCGAGCCCCACATAATCATTTGCCTTCATTATACTCGTCCCACTGAATCTAAACTTTGATACTAGTTGCAGGGCTAAATTAACTCAAAAATACTCTTAACATATGGTGGAATATTGTCTGCTTTAGACAAAGCTCACACAATTTTTTTTCAAAAGGTCTCACACCAAAATCATACGCATATTACACCCTCCTGTTATATTATTTGGTTTTTGTTGACTTGATACATCTCTTAAGAAAATTTTAATTAGAGATATATTTTACTAAACTAACTTTATTAATGAAAAACAAGTAATAAATTTTTTTTGATTCTGCTTAAATGAAAAATCTATTTTTAATGTAGGGGCAAGTAAAATAACAAAGCGAAGGGAATGTGTAACTTCCCAATCTTTTTTTAAAACTTATCAATGTATAACTTAATTCTCACACTAAACGTTACTCATAGTGTAAAACAAATTTTGTAGTATCAATCAACATATATAAACTTAGATCTATATGGAAACAGAAAGATCCATTTTAGAATTAATGGTATACTCATAATTTTGGACTCTGAATTAAACCAGAAGATTTAATTAGCCTTAAACGTGGCATAATAACGAGGATTACATATATATATATATATATATATATATATATATATATAAGATGACTTAGATAATTGTTGCTAATAGAAATATACAATATAGTAATTATATATCCACTCCACGACAGATCGTAACAGAGGGAATAACCTACAAGTCATCCTCCTTTTTTTTTTTTTCCCACCCGATGTTCGGTATCCACATTGGAGTCCGACTAAATCCGAATTCACACCGGGAAGTCCCATATTGGGGGATAAAACGCTCCCTAACAAAGGCGACTCCATATCCAAGGGGGCTCGAACCCGAGACCTGATCTTGGTTAAAGATGAAGGAGTACTTACCACTCTACCACAACCCTTGTTAGTCATCCTCCTAATACAATGTAGGTAAAAAATAAGGATAAGCTCTCAATCCTTTTTGACCATTTTAGTGTATAAAATGTTGAATTACATGGAATTTTGTATGTACTTCAAGTAGAGATAAAAGAATTTTTATTTTTATTTTTCCATTCAGTATCTAATATCTATATTGAAGTCCGACTACATTTGGATTCGCGTTAAAAAATCTCATATTTGAGGTTAAACCGTTCTCTAACCTCTGATTAAGAATGAAAAAATACTTACCACTCCATCACAATCGTTATAGCTAGAAATAAAGAGATTGTGTGTGTTTACCCTAGTGGTGGCAAATGGACGGGTTGGATAAAATTTGGGCGGGTTGAAAATGAGTCAACATAAAATGGGTAATAATTCAACCCGCTCATATTTCATATGGATAAAAATGGGTTGGGTAAATACAAGTTCACCCATATTTTCATGAGTAAATAGTACTTTACTTTAGAATTAAACATGGATAAAATATTTTAGCCTTTTTTAGAGGAAAAATGTTGAAAATACCTTATTTAGTTTTTTTGTATCATCAAAGTCAAAAAAAATTCCTATAATTTTTCAATATAAAATAAATTTATGTAATAACAACGAAAAAATATTTTTAATTTCAAAGAAATGAATATTTTCATTTTAGAAGTAAAACGTGCTTAAGGCACTTTACGCAATATCAATACTAATACATGATTTGCTTACTTTACACTATTATTTGTTATCCAATTTAAAATTAAACAAATAAAAAATATAATTATAATTAACAAAAGAAATGTACATGTAATATAGTATATATATTTTTTTGGAGGGTTAAAGATTTTACCTTTTCAATTATAGAGAAGAATAATTAGAACATAAGAAAGAAGAGAAGTTACAACACATTTTGATGATATCATGAATTTTGAGTGAATAAAAGTTGAAAGCTTAACTCATTCGGCTAACCCATTTTTTACCCATGAATACTCATATTTCTATGGGTTAAATATGAAATATGAGTATAAATCCTTATTTTGCTCATCTAAAAAGTCACTCACCCAACCCATTAAAATATAAACAAGGACGGGTTAGACGGGTTACCAAAATATGGACTCATTTTATCGACACTAGACTTTACCCTATCAGTGAGTTGTAATTTGTACTTCTATT
The DNA here is from genome assembly GCA_035578085.1 of Solanum pinnatisectum. Classification (NCBI taxonomy): domain Eukaryota; kingdom Viridiplantae; phylum Streptophyta; class Magnoliopsida; order Solanales; family Solanaceae; genus Solanum; species Solanum pinnatisectum. The sequence goes on along the minus strand of CM069077.1, from coordinate 17,305,136 downwards.
TCTTCTTCTTCTTCTTCTTCTTCTTTTCTTATTTAAAATATACGGTTAGTTGGGTGTTCCAATTGTTATAACAGAGGTATCACAGCATGTGTAATAATAAAAAAAAGGGAAAAAGGACATATATATTTTCGAACTATCGTAAATGGTATGCAGATATTCTCCGTCATACCTTTGGGATATTGGTGCCCCTGTCGTCTAAAGACTAGAGCATATATGCCCTTCACTCTAATGGAAAACTAAATAGGGACACGTGGCATAATCTTATCCGTTCATCTAACGGAAAACTAAATAGGGACACGTGGCATAATCTTATCCGTTCATCCGATATTTAATAAATGTGGGATCAGTGGATAAGATTATGACACGTGTATGTCCGTTAGTATAAAGGTGTATATGCTCTAGTTTTTGGATGACAGGGGCACCAATGTCACAAAAGTATGACAGAGGGTATCTGCATACTATTTACGATAGTTTGAGGGTATATTTGTCATTTTTCCCTAAAAAAAAGTGAAGCTATCTGTACTTACTTTTACCAAAACAAACTCTTAGTAAAGAATCGAGTGGGCTGAACAAACTCCGATACCCTTTAATTTGTTTCATATCAAAACTATGATATAGTAGATGTTAATCGTTTTGAGTGAATTATATATTAAAAGACTCAAAATATTGAGAAAATTTTATATCTATAATTTGGGATGGTTTAGAGGTGATTCAAGTTGATCGAGATTGAATAGTCAATACATACTTCATGTATAATCAAACTATATTCAGTTTTTTGGAGTGTATCATAATGTATAGTCAATGTATAGCTCATGTATAAGTAAGTTATATATTGTATAGTCAGTGTATACGTTCTATGACTTTCAGTCAGCTATATTGTATAATCCGTGTATATTTTCTATGACTTTTGGCAAGATAAATCATATAGTCAATGTACATTTTCTATGATTTTTGAGTATTTTTTTTTATGTAATTTAATTTATTTATAACAAAAATAGGAGTGCACAAATCAAAATATATATAAATATAAAAGGAAAAATCTTTTTTGTCAAAAATTTGGCTAGAATGATATTTTATCTATGTTATTTTACCTTTTTAAACATTTTTATCCTTTTAACTTTAATACATTTTAACTAAAAAATGGAAAAAAGATCCCTTTATTTTAAAATAAAAAATATATTATAATTTTTTAAACTTTCTGACCAAATTCTGGTCAAAATTTTTGGCCATTTAGCACTTCCCAATATAAAATTACAACAGAATAGAATTAAAAGATTATTAAACATTAGTGCAGCTATTCTTTTCGAAAAAAAGGTAAGCGTCACCTTTTTTTTCTTTTTTCTTGGTTTCACGGCGATTTTGATATTATTTTAGAGCCTCAATTAATTTGAATTGTTATTGCACGAGGGCAGCTAAACGTAATTGAAGGCCTAAAGTAAAATTTTAATTTGAGGCCTAAAATATAAACAAACTTCGTATACGTATTTATTCAAAAAAAAATTTCTTACACTATTTAGATGAAAATTATTAGTATTTAATGTTATTTTTTCAGTTATTGATTTTAGGTAAAAATTTATCTACTCAATATTGAAAAAACATCCTTTGAGTGAGGTAATTATTATATGAATTGTTAACATAATTCTATAAGTAAAGTTGACAAATATTAAATAAAGATAAGAGTTACAACCATAGAATCTGATTAGGAAGATGATGACTTGATTTACCCTATTTCTATATGTTTATTGTAATGCTTGAAATGAAATAAAAAAGAATTTGTATTTCTCTTTGTTCAACACTCTTCACTATTATTTCTTATTTTTAACAAAGGACAACATATGTTAAATTGAGTAAAATAATATCTTTTTAAAAAAAATATAGTTTTTATCATAAATAATCAATTTTTTCTATAAAAATTTTAAGACATTTTTTTTTTTGACAAAAATTTGGGACTCCCGAAATTTGGGGGCTAAGGCATAAGCCTTATTTTATATAGGCAAGAGCCGGCCCTGTTATTGCATAGAATTTATTTAAGAAAAAATACTTTCCAAAATGATATTTTTTATACCCAAAATTTGAATCTAAGATAGCGTTTTGTCATTGAGTTTAAATTAGATTTTGATAATCTATCTCTCAAATTAAAAATTGACCATGAAATTCAACTAGATTTTGAAAATATCTTCCTTGTAAATATTTTTGAAGTTCGGCTTAGATTAGCTTTGAAATTTCCACTTTCAAAGCTTCAATATTTTTTCAAGCAAAATACATATCCAAACATAATTTCACATTCCAAAAGATATAAGTAACTTTCAAAACTCAAATTTTTAAATTTTAACTTTAAAATTTATGACCAAACTAAAGAGGATGTTTGAATCAACTTATTGTAAGTACTTTTAATTTTAAGCTTTTTTCTATTATTTGTAGTGTTTGAAAAAAGCTAAAAGTCGAATATAATAGACTTATACCTTTTAACTTATAAAATAATTTTAAAAATCAATCCAAATATCCTTTTAATCGTCTAATTAACATCCCACCACAATTCATATTGCTATGGGTAAGGGTGAAGTAACAAACGTTACCCATAAGAAAAAAATATTTGGGCAAGTAACGTTAACGTTTTCAAGGTCAAGAAGTGAGTAACTTTCTTGTGTTCCCTCCTCCTCTCCCTATCCCCCCATTCAATTCTTTACCTAACGCAATTCCCAATTCAATCTCCCTTTTACTTCTTCTTCTCTCTCACCATTTTCTTCTACTTGTTGTGACCCTTTCTTTTCAGATTTTGATACTGTAAGTATAACTAACTTTATTTTTTAACAGGAAATGGATTACTCCGGCAACTGTCAAAGTTTTGTTCCCGGCGATGACTTGTTCGTTGACGACCTTCTTGACTTGTCTAGTGGTTTCCCTGACGACGAAGGAAATGAAAATGAAAATGAAAACGAGTCTTCGTCGTCGCCACAGATTAAGGAAAGTGATAAAGAAACTGTTATTATTCCTTCTGTGAAACAAGATTTTGGTTCTCTTCTTGGTAGTGAACTCAGTCTTCCTGTAAGCTTTGTCCCCCTTTTTTTCCTTTTTTTTTTTTGTGAAAAAAAACAATTTGTTTTATTTTGAATGAATTGAACCCTTTTTGCAGGGGGCTGATTTGGATAACCTAGAATGGTTATCTCATTTTGTGGAAGATTCATTTTCGGAGTATTCACTTACATACTCTGCTGGAAACCTACCGGAAAAAGCTCTCGAAGTTCATTCAGACGCAGAAATTCCGGTCCGAGAGAAGCCCTGTTTCACCGTTCCGTTTGGTGCTGAACGAGAGAAAAGTAGTAGCCGAATTTGGCCGCCGTCAATGTCATTTTCTTCGTCTTCCTCCACTACAGCCAACAATTTTTGGGGTCAGTTATCGGAAAATAAACCGGCGGCGAGAAAACAGAAGAAGAAGATGGAGAAACGGGTAGGAATTGGGGCAAAACAGTGCAGCCATTGTGGGGTGCAGAAGACTCCACTATGGCGGACCGGTCCATTAGGTGAGAAAACACTTTGCAATGCATGTGGGGTCCGGTTTAAATCGGGTCGGCTGTTACCAGAATACCGGCCGGCGAGTAGTCCGACGTTTTCGACCGGATTACATTCGAACAGTCACCGGAAATTTTGGAAATGCGGCAGAAGAAGGAAACTGAACCGGGTCCGCCGGTTCAGAGTTTTTGAAAGATTAATTAGTAGAAGTAGAGTTTTTAAGAATTTTTTATTATTATTATTTTTAAGTAGATAATTTTATATTTCAAGGTAGGGTTTTGAACTTCAAAGTGTTAGTGCAGAACAAATTTAAAATAAAAAGGGTGATTATGCTTTTTATGCTTCTTTTTCTTTTCTTCACTGATAATTAGTATATATACGTGTCAAAAGGGGATTGGAGATTTTTAAAATTTATTGGGGAATTAAAGGATAGACTGACCTACTTTGGGTTTAGAATTCAATGTTGTAGGTAATTTTTTTGAATCTTTGAGTTTAAAATTTAGTACTATTTGCCAGAAAATTAAAAAGTTTATAATATTTTTTTTATTTTAAAATAAATAATTTTTTTTAATTATTATAATTAAAATGATAGAAATGTTTTAAAAAGGTAAAATAAAATAATATGAAATAAGTTATTTTACCATTCTGACCAAATTTTTTGGCCAAAAAGGATTTTTCCATTTGTATAATTTTCAAACTATGCGATTTGCAGAGTAATACACACAACAATTAACTGTGTGTGTAGTTCTCCGCAGACCTAACGCAAGCAAATCCTAACAAATGTGTTGAGACTGTTTCTATTTTGGCCTAAATTCGAATAAAGCTGAAAAAAGTTGGATTTTGTTGGATTGTTGGCAGTATTCAGAGAATCGATATACATAGGCTTTCTGGTAAAACTGGGGAAATTTATGTTACCAATATGTAAAAATGTCAGGTTAGATAGATATGGTTTTCTTTTAACAAAATCCCTTATGCTCAGTGCAAGCCAAACATATTCAAATTAAGCTAAATAGGGGTGCATGGAGTAATAACGAAACCCCAGTAGCTTGAAAACTTGTAGAAATTTGTGCTACCTTCTAAAATATGTGAATCAAATTAAACTAAACACGAAATAACTTTATCAAATCTCGTTTCTAACAGTCTTTTACTTTTATGAATGTTGAAGATAAATTGACCCGCCTTCCAGTTACCTGATTAATGTAATATTTTTAGTCAAATCTCCAGACTAATACAGTACTTGATTTCGGATGTCTCTTGTCAACTAGTTTATCGTCAACCTGTCTACAACTGTTGCTCAATCTCGAAAGAGCAAAAGCTCTCATCTCTAATGTATACGTACAAATTCTTGACCATCATCAATTCACTGCTGTAGTTTGTACATAGAGCAACAATTTCAGGATCAAATACAAGAATGATACAACTATTTTTGTCTGCTTTAGGGTACTAGTTTCTACCTGGTTACCATTATGGTTCAGTGGGAATTCTTTTTGTATCCTGCCTTCTTTAACTGAAATTTGATCAGCTAAAAAATTATACTAATATTTTAGCTACATCTTGATCATCCTACTAAAAAAATGGTTGTTCAAATTCACCTTTAAATTCATACCTTCTCAAAAGTGCAAATAGTCGCATAAAGCCCCCTTCTTGCAAAGTCCACTCTCATAAAATTTGCCAACACATTGTCATTTTGGGGGAGGTTCAGAGTATCCCCTGCCACCAAATGGCTGTCTGCACTACAATTACCTATCCCTTCCAAATCCCGAGTCCCCTACTGGAATAACCCAGTCTCTTGGACCACCAGACCTCTCCCCTGAGTATATACACTGGCTTTCAGACAATGTATTCCCGGTGAAAGGGGAATCATTCGTTTTTGAATGTCCGCATGCAGTCCCCATGCTGCTACCTTGATTAACATTTGTGAATCCCTGAACTGGTCCACCGTAAGTCATGTTTCCAGGTGCTGCACAACAGTCGGTGGTTATAGCTTCCAGTTCAGTACTCTGGTTGATGACCAAAAGTGCAGTTTTCCCCGTGGTGCAGGGTGTAGGTATGTTGAACCCAGTTTCCCCCTGGGAAAAGGAAATATCAGCTGACTTTGTTTCTCCCTCACTGCTAGTAGATGAAGTCCTGCTAGACCTCTTAAAAGGATCGAAAGCTTCAGCCTGTGATGTCCTCGCTAGTTCATTTGTCAGAGAGGATTGACAAGGTAATTGCATATCTTCAGTGGAGCTCAAGGCATCATTTTTTGCAGGGTCAGGTGTGGGACTAAGCTCCTCAAAAAAGCTGAAAAAGTCACTTCTACATACAGATATTGTCTCCTCACAGAACCTCATGGCGGAGGTTGGTGAACCCATACCACTTTGAGTTTGAGATTCCATTGCATCAACTTCAGCTAGTAGGTCTGACACGGATTCCTCATATAAAGTGCTGAACTCTATTGGCTCACCAAAGATTGCTCGCCAATCGGAAAAGTTTGAGATTGGATGAGATGAGGAATTATTATTGAGTTGGTTGGCATCTGAGGTAGGTGTGTCGACATGATCACCCACTGCTTCAGCTGGTTTCAGTTGGTTGACATCTGATGTAGGTGCGTCAACGTGATCACCCACTGCTTCAGCTGGTTTCACTTGGTTGACATCTGATGTAGGTGTGTCAACATGATCACCCACTGCTTCAGCTGGTTTCAGTTGGTTGACATCTGATGTAGGTGTGTCGACATGATCACCCACTGCTTCAGCAGGTTTCAGTGCAGAATCAGAGATAAGATCAGAGTCTATAGATGGTTTCGCAGGTGGTCCACCCAATCCATTAGCTATTTCAGGAAGTTGGGCCCCATCGATCACCAGACTAGAAGCACTGCTCCAACTAGGACCTGAATCCTGAACAGGAAAACTAGAAGTTAAAGAATCTTTGTTTGCTGCAGCCTGCCCAACTGTAGCTTCTTCTTCCAATTCTGGTGTAGGACTTGGCAAATCCTGAATATTTGAAGCACAAACTGGAACAACCAAACTCAAAGAAAGTAGCTCTTCAGCAGCCTGAGCATCAACATCATCATAGCTTGTTTTGGGGGTTGGACTTGGCAGATCCGGATAACTCGTACCTTTCTGTTGAAATGAATCACTTGACTTGGTAACTGAAGCAAAACTAGAACTTCTATTACTGTTTGAGGGTTCCCAGTTCTGTCCACAAGACTGCCCTAAATGCCTCTGACTGTGGGATTGCATACTATGATTGCAGCCGCTTCTACTTGAGTCCTGAACCATATGACCTGTGCTGGACTGAAAATCAACAATTTCATGGCATCTTTTCCCATGGGAAGGAGCTCCACGCACATTCCCATGACTGGATGACGGTTCAGGGCTGGATGGATGGGGTTTGTCAGAATAAGAATTATTCAAGTCCAAACATTGTGGCGAAGATGAGGACAGCCCATCCATCCTCGCAGTCTCAGTGTTACCATTAGAATGATTATTTGTAATACGGAGGTGCCAAGGTACCTCCTTCTCTCCACATTCTCTCCCTATTCCAGTTGCACTTCCACACCACCCAACACTACTGTTAACAGAAGTAGCACCAAGCTCCTGAGACTGGTGTGAAATCTCACCCTGAACCTGAGGGGCTTTATCGAACAGCCCTTTTAGTGCATTAGTTAAAAGTACCGAGTCATCATGCTCACCTTTTATCCATATCCTCATATCAAGTGGGAAAAGCCCCGATTTATTCCATTTCCTCAACTGCGTCACTGAAAATGGTCCTTGTATTCTACCACTAGGGTCACGGTAATGCCAAAGCTTGTCTGTGTCACTATTGTTGGTGAATGTTGAGTTCACTGTAGAGAAGCTTGTAATTGAAGTTTCAGATGCAGACCTATCCACAACCTGACATGCAGTACCTTGATTCCCTAGTTTCTTCATAATATTTCCATGAGCCTCTCTTTTTTCACTAACTTTACATCGAGCCATGATAGATCCCTCTTTATCTGGATAAAAAAAAATAAAGATTCTACTTAGTTCACGAAGAATCAACTTTTGGAAGACTTACTAGTACAACAACCACCTCACCTTTCCTCCATGAAGACATAGGCTTGTCTTCCCTTCTACAAAATCTAGTGTATCTTGGCCCCCCATATTCAACTGCATTACATTACCATCAACAGTAAGCAAATCTTTCAAATAGCGCCCAATAAAAGAAGATCACCAATAAATTGGAAAACGTTACTAAAAACAAAATGATGTAACCTTGTTTTTTGTCGTCAGATTCTCTAGCATCTTCTTCAGTTTCATAATTAGGATCCATCTTTGGATCAGCATGCACTTCTGGAGTTGCAAGTAGCCTCCGCTGATGTTCCTCAGGTGTCTTCAGAAGCTCTAGTTTCTCTACACATTCTCTGAGCGTGGGAATTGTCAAGGAAGTCCTCATACCATGCTCAAAGTCTTATCCAACGTTCCAATTTAAAATGATATCCATAGATATTGAAATCATATGCTCTTATCCAAAGAAGAATATTGAAATCAATTTTTACAGCAAGATCTAATAAATCTCCCAATTGATTTAGATGTTGAACTGAAAATTGTGAGTTAACAACAGCACTATGATCCAGCAGCAATTTCATGGTTCACTCTAATTCATTGTAAAAGATTCAGTTTGTGCATTTCTATAGGTTAAGTAATTTTTGTATAACACATATCATTTGTGCTAGTTATAAGAGGTGATTGCAGAAAGAAAAAGTGAATACGAGTGATCCAATTTTAACATGTGTTTAGAGTTCATAAAAAATGGTAAATACTACTAATATATGTGAAGATCCGGACTAACAAAAATAGTCAGAACCTTATCAAAATAATTATTGAATTTTGAGAAGCACTCCTATTTATACGAAGTAAATTTATCCATCTGATTATAATAATGAAAAAGAAAAAAGTACTTGGCATTTTACTTGGACTTTAGTTTTTTTTTTTCTTTTAAGTAACTTCAACTCATTGCAAATGTAATTCAAATTAGTAATATCCCTACTTGGGACCAACCTTCTCATTGCCATTTAAATTAGTTCATGTCCCTGTTTCTGACCTACTCCTTTTTTCTTTCCCTCATGCTATAAACTAAATTATCCATTTGTTAAGGTAATCAGACAGAAACATATGGAACTGTCAAAAGAAAGTGTGGAGCAAGAGAAAAGAAGGAAAACACAGAAGTTCTAAAATAGAGGTTAACTGTTTCAACAGAGGAAAGGATATTCTTTCTTACGCCCTTTCTCACTTGCTCTATCACGAAGATTGTTGAGTCGCAGTATCTCTTCTTCCAAAGTCTGTTCTTTTTTTGAAAATAAGGAAGCAAAAGCCCATCACAAGACAGCCTATATAACATCTTTTTAAAAAATAGTAACAGTGACAGCATACATAAAATCTTCGAATACAAAAATATTTAAGTTCCATGAGAATAGCTACAACAATTTACCTACGTTTGTTTACTAGTCAGAATAGTTTACCTACTTTGGAATGTAGAGCAACAAAATGTGTAGATTAGTTACCATTTAGAACCAATACCTTTTCCTTCTTTTGGAAGCAGTTTCTTTGTGATTTAGACACCACTCGATTTTGAAGCACAATAGAATTCGAGAAGGAAGGAAATATTTGAACACAATTTTAAAAGATTCAACTATACCAATTCCTCTGTTGCAATTGAATTCACATGACCAAGTAAAATATTTCTATCTCCCAATACTAGTTTCAAACTTTCAATACAAAATATTTTACTAACAAACTATGTGACATGGCCTCTTCCTTGCCTAAACATACTCTGCCTAACAAGATAAATAGGTATTAGAACTTCATTTAGGCCCTTCAAAGCCATGCAAAAGCTTGCTAAAAATAAAATAAAATGTATTGAATTATACCCAGATGAAATGCTCATATCGAAGATCATTAAATATGATCTAAAGGAAAAGGACATCTTAAAGACTAAATCATGCTCCTCCCATCCCAATTTCTTGTGGGCTGTGGCCCATTCATTATCATTCCAATTAAATTTGCATTACCATTTTACTAAAGGAAACATGTCCATCTACATATTCTGATAGAGAAAATTGTGATGAATAATGAAAAGGTGTGATCAATATTGAAAAATAACTGACATACATCGTTGAGTTTTACTGCACGGAGTTCCATTGCTTTCTTCTGTATGTCGCCCTATGTTGAAGAATAAGCATCATTTAGTCAGTCATTGTGATATCCTAAAGCAAAACTTAAAAGTGACATCAGGTTCAACACTTACTATAGTCAGCCGCTTTACAAGCCCACATTTTATAATCTGACGTAATCTTCTACATTCATCCTGAAGATATGCCAATAAATGATTAAGAAACTATCCGAATCAATAGCAGTCACCTGCTGAAATAGCCATATACCCTATACAGGGACAACATATTAAGGTGACAGAGTAGTAGTTGAGAGTGCTACTCTGTTGAAGGTATGCGTGGTAGTCACTTCAAAAAAAAAGGTTTTTTATTATCATATAGGAGACAATTAAAGAGAAGGGAACAAAACTAATTGAACCCACACCTATTGTGATATCACTAAGCATAAGTATTGGTGGTAGTCTTTTCATATGGTTCCAAACAGTATTCCTCACGAGTTAACTTTAGGAATAGAGTTAGGTCCAAGGTCCATTTTGCTTGACATATAAAAGTCAAACTCATCCCTGATACTAGACTAACCATTGTAGGGACCCAAATTATGTTATCATTACTCCAACAACTCTGAGCATACAACCAAAGGATGTTAGAGTGAACAAGTTGCATGGACTGTAATTTTTTTATATGGTCGTGGACAATCCTGATCTCTTGAGCAAACTTTTTGGGATTGAATTAGGTCCAAAGTATATTTTTCTTCACAGAACTAAGCAGAAAAAAGGTTTATGTACCATTTGTAGACATGAAAATGAAGCTATTCATTAATAAATGCAACAATTTTGCAACTCAAAGTAGTGAACAAGGAAGAGTCACTTGTATCCAATTACCTCAGAGAAATCTTGATTTGAAATAGAATCAATAGGAACAATCTCTTTCTTGTTTAAGTTTAAGACTTCAAGCAGTACATTAGCAGTCTTATCCCCAATCTTATATGGAACAAATGCCTTGCTTGTACCTGAGTTGAAGAAATTATGTGCTCTGGAAACTAGATCGAAATCTTATTTATACCATCATGAGTGGTTTAAAAAAGCTTTTAAAGAAATATCAGTACCTACGACATGGACAAGCCTGTACATATCTTGCTTCTGATTGTTACCAGATATTCTTATCCGGACAACTGAGCCAGTAACTCTGCCTTGGAACTTTTCCATATCTTCAATAAGACTCTCCATCAAATCACGGCGCAAATATATGAGATTGATGTTATGAGCATCAATTGCTGCATACTCATCTAGATTTATCTGCACTAAACTTTCTTCGGTGTGTCTACGCGATTTACGTTTCTTAGTTTTATTCATCAAGAATGAGATATCATTATTATCATCAGCCTCCACACGACTAGTAACATTTCCAACAATTCCAGCTGGTATAAATGCACTCCCCTGCAAATCCTCCTTTATCAGAAAGTGAAATTCAAGAAGCTTTAGCATTTCTATGTGGCCAGCACGATGTTTTCCAAAAAGACTTCTGAGCCTCGAATCACAAATTATTTGACTTTTCTGATGAGGATCTCGAAGTTTATTTCTCTTTATGTACTCTAGTAATAGTGCCTGGACCTCAAAATGTGATAGAGCAGAAGTATCGCCATTCTTCATGTGTGCAACAAACTCCAAAAGCTCTTTGGACGCCCATTCCATCCGTCCATTCAATGATGTCCCCATGGAAGCACTTGCTTCTTCTTTCTTTAAAGAACCATTCCTCCGTAACTCTAGTTCTATGGGCTGCGTTTTCTCCAACTGTGGAGTACAACCAGGACCACTTAAATTTTCAGCCTCAGCAATTGTTTGGATTTCAGTGATTGGAGGATCCTTGCAAGGTGGCTCCAGCAATTGTTCGGGTTTTTTCAGCTCCAGATGGTCAAAAGACTTGCCCACAATACCTTTTCCATCAAATGCAACAGGATGAAAAAAAGGTAGTCGCTGTTGCTTAGCATGTACTGTATCTGATCCTTTCCAAGGTTTTTTGGCTTGAATAAGTTCACTTTGTGTTAATGATAATTTTTCTTTTAAGTACATCCAATATACCTTGAAGAGATACTCCCAGCTACTTTTGTCATCAAAATCTACTTGAACCTGAAAAGATTTCAGGCATACAAAGTTAAATACATATGGCAGACAAGTATCAAAATCAAGATTTCTTCTTTTTTTTTTCCTACAGAGGAAAAGAAAATGAAAAGGTACATAGTAATACTATCTGAGAACAAAATTTTAATCAAACAATTTTTTATTTATGTAATTATTTACAAATCTGGCATGTCTGCAAAAGTTCAGTAATTAGAACTGATGATCAGATGTGTTCCTGGAGAATGTGACATGTTTTACATATTCATAGGTAAATGCATTAATTGTCAGGCGAATGTCTCTTACTCAAAATAGAAAAAATTAATGTAAGGCCAAATACCTAGGTAAGCCCCTCAAACTTGGTACGAATTGTTTAAACACTCCATTACCTAGTGACCATTAAAATACCTCTACCTGGCAGAGGTGTGTCTCGTGTACACATATGTTCACGCGTGAAAACATTCACTGTTGATGTGATGGCAGAATAAATCAACAAACATCACATGTAATATTTTCCTATATAAATGCCTCCTATAAATTATATTTTAAAAATAAAAAACCACCTACAAATATTCTATTGAACCTGAAAACAACTCTAAGCATCGCCATGAATTTTGGGTAAGGAAAAGACTGTTACAGGAGAGAAGTTGGTTTGTTGCCGGAGAACATTTTCTGGCCATGTTTTCTAGTTGTTTGAAGGTGGCCATTCCCTGATATCCATTGGTGGTTTCTTCACTGTTTAAGCCACCAATGAACTTTGGGATGTTCCCAGAAAGTTGATTGTTCAAGGTATTAATTGTCTTGTTGGTTGGTTGTTTGCTTAACATCTTTAAAAGAGACCCAAAAAGCTTGTTTGAACAGAGGTCAAGAGATGAAATTCCATGGAAATTTGAACCCAGCAACATCAGTTTTAAACTGGTTGTGGGATATCTTTGCCTTTTGCAAGCTTGACATATGTGCAAAGAAATTTGATATACCATCCATGGAGAAGTTAGCTGATAGGTCTATGGTGTTAAGGGAATTAAGCATTGTAAAATTTGGAAGTGTCCCACAAAGCTTACAGTCTGCTAAGTTGACATCAGAAAGTTCTCTGTTTCTAATCCATTCTGGCATTGTTCCCAAATTGAAATTATACAAATTGTTATATGAAAAATCTATTGACGGAGTTGAAAGGAGGCTATGGTAACGGCAATAGGCAAAGGATCTAAGAGAGTATTTCTAGATAAACTAAAGTTCCGAAGATTTGGTACTCCTGCAATAGAATCTGGGATTTGGCCTATCAACTCGTTAAAAAACAGTGACAGATGGGTGCTTTAACCTGCCGATTTGACTGAAAGTTCTTCCTGTAGTCTTAATGTTGTCGAATGATAAAATAGATGTTTGAGCAAATTGCACAAGTGAATTGGAATAAGCCATGAAAGTTCTCTAGTAAAAGGGTGGATGTATGAGGTCCATGCAAAATTCAATATTATTCTGAAAAAGGAAGTAGAGAAAAACCATGATTAAAGTCTCACGAGCTCAGATTTAAGTGGAACACACCAGATCACAATTTTTTCAAATAGAGGTACCTATCTGGTCACCAGCTAAGTGTGGGTGTCTAACTGACAAATCCCGCCAAGTTTGAGGGGATATCTTGGTATTTAGACTTGATGATATCATGAAATGTCAAATTAATAATCAGCAATGAGATTATGGGGCACAACATACCATCTCCTTGATCCCTTGGTCTATATTCTCAATCAGCATGATAATTTTCATGCATGTTGAGCAAAAGCCTTTGCTTCTTCGAACACAGAAGAAATCAGCATCTTTTGTACATCCTTTGCACACCGAATATGTACAAGTATAGCACATATAGTGGGAAGCCTTTTGACATACACTACAAACATGCCAACCTGAAAATAAAGGTAATTTGAGAATGTTATGTCATGCAAACCATTTGGAGGTGGTGATGTGATGGTCAATAGAACATCATATGCATCTTTATCATATTCTATTTCATTTTAACTTCAAGCAACAACTTCAAGACTTACCGTTTAAGAATCTTTTCATTTTCTATTATTAACTTAATTAATTGTTCATGAACATTGCTGACCAAAAACTCAAACATAACAATCTGGACAAACAAATCCTTTGAAGTTCAAAAAAATTGTATTAAAATTAAATAAAAAAAACACTCAGCACTACACATGCTAACCAGCAACATTCCCATGTATATTTGGTGTCTAATATATGTTTGTGACTGCACCCTGCTGTGAACATATATTCTCCAGATATCATGCACATCATCAAAGTGTCTTCGATTACACACACGTTCATAGACAATCAGTGTGTATGTTGTGCATGTTGAATGTACATACATATACTCACACAGAAAATAACAATGTAGGTAAGTTCCACTGTTCAACAAAGAAAATGCATTCGATCACATTAACTACTAGTATGGCATCCTAAATAATATTTCAAAATCAGTCTTTATCCACTTCATACCTATAGATCCTTTGCAGCTTATTCTAACATTACAATGATGAAAACTAATGGTTCTATCGAGTAAGCTACACCAAGGTTTCTCTTGAGCAATCCAAAAAACAACACCATTCAATGAAATTTACAGTTTAGACATAGTTCAATTTAATCATTTTCCTATGGTACCATTTACTCGGATTGCTTAAGGTTTAGTTTAATCAAATAATCCGACCCTGGTTCACTTTTTTATTTTTTGTATTTTTAAAAGGAATCTGATCCTTGTTTCTCTCTGTCATGGAGATTTAGTTTCTTTTTTTCTTTTTCCAATTTTGCATTAAGATTTTTTTTTTTTTCAAAATTCTTTATGAAGAGTGAAAAGATAAAGGAAAAACGGAGCAAAGAGAGTGAGATAGTTATTGAATATAAATGGAATGGGTCCAGTTGGAGCGAAATGAATAGTGAGGATTCATATAATCGATTCTAACTTCAACTAGCTTAGAATTGGGAGGCATAGTTGGTAATTAGGTGTTGGACTGTTGGTGTTGTTGTTGGATAAGTAAAGTTATCAGCAACAATAAGGCAGGGCGGTGAAAGATTATGTTCAGGTCTTCACATCCCAAAAAACAATGTTCGGAAGTAGCAACCATTTTGAACATGTTACAAATTTAGAGTACAAAACATGTGAACCGATCATGATTACAACAGAAAATATACACATGTACCAGTTAGTAAGTCAACTATGGTGAACCATGTCAATATTGATCGATTTAGATGGATTGGGACCTGCTCTTTCAACTTTGGAAATACTAATTGCAGCTAAAAATTCCAATATGCTTTTGACATGATGGCTACTTGCACTGCCCTCTATTTGTGTATGTGATAGGACTACAAGAGAACGAACTAGGATACTCTTCCTAGTGTTCCTCCTTCTATCCATTCCTGAATGAACTCCAAATTCTTTCTTGCAACTGCATATGCGCCTTCCTTTCTCACTCTCTCTACTGACACAGACACCATGCTATCGGCTGCTTGGGCACTCACTTCTCTTTGTTTCCATTTCAAGTTTTCACTCAAATAATTTTATGACTTTTGTATGTAGCTATTGGCATGCACACATATTTCCACTTTAGGTGTTCGCTAAATGTTTAGATGTGAATATATGTTTGTATATACAGAAGTGATAATTAATTGTCAAAAAAGTATAAATAAGTACTAATCTTGATGTTGTTATGATGAGAAATAATGATTTTTGCCACAATGATTGATATGCAGTTCTTTCTGGCCAACTTATGATGATTTACGAAGCAGCAGTAAAATGAAGGATCCAGCATCTCACTTCTTAGATATCTACAAAATAGCAGCACGAGGACGTAACTGAAGTGCTGCTTACCATTTTCATTGTGCACAACCCACCTGCCTTAAAATTTATTTGCACCTTATCTATGTGTTTTTGGTGACACTGCAGTAGCATGGACACCTTTATATGGAAAACGCTTAACTAAATGCCAGATGCACAAGTGATATGACATTATTGCCTGTAATGTGTCACTCATGGATCAAATCTACCATCAAACAGAAATCTGCATGACCTTGCCTGATACTTAAGTCCATGTTCCAAATGGACTAACTAGCAATTGCACATCCAAAACAAAATTCATAAATGAGGTGCAATAAACAGAGATGGGAACAACAATCCAAGCCCAGAGGACTAAATGAAGTAAACAGGTTCTTTAGTTAGTGTAGAAGCAAAGGTACATACCACAGTTCCATTTAGCTTTGGAGCGGAAAAATGCCTCATCCCGCTTAATACAAGCTGGATGGTATGCCTTCGGGCATCCCCTTTACAGTTAAATCAATACAATGAATCAGCTACTTCTCAATCTCAAGCCATTAAGAAAACAATTTGGAATAAATTAGAAAAGCACTTCAACTTTACCATTTATGAAGAACTACTATATCAATTTTAAACTGAAAGCCAGTAAACTTGGGGACAAAACTATTCAAAATGGAAAAGGAGGCAAAAAAAAAATCAATTAGAGCAAACACTGAAAAACGCCTGTTTACTCACTTGCGATCGCATAGGACAAGAGAACCACCATCGAAACAAATAAAGCAGACATCTTCCCCTTCCTCCTCCTCTCGCTGTCTCTTCGGTTGCGGAGCTTTAACTACTGCTCCACGTGGCGGCCGTCCTCGCTTCGTCTTCTCAGCAAAGCCGATCCCGTTCTCCATCGGCGTCTTCAACTTCGCCGGAGAATTAGAATTTCCAGTAGCAACCGCGGACATCGTTCCCGGAACTCCAACCAGCTGCTTCCCTTCCATATCCTGAATTGATGTGCAGTTTTCTACGGACGATGCGGCGTCCTCGAGCAACCTTTGACTCTGAGGTTCTTCTACACAAGGGCGGCACATCTGCGGGCTGGAATTATCATCGTCCATGAGAAATTGAGCTCCGAGATAGAAAGCTACGAAAACCTAGTTTGGTGAATTGGCCGGCGGGAGGAAGTGATCGGAAAAGTGATCATTGACCATGCGAAGGAAGTTGTTCGAGTACGTGGAAATTTCTGAGTCGGGAAGGGAAAGAGTTAGAGAGAAAAGGGATAGGGGACGGTGGTGTTGGGCCCTGTTTGGCAGAGTCAAGTGCGTGTAAAATGTGTGTATGCGCGAGAGATAGAGAGAGGGAAAAAAAAAAATAGGAAAGTGGTGGGGACCCGGCTGAGGGCTTAACATTTGGTGAAACACGACTTGTGAATACACATGGAGATACATGACTTGTAAAAACTTATATGAATATACACGGATTCAGAATTTTCACTAATAAAATTTGAAAATTTCAAATTTAAGATAAATTTTGAATTCTTAAATTATTGAGTTAATTTCTAATTTTGTGTTTATGAGATTCAAGATTTATACATACGTATAAAAAATAAAAAAAACTATCTTATATATATATATATAATATATTTTTACTCAAGAGGTTTGAGTGAACATCCTTCCGCCCACCTAAATTCACGTGACTTGTGAAGAATACACATGAATATTCATCCGCGACAGATGTGAAAAAAAGAATTTGAAGTTTATGAATTTTAAATTATTAATATATTAAATTCGGTCAAATTTGTAAATGATACTTTAGTTATGCTCCTGCACGTGAAGAATGGGCAAGGCTCCTCGAGCACAGCCTGATTGTGAAAACACTGGGTATAAAATTGTTACTTCTTCTAATTTCGTTTTACGTATTTAAAAGTGTTTGATTATGCATTGTTAAAGGTGAAAATGTTCTATGGTTTTAAATTAAAATCGTATGCAAAGGTCCGTTTAATTTAAAGATATAAATCACACAAATAGAATTATTTAAGAGCTATTTAAAAAATTGTATTGGTTTTAGAAAAAATGTAATATCAACTAGTAGGGTGTAATTTTAGTACTATCTTTATTTTAATTATCTTGTTAAATAATTTACAAATTCTGATTTACATTGATAATCCGTTTGTCCAGGTTTACTTATTTACTAAATTAAAAATAGATATTCGTTTTTAATTATTCAAATCGAAAAATTATGAAACAATTTATCACTTAATTACCTATTCATCTTTATTAGTAGTACTAACTACTAATCATAGTCATTTCTCAATGTACTTTCTAAAATATTGATTTTAATATATTAAAAAAAATATATAGTGAATGTATTATTTTATTAATTATTTCCTAAAGATACTTCCTATGTTTCAATTTCTTAAAAACAATTCTTTTATTTCAACGTTCCACATGGCATGTAATATCACAAAATAAAATGTATTTTGGTACTTCTATTTGTCTTTAACTTAATAGACTTTTGTTTTTACTTTTATAAACTTCATATCAAATAAAATACAAATAATTAATTGAAATAAAGAAAGTGTGTCAAATCAAACGTGAACAAGCAAATATGAATGGACGGATGGAATAGCTTTTGGCCATAAAAACATGGAGAGGAAAAAACCATTTTACTAGAGAAGTTAGAATTATGTTTAATCATATTTTTTAAAATAAATAATTAAAATTAAAATGTATTTAAAAACATAAAATATTATTTAATTGAAGTTGTTTTATAAAAATACGAAAATTAGAGTAAATTATTTTTTGGAAAAAACAAGTAAAATAAATTTTAAATATTTCTCAAATTTTATTTGAAAGTAAGAAAAAAATCTGAGGGTTGTTGTTTTGTGATGAGTGGGTTATGGAACACGTGAACAAGTTGAAACTTTTTGAGAAATGGGGTCCACTCTTGCCTTTTTTTAAGTAGTGAAAGTGATAGTCACAATAGTTAGTTCGGTCGGGGGCAAGTGAGTCACCCCAATTTTATTTTATTTTTTAAGTACGAAATTTAATGCAAATGATTAATTTTATCTTAAAATTATTGACAGTTTTAAAAATATTTTTCTATTTGACTAACTAAATTTAAAGATGTATTTGTAAATTCTATGGATGTATTTAAGTTCAACTAATTAAGTAAATGAACATTTTTAAGGCAAAGGTGAAACTAATAATTCTCGGTTTGTTCACCCAACAAAAATCGAACCTGCAAATTAGGGATAGCATTCACAGCTCAAATTGGACAATCCAATAGCAGTGAGTTATCTCTCTTCTTTCTTTGATTGACGTGATTTAACATTAGTATATATACGAAAATATTAAAAATCCGTCTTATATTTATAGTATAATTTTTTACTAAAGTATTTGAATAAACCTGGACACCGAAATAGATCCGCCCCTGACAACTCCCAAACTCTTTCCCCCTAACTTATACTAATATGATCATGTGCAAATTTAGCCAGTCAATTGCGGTTTGCAAAAACACAAACTTTACGTAACACAAGATACCTTGTATTATTATCATTTGTTGACATTTATCAATTTGCAATTTTGACTCATCGCATTGAAAAAGGACAATTATCCTCCTCCAGATGGAATTTAGAATATAAAGTCGGCACATAGGCCCCTTTGTGTTTTATTGAGGGTAAGGTTTATACTTCTCAATATTTTATTAAAAATAATTAAGATTTTATTTTGTGAATATTTGAATATAAAAATATTTATTAATTTAATATTATATTAGTATATAAAAATAAAAAAACTATATGTTATCTGGTGGTAGTGTAGATTAATTTTGGTAATTATAGGTAGAGATGACGGATAAGTTACATTGAATTTATGCGGGTCAAATTTGAAACTCCCGAAGCACATTCTCTCTAAACGATTTTAATTATTTTAAATTATATTCTCGAGGTTTCAATTTCTTCACAGGAATATCTTCATTGAGGGGTGAATTTGCGTGGATCAAATTCATCACCGATCATTCAACGCTCACTTATCCATATAGTTCATAGCTTTTGCAATACTTAGGGACATAATCACATTTAATTTTTATTCATTGATTTATCACCTTTTATGAAATTTTCTTCCTGGCTCCAATATTAATTCTTTGTGGAAAATTTTGTAGCAGATCCATCTCCGTTTTAACTCTCGCATGTTCTGTTTAATCTAATTGCGTGTTTGTAACTTGAACTAGTAGTATGATACTAATCGTTGGGATGTGTTATCTAGTGCCAATTCTTAAACATTCATTAGTTCAATACCACTTAGTGTTAAAACACTTTTAATATATCAATCTTCTTATGAAATTTTCTTCATCATCTCAATATTAATTTTTGTGGAAAATTTTGTAGCATATCCATCTTCACTTTGACTCTAGCGTAATTTGTCTAATCTAATTGTGTGTTTGTAACTTGAAGTATTGAACTAGTAGCAGAAAACTAATCGTTGTGATGTTTTATCTAATAATAGTTCTAAAGGTTGATACATTATATATGATCGGTGTATAATATTTTATATAAGATTGATACATCATTTATGATTAGTATATAATATGGAAAAAGATCTGAAATATATTTGAATTTTGACCGAAATTGTTGTAACAATTACAAACTTTGGACATGACCTATTACCCCTGCACTATTTAATAATGTATTTTAAAGATATATAAGTGCCCAACTGGACCTATATATCTTTAAAATACCCTATTAAATAGTCCAGAGGGTAATAGGTCATGCCTAAAGTTTGAGATTGTTAAAACAATTTCGGTCAAAGTTCAAATATATTTCGAACCCTTTTCCCTATATAATATTATATTTTTATAAAAATTGTTGCGTTCTATAGCGAGTATGAAATGAAAATATAGGCACGTCGATGCAAAGTGTTGTGAATATATATATATATAAAATAATCCTAAAATTGAATAATTAAAATGAATGAAAAAGGATAGAGTTATTTGTACGTGTAATTGTGGTCATAGTTAACGTGACATAATATCTCTCTTGGACTTAAAAATCATTTTATCTTTTGTATTCTTTGCTCCTTTTTCTCTTCTCGTTTATCTATTTATCATATTTTAGTTTAAAGTTTACAATTACGTATCTTTTCCTCTTACCCAAACTTATTATTTCTTTATTTTAATTTTTGGTGGGTGTTACCTCATTTTATTAATAGTCATGTCATTATAGAAATATATAATTGGCCATGGGCCATAAAATACCCAAACTTATTTATTTATTAGGGGGTGAGTGCTCGTGTCTTGCACGGGCGAGTTTTATAATGATGTGAAAATAAAGAAGGTGTGGTTATATTTTAAATATATTACATAACTTTTGTGTAAGGTTATACAGGAAGCTTGTTGTCAAAGAGAAAATACATATGTTAATGTTGCAGTTGCATGTAAGGTTGTTAAAGTTTGATTCTGAAATGATTCAACAAAAGTAGTTTATGGTGCACGCAGAAGATTTTTTTCATTATCTGCCAAAAACTATAAAGATTGTTTCCAAAGAAAACGTTCATTTAGTATATGATGATATACTGATCAATAATGAAAGAAATAGTAGTTGAAGAAAGAGTGCATGGTATTTTATTTGGTTTTTCTGGAGTTGGTGACTCCAGTTTCTGTTTCATTTTGAGTGATGATGATTCAGCCTGATTAGTCACTTGTTCTAGTTCAACTTTTTTTTTTTTTTGCTTCCTTTCGGAATATTGCAAGAAAATGCATGGTATTTTATTTTTCAACAAATGACTGTATATATAGTTTTGTAGCAGTTGTGTGTGAAGTATGGGAAAATGCTTTCTTTGCTCAGATAGAAAAGATCCTTTTGGAGAGTAAATAATATATTTATCAAATATTTTTATAAGTTTATTTATGCAAGGATTATACATATATATATATTATTTAGTTAGAATTTAAATGTCCTTAATAAGTTGAAGCTCTTTCGTTATTTATTTTGCAGTTAGGGATAATAGTTTTTCTGTTTCTTTGTTTATAATCATCTCAATTGTTGAACCAGGGTAATCTTCGAGATTTACATCAAATCGACACTTGTGATATTGTATGTTCAGTTATGATTGCATTCATTTTGCGTTGGGTGTCAGACATCTGATGGCAAATATTTTTATTCAAGGTAGATTTTTAGTGTCCAATAGGGGCCAGACACAGAGTTATGTAGTATGAGGTAGAATGAAGAACACAACAGTAGACTAATATAATTAAATATGTAAAACACAAAAATGGAGGAATTTACGTTTGTTAGCGAAGAGTGTATTCTTTGTTTCTTCAGCTGAAAAAATCTGAGTTCCAAAATCCTACAAAGGTGAAGCAACTATCCATTGTATTGGTCAAAACTATTATGTAAAAGCTAAAATTCAAATGAAGGTTTTATTTTTAAAATCACTATAATAAATTGCAAAAAGTTAAATGACAGCTTATTAAGAGTAGAACCTAGTGAACTCCATCTCAAGAAAAATATCAAAAACTAAAAGCACATATAACAAATTAATTCCAGGGACAAACATATATGTGGTTGATACAATAGGTTAACCTTTTAGGCCTTATGATAATTCCTCAAGCTAGCTGTCTCTTTAATAGACAAGACTTTAATGAAGAAGGTCTTGTTGCTCTTTGCCTCTTTCTGGTAAGCTATTTTAATTTGTTCTACAAATTAAAAAACTTGTCTTTCTTGTTGAATATATTTCACTCACCTATCGAACAAGTTTTTTTTTTTACAAACTTCAACAACATAGAAGTCGCACAAACTGGAGGATACAAATTCAAAATTTCCTCTTTAGCTTACACAACATAAATAGTCAGCTGAGTGCCTTTCATAAACCTTATTCACCATAATACCTTCTAAATTTTCAGATCACTAAACTATTTTACTCTTAAGGATGTTCTTGATCTTAAATGTTAAGGGGGAGAGGTTGATTCTGATCTATCTAAAATTGACAAACAATAGTTAGGGACTAACTACGACATAATAATTTAGCTTAACTAAGCGTTGTGACATATAAAACTGGTGATACAAGAATAGCAATTTCTGCTTATAGAGTAAAACTCTATCACAACAAAGCAAGAAACAGAAGTGAAAATGAGTAACATACATGTTTTCTCCTTTTTGAAAAAGTTTTAGAGACAATTCTAATTCATATTACCTACTAACTTTTTGAAAATGAAATGAGATGTTAATTTGTTTTGAGTTTTGTTGCTTCTTTATAGTGAGGCCAATATTGAATGTTAATGTGGTGATGGAAGAAGATGTGAAGGTATGGTTAACTGATGTAATTTTGAATCTAGAGAGGGGGACATACATTTTTTTTGTCTTCTTACTTTTGCCAGCATTGTTTGTTAATTGTGATTAGTTTTGAGGTATATGGTTTTATTGCTTATAAGAAAAACTAGATTGTGATTTCATTATTAGCTCTGGAAAGACCTGTCATTTGTTGTGACAAAGCAATTTTTTCTAGTCGAATTAAGTTATTCCTTTCAGCTTATCCTGAGCAAACCAATTCATCTAGTGGTAAGTAGTTATATAAGGGACACTATAATTAAATAATTATTTCTTTTTGTTGATGCATCATCAATTGTTTATCATCATTTTTTTTCTATAAATCATTGTTGTTATACTCACTGAAGCATAAGTAGACTCATATATAATTCGATTCAACATAGACATTAGACAAATAATGTTCAAGTGCAACGACTACTTACTGACTGCACCTATACGGAGTAAACTCATATATATCTTATTTTTTATCCTTTTTATGATTCAGAAGAAGAGAAGCACTACTTATCTATAGAAAGAAAAAAAAACCATTTCTAGACAGAGCAACTTTCAATAGCAAGCATCACAATCACATAACTTCAGCCCACAAGTTTCATGCTTGTCAAATCCACATCTTACTGAGCACTACTATACCACTGTCATGTAACAAAGTTTGCAACACCAGAACTATTTACATTGCCCAAATCTTCAAAATGATGCAGTTTTCTTTCAAAATTTTGATCTTTTTATTCCCAAGTTAATTCAAGAGATGATGGACAAAAACACACTTGAACTATCATTTTTTGCGAGTTTCATACCTCAAAATTGGTTGTTCTCTTTTTCTTTTCCTACCTGAGCAATCACCATACCTATGTATTATAAGAGAAATAATAATAATTTTTTATGTTGATAGGCATTTTCCACCTAATAATCTAGTCTTTTGGATAGTGTTGTCCTGTTCAATCTACAACAATTTGTTGGTGTTTTAAAAGTTGTGAATGGAAAATGAAGAGTTGTGACTTTTATGAAGAGTTGTGACTTTTATGAAGAGTGTGACTTTTATAAAAGGTTGTGACATTTTCGAAAGATTGTGACTTTTCCAAAGGTTTATGACCTTTCCGGTAAGGCACAATAAGAACATTTTCACACTACCCTTTGTTTTCTATAAATTGTGGAATTTCCTCTCATTTTAGTTGAACGAATTTTTCTGGACTTCTTCTACTACTACTAAATCTAGTATTCTAAGTGTACTTTATTGCCGTTGAGAGGTTCGCTGACACCGTGGTTTTAGGTACCTATAGACCGGTGAGTAAGATCGTTCTATCCTGGGAGGATATATTCCATTAACCTCGTGTACTTGAGGGGAATAATTTCCGTAAGGGGACACTGTGCATTCAGTGGGCTCGATTTTCTTTCTTTGAGAAATATTTTTGTATTGTTTCTAATCTGTTTCTGATTCTATTTTCTCTACTAGTTTTAATTTTCTAGTTTGAGAATACTCTTTAAACTTTGTTGTTCTTTACCAAGTTCTTCAAAGTTTTGTTCTAAGTATCTTAGGAATAAAAGATGAACAACAATCTTAAGGAAATTATTATACTGTTGGTATTTCTTGTATTCTACTAATTGAGAGAAACATATAATGAAAGTAGAAGATTAACGCATTACTTCTCTAGAATTTGGTGCTTTGTTTAGCAAGATCGAAGTGAAAATGTACTAGAAGAATTGGTGGTATTTCGGTTAAAGATTACACTAGGTAACCTTCTTATTATTTATCTAAGGAGGAAAATAGTTTCTAAAAGTTAACAGTTTTGATATTTATCATGTATGTCTTTGGAAAAAGATTTGCAAACCATATGGTTTTTTGAATGAATTTTCCTTGGCAAAAAGTGTTGCCTTTAAAATTCTTTAGTTTGCAGAATGAGAGATGCACATTTTTGTTTGATAAAATAGTATGTCAAAATGTTATAGTTGGAAGGCTCTTTGAAAAGAATAGCATATCTATGTGATAATCTATGAATATGTTCAATTCTGTTTGGAGACTAGAAAGAAACTTTGTAGTTTTGTACTTCATGTGAAATTTAATTGTGTCTAATTTTTGTAGACTAAAAACTTTTGTAGTTTACTACTCAGAATAAATTAGACTATGCAGTTGGTTTGAAGAATATGAAAACTTCACATAATAAGTCAATGGTGTACTTTTGATTTTCTATAAACTTCACTGTTATATAGAAACAAATTGTACAAAAAAAAATTTGTCTTTATTGTTAGTATTTTAAATACTAAGTGGTATGTCTATTTGTGATAGAGAAAAAATACTAGTAACTTAGAGTTTGTGATTTTGTGCCTCTATGAAATGAACTTTGACATTGTGTAAAAATTGTCAAATGGAATTGAAGCAATATAATTCTTTTGTAGAATAATATTTTCAAAAGTGGTTTCACGTTGCCAATGACTTTGATAGCATGAGAAAAAAAAAATATGTGGAAAAACTATTTTCAAATACTTGAAAAATGTTTTTGAGATCATATTTAAAATGTGGGGGGTTGTTTGCTTATGACAAAGATAAAATTAGACTTAGTGTCTAATTTAAATTTGGAGCACAAGATATGAAATTCGATGATACTTTTGTATTATGTTAGACCCACAAAATTCTTGGAGTATATTTGATATTGTGGTCGTTGATTTTCTCATTTACTAGTATATGGTATGACTAGTATGAAACTACAAAATTATATGTATACTTGTTCAAAATGATTGAGTTCTTTTATGAAAAAAGTGTCACTTAAAATGTTGTGATTTTTTCATGAAAAGATATGTCTATTAAATATAACTATTTGTATAGACATGAATATTGGTGAATAGTCATTTGTCATGTTTTGTAATTGAAGCATTTTGTCATGTCCCGCCACTTCACAATTCAAATTTGACACTGGAAGAAGGTGGAATAATCTAGAGTTGTGGGGAGGTTAGTGGAAGACTCTAGAATTCCCTAGAACCCTCTAGAATAACTTAGAAGATAATCTTAGAAGACCTTAGAATTCTCTAGACTAGTAGATAATTCTAGAAGGGGCTAGATATTTTCTAAGAAAGCCTTAGAAATTCCTAGAAAGTGTAGAGATTTCTAGAGAAGGGACTAAAGTGTAATTATTAGAGGGACTTGTAAAGTAATTTTTATTTGCACTTAGGCCCTAAGAAAGTAGTATAAATAGAAGGGTCTCTCATTTATAAACCAACGAAGCAAGCAAAGTGTAAAGCATTCCAAGCAATATACAAAGCCTTCTTCTAAAAGCTCTCTTGTTCTTTCTAAGTCTTTCTTTGAATTCTCTTAGCGATCTTAGCTATAAAGGCTTACTTGAGCTTACAAGATCTTGAAAGAATAGTGAGTAAGTTGTCAAGTGCCGCACGGAGCTTTAGCCATCACTCTAAGTCCGTGACAAAGTGGTATCAGAGCCAAGGTTTGATACTAAGAGAATGGCTACAGAAGGAGACGTGAACGCCGCTAGCACCACCAACGTCCGTTTGGATGGTGGCAAGAAAAACCGCAAGGGAAAGACGAATCAAAAAGGTAATGAGGAAATGCTGCTCGACCCCACCCTGAGCGAAGCACTAACATCTCATCCACCATCGACCACTGAAGCAAGTGACGATGACAGTGGCGAGGAGCCCATTGACGTCACTCCCGGAGAAGAGTGGATCGCAAGGGTTGAAATGGCGAGGCAGGCCATGGAGATCTTAGGCAGACGCTTAAACAAGGTCGATGGAAAGTTCAAGACTTTGGAGGACTTCACCCTTGAGGAGACCGAAAGCATTCAAAAGGAGTTGGAGGGACGTCAGCGGGCCGAGTTCGAGATGAAGGAGGCCATCACTTCCTTGGAGTGTCGGCTCATGGAGGCGTTAAGCACGATAGAGACCATGAAGGCCAAGTTGAAAGCACTCAAGAAAGGCAGGGAGACTGGAGGATCGGCGTCACCTGACTGTGATAGAGAGGCCAGGGTCGAGGCTCCCAAGCCACCTATATTTAAAGGCGTCCGTGACGCTCAAGAGGTGGAGAACTTTTTGTGGCACTTGAAGAATTACTTCAAGTGTAGTCGGGTGAGGAGTGACGAGAATAAGATTAACACTGCCGTGTTGTATCTTTCTGAGATGGCCATGCTATGGTGGAGACGTAAGGAGGCCGAGATAGGGAAGGGGACGTGCACCATCAACACCTGGGAGCAATTCCGGGAAGATTTCAAAAAGGCCTTCTTCCCTAACAACGTCATTTATGAGGCGAAGTGCAAGTTTAGGGAGCTGAAGCAAACGGGTAGCATACGCGCATATGTGCAGGAGTTCACCACCCTCACGCTTCAAATTCCTAACCTCACGGATGATGATATGTTGTTCCACTTCATGGA
Organism: Solanum pinnatisectum; assembly: GCA_035578085.1. NCBI lineage: Eukaryota > Viridiplantae > Streptophyta > Magnoliopsida > Solanales > Solanaceae > Solanum > Solanum pinnatisectum. The sequence continues at coordinate 17,277,898 of CM069077.1, read as the reverse complement.
TGGGTTGCAAAATTGGGCCAGGACGGAGTTGGAACGTCGGCAGGTCAGGACTATAGATGAAGCCATCACGCAGGCCAAAGCTTGGCTGCACTTCGTGCATGGGCTCGACAGAGCCAGAGGAGAGGAGATAAGAGGTAGTCATGACCATGGTGGGGGAGATCGTGGCAAAGTCGAGGAGCAGCGGCCACATCCCAAGAAGCATGATACCTATAAGTCCGATGGCAAGAAGTCTGCACATCATGGCGACACGGAGAGAAAGGCAGAAATGGCCAAAAGAGGTGGTTGCTACATATGCGCGCGCGTGGCTATGCGCGTGCCTGAATCAAGAGCCTTGGTGCTATCTTGCGAGAGTGCAAGGAGAAAGACGCACATGAGGAAGGACAAAGCGCAGAGACGACGCAGTTAGGCTTGATAGGACTATGCGGAGCTATCACCAAGCAGCCAGGGAAGCCAAAAGGATACGACGCGCAATATGTCAACCTCTCGATCAATGGAAGACCGGCTTGTGCTATGGTCGACATGAGTGCAGAGGTCAATATAATGACCAAGACGGCAACGACAAGGTTGGGGCTGAGTTACAGTCCAAATAACGCCCAACTCAGAACGGTCAATGCATCACCGACTCCCGTGTGTGGAGTGGCGCATGGGGTAAGCATCACGCTGGTCCAGTGGCAAGGTAAGACCAATTTCACTGTCGCTCCTTTAGATCTCTTTGACATAATTCTTGGGCAAGAGTTCTTCCAACAGTGCCATGCGGTGATCGATCCTTACCTCCAACAACTCGTGGTTATGGAGCAAGGAGGGTCATGCATGGTGCCCTTGGTTAAGATACCAACGGAAGGGCGAGTTAAGTTCGCCTAATGACCATACTGACTCGAGAAAACCCCTAAGATGAAGGAGTCGACGTTAATAGACACCATTGCAAGTTTGAAAGAAGACAATGGTACAAAAAGGTCCTTGCCACCATGCATGAAGAAGGTTTCGGAAAGGAACAATGTCGTGATGTCAAAGAAGCCATCAAGGCGCCCGCCTCTTAAAAAACAGGTAGATTATAAGGCCGAGCTGAAAGAGACCAGGAAGCAACTGAAGGCGTTGCGCAAAGGCCTTGATCGAGTCAATGGACTATTGGCCACACGTACGAGAAGACAAGACCCGTTTGGAGACGCAGCGACGATGCGACGCGGTCGTCGCATCAATAAGTGGGGGAGAGTCTCATGTCCCGCCACTTCATAATTCAAATTTGACACTGGAAGAAGGGGGAAAATCTAGAGTTGTGGGGAGGTTAGTGGAAGACTCTAGAATTCCCTAGATCCCTCTAGAATAACTTAGAAGATAATTTTAGAAGACCTTAGAATTCTCTAGACTAGTAGAGAATTCTAGAAGGGGCTAGATATTTTCTAAGAAAGCCTTAGAAATTCCTAGAAAGTGTAGAGATTTCTAGAGAAGGGACTAAAGTGTAATTATTAGAGGGACTTGTAAAGTAATTTTTATTTGCACTTAGGTCCTAAGAAAGTAGTATAAATAGAAGGACCTCTCATTTATAAACCAACGAAGCAAGCAAAGTGTAAAGCATTCCAAGCAATATACAAAGTCTTCTTCTAAAAGCTCTCTTGTTCTTTCTAAGTCTTTCTTTGAATTCTCTTAGTGATCTTAGCTATAAAGGCTTACTTGAGCTTACAAGATCTTGAAAGAATAGTGAGTAAGTTGTCAAGTGCCGCACGGAGCTTTAGCCATCACTCTAAGTCCGTGACAATTTGGACTATATTGCCTTTATTGGACCCGATGAAACTTTGTTCATGGGTAGTTCTATAACAATCAAATTGAAAGTTATGAAAAGGTCCTTCCGAAAAGGACATTTGACAAGGTGATGACTCTAAACAGTGTTTGTATCACACAAAATTGTACGAAATAGGAACAAAATATATGTGAGAAAAAGCTACCTCGCAGAGAGCTTTTCAAACTCAATATTTTTATTTGTTCTTACTTGCTTGAGTCAAACTGTTTGTGACATGAACACTTGGGGCATGTCAATTACAAAACCTCGTAAGGAAAACTGATCAACTTAGGAAGTTTTGTCTAACTTTAGGTGCAATAAATAAAAATGTCAAGTTTGTGTAGAATCTAAGTATGCTGAGCATTCTTATAAATCTGTTGAAAGGAATTCTAATCCCTTAGAGTTGATTTACACTGACATTTGTGATATGAAGTCAACACCATCTTGTGGTGGGAAAATGTATCTCATAACTTTCATTGACAATTACATTAGAAACGACTATGTCTATTTGCTGAATGGTAAGAATGAAGCAATAGAAATATCTAGACAATATACTATTGAAGTTGAAAATCAGTTGGGAAAAAGATAATAAGTGATAGGGATGGAGAATATAAATCTCCTTTTGCAGAAATATGTTTGGAAAGTCGATTTATCTATAAAACAACTACCCTATTCACCTCAATCTAATGGAATTTCAAAATGAAAAAAAAAATCGAACTTTGAAGGAAATGATGGCTACATTACTTATAAGTTCATGTTTACCACAAAACTTGTGCGGAGAAGCTATCCTTATAGCAAAAGGGAACAACAAAAAGTTGTCTTTTCAGAAGAAAGTAACAAAAATTTTTGTTTGTTCAGGACACAATCTATTCCGTATGAGAAATGAAAAGGAAGGAAATCCAACTTGAAATATTTCAAAATGTGGGGGTGTCTAGCCAAAGTCCAAGTTCCTATTCCTAAAATGATTAAAATAGGACCTATGACTATGGACTGTAAAATTAGACTTGAGTAGTCTAGTGAAGGGTCTAAAAGACCTTGGAAAGAAAAAAGGAGAATGTATTTAATAAAGAGATTCAGAGGCGTAGTAAATGTCAAAGGACATCTACTTCCTTCGAATGTGATTTTGTAACATTTCTTGTGTCTTCTGTAGACTCATCCTTTTGGAAAGATGGTGTCAATAGTGAGATTGATGCGATTTGGAGCAACCATATTGAAAGTTAATTGATCTTCTTCCAGAAAATAAACCTTTGGGTTCAAAGTGAATCTACAGAAGGAAAATTAAAGTCGATGGAACTGTTGACAAATATAAAGCACGACTTTTTGTCAAAGGCTTTAGACAAAAACAAGGTCTTGATCTTGTCGATATCTACTCGTCAGTAATTAGAATTACATCCATTCGGATGCTAATATTATTAGCTGTGGTATATGACCCCCAAATTCATCAAATGAATGTGAAAACAACTTTCTTAAATGGAGAATTGGAGGAAAAAATTTACATGGAACATCCCGAGGGTTTTGTGGTTCCTAGTAAAGAAAAGAAAGTGTGCGAACTTGTTAAGTCACTTTATGGACTAAAACAAGCACCCAAACAATGACATAAGAAATTTGACCAAACTATGTTGGTAAATGGATTTAAGAATGATGGAAGTGATAAATGTGTTTACATTAAAATCACAAGGTCATTGTTTATTTGTATATTGATGACATGTTGATCATCAGTAGAGACACTAATGACATAAATGCTACTAAACGTATGCTAGAAAACAAGTTTGATATGAAAGATCTTGGAGTTGCTGATGCAATCTTAGGTATAAGTATCCTTAGAACTCCATAATGTTTAGCATTGTCACGGGTCTCATTGCATCGAAAAGGTACTTGACAGGCTCAAATATTTGGATTTCAATATTGTCAAGACTCCAATAAATGTGAGCTTTGCATTTCAAATGAGTGAAGGTGAAAGTGACTTACAATTGGATTGTGCTAGAGTATTGGGAAGTATGATGTATATCAAGAAGTGTACGTGATCAGATATAGTATGTGCTATTAATAAACTGAGTCGGTTCACGAGTGATCCCAATCAAACTCATTGGATGACAATGAAAAGAGTTTTGGGGTATTTAAAACATACTCAAAACTATGTCTTGCATTATACAAATATCCTACAGTATTGAAATGATATAGTGATGCAAATTGGATCATCGGGATCAAATGAAGTAAAATCCACAAGTGAATATATATTTACACTTGGTGGAGGAGCAGTCTCTTGGAAATCTTCCAAAAAGACATGTATCGCTAGCTCTACAATGATCTTTGAGCTAAGTGCTCTAGATAAGGCCGGTGAACAAGTTGAAAGACTCCGAAATTTCTTGATAGATATTCTTTTTGGCCCAAACTTTTGGCATCAGTATGCATACAGTTTGATAGTCAAGATGCAATAGGTAGGGCATGAAGCATGATGTATAACGGAAAGTCTCGTCATATAAGACATAGACATGATACCGTTAGAAAACTACTCAATTGACTATGTAAAGTCAAATGATAATGTGTCGGATCCACTTACAAAAAGGCCTAACTAGAGAGAAAGTTGAAAGATCATTTAAGGGAATGGGTTTATGGCTTAGGACAAGTCATCATGGCGGTAACTCTATCTAATAGACTAAAGATCCCAAGAGCTAGATTCAAAGAGAAAAACAAAGTTGTGACTGACGGTTCGACATTGTCAATCAACTCAATCTATTCCTATGATGAAGACAATGCTCAGGAACAAGGATACAATATTAAGGCTTGTTAATGAGTTAATAAAGCTTAAAGTTTTTAATGATTTGCTAAGTTTGGCAGATGTGACCAAATAGTGTATCTACGCGATAACGCGTTTAGAAATCACCTATGTGAGTGTGAAGTGTAAACCGCTTCAAAGAAGATGATTGTCAAAAGCCCATCTCTCTATGCACTCATGAAATCAGGAGGTGTTCATGGTTGAAACGAACACAACCATAAGAACCATAAACGGTAAAGGGTTAATTGTGTGACATATGGTTGTCTAGGTATACACCAAAGCTCGACGGTTCAAAGATATCACATCTACCAATTGACCGAATATATCCGACATATGTTCACTACGGAAAGTCCAAGAGGAAACCTACTTATCCAGATGCAATTAATTCTTGCTTGTAAAGTACACATACTTGTCTGTTTCTTTGTCTTGGAGCCATTCCCCATTCATGCGGGGGATTGTTGGGTTTTAAAAGGTGTGAATGAAAAATGAAGAGTTGCGACTTTTATGAAAAGTTGTGACTTTTATGAAGAGTTGCGACTTTTATGAAGAGTTGTGACTTTTATGAAAAGTTGCGACTTTTATGAAAAGTTGTGACTTATTGTGACTTTTCCAAAGGTTTGTGACATTTCCGGTAAGGCACAATAAGAACCTTTTCACACTACCCTTTGTTTTCTATAAATTGAGGGATTTCCTCTCATTTTAGTTGAACGATTTTTTCTGGACTTCTTCTTACTACTACTAAATCTAGTATTCTAAGTGTACTTTACTGCCGTTGAAAGGTTCGCTGACATCATGGTTTTAGGTACCGATACACCGGTGAGTAAAATCATTCTATCCTGGGAAGGATATATTCCATTAACCTCGTGTACTTGAGGGGAATAATTTCCTTAAGGGAACACTGTGCATTCGGTGGGCTCGATTTTCTTTCTTTGAGAAAAATATTTTTGTATTGTTTCTAATCTGTTTCTGATTCTATTTTCTCTACTAGTTTTAATTTTCTAGTTTGAGAATACTCTTTAAACATTGTTGTTTCTTACCAAGTTCTTCAAAGTTTTGTTCTAAGTATCTTAGGAATACAAGATGAACAACACAATTGATATCCAAATAGCAACTAATGCTTGAGATTGAGAGTCGAAGTGATGGCCTAATAGACACTAAGAGTGACAGTAATGTAGAAAACAGAGAGAACTTTAGGGTAGTTTATCGATCGTAATTATAATGTGAAAAGACTAACTCATAATAATGTTTTAATTTGAAAAATTCATAAATTGTAAGTCATGCTTTCGTCTAGGAATCACATCGTGATCTAATATGACAACTTACTAAGAGAAAAAAAACCCTGCTGAACTCCACACCGAACTTCTTTTCATTATTATACGTACCTTCTATCTAGTTTGAGGTTGAAGTAGACACGTCACCGTCGACATATCTGCCTCAAGAAGGGCATTTTTGAAAAGTTTTAAAAAATTATTTTCAAAAGTTGTTTCTTATATTCTACTTTAATTTAATTAGTGTATAATTTTTTTGAAACTGTGAAACCCGTTGCAACTATTACCTCAGGATCATTTTTTTTCAAGAAAAAGCAGAGAATATGAAGCAATCAGTAACAATTGAAATGTATCGATTTCCCCTAGTTCGAAATAACATTAAGTTTAAACAGAAGGTAACAACTTAAATTAACAAATAGAATATTGAACAAGCATAAATCGAGGAAATAAGGCAGAAAGATGCACGTCAATAAGTTTTTTTTTTTCAGGAAAAAATTTCGACTAAAAAGGAAAAACTTTTAACACAGGAAATAAACAACGCAGATACATGAGGTATACCTTTCTAGAAATATTAGCATAAAGTTAACCAAAACCTACAAGTGAAACATTTAATTGAGATAGCTACGTAGTTTCTACTAGTTGTAAATGGTAACCAAACGACCCCTTATTCTCTTAAGAAGTGTAGTTATTTTCCCCAAGAGTACGAATTTGTTGAGATTAAAAAAAGTAAAAGGAAAAATTACACATATGATACTCGCAAAAAATAATTATAACTATTGGTAATATATACAAAATATAATAAGAGAAAATGTCATAAATGGTCCATGAACTATTAGAGTAGATCTAAGATAGTTTTTCAACTATAAATTTATCAAATTTAGTCTTTTAACTATTCAAAATGCTATCAAGTTTGATATCTTAACTATATACTTGCCATGTTTAGTCTCTTAGTATACACTTACTAGTTTTAGTCCTTTAAGTATTCAAATATTTATCAAGTTTGGTCTCTGATAATTTTTTATGCAAATAGTTTATGTTTATAATATCAAAAGAACTCTTGCCTGAAATTAAATCTTTAATCCATTTTCCCCAAGAGTATGAATTTGTTGAGATTAAAAAAAGTAAAAGGAAAAATTACACATATGATACTCGCAAAAAAATAATTATAACTATTGGTAATATATACAAAATATAATAAAAGCAAATGTCATAAATGGTCCATGAACTATTAGAGTAGATCTAAAATAGTTTTTCAATTATAAATTTATCAAATTTAGTCTTTTAACTATTCAAAATGCTATCAAGTTTGATATCTTAACTATATACTTGCCATGTTTAGTCTCTTAGTATACACTTACTAGTTTTAGTCCTTTAAGTATTCAAATATTTATCAAGTTTGGTCTCTGATAATTTTTTATGCAAATAGTTTATGTTTATAATATCAAAAGAACTCTTGCCTGAAATTAAATCTTTAATCCATTTTCCCCAAGAGTATGAATTTGTTGAGATTAAAAAAAGTAAAAGGAAAAATTACACATATGATACTTGCAAAAAATAATTATAACTATTGGTAATATATACAAAATATAATAAAAGCAAATGTCATAAATGGTCCATGAACTATTAGAGTAGATCTAAAATAGTTTTTCAATTATAAATTTATCAAATTTAGTCTTTTAACTATTCAAAATGCTATCAAGTTTGATATCTTAACTATATACTTGCCATGTTTAGTCTCTTACTATACGCTTACTAATTTTAGTCCTTTAAGTATTCAAATATTTATCAAGTTTGGTCTCTGATAATTTTTTATGCAAATAGTTTATGTTTATAATATCAAAAGAACTCTTGCCTGAAATTAAATCTTTAATCCATTTTCCAATGGTTTCTCTTTCTCCGCTACTTTCCCTCAAGTTACTCTTAAGAAAAGAACCTTAACCTCAACGATTAAAAATAAAATTCACGAGGAAAAAAGATATCAGTCTTGATTCTATTCAATGGAGGATGAAATAAAGTATGTTATTGTTGCTAATGACTTGAAAAGGCTAAAATTTATTATAAAAAAAATTATTACCCGTTAGGTGTAGACAGAGATTTATTTATATTTAATAGATTTTTTTTTAGTGAGAATAAAATTAAAAGTTTAAAACTCACATATTTTGATTCCAAATTTGTACTCAACGACCTCATTGAAAGGAATTTGTTTAATTTTTCTAGAAGTTGAAATTTATAAAATGGTAAATTTGCAACTTTCTTTTTAGATTTGTTTTATTTTGAAATAGATCGATGTCATTATTCTGTTCATTTTATTTTACGTAGAGAAATTTGAGCAATAAGATCAAATCATTTATTTTTTTGTATAAAAAGAAATTAAAAAAATTCACACGGATTATGAACCATCAACTGCTAAAGAAGGGAACTTTTATTTTGAATGGTTGAGGTTAGGTTCTTTTCATAAGAAAAAGTAGCGAGAGAGAAACAATAGAAAAAAATAGGTTAAACATTTAACCAATATGTGTATAGTTAAGAGACCAAACTTGATAACATTTGAGATAGTTAAAAGACTAAAATATATAGTTAATGAACTATTTTAGACCTACTCCCAATAGTTTAAGGATCATTTATTACATTTTCTCAAATACTAAATGTATTAAAAAGTTTCAGTTTCTGTTGCCGAGACTTGAACCCGGGTCTCTAGGTGAGAGCCCAGTATCCTAACCAACTAGACTACAACGGATTTGTTATTAAGACTAAAACAATTATACTATATAATTAAGAGTCAAAACCCTGCTTCAACAATAGCTGTTTCTTCTACTCCTATCCATTGGGGAACTCGAAAATCAACTTCAAAATGCCTGTCGCCTAAGGAATTGGCTGCCGTAGAGTTCACCTTTTCTCAATCTACAATAACAACAAGAAGAACCCAGCAAAACCTTCTAATCACCAGGTTCTCGTTTTGTTTTCTATGCTTATTCTTGGATGTTACCTAGTATTTCCCATTTCTTTTCTGTTTCAATTCGTTAAAATAGCTCCAAACTGTTATATATTCGATCTTTAGTGAATTTCGGATAGTGGGGTTTCATTCATGAATCATGTTGTGGGAAGTGGGAACTGAGGAGGAGAGGGCAACGTTAATTTAGACTCAATTGTACTTCTGGAATGTGTTATTGACATAGGTCTGGAAAAGCTTTATATCCAATGAACTAAATGAAAATTCAGTAACTGAAGTAAGAAATAGCAGACCAGGTACCAACTGCTTAGTAGCACTAGTCACTTGGCATGGTTTTTGAAAAAGATGTAATTGGAGAACTGTCAAAAGGGATGAACAAGTTCAGTTATCAGACCGGTGAGGTCCATTGGAACAAAACGAATAAACTTCATGAGTGTACAAGGATCAGACTGCCACATGTTTTAGTATGGATTTGTAAAAAAGGAAAGACAATAATGAATTTGGCTTGCTGAATGGACATACAAGAAGATTGTATCATGTTTCACATTTCTTCTGGCACTGAAATGAAACAGCAGGGGGAATTTACGTAAGAGAAAGAGCTTATTTGGTGGAGTCCTATCCCCTGGAGGATTAGATAGCACTTCTTTGTGGCTATGAGCGAGAGCTCGTTGCGCCTTCTTTTTCTGTGACCGGTTCTTGACCATGTGGTGTCTGAGAGAGCTACTTGAAAGCTTTACAAACAAGCAAAAAGATACTATCTATTCTATTTTTCTTAGTATATAGTAAAGGAATTTGCCCTTACTAGTAAAGTGGTAAGGCAGGATGCTATTTGATGAAGAAAACAAAATTTAGGGAAGTAGTTTATGTAGCTCAGCTGATTAGAGCAAAATTCATTTTCAGTGGTTCGAATTAGCTACAGTGTGATAATAGGACATAATGTTATTAAGTTGACTTCTAACTTAATGGTGCATATGGTTACTATTCTTGAAACATCATTTATTTATTTACTTCCGTGACATCTAATGTCACTGTATCCATTGAAGTAGTAATCCAAGTTACAGTTCTACTTCTTCCCTAGCTGTCATATGGTTGATGCCTTTTGGAATGGTCTTGCTGCTGTTGTCACAGTGTTCTCATATATCTAACTGTTATAATTAGTATAATCTGCTGAAAAAGGCATAGTATAAGCACAGGTTGACAAATTGCAGGTAACCTGTATGTGAACTATGTATTTGACTGCTTTCCCACAATCCCTATCTTCTTCCTTTTCTTTGCCTTCCTGCATGTGCTTCTGGCTGTTGGAATTTCACGCTAATGCTTCATTACATAATTCTGATTCAAGTGTCGGACTTTCTTCTTCAGTATGCAACATTAAAAGTTATTCTTTTTCTTTGTAAGATTTGATTCTTTGCAGAAAATCTGCTTCGAACTTTTCAATGTCTTACATGAATTACTATTGGACTTCTACAGAGCATTTGTTTTACTTGGGTCTTCTGATTTCTTCTGACTCAAATTATTTGCTATTTCTCAGTTCGTCAACAAATACTAAGGTGGGCTACAATGACAACATCAGGAGTAGCTGCTAGTCCCATAAAATACTGTCTCCAGTTACCTGTACAATGTCCAGGGTTGCGTGAGAAGAGAGTTTCAGTTTCTAACTTAGGGAGATCAAGGTACATGCTCTATCAAGTGTGACTTAGTGTTTACTTTTTCTTGGAGTTCACTCAAATGATAGAAAGTTCCTGATTGATCTTTTTCATTTCTGTGTTCATCATGTAGAAGTCATTGTACTGTTCCTACACAGAAGTATCACCCAAGAAGAATGCCTTTAGTGAAGTGTGCAATGGAAGCTTCTTTTGGTGGTTCTACAGATGACTCTGCTGGTAATTTTGACGGCTCTTCTCTTAATTTAGCTTCTTTACATTTGCAGAAGTCATGCCTGAATTACATGGTCGTTGAGATGCGTATGGACTCCTTTTCAAAAGGTTGATGATTGTGGCATTTCTTCTTTTTTTTTTTTTTTTTTGAGAAGGTAACAATTTGTATTATAAATCAGTACTTAGGTAGTACTGAAAATAACTTAGATCACTACCTCGATTTTGTCAGCTCCTCAGCTGTATAAGTTTTTTGTTCTTACTGAGCTGACGGATCCCCCTTCTGTATCTTTGCATCTACTGGATGCCTTAATGAAATCTCACTTCATAAAAAAAAAAAAAAAAAAACAGAATACAATCTTTTTTGGTCATTTGTAGGGATCTGCTTCTATCCTCAAAGCTTCTAGCATTCCTTTCTCTCCAAATGGTCCACCAGATGCATGCTGGAATGCTCTTCCAATAACTTCTGTTCTTTGCCCCAATTCCTGCTTCCTCCCAACTTGAGAGAGTGTCAACAATCTTGCTAGGCATTGTCCATTGAACATTTCTTCTTCTTTTTGCCATTCCTTTGGATAGCTAATTCTGTTGAAAGATGTGATGTGAGCAAAATAAGGTGTCCATTGCTTCTCTACCCACAAAAGTAGGGGTAAGTTCTGCCTACACCCACCCTCCCCAAACTCCACATCAATTCGTTATGTATGGATGATGAGATATCATTGGTATAGAGCCAATTCCAATAAGACTTATTGGAAGTTCCCATTGGCATGCATCCACTAAGAATTGAACCTACGAATTCGCCAATTATGAAGTGGATGCTTTAACCACTCAACCATGGATGCTTCGCGGTGATCTTCATACATGGTGAATAACCAAATTCCACTTGCAATGAAATCATTAGGATAAATCAATGCAATTTAGGAGGAATCAATGAGAGGACATCAATTCAAATCTTGGATTTTTGAATTTTTAGAGATCAAGAATACTCACCATTGCTTAGATTCATGGACCCAATTCAGTTCAGTGGGAAAAAGTCCTCCGTTTCTTGAATGTGTTTGCTTCTTTCTATTTCTTTTGTTTTTTGGTGGGTTCATCAAATTTAATCACATATAGCAGATTGAGATGCTGCATTACTGCAAGGATGATGCATTATAGCAATAGATTTAGTAATATGCGGAAGATACATAAATATTGAAGATTTATATTCTAGATGACATTCAGAATTATCATAAAACCTGTGGTTATAGACTGACACCTTCAGAGAGTGTAATGTGTCACAATAAATGACCTTTGCTCGTTGAGTTGGTTCTGAAAGGAGTTCTTTGGCTGAGGCAAACATCGTCTGTCAATATCAGAAAGAAATATCTGCCTTTTTTTCGTTTTTGTGCAGAAAAAGACATTGCCAATTATAACTTCTTATGGTCTACATGTGAATAATATGCACAAAATATCGCCGAGTCTGCTATGCTTCTTAATTGCCTTTCAGTTCAATAATCCATGTTATTTATTACTTAGGCTTTTGTAGTTGCTCTTGTTGATGCATTCTCTTCTCTGTGTGCGTTGTTTCTTCAAGTGCAGCTATCTTTCCGAGAATCAATGTGAAGGACCCATACAAACGACTTGGAATTAATATGGAGGCTTCCGAGGATGAAATCCAAGCTGCTAGGAACTTCCTAATACAAAGATATGCGGGTCATAAACCAAGTGTGGATGCAATTGAAGCTGCCCATGATAAAATAATAATGCAGAAATTCTATGATAGAAAGAACCCAAAAATTGACATTAAAAAGAAAGTCAGGGATATGAAACAATCTCGTGTTGTGCAGGCTGTCACTAGCAGGTTTAGGACACCAGCTACAAAGTTCATTGTGAAAACTTCCATTGCTTTCATAGTCCTTGGAGCTCTCACAGTTCTGTTTCCTACTGAAGAAGGTCCAACCCTTCAAGTTGCTATTTCCCTGATCACTGCCATATATTTCATTCATGATCGGTTAAAGAACAAACTTCGAGCTTTTCTATACGGGTATGCTTCTTAATTGTCCTTTGACCTTACTGTTTTGTCTTTTTAATAGAGTCATTATTATCTGCACAGTTGACTTAATACTCCATGACTAACAAAGAAAACTGTCTTGAGACCTATGTTACATGGACACAAATTTTGCCTTGATTTACTCATGTTAAATGTATCTGGGAATGGTATAAATTCTTCAAAATATGCTAGATACCTGCAAAAAATTGAAGAGAGTTGATTTTCTTCATTATTACATTGAGTACTGGCATCAGAGATGATGTATTGCTTAGTAAAACTCAAAATTAATTGTCGACGCCAAAGTTAGCCATGGAATTAAGTCTTAGTTTTCGAATTCCTGGACTTCTTCCGTATATTTGATAGTTAAGGTGTTCTCATTTTTATTGCTAAATTGTGGTGCAGAGCTGGTGCTTTTATTTTCTCTTGGCTTCTGGGGACATTCTTAATGGTGTCTGTGGTTCCTCCCATATTTAAAGGGCCAAGGAGTTTGGAGGTGACAACTTCATTGATTACGTATGTACTTTTGTGGGTTTCTTCTACGTATCTCATATAAAACGGTTTCATCATCTCAATTTTGTTAGAGAAGTGCCATGATTGTTGGTTGTAACCGCATGTATTGCTAAGATCTAGTGAGATTTTTGATTCAAGGAATTGTAGATTCATGAAATGAAACGTTCTTCTTTGCTTATAAATTAGTGATTCTTCAGGCTAAATGCTGCCTGCTTATTCTGAGGCCTAAGAGTAATTCTCAAGATTGCTTGCTGTTCTAGCTAAATGTTTGGTGTTGTTCACTTGCCATTTGAGTGTTTTGTTACATCTGATACCACACCAATGAAACAAATTAATGTTGTGGTTGTGCAAGAATTGCAATCTTCTTGTGAGTGTGATGGGTGTGCATAAGCTCAATCTCAGCTCTAGCAGTTAAGTAATAACCAAAGAAAAGGAAATATGTTCAGTGGCTCAAGAATAATGACATTATTTCTGAAATATTTCATGGGCCATTATTCAACTCCAGCCACTAACCCGACACTCGTTTGATGTGCTCACCTTTTCTTGATTAGAGTGGTATACCATTGCTTCAGTAACTTTTTGCCTTGTTGAAAGCCAAGAACCAAAAGGAATTTGACGCTCCTTTTCTTACCGTCAAGTGGTTGAACGCCCCTCTCAGATAAGAAGCAAAATGCGCTGTAAAACGCTGCATTGTCCAAATAAAATGAATTAGGTAATTGGTAGGACCTCCCAATCTCTCATCACTGGAACAACAAAAACTGGTCGAAAACTGCATCAAAACAACCACAAAAATTTATCTAAACTGCATCAAGACGGCAACAAAAATGCACCAAACTAGCAGCAAAATCTGCATCAAAACTGGGAAAAAATTGCACTAAAACAGCTGCTAAAACTAGAGTAAGCAGCAAACACAACACAAAAATGATAATAAAAAGGATTAGAAGGTTATTCTTGTCATTTTAATTGTTTTATCCCTGGATAACTTATCATGGTATTGTCATTCCACCAAGAGGAAGGGATAACTTATCCCATGACTATTTAAAATTCATGGGATAAGTTATCCCATACTTTGTAACCAAACAAAAAATAAAGAGGCACTAAAAAGTTATCCCAGGACTATTTCCTTTTATCCATTGCACCAATCGACCCTAAGGTGGTTAATCTTCCTCTTCCCATGAAAGAAAGTATATTTTGTTTTGGGTACACAAATGAAACAAAGATAGAGGCATTTACAATCGACCACCCATTTTTTTTTTCTGACAAAGAAAAAAGCTATAATTATAAAAAAAAGAATCTATGGACGCATTGGTTTGTACCCAAATTTATTAGCTTTATTAGGTTCCACTAATAATTTTAATAACTTTTACTTAGTGCGTTTAAAATATCACTAATCGTTTAAATGTTAATGATTTATAAATTAATATCTTAATGATTATCGTATCTACAAATAGATAATCGATAAATCCAACGAATAACATTTGAATAATGCGTAGGTTGTTGCTCATTACCATTTTCTCAAATAGTACATATTAATTCGATGAAAAAATATTTTTAACCACAAAACCACATATTCCAGGTCAGCAATTTATCAAGCCACTTGGGGCTTGGCACTTGTTGATTGGCCAGTGTATTATGGCCTCAAATGGCATATCTCATGGTACTATATATATGTATTGAGCATGGGACTCAACTTGTATTTATAAACACACAAAAAGCAACACAACTAAAAAGATAACAAACGTGTAGCTGAGGAGAGAAAGATAAGGAAAGAAGAGAAATGGCATCAGCATCTCTCCTCAAAACATCACCAGTCATTAACAAAACTGACTTCATAAAAGGTCAGGCACTCCGCCAGCCATCCGTCTCCGTCTCCGTTGTCCGCTCCCACCCTTCTGGACTCACTGTCCGTGCCAGCTCCTACGCTGATGAGCTCGTCAAAACCGCGGTACGTACCTACATGCTATATGTACTATCAATGTATTTTAACATGTTGTAGCACGTATAGTTTATTTACTATGTTCTGATTAAAATTATCATTTTATCAAATTTCTATTACTCCTGTCAAACAATAAAACATGGTATGTTTACATGTACTATCAAGTCTCACATAACTTAGTTCACCAGTAAAAACAAAGGTTTTCCCCTCCGCGAGTCAATAAGAAATTTGTGTTATACAACATGATTTTTTCTAGAAACAGATTCTCACTGAAATAATGAGAAACTTCCTAATTTTGTTTTTTCTGTAATGAAAACATTACTATCTTCTCTTTTCTCACTGATTCAATCAAAATATATGTGAGAATAACCATGGAACATTTTTCAATGGGAAGATGGTGATTTTTTAGTAGTGGTTGAACTGAAGTATTTAGCTGATGATATAAACAAATTGTAGAAAACTGTTGCATCTCCTGGTCGTGGAATTTTGGCGATGGATGAGTCGAATGCTACCTGTGGGAAGCGTTTAGATTCAATCGGACTAGAGAACACGGAAGCTAATCGCCAAGCATACAGGACCCTTCTTGTTTCAGCTCCAGGACTTGGTAACTACATTTCAGGTGCCATCCTTTTTGAGGAGACACTTTACCAGTCCACTGTTGATGGAAAGAAAATTGTTGATGTACTTCTTGAGCAGAACATTGTTCCTGGAATTAAGGTTGACAAGGTAAAAAAAACATCATCATCACTACTATATATGCACACTTTGATTTAATTAGTTAATTAAGTTTTCATGTTTAACAAGTTTTAATTAGTTATGATTCATTTAATGATAACTACAGGGTTTAGTTCCTTTGGCTGGTTCAAACAATGAATCCTGGTGCCAAGGGCTTGATGGCCTTGCCTCGCGCTCTGCTGCTTACTACCAACAAGGCGCTCGTTTTGCTAAATGGTAGCATATCATTCTACTCTCTTGTATATAAATTAACCTCAATGAAGAAGCAAATGCTTACTTTTATTTAATCATTACGCATCTTACAGGCGTACTGTGGTGAGCATTCCCAATGGTCCTTCTGCACTTGCTGTTAAGGAAGCAGCCTGGGGTCTCGCTCGCTATGCTGCAATTTCTCAGGTAAGCAATGTCTATATTTGTGATGCAATGTCTCTATTTGTTTGGAGTTGTCAACATGATTAACAGAGAAATTTTCGTGGCAATTATTGTAGGACAATGGGTTGGTACCAATTGTTGAGCCAGAGATTTTGCTTGATGGTGAACACAATATCGATAGGACCTTTGAGGTTGCTCAACAGGTGTGGGCTGAAGTTTTCTTCTACCTAGCCGAAAACAATGTCATGTTTGAAGGTATCCTGTTGAAGCCTAGCATGGTCACCCCCGGAGCAGAATGCAAGGAGAGGGCCACCCCAGAACAAGTTGCTGATTATACCCTCAAGCTCCTCCAACGAAGAATTCCCCCTGCTGTCCCTGGAATCATGGCAAGTACCTAAAAAAGTCGTATTTACATAACGAGTTTAACTATTATACATTGACAACTAACTATTTTATTATTGATGATGGTTTGCTATGTACAGTTCTTGTCTGGTGGACAATCTGAAGTGGAAGCTACTCTTAACTTGAACGCGATGAACCAATCTCCCAATCCATGGCACGTATCGTTCTCATATGCTAGAGCCCTTCAGAACACATGCCTCAAGACATGGGGTGGAAGACCAGAAAATGTTCAGGCAGCTCAGGAAGCTTTGCTTACTAGAGCAAGTGCCAACTCTCTCGCGCAACTAGGCAAATACACAGGTGAAGGTGAGTCTGAGGAGGCCAAGAAGGGAATGTTTGTGAAAGGATATGTCTACTGAGATATTAGAAAGTATGTACTACTGCATGTTTTCATGATCGAGTTTGCGGTGCATAAAAGCTTATAGCTAGCTCCTCAAGAATATTGTCTTTGTTCATATAACATGTACCTTTAACAATTATTGACATTCATGCTACTCAGTTTCAGTTTTATGCTATTCATTGAATTCTTCTACAGATTAAGAAGCAGTGTGCTAAATGCCATAAAATCAATTTCTCTGGTGCATATATATTTGTAAACACATTATGTGCCTATCTATGTTTGACGACTTCACTAATAATAGCTTAATTATCGCTAAATGTTTCTTTTTACAAACAATTAGCACTCTTTATAAATTAACTAACATTCGTTAAGGCTTTAGCAAAGCAACTATGAGATTAACCTTTGTAATACTATTATTTGTACTTCTTATCAACTTTATTCACTTGATTTAAAGCTTATAGATATTAACAAATTTCCTCAATAATCCAAGAAAATTATATCCACCTCAATAAAAGATAAATTAACTAATTATAAGATGGAAAAAATTTTTCTGGGTAAAAAAAAGTAATTTCGACTCTTTGCTTTTGACCTTCTTTTAGGAATGAAATACTTAGAATGAGATTTATTTCACATTCTAAGAGTTTTTGTGTTTAACCTTGCATCTCCAAGTTGAATTAAAGTAAGCATAATATTTAAACGTGCCTTTTGATTTTGCCTTATTTCATATTTATGTCTTCGAATTTTGAGTGTACATAAGTAGACACTTATATTTGTGTAAAGTTGAACAAGTAGACACATAAATCCTACATAACATAATAGACGTAGGACACCACATAGGACACAAATTGCCATGTAGGATGCCACATAAGACAAATGTGTTTATTTGTTCAATTTGTACAAGTTTAAGTGCCTAAATCTGCACACCCAAAGCTAGAAGACATAAATGTCAGTTGAGACTAAGGACCCGTTTGGCCAGGCGATCTGAAATTATGAGATGAAGTTGAAGTTTTGTTTTGACATACGATTTGGACTTTTTATGTTGTATTTTTCTCATAAACATAAAAATTTCATAAATTGTAAAACTATCAATATTGTCCCAATTATTTATACAATCTTACCAAATAAACAAAAGTTTATAAAATTGCACTATACATTATCACAAAGCTATTCTAAAAACATACAACATTTATTGATCAAACCTTAATTCAATAAAAAAAACAAAATTGAACATAAGTTGTAGTGTTCAAGTTGTTAGTAGCTAAGAAAATTATTTTTGCAATTAATGCCACAGTGATTAGTCTTGTCCACTCAATATAATGATGATTTTTTTTTTATTATTATGAAACATTGATTTGAATGAAGTAGTAATAAATTTGATAAGAAATAATGAATTTGGTGAATGTAAATGGTATATTAAGAATTGATTTGAAGCAAAAATAATTTTATATTGGAGAGAATAATCGTTATATGAGATATAAATGATTTAAAAAGTAATAATATGAATTATAAGTTTTATTTACATATGAAACAAATGACTAGTAGATATATATAAAAAAATGTATTTTCCCATATATTTTCCAACTCACGTTGAAGGCCCAGTCATTTGGCCACTATTTCCAGCATGAAATCCCCAACAGCCCATTTTAAGAGCAGTATGCTATGGCCCAAGAAAGCCCATGTCCATAGTGATATGTTAGTCCCACATCGGCTACAATTGAAGAAGTAGAAGCAGAAACCACGATAAAACCAGCTCCTGCGCCAACAAATAAAATCACGCAGCCACGCAATGAGCACATAGCGAACTATTCTTTCGCCTTTTACTAAAGAATACCGTGTGCGCGTTGCAAATAGTGGCATACGCTAATTTTTGGAGGGTTTCTCTTAATTGAGAACCCCAACAATACTAGTTCAAACTTGTATAAGTTGCCTTGTATGTGCAAATTAAGCTTGCTTTCTACTAATATGAAAATGATGATGCCGTACATGTTCTTTAAATGCCAGACTAGATATTTGATGAATGCTGAAAGCAACTCTAATTATGTTTGAATCGAAAGTTATTTGTGACTCTTTACGTGAAGTTTGCTTTATCTCGTCTTATAATTGGTGCTATTAAATCTGCAGTTAAAACGAAAAGAGTTTTGCTCATGAATCTCGGGAGGTTTACCCTAAGCCTTCAGGTCCTCTTAAACTTGTGTTTAGGCCCCTCTTAAAATTTTGTGTTACAGATGTAGAGTTGCAACTTGTTGGTTGCTCAAAAGTTTATTTCAAAAAATTTACAAATGACCTTTTAAAGCCAACAAACATGAGTAATTTGATAGCCAATTAGATATATTTTGAGTGATCATTGAGCTCTAAACTATAAGACCAATGCTTGCAATAATTTATAGAATTGTAAAAACATATTATTTCCTCTATTTCAATTTATATGACACTTTTCATTTTTCTAGAGTCAAACAGTTTAAATTTGACTGAAAATTTGCGCATGAAATCTTCAATTTTTTTGAAATGAAATTTATATATTTGTAAACTACGTAAATAATAATTGACAATTCAAAATAATTAAAAGATATATGAAGAATTCACGGTAAAAAATTAGACTAGTTTAAATCTCAAAATTCGCAAAGTGCCACATAAACTGAAACGGAGGGAATAAATCCGCAAAGTGAAAATAAAAAAAAGAAGGCAATTTGCTAAAAATATCGTTCCAAATGGAATGACTGGCGATAATTTCACGGTTTAGTTTTGCTGCAAAACACAAAGGAAAGAAAAAGAAGAGAAATTAGGACAAATTAGGATAAAAAAACCAAAAACCCAACTTCCCTTTTTCTTCGGTAAAAGAAGAAAAAAAAGAAACATTTTATTTGCCTTTTCTTTTTTTAAAATTTATGCTGGGATTCTCAAATTCAATTCTTATATATATTTTTGTACTGTTATTTTATATCTATTTCCTTCTTTTTCTCTTTTTCTCTGTTATTATCAATTTTCCAACCAAAGGAGAAAAGAGAAAGAGAGAGGGTCTTTTTTCTTCAAAAGTTTATCATATTAAATTTTCCAGAAAAAAAACAAAAAAAATATACTCAAAAAATTATTTGATCTTCTTAAATATCATTGTTACGTACATTGTAAGAAATTGGACCATAACTTTTATAAGAAAATACATCCAATTTATTTTTGAGAGTGCATGATCATTTCCAATAATATAATGAGATTTTTGGTTTAGAGAAAAAATAAAATGGAGGATCGTGAAGAGAGGATTTATGTATCCGCGAGGTTAAGGACATTGAATGAAAAAGAGAGAAATGATGTTTCAGATTGGGAATGTATGAATGACACAACTATTATCTACAACAATGTTAGCTCTTCCCCATCCGAACGTATAATGTATCCTTCTGCATATACCTTTGGTATGTTCTTACATTTTATTCATATTATTTTTCAGTATTTAATCGAATACATATGCTAATCGTACAAATGATGATAGTTATTTATATTATGAAGTTTTTGCCATCATTCTGTTTAGATTGCTCGAGCTGAGGGTCTTTTGAAACAGCCTCTCTACCTCTACGAGGTAGGGGTACATGTTTGAGTACACTTTAGCCTTCCAGATCTCGCTTATAGGATTACACTGGATATGTTGTTGTAATGTTTAATTTGGAATTCTTCAATGAGGCTTCAGCTTAATGGTTTTTGTTTAACTGTGATTGATCAATAATCCAAGTTTGGGAAGAGTTCTGCTTTTGTAGCATCAACAAATTCTGTTTTACGATATCATCACATGTTAATCAAGTAAATCACATAGTTTCTCTGCGTGGGCGTTATTGTGTAATTGGCTTATGATTTTGTTTTAGACAGGGTATTTAGCAGTGATTGCTCGACAAGACAGGTGTATGAAGAAGCAGCTAAAGAAGTTGCTCTTTCGGTTGTCAAAGGATTCAATTGTGAGTAATTTCAGCTGTGTCTGCTTATATAGTTTTTGGAACATCTAGTCCATGTCTAGTATTATTAATCGAAAATTATTTATGTATCCGCTAGCAAGCGTTCTCGCCTATGGACAAACAAGCAGCGGAAAGACATACACTATGACTGGAATAACTGAATATGCTATAGCAGATATCTACGAATACGTGCACAAGGTAACCAAATGCTACTTCATGATCGATCATTATGTTGTCTGTTCACCACTTCTTATGTTTCAAGAGTTTTGGCTTTGCTCTAATGATCAAAATTTACTACTTGTTGTAGCACACAGAAAGAGACTTTGTTTTGAAGTTTTCTGCTATGCAGATATACAATGAATCTGTCCGAGATCTCCTTAGTGAAGATAACACTCCACTCCGTCTTCTAGATGATCCAGAGGTTAATTAGTTTGATTTACTGATCAACAAAGTTATTGTCATTTTGTGTTCTTTTGTCTAGTTTTAAAATCATGTAGAGTAATTTCAACAGAGAGGGACTGTTATTGAGAAACTCACTGAAGAAACATTGAGGGACTGGAACCATGTGATTCATCTCCTTTCTATTTGTGAAGGTAAGAGAATGAGTAACCATGAATTTATAACATATCCATGGTTTTGAATTTTACGACTAAATCTTGCAGCTCAGAGACAGATTGGGGAGACTTCCTTGAATGAAACAAGCTCCAGATCTCACCAAATCATCAGACTGGTAAAACAGCTGAAATATCTTGTCTAACAGGCTATTGAGGTTTAACACAACCAGATTTTTGACGTATAAGTTGTTGCAGACAATTGAAAGTTCTGCTGGTGAGCACATAGGCAAGGACAACGATTCGAGTACCCTTTTAGCTACTGTGGTATGAAAAATGTTTCCTTTATGCCGAACAGTATAGAGTGTTGATATAATAATGTACTGAGGTAACAACTGATTGTTTTATCATTTGAACACAGAATTTTGTCGATTTGGCTGGAAGTGAGCGGGCATCTCAGTCATTGTCAGCTGGTACAAGGCTGAAAGAAGGCTGTCACATAAACCGCAGTTTACTGACCCTTGGCACTGTTATTCGTAAGCTAAGGTTGTTTAATTTTCTTGCAGTCTTAATCGAGTTTAATTTAACACCTGTTATGCTTGTGTTATAAAGACTTAAAGTTGTACATTGTGCATAGCTTTCTAATCAGTTGCATCGAAATCTTAAATGGAAACTAGATTTAAGCATGACATACCTCCTTTGATCACTGTCGATGAATTTGGAAAGTGAAACTATTTCAAGTTTTTTGTATACATAATGCAGCAAGGATAGGACTGGCCACATTCCTTTCCGAGATTCAAAGCTAACACGGATATTACAGCCATCATTGGGTGGCAATGGTAGAACTGCCATCATCTGTACAATTTGCCCTGCACGAAGTCATGTTGATCAAACAAGGAATACTCTACTGTTTGCAAGTTGTGCCAAGGAAGTAAATACAAATTCCCAAGCTAATATCGTCATGTCAGATAAAACATTAGTGAAGCATTTGCAGAGGGAGTTGGCAAGATTGGAAAGTGAGTTAAGGTATCCCAGAGCTTGCATATTCCCTTCAGACTACGAAGCATTACTGCAAGAGAAGGACCATCAAATACAACAGGTAATGCATCTTGCTGACGCTAATAAGTATTTGCAAACATGTTAAGGTAATCTGTTTTTTGGGAAGGCACAATTTTGGTACAAGCACAAAATAAACGGCATCTTATACTAAACTAATATAACGGTTGAAGGTCCAAATTCAATGACGGAAGAAGTATACAGATAATTGAGATTTTCAGATGTCCATTATATATCTAGGATGTTAATAGTTGTTTTATTTCGTAAATGAAGCATGTCTATCATTACCCCTGACATGCTATTTGATGTCTCTCATTGTTATCGACTTAAATTACAAGTTCATTATCCTGATTATTTTACAAATGCACTGCTGTTTGACATCTTGAATCCTTGATCAATTTTTCCTTCTCCTATAGCTGGAGAAGGAGATAAAGGACTTAATTTTGCAACGCGACATTGCTCAGAGTCAAGTTAAAGATCTGTTGAAGCTGCTTGGGGATGATGTAATACAGGTAGATGGAATTTAATAGACTCTACTAGTTTATATATTTGCTTATTCTATGCTAAAGTTACTTTTTTTGCATATTCCACAGGTTGGTTTCGGACACTACCCAAATTTACGTGTGAAGAGATCACCAGATTATCAAAGCCCAATGCAACAGATTTCCATTTTGAGAGACAATCGTTACGTAGATGTTGATGCTAGAGCACGTTCAATTGGACATAGCAGGTGTAACTCTGAGGATCAGTTTATACACGTGCAAGAATTTGACGAAACCATCTTTCGCAACAATGCATTTCCAATGCTATTAGTTGGCAGTTCAAATAATAGCAGAACTGAATCATGTCAGGGATGGGATGAAACTGAAAAACAAAGTAATGAGACGTCTGAAGAACTATGCAGTGAAGTTCGTTGCATTGAAACAGACGATTCAAGTATGAAGGGAACACAAGTATTCAATTGTTCACTTCCTGAAGAACGTGGTGGCTTTCCAGCTTTACTAACCACTATAAATGGGGAGAGAACAAATCACGGAACAATATCACATCTTGAAAATGGACACAGAAGATCAGTGACATCTCCATACAAGGAGAATGGGGAGTCGAAATCATCACACTTTAAAGAAGACCAAGAATCAGTGTCATCATCATTTTTCGAGGAAGGTAGGAAGTCCAATAGAGATACAATGTCATTTCCCTTAGGGGTTGAGCAAGACCTTGAATCACCAAAGTGCAAGGACAACAAAAAGGCTGTGCCATTGCTGTTAAATGAAGAGAAAAAATCAGTTTGTGTTCATTCCTCAAATGCTCCTCCAGAAAAATTATCCTCACCGTGTGATCTTAATGATGATTTATCATGCAATAGAAATTTGAAGTTATGTAAAAGTACAAGTTGCAAAGCTAGCATAATTACTGATCGATATTCTCCATGCTCAGAGGAATCCAACAGAACGGATGTTAAGTGTTCTTCAAGAAATGGTTCCACTAATATTGAACTTGAAGTTCCAAAAAGGAAACCTTTAACTGATGAGGAGGTCAAAGATGCTGATGGCACATGTGATGCAAGGACGAAGAAAATGGATGAGCTTCAACATAAAACGGGTGTCAAAGATTGTCCGGTGAGTACACTCTCTCATCTTAGAAAGCAACTTTTTACATTTCTCTAGTCTTATGTTTTCGTATTCCAATCATTCATGGGGCTCTATTGAAGGATGACAAAAACTTATATCCTCAGTTTACTGGTTGATACTTCTAGATCCTTAGAGGAAGACTTTTCTTTCACATTTGCTTTTATCTGGAATGAGAAGGTTCCTATCAGAAATATTTATGCAGATGTCTTGTCTTAATAACGGAATCAAATAGAAACTTGCATTTGGTACTGTCAGATGATATTCCTTGAGATTATGATATATGCATTCGTACCGTACCTTGATGGTGCTGCTAGAAGATGACATCCTTCATTTTAACATTATACTTGGAGGTGAATCCAGGATTTTTAGTTTATGCGTTCTGGATCACAATTTCTATTACTTACTGGATTCTGGATTATAGGTGCAACTTATGTCCATTGTTTAATGCAGAAATAGGGGGAACCTAATCTTATTTTAATTTGTTAATGATTTATCCTTGTATGTCACAGGTTCGGGAGGCTGAACCAGAACATGATACATCTTCAAAGAGCGTGAGAGACGCTGAGCCAGCAGAAGATGATTACAAAAGTCGTTACAGTTGGCCCTCCGAATTCAAGAGACTTCAGAAAGAGATTATTGAACTTTGGCATACTTGTAATGTATCCTTGGCACACAGATCATACTTCTTTCTTCTCTTCCAAGGTGATTCAACAGATGCTATATATATGGAGGTTGAAATTAGAAGATTAACCTCCCTCAAGGACACATTTTCACGTGGTGAGAAAACCGTTTCCAGTGGTAGGACTTTGTCACTCGAGGGAAGGTAATATACTTGAAACTTCATTTCACGGTGTTTCCTTGCAAATAGATGTCATATGAAAATGAATTGTTCACAATTTATCCATTTATATGTATATTTACTTATGATGTCTTCATTTTCACAGCAAGAAAGATATTCGAGAGGAGAGACGGATACTGAGCAAGCAAATGGAGAAAAAGTTAAGCGAAGCAGAACGAGAAGGGCTATACGTTAAGTGGGGAATTGGGATCAATAGCAAAAGAAGAAGGTTACAGTTGGCAGAGAAATTATGGAGTAAAACAGATGATATGAACCACATTGCAGATAGTGCCTACTTGGTAGCAAAGCTGGCTGGCTTCATGGAACCAGGAAAAGGTCCTAAAGAGATGTTTGGACTTGATTTTCCAGGATCAAGTACAAGTTACAGTTTCAAAACAGGCCTCAAATCTATTTTGTAATATTTGCTGATATATATATATATAGAGGCTGCCTCATATCTATTTTTCTTTGATTTTAATGTTAGTTGAGCTTAATTTTCTTTTTTGTTATGCTGATTGTAACTAGTTTTAGTTTTGTACATTGCTCATGATTGGAGAAAGTGTAAAATCCAAATGCCATTTGGCTTAATATATGACCACTCCCTTAGGATATTCCATTTAGATACTGCAACTAAGCTTTGTTTCGATTCAACTAATAAAGTATTTCAATTTTAGTTATATGTTTTAGGAAATATCAATTTTCAGCATAGAATCAACTGATGCTAGCTCCCAGCCCAAACAATGGCTTCTTTTTAACATTGTTTTGACGAATCATTTTGCACGTAAAGCTTTAAATCTCGAAATCCATAATGCAGATCACAATAAATAAATAAATCAGGAAACCAGAATCATTTTCATAATCATAATGACATAATACAAATAATAGCTAGATAAGTACCATGATTCTGTAATCACACAACATATTAAGTTTAAATATGAGATAGCCTAATTAATGGCCTCTTTAGAAGGGAAAATAACAATTTCATCACTTGGAAGGAAATGACAAATAGGGGCAGTTCCAGGCTTAACATTGAGCATTACAAAAGGTAATCCTTTGGGGTCCAAAAAGATGTATCTTGGTGGCATACTGATAGTGCTTTAACTTTTGTTCCATCAACACCTATCATATATACCATGAATGTCTTCGTTCTTCCTCCAATATGACAATAATGCACAGCGTACGCATAGTTAACTTTGTGGCATACCATGTGTTGACACCTAATATGACCCTCCTCGATAATAGTTAATTTCCGAGCTCCTTAATTTTCAAACGATTTAAAATAATTGACTTTATAAAATTCCAAATATTTTTCAAGTTAGTTTTGAATAGTTTTGTCACTTTTTATAATTTTTAGATAATGTATTTGCTTTACATAATTATGTATATAATTAATAGTATATTTTATGAATATTCGAAAATCAACTCAAAATATTTTGTTTCATTTAAATATTTGGTTAATTATTGTAATAGTTTATATCTTTAATTATTTAGTTTATAATTAAGTTAATTATCTTATTTCGTTGAAGTTAAGAAGCTCATTAATTAATTTGTATTAATTCATCTCGTTTCAATTTTGGCCAAATTCATCGGTTAAATTCGATTTGGTGACCTTGAAATTTATTTGGGCTATTGTTTGATTACAATCTTAGCAAAAATCCATCAATTCATTTCAAGCTCTTTAAAAGACCAGCTTTGGGCCTTGTCTTTGCAATTTCCCAGCCCACCTTCTAATTCCTCATTAGCAAACCGACAATTCAGTCAGCCCATTACTGCATCAAATTTCCAGCATACAGAGGCCCACTTTTAATACTCCGACCCGGCCCAAAATCTCAATTCTCAAAGAAGACCCAAGTCTTTAGCAGCAGCTCACAACGATACATGGCGTCAACAGACGATTCCACACAATGACACCAGCAGACACATGAACGACTCCAAATCGACCCTGTACGCGCTTCGCCTCCTTCACGCGAGAGCGAGTTCACGGAACCGACATCGATCTAAACAGCGTCCGTCTCCAAGCGTCAATTTACACGGTAAGCAGCCCCAACGTTCGAAATAAGTACACAACGTCTATGCAACATCTTTTCGCGTCTTTCTCACTACAATAGTACAACAGCGCCGTTCTGGACTAGCAACACACGAAATCATCCTTGCACCTTCGGATTGAGCCGCGTGGCATAGCAAGGACGATGGAACCGATCCGAGGCGTCCATCCCCCTTTCCTCTTCCGGAATGGGTTGAAATCTTAGAAAAAAGATGTCTTCCCTTAATGGTGAAAGAAAATTTGAAATTGGATTTCATGGACCTCATTCTTATTCGAAAATCTCCTGCCTATTCCCCATTTTTCTGTCTGACCTAGAATGTCCCTATAAATGCTGCCTTCTTTTTCATTATGGAGGTTGGATGGAGATTTGAGAAAAAAGTTGGGAAAATCTTGGCAAGAACTTACTGAGAAAAGTATTACTAGGCCATAACATCCGCACAAGAAATACTCCTTAATTATTTTCTCGTTCGGGGGCTGCTAAGATTCATAGAAACTCCTGAAGTTCGAAGTCGCTGGTGAAGTCCTTTGTAGCCCGTTCCGTCTCAGTTCTGCTGCCCCTTTAAAGGTAATATTCGTTTCTCTTCAAGCATCTTTTGCTCTTAATGTGTTGTTGTTTGATTCTTGACTATGTGAAGCTGTTTGCGTGCTAGTTTATAGAATGATTTTGACTCATTGTCGGCGGCAAACTACTGATGGAGTTTATCTGATTATTCATGTCGTTGTTTGCCTTTATTTTTTTCTTAAAGGTTTGACAACTCTTCTCTGTTTTGAATCCATGTCACCTCGCTAATATCTTCTTAAGTCACTATAGTTCTCGTGATGTTGGCTGCGAATCGTATTTCAGTTTTGAGGGTCTGAATATAGTATGCTCGTCTGCTCAGTCCGATATGTAGGGGTCCTAGTTTTTTTCGGTTATTAAATCTTATGATTGAGTAGTTTATTGTCTCGTCTTCTCCTTCAAAATGACTATTTCTTTATATTGAAGGTCAAGTATCGTTATTAACCCATTAGTTGTTTATTCTTCATTAGTCTTCATGTCTAGTTGTTTGTGGTGAGTTCGATTTGTTTGAAGCGAGTAAAATGAGTTAGATAAATCGATTATGTGAAGTACGCTAAACTGACTTGACACATATATATTTGAGTCTTTTCCCGACGTAATGGTATGTGGCTGTTTATGATCAGTCTCGATACATATTTTGGAGGTTCTGTTGAAATCCTAAAATTTACAATGTTTGCTCTCTTGAATCGATTATGCCCAACCCTATTTGCTGCTTGTTTCTCCTTAGATTCTTGTCATCTCTCCCTCCATTTGAGTATGTGGCTTTAATCTGATGAGCCTTTTGGTAATACGATGTAGCATTGTTTGCTCTTCATCTTAGCTAAGTTACTACTGCTCCTTGTCTTGATTGTTTTAATTTGAACGAATAATTATTTCAGTACTTGTAATGATTCGCTCTTTGACTTTATTACATATTTTTGTTATCTTAATAACGAGGTAGTAAATGGGTTTTCTATGGCAGTGCTATTTGGTTATAGAGTCCTAGTATTAAGTGACATAATCTCTCTTGGAATTTTAGTTATTTATTTACTATTATTTCCTAATCTAATGACTACTACCTCCTCTAATATTCTTGCTGCTTCATGCCTCCTCTTACCTTGAAATTTGACTTTATTAAATTTAAGCTTACATGACTTCCATTGCCTTTGAGTCTTATATTACAGTTCTTATTGGCTACCGTTAAATGAACTCCATTTAAAGTCGAGTTTCGATCAATCAAATTTCATATGATTATCTCATTTGTTTTATCATTGTGGGTAGATGCTAACTCTTATTTATGTGTTCTTTTCATGTGAAATCTCCTCCGAATCCTCCTGGATTATATCTCTTCTCCCCACATTTTTCTATTGGGCTATAAAGGCTCAATATTCTTATTCATCGAGTCAGCCGGCAAGAAATTGAAATACAGGTTCCCGGAGCTGAAATACAGGGCTGGAGATTAAATTTTTAGATTTCGAAAAGCTGAAAACAGACTGATATTCTTATTGTATACACTGGTATACAGTCGGAAAGTATAATATACAGGTCAAAAAACGTGAAAATACAGGTGAAAAGTGCAAAAATACGAAGTTCAAATAAAATTACAGATTCGGGAGTTCGAAAATCAACGGTACACATGGTGTATACATCAAATATACACCTAGTGTATATCAAGACAAATGAGAATGAAAAGGGGGCCAAAGGCCCAAGAAAATTTTAGCAGGTCCAAAAGAGTTAATGGGCTGACCCATGATTGTTGGCAAAGTGGTAGACTTAGGACAGGTGGGCCAAAAGGCCAATTTAATTGAATTTGGGCCAAAGCCCAAGTCTACCTATTTCTTTTCCCTCTCTTATTATTTATATTGTATTGTTTGACTAACTTTGTTTATTTTATGGTTTAATTTAATTAAATTTCCATAGATAGCCAATTCATTTTTTATCATATTCAAATTAAAATATTTATATTTTTATACTTAATTTTATTTTTATTATTGGCCTTGCAACTTGCAATTATTCCCTTTAGAATGACCCCCCTTAGTTTATTTCTCCTTAAGATAATTAAAATGACAATAATAAAAAAATAATAAATAAATAAATAAATAATAGTAAAATAAATGAGTTCTTTTTTACTTAGTTAAAATTTTAAAAATTAGTCAAAGTCATTTTAGTCAAATCGCCGGTCAACCGCATGTTAGCGGACATTCCGAGGGCCTAACACCTTCTCGAAATGTACATTGAACTTCGAACCCTTTTTATTTTCAATCGATTTTATCTGTTTAGGTCTTTTGAAAATCTTAAGTTTTTTTCTTGATTTTTACTAAAAAATTAAGTGGCGACTTTGTTCTTTTGGAAATTCGATTTCTCTTGAATCATAAGTTTAATCGATTTTTCGAAAAACCAAGTCATATTTCTTTTTATTTATGTTTTCGAGTAAAACACCATGTTATTTCCATCTGCTATTTGTTCAACTTTTTTCATGGTGTATTTCTGAAATATTTGACTACTTCCCCCTTCTACCTATGTTGTAATTGCTTGGATATTGTTTGTTCCTAGCTCGGATAACATGAAATCTACCATTGACTCCAATGAGGTTGCACAAAATTTCTTCTTTTTATGGAGATCTGGCTCTTCACATAAATTGATTGTTTCGTTGATTATTGAGCATCCTTTGACTTGCTATCGATTGAGAAATAATTTAGAATTTCAGGGATTTTTTCCGATGAGAAGGGAATGGTTGATTGGCGAGGCAAAAATGGTGCATCATTTTTATGTTTCAAAGAGGGAAAGTTGATGATATTTCCTTTCTTCAAGTCATTTTCGAAGAAGTAAGGTTTCTAAAAAAAATTATTGTCATCGTCTTTCAGTTCATGAATCTCTTCCTCTGTAGCAGCATGATGCCAAGGGACCAGTCCAGAATCAATGTTACCGCGATATACTTTCTGATCGTCTTTCAGTTCATGAATCTCTTCCTCTGTAGCAGCATGATGCCAAGGCACCAGTCCAGAATCGATGTTACCGCGGTATACTTTCTGATTACTGTTGAAATTATGATCTACAAATTATACTCTCATGAGTAGAAGGTCAAATTGGCATACATAGCAAACAGAGCAATATACCTTTTAGAGAAGTCAGTTTATGTCATATATATAAAATTAAACAGATTCGTAATGTTGAAGCAAAATGCATGGAGTTGAAGAAAAACCTGTGTGGGGAAGAGAATCTTTGATCACTTTAGGCATCTGCGTGTTGGGCAATTTTATTTTCCAATAAACTTCTGGAGATATTGCTGCATGACTTACTATGAATGCAAGCTACATATATATATATATAAAAAGAGACGATTAAATTTTCAATCAATGTAAGATAAACGGTCAGATATCAAAATATAACTACATATGTGAGATATAATAGAGGAAAAATCACATATATAAGTGGGAATTTACTCACCCAAGAGAATGAGATCAAGTAAAGGAACTGAGACTTCATTAAAAAAATTTAAAATCGCTAGAAGGGCTTTGAAATTTTAGATGGAATGAGAACAGAAAATATCCTATATATTATAGGCACAAAATTAGATTTTAGTGGTCTTCATATATCTTAGGCATGAATGTAACATGTGACATCAAAAAGGTCATCAAATATACGTTTGATCATGCTTTTGATAAAATTACTTTTTTATTTTTTCTATAAGAAATAGATTTTTAGTGATTTTCATATATTTTAAGCATGAATGTTACATGTGACATCAAAAAGTCATGAAATATATGTTTGATCATGCTTTTGATAAGCTTACTTTTTTGCTTTAACTATAAGAATTAGTAAATTTTAGTGATCTACATAGGCATGAATGTTACATGTGACATCAAAAAGGTCATGAAAATATATCTTTGATCATGCTTTTGATAAGATTTTTTTTTCTAAAAGAAATAGATTTTTTTAAAAATTGAAGTGCTTGACCAAATTTTTAGGATAAAATAAGTGCTTTTAAAAATTTAAAAATGTTATTTTTTAAGAACTTGCAATATTCATAGAGTTCCTTTAACTACAATTTTTAATCAATATGCTAACAAATTTTCCAAAGTGATATTTCAAGAATCTAATTGAATTAAAATTAATGACATTATTAATTTTTTAGAAAAATGTTATGTCACTGTAGAAAGTGGTTCCCCTGATTGTGCCCTACGCGCCATCGCAAATCGAAATAGTCAAACTTTAACTACAAATACCTAACACTTTTGAGAGTACAATGTTCATAAATTTACAGTCCAGTAAATAACCAAGACCAAATGAATACATTTGTTCAATTTTAAGTAGACAAAAAACTAAATCTCTTTAATTTATCAAGGATTAAAAATAGCCTTTTCTTAAAACACAATGGGATTTAATACAGTAGTAGTTTGCCTCCATTAGTTAGAATTGGGAACCACAAAGACTAAAGTAAAGTTCTTTTTTTAAACGAAAACCCGATAAATAGTTTGATTTAGAGATACAATGTTGACAATCAGATGACACAAGTTTCTTTGGGGACGACTTTGAATTCAATTGCATAGTTTGAATCCTCGCGAGCTATCATATAACCTAGCATTATCCTCCTACGAAATGAAGGATATAGATTCTCTTTTATATAAACTCGCACATGATTATTTCCCAAATATTCTGATTCAAAGAGATGAACTGTAATAAACAAAGGCGATCATAATGCAAAAACAGGAATTACATGAAATTATACAAAATTAGCATACAGTTCCAAAAGTTCCAAGCCTCCAGCCATACATAAGGAAAGGTAAAAGTGGCAAAGACAACAATGCCGTTCAGGACTTTTTTTTTTGCCCATTAACCAACCAGAAGCATAAATTTGCAATGATTAGGATGGTAACCATTACCTTCATCTTTCTCTTTTCCAGTTCAGAGTGGCGCGATTAAGAGAAGAACTACAATAAACATTCATCCTGTTTTCAAACATGGCTTCCTCAATGGGAATATTAATTATTGGTGTAAGCGCTTAAAATAGGTTGTACCCTCCACTGCTTTGGTAGAGAACTTCTGGAGCAATGAGGTGGTGCAATCAATTTTAAGGCTAACATATATTTTGCTCCCTGCGGTGGCAGCAAAATTAACTTCTCATTTATGGAAAAATGCACAGCTCAACTTCAACATGATAGTGTGCTCAATTTGACGAATCATTTTGCACGTACAATTAAATCTCAAAAATATTTCACAAGGTTCTAATAGATATATGAAATCCATAATGCAGATCACACAAAAAAAATATCATGAAGCTAGCCAGATTCATTTCCTTAATTATAATGATTTCATACAAATAATAATAGCCTAATTAATGGCCTTTTTAGAAGGGAAAATGACAATTTGATCATTTGGAAGGAAATGACAAATAGGGGTAGTTCCAGGCTTAACATTGAGCACGACAAAAGGCAATCCCTTTGGGGTCCAAAAAGATGTATCTAGGTGGCATACTGATAGTGCTTTGACTTTTATTCCATCAACACCTATCATAGACACCATGAATGTCTTGGTTCTTCCTCCAACATGACAATAATGCACAGCGTATGGATAGTTTACTTTGTGGCATACCATATTATTCCCCTCTGCTATTTGTTCAACTTTTTCCATAGTGTATTTATGAAATATATGACTACTTTCCCCTTGTACCTCTGTTGTAATTGCTTGGATATTGTTTGTTCCTAGCTCCGATAACATGAAATCTACCATCGACTCTAATGAGGTTGCACAAAATTTCTTCTCTTTATGGTGGTCGGGCTCTTCACATATATTGATTGTTTCCTTAATCGTTTGAGCATCCTTTGAATTACTATCGATTGAGAAATGATTTAGAATTTCTGGTATTTTTTTCGATGAGAAGGGAATGGTTGATTGGTGAGGCAAAAATGGTGCATCATTTTTATCATTGAAAGAGGGAAAGTTGATGATATTTCCTTTCTTCAAGTCGCTTTCGAAGAAGTAAGGTTTGTAAAGAAAATTATTGTTATCGTCTTTCAGCTCGCGAATCTTTCTCTATAGCAGCATGATGCCAAGGCCACAGTCCAAAATCGAAGTTACCACGATATACTTTCTGACTACTACTGGATTTATGATCTACAAAATCAAATTCACAAGCACATTAAGTAGTTATAATAAGTATGACCAGATTTTTTAAAGATAAAAACAAGTGTTTTTGAAAATTTTATCAAACAAGCTATTAGTAAAATAGTCCTAAAATATTTATATATATTATCCTATATAAGAAGTGGGAATGAAGTAGACACCACTTTATTGACATGCCTAGCGGTGTTTATGAGTCAATTTGGATCAGTAATTAATTAAAATTAAAATCACATTAATAATATATTATGTATATATAATATATATATATATATATATATATATATATATATATATATATATAGATATATATATATATATATATATATAATTTGTTGATTCGATTAAGCTATTTCTTTGACTTTCTTAACAATATTAAATTAACTATTATCTGTTTAAAAATATAAAACTAAATCAAATCAACACCAAATAAAATTGATTCATTTAATCAATTTAATTTTTCAGCTTAAATCTAATCTTATTCAAACAGTGAACACCTCTAGACATGCATGCTAGCATCAGGGTTATTTTACATGTGCACCACAAGTCTGGAAGTAATTATATCATGTGGACCTATTTAAATTATTACTTCACACTATTAATTTTATAATGAATTTAACTAATATGCATCGACGATGTATACTTTTCTTACGCAATCAATAACATCCTATTTGCATTCTAACTCTTTAAATCTCGTTGCATCTAGTCCTACTCTTCCCCTTCTAGTCTCTCCATATATTGTTTTATCATATTTCTAACTCCCAATCATATATTTAAATATCTATTTATTCAGTAGGACTCTAAATCATTGTATTTCGAGTGAGAGATTATTATATTACTTTTTGATATAAATTATTTTAGATCTATGATTTTGATCCTTCAAACTTAAAAATTATTTTCTTTGATTGTTTTAGCAAAATAGATGTGCAATTTCATTTTATACAACCTTAGACGTTTGAACTCTAAAAATTTATTGCAATTTGAATGGTTTGTATTAAAAAACACAAATTTTACATGATCAACTTAGACCAGTGTAATATTTTTTTCAATTGTAAAAAAACTCTTATCAATTCCTATGATGCTAGATAGAAGTTTGGGCGTATTTTTATGGCTATCTAGTTAATCATATAACTTTTGACAAATTTCAAAAGTGAGTTGAATGAAATTTTTCCCTGGTTATCGGAATAAAGGATCTTATTTAAAATCTTAAAATCAGTAACGGGGATAAATCATAAAATTTCCTCACTACAAAATCTGGGGAAAAAAGTAAGGACTTTCATTAATAATAAAACTAGTGATTATTCTAATGGTATATGAAGCTAAGAGTAGTTTTCCTAGATAGTCACCCATGTTTGAGAAATTACCTAGTAATATCACTTATGTTTATTTTAGGATTACAATATCACCCAACTTTACCTATTTTCCTTAAAATATACTTGACACAAAAAAAAACATTATCTCTCTCCTAATGGGATGCCATGTCACATTTTTTTAATTTATTAATAATATTTTTTTTAAAAATTCTTTAAGCTATATCTTTTAGTTTTAAATTCATATTCTTTAGTTATAGCTTTATTATTTTGGATGTCGGTAATATCTTGTAGCTACGTTGAGTATAAAATCAAGGATCGATGACTAAAAATACTTAATTATGGACATCTTAATGAACCTCTTCCCATTAAATTTGCACAAACAAAAAGTAACTAACAACTTAAAATATCTAAAATCATATTAAAATTTAATTAACTTTCTAAATTCTATCGATATCACATAAATTAAAATAATAGATATTGGGCTCATGCTAACATAGACACGTGTGTCTAGTTTTAAGCATACATGTAAGTTTTAAATTTTACTTCTTTAAAGTAGAGAGTTCTAAATCAATATTTTATATATTTTTTAATAATTTTAAAATCATAAATATAACTAAATTCTGTGTAACCGAAGGTTAGCTCCGCTCTCGATTTCTTGTGTGAATCGACATGGTTTTATCTTTACGATTAACAAGGAGATTTTTTGTGCGAAGAAAATCACGCACATAATAAATGTCACACGTATACTAATTAATTACTTTTACTT
This sequence comes from Solanum pinnatisectum, assembly GCA_035578085.1. Taxonomy (NCBI): domain Eukaryota; kingdom Viridiplantae; phylum Streptophyta; class Magnoliopsida; order Solanales; family Solanaceae; genus Solanum; species Solanum pinnatisectum. Next base: position 17,242,143 of record CM069077.1, on the reverse strand, counting down.
GTCTTTATAACATAGTATTTTTCAAGTTAATAGTAAAAAAATACTTAGTTAAATATTATTTTTCATGAATTTCATATTTTAACTATCTATTATTTTCTTTATCTATCTAAATTGTTATTCTCTTTGTATTAAAATAAACCTCGATTTATAATGGTGGTTAAATGTTTGAAATAAATAGACACGCAACTGGGGTACAAACACTACATACAAGCAGGGCACAAACACTTCAATTCCTAATGTAGGCATTCCACAACTAAACTACTTAGTATTAGGAGCCTACAGACATTTAAAGAATTAAAAAAAATATTATTAATAAATTAAAAAAATGTGACATGGCATCTCATTAGGAGAGAGATAACTTTTTTTGTGTCAAGTATATTTTGAGGAAAATAGGTAAAGTTGGGTGATATTGTAGTCCTAAAACAAACATAAATGATATTACTAGGTAATTTACCAAACATGAGTGACTATCTAGGGAAATTACTCTGAAGCTAATTGTTTACATGGTGTGGAAGAAATGGAACACCTAAATTAGAGAATTCATTATTATAATGGAAATATTTCAATGGTTCTTCTTTACTCACTTGACGTTTCAATAGATAAGAAACTATGTGAGGCGGACCCACATGGAAGGGGGCACGTGCACTCATTGACTTCAGAAAAATTTATGTATGTAATGTATATGTATATACCTAAATGATGCTTATATATTTACTTGTACACTCTTAGACACAAAAGTTGATGTGGTGTGCTAGTCCAATCCTTGTCATTTCCACTCCTTCGCTAGCAATGTGTCTCTGTTTGATTCTGGGTCATATCACTGGGTTGAGGATTCTCTTATATATATATATATATATATATATATATATATATATATATATATATATATATATATATATATATATATATATATATATATATATATATATATATATATATATAGGATATTAGATAACTAAATTATTTTGGACACATATAATTCAAGTTAATCCAAAAAGGTTGGCACAATTTGACTTATCATTTTGTGCGAACAATTAAATCTCAAAAATATTTCACAATGTTTTAATCGATATATGAAATCCATTATGCAGATCATAAATAAAAAACCATTAAGCCAGATTCATTTCTTTAATTATAATGATATCATACAAATAATAGCCTAATTAATGGCCCTTTTAGAAGGGAAAATGACAATTTGATCATTTGGAAGGAAATGACAAATAGGGGTAGTTCCAGGTTTAACATTGAGCACTACAAAAGGTAATCCCTTTGGTGTCCAAAAAGATGTATCTTGGTGGCATACTGATAGTGCTTTAACTTTTGTTCCATCAACACCTATCATAGATACTATGAATGTCTTTGTTCTTCCTCCAACATGACAATGTTGCACTGCGTATGGGTAGTTAACTTTGTGGCATACCATGTTATTCCCATCCGCTATTTCTTCAACTTTTTCCATGGTGTATTTTTGAAATACTTGAGTACTTTCCCCTTGTACCTCTGTTGTAATTGCTTGGATATTGTTTGTTCTTAGCTCCGATAACATGAAATCTACCATCGACTCTAATTAGGTTGCACAAAATTTCTTCTCTTTATGGTGGTCGGGCTCTTCACATATATTGATTGTTTCCTTGATCGTTTGAGCATCCTTTGAATTACTATCGATTGAGAAATGGTTTAAAATTTCTGGGATTTTTTTCGATGAGAAGGGAATGGTTGATTGGTGAGGCAAAAATGGTGCATCATTTTTATCATTGAAAGAGGGAAAGTTGATGATATTTCCTTTCTTCAAGTCGTTTTCGAAGAAGTAAGGTTTGTAAAGAAAATTATTGTCATTGTCTTTCAGCTCACGAATCTCTTTCTGTGTAGCAGCATGATGCCAAGGCCACAGTCCAAAATCGAAGTTACCACGATATACTTTCTGATTACTTTTGGAATTATGATCTATAAAATCAAATTAACAAACACTTTATGTAGTTATAATAATTAAGTACGACTTCCACCCAAAAGTGTTGGAAGACATTTTCTTATTTTGGAAATATTTTTCATAAAAAATGACTTATGTCATATCAAATACAAACATAACTTTTCTTCATGAAAATTAGTATTTTTTTCTGGAGATGTATTTGAACAACTCATAATGTTAAAACAAAATGTGTAGAGTTGAAGAAAAACCTGTGTGGAGAAGAATATCATTGATCACTTTAGGTATCTGAGTGTTGGGCAATTTTATTTTCCAATAAACTTCTGGAGATATCGCTGCATTACTTACTACAAAAGCAAGCTACATATAAACAAAAATAAACAATTAATTTTCCGATCAGTATAATTAATTCCTCACGTAATTAAACAATAAGTAGAACAATTGATATTTTTCTAATTATGACTACTTTCATTTGTCAAAGAATATAATCATAGAGAAAGTATACAACTATATGTGTGGGATATAATAGAGTAAAAAATACATATATAAGTGGAGAATTTACTTACCCAAAAGAATGAGAGCAAGTAGAGGAACTGAGACTTCATTGAGAAATTTTAGAATTGCTAAAAGGCTTTGGAAATTGGATGGAAAGAAAAAAAGAAAATATCCTTTATTTATGGGCACAACACCAACTTAGTTATAAACAAAATTAAACTTTAGTGATGTTCACATGAATGTTGCATCTGACATCAAAACAATCATGAAATACATGCTTGGTCATGCTTTTGGAAAGACCTTTTTTTTTTTTTGTTTGTTTATATAAGGATTGGACTTTAGTGATCATTAAAAAGTTGAGGTTTTGACCAGATTTTTAAGATAAAACATGTATTTAAGAATGAAAGCACTTTTGAAATCTTGATATAGCACCAATTATTATTTAAATATTATTAAAAATATTTTTCAAATTATTAGTCAAGTACAAATCACTACACTTCAAAGAATATTGTTTTTAAAAAAAATAAAGAAAAAAAGAAAAGACAACTAGTTCAAAATAATTTTCAAAATAAATAAATTTTTGAAAATTTCATCAAACAAGCTATTAGTAAAATAGTATTAAAATAGTTACTCCTTCGTCCCATTTTATATGAGTTAGTTTGACTTGACAAGGAATTTTAGAAAGAAAGGAAGTTGAAACTTGTGGTGTAAAATAAGTGATAGATATATATTTGTGTGGTCATAAATCATTTTATTAAGATAAAATGAGTATTTAAAGTTAAATTATTACTTAATATACAAATGTGTCATTCTTTTTTAGAATTACTAAAAAGAAAAGTAAATCATATAAACTGAGACAGAAAACGTCTATATTATCCTATATAAGAAGTAGGAGAGGTGATGAAGTAGACACCACTTTATTGACATGCCTAGGGGTGTTCACATGTAGATTTGAATCAATTATTGATTAAAACTAAAATCAAATTAATAATTTATAATGTATATATAATAGTAAAAATATGTTTATAATATTTCGATTTGATTCAGTTAGTTCATTGATTTTCTTAACAAAATTAAATTAATTATTATTGACTTAAAAATATAAAATTAAATCAAATCAAATCAAAGACAAAAAATTGATTTATTTAATCAATTTAATTTGATTCTCCAATTTGAATCTAATTTCGGAAAAGGGTTAAAAATACTCTTAAACTATTCGAAATAACTCATATTTACCCTTAAACTATATTTCGGCTCAAAACTACCCTTCCCGTCAAACTATTGAGTCAAAAGTGTCCTTATTAAGGGAAGTTATTAAATGCCATGTGGATGCCACATGGATGCTACATTGCACGCCAATAGGATTCCACTGCCAAATTGACTAAAAGGAAAATGGTCAAAAATACCCTTAAACTATCTGAAATAGCTCATATTTACCCTTAAACTATATTTCGGCTCAAAACTACCCTTTCTGTCAAACTATTGGGTCAAAAGTGCCTTCTTATTAACAGAAGTTGTTAAATACCATGTGGATGCCACATTGCATGCCAATAGGGTTCCACTGCCACATAGACTAAATCCCTAAATCTTAATTACTTTTTTCCCCTCATTTCATTATTTTCCAGAAACGATTTCACACCTTCTCCCTCATTTTGCGGCTAGGGTTTCATAGTTTTCTTCGTCGTTGGGTTTCAAAGTGGATATTCATGGTTGTAGGTTAGTAAATCTTTTTTCTTATTTTATTATGTTTACAACCACAAATATCCACTTTGAAACCCAGCCCCGAAGAAAGCTATGAAACCCTAGCCGCGAAATGAGGGGAAAGTTGTGAAATCCTAACTATCATGCTTTGAAATCGTAAACATAATAAAATACGAAAAAGGATTTACTAACCTACAACCACGAATATCCACTTTGAAAACCAGCCCCGCAGAAAGCTATGAAACCCTAGCCGCGAAATGAGGGGAAAGTTGTGAAATCCTAACTATCATGCTTTGAAATCGTAAACATAATAAAATAAGAAAAAAAATTTACTAACCTACAACCACGAATATCCACTTTGAAACCCAGCCCCGAAGAAAGCTATGAAACCCTAGCCGCGAAATAAGGGGAAAGTTTTGAAATCCTAAGTATCATGCTTTGAAATTGTAAACATAATAAAATAAGAAAAAATATTTACTAACCTACAACCACGAATATCCACTTTGAAACCCAACCACGAAGAAAACTGTGAAACCCTAGCCGCGAAATGAGGGAGAAGGTGTTAAATCGTTTCTGGAAAATAATGAAATGAGGGGGGAAAAAGAGTAATTAGGATTTAGGGATTTAGTCTATGTGACAGCGGAATCCTATTGGTGTGCAATGTGGCATCCACATGGCATTTAACAACTTCCTTTAATAAGAAGGGCACTTTTGACCCAATAGTTTGACAGAAAGGGTAGTTTTGAGCCGAAATATAGTTTAAGGGTAAATATGATCTATTTAGGATAGTTTAAGGATATTTTTGACCATTTTCCGATTTTATTTTATCCAAACAATGAATACCCCTAGACATGCGTGCTAGCATAGGGTTATTTTACACGTGCACCACACGTTTGAAAGTAATTGCATCATGTGGACCCACTTATATTATTCCACACCATTAATTTTATAATGAATTTAACTAACATGCACTAACGGTATGTACTTTTTTTTTTTTTTTTACAATCGATAACTTTGACGGACAATAACAGGTAATCATTTGTTAGCATCCTAGTTTTTTTTTTATTTTTTTTATTTTTTATTTTTTATTTTTTTGCTTTTTTATTTTTATTTTTTGAACACTTCCTATTTGCATTCTAACTCTTCGACTCTCCTTGAATCTACTACTCTTCCCCTTCTAATCTCCTCATTTGTTGTTTGAGTCATATTTCTAACTCCCAATCACAAATTTTGAGATATATTTATTCATTAAGCCTCTTATATTTCGAGGGTGAGATTATTATATTGATTTTTGAGATAAATTATTTTAGATCTATGATTTTGATCCTTCAAACTTAGATTAATTTCTTTGACTGTTAAACAAAATAGATCTGCAATTTCATTTCATACAACCTTAGGTGTTTGAACTCTAGAAATTTGAATGCAATCTGAATGATTTCATATTAAAAACCCTAAATTTTACATTATCAACTTAAATCAGTGTAATATTTTCTCAATAGTAAGAAAAAAACTCTTATTGAATCCTATGATGCTAACTAGAAGTTTGGACATATTTTTATGGCTATCTGTTAACTCCATTAATGGAGGTTTGAGCTATGCAGAAGAAAAAAATAATTGAACACAGAAAATCCTCTTCTATTGAATTAGAAGTTAGTTACAATATTTGGTGTTTATATATCACACATAATACATGTGCATAACTGCTATATTTATAGGCTGAGTTAGGAAGCTTCTAGATCCTAACTAAGTTAGGAAGCTTCTAGATCTTAACTGAGTTAAGAAGCTTCTAGATCCTAACTGAGTTAGAAAGCTTCTAGATCCTAGCAAACTCTAACTAACTCTAATTAACAATGCTAAATAAGTTGATCATGGTAGCTTGTTAACTTCACACTTAAGTTAACACTCCCTCTCAAGCTTATGGTTTGATGGTTTGAATAGGTTAGCAACTCTAATTTTGTTCAGCAACACTTGATGTTGAATTTTATTAAGGGCCTTTGTGAGTAAGTCAGCCCTCATAACATGACAATCTATGGTATATATTTAGTCCTTTCATGGAATATGGAATTTGCTGCAATTTAAATTGCAGCCTTGTTCACAAGTAATATAATCTTAACTCCAAGTTCTTTGAATAGCCCCACCTGCCAGGTAATCTCTACTGCACAATTTGTCATACTTCTAAATTCAGCTTTAGTTGATCTTCCAAAAATTGTCTTTTGCTTCTTTGACTTCCAAGTGACATACCTCCTAGTCTCTAGGCATGCTCCCAAGTCTGAGTCACAATAGCTAAGTAATTCAGTTGTATCTTCAACTGGCATTAACAACCCAAGTCCAGGGGCGATATATCTAACTACTCTGAGTGTTACTTCCATATGTGATTCTTTAGGACAATGCATGGACTAACTTAACACCTGAAGTGGGAAGGCTAGTCAGGTCTAGTCATACTAAGATAAACAATCTCCCCAATAGCCTCAGATATTTACTGGGATCCTGCATCATGTGATCAGCAGGTTCTCTTGCTAGTAAGATGCACTTATCATACTTTACAAAAGTCAATTTCTAATTTTGCTCAAGAGGTGTTCTTGCAGGCTTTGCTCCCTTAGGCCGCATTCAACAATCAATTCTAGTGCATACTTCCTCTGAGACATATGAATTCCTTTAGTAGATCTAGTAACCGCAATCCCTAGGAAGAACTTGACCTCACTTAGATATTTCATCTTAAGCTGCTTTTGGAGATCTCTTCTGGTGTCATTTAGAAGACTCTGATTACTTCCAGTTATCAGTAGATCATCCACATACACCAACACAATGAGTATGTAACTTGCAACCTGTTTAGTAAATAATGAGTAATCATAGTTACTTTGGCTAAATCCCAACTAAACTAAGGACTCTATCAACTTTAAGTTCCATTGTATAGAAGCCTGCTTGAGACTATATAATGACTTGTGTAGTTTATATACCTTAGTGGCATTCTCCCCATATCTAGAAAATCCAACAGGAATGGTCATGTACACTTCTTTATGAAAATCTCCATTAAGAAAAAAATTGTGTACATTACCAGCCTTTAGAAGTAACTAGAGCCAATATTGACCTTACAATATTGGACAGAAAGTCTCGCCATAATCCAAACCTTCTTGTTGACTAAAACCTTTGGCAACTATATTTGCTTTAAGTCTCTCAACATCTCTTGTGGACTTATATTTCACTTCATAGACCCATTGATGGGATTCTTAAAGGGGGTAATCCACCAGACTCCAAGTGTGGTTGTCTTATGGGGCAGAAATCTCTAGTTTCATAGCTTGAACCCCCTAAGAATCAAGGGTTGCATCCTTGTAAGAAAAGGGCTCAGTGATAGTTGAGTAGGCAAATACACTGGCAGCATAAAAACGAGACAAATGAGCATAGGTCAAGTGATGAGACAAAGGAAAGGAACAGAAGTTACTCTTTGGTTTAGTGATAAAATGTAGAAGCCATAGAGGGGGATTACTGGATGATTTTCTAGGAGAAAGAACAAGGTCAATAGGCTAAGGCACAACTAAACTATCGGGAGGAACAATTGGATTGGAGAAACTACAATGTGACATGAAGGGTGAGGAACTGGGAGATTCAAAAGCAGTGTATAGGAGGGACTAAAGGAACATAAAGTAAAGGTTGATTAGGAAGGACTATACTCAAGAATGGAAAGATAGGATTGGAATATACTTGGAGGTCTTTGAAAGAAAACACTTCTTCCTTGAATACACCACGTCTATTGACAAGTATAGATTTGGAGTGAAAATCATATAACAGATAAACTTTTGTGACAAAAAATAACCCATCATAACTGCAGGAATAGCTCTAGGAGAGGATTTGTCAAGAACTTTGGGACTAGCAGCATAGCATAATCAGCCAAAGGTCTTGACATGAGAGAGTGAAAAAGGTTGTGAATGAAGCATTTCAAAGGAATTTTAAACTTCATAACTTATATGAAAGTCTATTGATTAGGTAGACATCTGTTTTAACATATTCTCCCCAAAATCTTAAAGGAACAAAAGCTTGAAACCTGAGATCTTTAGCCATATCTATGATGGTTTTGTGCTTCCTTTTAGCAACTCTATTTTGTTGTTGAGGGTCAACACAAGTACTTTGATGGAATACACCAAGAGTAGACACAAGAGACTGTAAAGTATGGCTAAAAAACTCATTCCCATTATCAGTTCTTAGAATTTTAATGCTAGTAGAAAATAGGTTTTGAACTTGAGTAAAATATTTCTCAGTAGTACTATTGTGTCAAATTTATATGTCATAAGAAACACCAAAGTATACCTTAAAAAATCATCAATAATGGTTTCAAAGTACTTCATTCTATTGTGAGTAGGTATCATGTAAGGACCCCAGACATCACAGTGAACTAATTCAAATACAGACTTAGATAAATGAGTGCTTACTATACAAGAAAGTTTAGATTGTTTAGCCAAGGGGAAAGGAGTGGGAGTTGCAACATCTGCAACACTAATACTAGAAGATTTATTAATTACATCTAGAGGAGAATAGCCTAATCTCCTATGCCACGAGGAGAGAGAATCATAAGAACCAACCGAATGAGCATAACTTGTTGCTGCTGGTTGAACCAAGAGCTAGACTGCTTAAACCTTCCTAAGAATATAGAGACCTTTTTCTTACCTACCAATCCCCTTGACTTATCCATTTGAGTAATTCAAGAAAAAAGCCACCATACAATTAAGTTCTTTAGTAAGTTGTGAGATGAGGTTGCATTTAAAGTGAAGAACAAACAACACATTCTCAATGGTTTGAACTCCAATAACCTTAGTGGTACCGCCATGTCAAACTGAAACCTTATCTCTAGTAGGTTAAACTGTCTCCTATATGACTTTGGTACTACTTTGACGACTCTATCTAAAAGCTCCTGAGAGGTCTAATGATTGATGCTTCAGTATCAATTATACACTTTTTATGGACATATTTTCACATTAAGGTAGAGAGGAAACTACATGCAACTACAACTTTAGTGGCATGTTCTCCTCCTTTCTCACTGCCCTTAGACAACATCTGCAAGATCTGATTGTACTAATCTTATATGAAGAAAACAACAAGAGTTAAGGGAAATAGGTTGGTAGATTCAGCGTTACAGTGAAATGTACATGTTGTCATACCTACAGACTAAATAAAATCAACACTGTTAGCATAGAAACCACTGTTAACACTCATTCTCTTGGACCTCCTATCAACTGGACAAACCTTAACCTTGAAGCACTACTCATTAGTGTGATTTCGACACCTACACACTCCTACACACTTCACACATAAAAATGGACTTTTGAGGCTTCTTTGGTTTATGATGGGTGTCATAGTGACCTGTTTTTGAATGATCGTCCCCTTGGGTGTAGACCAAAGTGAGCACCACTATAAGTGAGATTTGGACTAGTGCCACCTCTACTTCTACCTTTATGATTGAACAAAACTGTGATTATTTCAACCATTCTTGAACTAGAAGTATCCTTATATAGTATCATGATACTGACTCTCATGAACAACAATTAGAGATGAGGCTTAATTCAGGTTGGGAGTTGGAGACTACATCAGGATCTGACCTCTTACCGCAAAGTTGGACTCATTTAACCTCATAAGAAACTCCAGTAGTCTTTGATATTGAAAGTTCTCCTTAAACTTCATAGATTCAGTCTTGTGGAACTTTAGCTGTGATTGCCATTGATGAACAACTTTGGATCTGCATCGTGTGACAAAATGCTTACTCACGATTTTATTGAAACACTAGTTAGGAACCTAAGCACTACTCATAAACTGGACAACAAATTAGCTAGCCTAAAAAATGCCAAAGCTCTTTTACCATTTTAATCCCATTATTGGAGGCTTGAGCTATGCAGAAGAAAAAAGTAACTGAACACAGAAAATCATCTTCTATTGAATCATAAGTTAGTTACAATATTTGATGTTTATATCTCACACATAACACATGTGTATAACTACTATATTTACAAGCTAAGTTAGGAAACTTCTAGATCCTAACTAAAACTCTAATTAACAATGCTGAATAGGCTGACCTTGGTAGCTTGTTAACTTCACACTCTAGTTAACACTACCTATTAAGTCATTAACTTTTTATCAAATTTCCAAAGTGAGATGAATGAAATCTTTCCCTTGTTATTAGAATAAAGGATCTTATTAGAAACCTTAAAATCAACAAAAGGGATAAATCATAAAATTTCCTCAAGATAAAATCAGGGAAAAAAGTAAAGACTTTCATATATAATATAGCTAGTGATTACTCCAATGGTGTATGAAGCTAATTGTTTACATGGCGTGGAAGAAATAAAATACCTAAATTAATTAGTGATGATGAAACTCATGAAAGTAAGACGACCCTCATCTGTATTTTTGGTAAACAAAATCATTGTTTGTATAGAATAAAGTAGAGTTCAAGTTTCCTTTTATTGATAACACTCTTAAACTCGACGCAAATTATTAGTTTCATCCCAAACTATTAACAGCCTTAAAACACCCTTTTACTTGGCTCACGGAATTTAAATACACCCCTGATCTTGCAACATGACTGAAATACAACCTTAAATTCTCGTCAAGTTTAGAGGTGTTTTCAACCCTTCTCTTGGCATTTTATTAAGAGTATCATGCTCCTACAAGAGTTTGAGACCATTTGCTATGTCATGTGGCAGATAGGGTATATCTAAGTTTAGTTAGTCAAGTACAGAGGTGTTTTAAGGTTGTCAATAATTTGAGGACCAAACTAACAATTTGTATCAAGTATAGAAGTGTTTTCAACGCTTCTCTATTTAATTTAAAAATTAAAAAATAGAAATACTTAAGAACTTCCCTGTAATAGACTTCAAAGTTATTGATTGTGTACAAAAAAATTATACTATCGACGCATATTAGTTAAACTCTTTTATAATTTACACATCCAACTAAGCGTATTTAGCCTATCATGGTCAGAGGTTGCTCATCTCTAGTACACGATCTCTCTAGTTGGTCCAGTGCATATGTAATTTTGTGACATATGTCTATTTCAAAATCTGATTGGCAGCATTTAATTAAATAAAAACCAACCCCCTAAACCAAGGTTAAGCCTCCAAAACCAACCCCTAAGAGAATTCATTATTGAAATGGAAGTCTTTCAATAATATTTCTTTACTCACTTGATGTTTCAATAGATAAGAAACTATGACATGTAATATTCTTGCCTTAGAAAGTAATTAAATAGATTAGAATTCCATTCAGTATGTTGTATTTCATGATTTAACATCCTCTGCATAGGATTAGGTGTTGTAATTCATCTTCTGATAAAAAAATAATTTTTTTTTATAGAATTTGTGAAAAAAGATTATATATATCTTATTATACCTTTTTAATATAGATTTATGGATAGCGCATCAACTATATCTTAAGGTGGATGTAATGTGCCGATAAGGTGGATGAGCTCGCATATTAATGTTATAATGAATACACAGCTTCGATTGGGTTTAGTGTTAGACGGCATGAATATGCTAATAAAAACAGAGTAGGGTACGTGACTTCAAAGAAATTTACATGTTACAAAGAATGTTATAAAAGCAGAGAAAAACGAGATTCAAAGGTTCAAAAGCGCAGAAAGGAAACTAGGACAGGGTGCTTACCTCATATTACTATTAGTCGTCAATTGAATGGAGTGTTTTGCATTACTTTATTTGAATAGAAACACAACCATTTTTTTGTTGATTCTTCTTTAGCTCATCTCTTACCGTTTCAAAGAAAGATAAAAGTTGTTCATGCATGTGAACTTACTTTATTTGACTATGCTGCTCGTCAAGATGGAAGACAATATTTTCTAGGTTCCACAAAGAGAGATCATAAAAATATATTAGGAACAAAAGACTAGAACGTTTAAAACATGGGGCGGCTCGTACATGGTGAGTTATTTTGAGAAACGAATACTAGAAGATCCTAGTTTTTGATTTTCTTTGCAGTAAAATGATGGTAGTTTACTAACTAATGTATGTTGAGTTGATGCGAAGATGATATGAGATTTTAAGATTTATGAAGATGTTGTGTCTTTTGATTCAACATATAGAACAAATAAAGAGTATCAACCCTTGACATTATTTGTTGGTTTGAATAATCGTAGAGAAAAGATTATATTTGGTGCATCTCTCCTATATGAGGAATCATTTGAACTACGTTTTAATGCGTTTCATATCCACTGATAAACCACAAACATTCATGACGGATCAAGATTCTGCTATAGCTTCCTCAGTCTCATCAATAATGCACTAGACATATCATCACCTATGTGTATGACACTTGGAAACAGTGTGTTTAAACATCTTAATCATATCTTTAGAGCTAATTCATCATTTATGAGAGATTTTAGCAAATTTCTTTATGATTATGAGGATTTTTTATGTGCATGATATAATATCTTGAGAACTATGATATGGTGAATAATAGTTGGTTGAAAACTACATTTGCTAGAAGGGAGAAATGATCAATGACTTATGGAAGAAATATATTTTTAGAAGGTATGCAAAGCACACAATTAAGTGAGAGCTTTAATGGATCTTTAAGGGGATATTTAAAATCTGATTTGAATATTGTTCAATTTTTTAAGCATTTTGAAAGATCAAATGATGATAAGCGCACAATGAGAATAGGTCAAATTTTGATAGGACTCAAAGAATATCTATTTTAAAGGTAAACTTCCTTTATTGATACATACTTGAGATGCGTACACTCCAACTATATTTGTCATGTTTCAAAATGAATGAGAAAAGATCATTACTTGTTTCTGTTAAAGAGTTTCATGATGAAGGAGATTTGTGTACATACAATGTTAGCACTTACACAGGGGCGAATTTACTAAGGCCTAAGGGGTATATATATATATAATAAAAGAAAAAGGTAAACTCCTAGATATATTCTGTGAAGTGACTTTTTGACACAATGAAAAGTTTGGCTCAATTTGACTTATCATTTTGTGCGAACAATTAAATCTCAAAAATATTTCACAATGTTTTAATCGATATATGGAATCCATAATGCAGATCACAAAAAAAAAACCATTAAGCCAGATTCATTTCCTTAATTAAAATGATATGATACAAATAATAGACTAATTAATGGCCCTTTTAGAAGGGAAAATGACAATTTGATCATTTGGAAGGAAATGACAAATAGGGGTAGTTCTAGGTTTAACATTGAGCACTACAAAAGGTAATCCCTTTGGTGTCCAAAAAGATGTATCTTGGTGGCATACTGATAGAGTTTTGACTTTTGTTCCATCAACACCTATCATAGATACCATGAATGTCTTGGTTCTTCCTCCAACATGACAATAATGCACTGCGTATGGGTAGTTAACTTTGTGGCATACCATGTTTTTTCTATCCGCTATTTCTTCAACTTTTTCCATGGTGTATTTTTGAAATACTTGAGTACTTTCCCCTTGTACCTCTGTTGTAATTGCTTGGATATTGTTTGTTCTTAGCTCCGATAACATGAAATCTACCATGACTCGAATGAAGTTGCACAAAATTTCTTCTCTTTTTGGTGATCTGGCTCTTCACATATATCGATTGTTTCCTTGATTGTTTGAGCATCCTTTGACTTACTATCGATTGAGAAATGGTGTAGAATTTCTGGGATTTTTTTTCGATGAGAAGGGAATGGTTGATTGGTGAGGCAAAAATGGTGCATCATTTTTATCATTGAAAGAGGGAAAGTTGATGATATTTCCTTTCTTCAAGTCGTTTTCGAAGAAGTAAGGTTTGTAAAGAAAATTATTGTGATCGTCTTTCAGCTCACGAATCTCTTTCTCTGTAGCGGCATGATGCCAAGGCCACAGTCCAAAATCAAAGTTACCGAGATAGACTTTTTGACTACTGTTGGAATTATGATCTACAATCAAATTGAGAAACACATTAGGTACAGGTATGACTTCCATCCAAAAGTGATAGAAGTCACTTTCTTAGTTTGAAAATATTTTTCATAAAAAATGACTTATGTTATATCAAATACAAAAGAATAATATTTTTTCATGAAAAACAATATTTTTTTTTGGAGAAGTTATTTTATGTTGTATATATAAAATTAAGCAAACTTATAACAAACCTGTGTGGGGAAGAACATCTTTGATCACTTTAGGTATCTGAGTGTTGGGCAATTTTATTTTCGAATAAACTTCTGGAGATAACGCTGCATTACTTACTACAAAAGCAAGCTACATATAAACAAAAATAAACAATTAATTTTCTGATTAGTATAATTAATTCCTCACGTAATTAAACAATAAGTAGAACAATTGATATTTTTATAATTATGACTACTTTCATTTGTCAAAGAATATAATCATAGAGAAAGTATACAACTATATATGTGGGATATAATAGAGTAAAAAATACATATATAAGTGGAGAATTTACTTACCCAAAAGAATGAGAGCAAGTAGAGGAACTGAGACTTCATTGAGAAATTTTAGAATTGCTAAAAGGCTTTGGAAATTGGATGGAAAGAAAAAAGAAAATATCCTTTAATTATAGGCACAACACCAACTTAGTATAAACAAAATTAAACATTAGTGATGTTCACATGAATGTTGCATCTGACATCAAACAATCATGAAATACATGCTTGATCATGCTTTTGGTAAGACCTTTTTTTTTTTTTTTTTTGTTTCTATAAGGATTGGAATTTAGTGATCATTAAAAAGTTGAGGTTTTGACCAGATTTTTAAGATAAAAACATGTATTTAAGAAATTTTTTTTTAAAGCACTTCTGAAATCTTGATATTGCACCAATTTTTATTTAAATATTATTAAAAATGTTTTTCAAATTATTAGTCAAGTACAAATCACTACTCTTCAAAGAATATTGTTTTTTTAAAAAAAAGATAAAGAAAAAAAGAAAACACAACTAGTTCAAAATAATTTTCAAAATAAATAAATTTTTGAAAATTTCATCAAACAAGCTATTAGTAAAATAGTATTAAAATATTTACTCCCTTCGTCCTATTTTATTTGAGTTAGTTTGACTTGACAAGGAATTTTAGATAGAAAGGAAGTTGAAACTTGTGGTATTAAATAAGTGATACATATATATTTGTGTGGCCATAAATCATTTTATTAAGATAAAATGAATATTTAAAGTTAAATTATTACTTAATATACAACTGTGTCATTCTTTTTGAGAATTACTAAAAAGAAAACTAAGTTATATAAACTGAGACACAGAGCGTCTATATTATCCTATATAAGAAATAGGAGAGGTGATGAAGTAGACACTACTTTATTGACTTGCCTAGGGGTGTTCACATGTAGATTTGAATCAGTTATTGATTAAAACTAAAATCAAATTAATAATTTACAATGTATATATAATAGTAAAAATATGTTTATAATTTATCGATTTGATTCAGTTAGTTCATTGATTTTCTTAACAAAGTTAAATTAATTATTATTGACTTAAAAATATAAAATTAAATCAAATCAAATCAAAGACAAAAAATTGATTTATTTAATCAATTTAATTTGATTCTTCAATTTGAATCTAATTTCAGAAAAGTGTTAAAAATACCCTTAAACTATTCGAAGTAGCTCATATTTAACCTTAAACTATATTTCAGCTCAAAATTACCCTTCCCATCAAACTATTGGGTCAAAAGTGTCCTTATTAACGGAAGTTGTTAAATGCCATGTGGATGCCACATTGCACGCCAAAAGGCTTCCACTGTCACATTGACTAAAAGGAAAACGGTCAAAAATACCCTTAAACTATCCGAAATAGCTCATATTTACCCTTAAACTATATTTCGGCTCAAAACTACCCTTTATGTCAAACTATTGGGTCAAAAGTGCCTTCTTATTAACAGAAGTTGTTAAATGCCATGTGGATGCCACATTGCACACCAATAGGGTTCCACTGCCACATAGACTAAATCCCTAAATCTTAATTACATTTTGTTCCCCTCATTTCATTATTTTTCAGAAACGATTTCACCCCTTCTCCCTCATTTCGCGGCTAGGGTTTCACAGTTTTCTTCGTCGCTGGGTTTCAAAGTGGATATTCGTGGTTGTAGGTTAGTAAATCTTTTTTCTTATTTTATTATGTTTACAACCACAAATATCCACTTTGAAACCCAGCCCCGATAAAAGCTATGAAACCCTAGTCGCGAAATGAGGAGAAAGTTGTGAAATTCTAACTATTATGCTTTGAAATCGTAAACGTAGTAAAATATGAGAAAAGGATTTACTAACCTACAACCACGAATATCCACTTTGAAAACCAGCCCCGCAGAAAGCTATGAAACCCTAGCCGCGAAATGAGGGGAAAGTTGTGAAATCCTAACTATCATGCATTGAAATCGTAAACATAAAAAAATAAGAAAAAGATTTACTAACCTACAACCATGAATATCCACTTTGAAACTCAGCCCCGAAGAAAGCTATGAAACCCTAGCCGCGAAATAAGGGGAAAGTTCTGAAATCCTAAGTATCATGCTTTGAAATCGTAAACATAATGAAATAAGAAAAAATATTTACTAACATACAACCACGAATATCCACTTTGAAACCCAGCGACGAAGAAAGCTATGAAACCCTAGCCGCGAAATGAGGGAGAAGGGGTGAAATCGTTTCTGGAAAATAATGAAATGAGGAGGGAAAAAGAGTAATTAGGATTTAGGAATTTAGTCTATGTGACAGTGGAATTCTATTGGCGTGCAATGTGGAATCCATATGGCATTTAACAACTTCCGTTAATAAGAAGGGCACTTTTGACCCAATAGTTTGACAGAAAGGGTAGTTTTGAGCCAAAATATAGTTTAAGGGTAAATATGAACTATTTCGGATAGTTTAAGGGTATTTTTGACCATTTTTCGATCTAATTTTATCCAAACAATGAATACCCCTAGACATGCGTGCTAGCACATGGTTATTTTACACGTGCACCACACGTTTGAAAGTAATTACATCATGTGGACCCACTTTTATTATTCCACACCATTAATTTTATAATGAATTTAACTAGTATGCACTAACGGTATGTACTTTTTTTTTTACAATCGATAACTTTGACGGACAATAACAGGTAATCATTTGTTAGCATCCTAGTTTTTTTTTGTTTTTTTATTTTATTTTTTTGCTTTTTTATTTTTATTTTTTGAACACTTCCTATTTGCATTCTAAGTCTTTGAATCTCCTTGAATCTACTACTCTTCCCCTTCTAATCTCTTCATTTGTTGTTCGAGTCATATTTCTAACTCCCAATCATAAATTTTGAGATCTATTTATTCATTAAGCCTCTTATATTTCGAGGGTGAGATTATTATATTGATTTTTGAGATAAATTATTTTAGATCTATGATTTTGATACTTCAAACTTAGATTAATTTCTTTGACTGTTTAACAAAATAGATCTGCAATTTCATTTACTACAACCTTAGTTGTTTGAACTCTAGAAATTTGAATGCAATCTGAATGATTTCATATTAAAAACCCTAAATTTTACATTATCAACTTAAATCAGTGTAATATTTTCTCAATTGTAAGAAAAAAACTCTTATTGAATCCTATGATGCTAACTAGAAGTTTGGACACATTTTTATGGCTATCTGTTAAATCCATTAATGGAGGTTTGAGCTATGCAGAAGAAAAAATTAATTGAACACGGAAAATCCTCTTCTTTTGAATTAGAAGTTAGTTACAATATTTGGTGTTTATATATCACACATAATACATGCGCATAACTGCTATATTTATAGGCTGAGTTAGGAAGCTTCTAGATCCTAACTGAGTTAGGAAGCTTCTAGATCTTAACTGAGTTAAGAAGCTTCTAGATCCTAACTGAGTTAGAAAGCTTCTAGATCCTAACAAACTCTAACTAACTCTAATTAACAATGCTAAATAAGTTGATCATGGTAGCTTGTTAACTTCACACTTAAGTTAAGACTCCCTCTCAAGCTCATGGTTTGAATAGGTTAGCAACTCTAATTTTGTTCAGCAACACCTGATGTTGAATTTTATTAAGGGCCTTTGTGAGTAAGTCAGCCCTCACAACATGACAATCTATGGTATATATTTAGACCTTTCATGGAATATGGAATTTGCAGCAATTTAAATTGCAGCCTTGTTGTCACACATCATCTTCACAAGTAATTTAATCTTAACTCCAAGTTCTTTGAATAGCCCCATATGCCAAGTGATCTCTGGTGCACAATTTGTCATACTTCTAAATTCAACTTTAGTTGATCTTCCAAAAACTGTCTTTTGCTTCTTTGACTTCCAAGTGACATACCTCCTAGTCTCTAGGCATGCTCCCAAGTCTGAGTCGCAATAGTTAAGTAATTCAGTTGTAACTTCAAGTGGCATTAACAACCCAAGTCCAGGGCTTATTTTATATATCTAACTACTCTGAGTGTTACTTCCATATGTGATTCTTTAGGACAATACATGAACTAAATTAACACCTGAAGTGGAAAAGCTAGTCAGGTCTAGTCATACTAAGATAAAACAATCTCCCCAATAGCCTCAGATATCTACTGGGATCCTGCATCATGTGATCAGCAGGTTTTCTTGCTAGTAAGATGCACTTATTATTCTTTACAAAAATCAATTTCTAATTTTTCTCAAGAGGTGTTCTTGCAGGCTTTGCTCCCCTAGGCCACATTCAACAATCAGTTCTAGTGCATACTTCCTCTAAGACATATGAATTCCTTTAGTAGATCTCGCAACTGCAATCCTTAGGAAGAACTTGACCTCACTTAGATCTTTCATCTTAAGCTGCTTCTGAAGATCTCTTTTGGTGTCAATTAGAAGACTCTGATTACTTCCAATTATCAGTAGGTCGTCCACATACACCAACACAATGAGTATGTAACTTGCAACCTGTTTAGTAAATAATGAGTAATCATAGTGACTTTGGCTAAATCCCAACTAAACTAAGGACTCTATCAACTTTAAGTTCCATTGTATAGAAGCCTGTTTGAGACCATATAATGACTTGTGTAGTTTACATACCTTAGTGGCATTCTCCCCATATCTAGAAAATCCAACAGGAATGGTCATGTACACTTCCTTATGAAAATCTCCATTAAGAAAAAAATTGTGTACATTACCAGACTTTAGAAGTAACTAGAGCCAATATTGACCTTACAATATTGGACAGAAAGTCTCGCCATAATCCAGACCTTCTTGTTAACTAAAAACTTTGGTAACTATATTTACTTTAAGTCTCTCAACATCTCCTGTGGACTTATATTTCACTTCATAGACCCATTTATGGGATTCTTACCGGGGCTAATCCACTAGACTCCAAGTGTGGTTGTCTTATGGGGCAGAAATCTCTAGTTTCATAGCTTGAACCTACTAAGAATCAAGGGTTGCATCCTTGTAAGAAAAGGGCTCAGTGATAGTTGAGTAGGCAAATACACTGGCAGTATAAAAATGAGACAAATGAGCATTAGGTCAAGTGATGAGACAATGGAAATGTCACGCCCCGAGCCTACACCCCGGACGTGACCGGCACTTGAAGACCATCGCTGGCCCCCAAGCGAACCCTTGGCCTGGCTTTCTTAACTCAGCGGAAACTTAACTCAACAGGATAACTCAATGCAATGAAAGGTTATAAAACAACTCAACTGAAAGTAATTTGCCAACAAGGCATCTTGAGTCTCAAAATAGGATATTTAAATATATACATGCATGAGAGACTCCAAACTAATCGATCGATCGTTGATCGCTTCATGAAGCCTCTAAATACCGAGATGGATGTTGGGACAGACCCCGCAACATCCTAATAAAATAAAAACTAAGAACACAAAATAATTGAGTCCTCCGGAATGCAAGGAGGCTCACCACTGACTCTGGAGTGCTCAACTGGATCAACGACGTGCAGGATGCTGATCCGGGGTACCTGTATCTGCATCATAAGACGATGTAGGCCAACTGGCATCAGTACATGGAAGGTACAAGTATGCGAGCTGGAAAACTAAGCAACATAGGCTAGAAGGAAATTTGGAAGAAACTGAAAAGCTTACCTAGTTCAACTCAACTCAACTCGATCGACTTCTTTCAATATAAGGCAATTTAAAACAAGTGTGATATAAAGAAAGATCTTTAAAACATGCTATAAACTCTGTGTGTATACAAGGATACAATAAGCCTGAGATGTATATAGAAATACAATTGAACTGATGTATATAAAATACAATAATTTCCGTGTATAAAAATACAATAACTGCTGTGGGAGTTTCTCTAACCGACAACCATCACATAAGAGCTAAAGTGATGATACAGCGATCAACCTCACGCTGCCAGAGCATCCTATACCCGGCCAAAGGTATAAGACCTGAACTGCCTAATGGATCCACTAGTCTAATATGAAAAGGATTCATCTAAAGAGTATGATCCTTTTCTACCCATGGTGGCTAACATGGTTCTATGGGGCTGTGGGTTCTTTGAACGCTCCCCCAATTCGGTGCTCGATACTACTCCCAAAAATGTACTGGCTCTTATGTTTTTAAAACACATTTCTTCCTGCTGACATGAGATAATTACTCAAAAAAAACTATCCCGAAGGCTCTTTGGAAATTTCAGTTTCCAACCTTGTTTAAATGTAAAGACATTTCTTTAAAACTTCTTTGGGAATACATAGTTCCCTAATAACTTTGAGAAAATGAACTCAACTTGAAACTTGAGACTCTTTACTTAGCTTGAAACTCTAAGCTCTTTGCTTGACTTGACACTTGAGTCTAAAAATAAAGTTAAAACGTTCAATAAAGACTCTTGAACAACTTTACAACTAGCTTGACTTGCTTAACTTCTAAGCTTAACTCTTAATTTCTAACTTCACTTGACTTCTAACTAACTCTCCTTGAATTGGAATTTGGATTCAAGGTGTTTGCTCACATGTTACGGATGAGTTCTTGACTTTTAGAAGTACCTTGGAGTGTTGGAAGCAACTAGGAAACATAGGTATAATACCTAGGAACAAAAATAAAATAAAATGGGGAATTAAGGTAACGGGAAGGATTGGCGTCCTTGGCGCTCTAAGAGGCGCGGGGCGCCAGCTCTCAACTTCAAACGAGACTGCTGGCCACTCTACCAGGCACCAGCCCTCAGCTTCAAACGGATCATTGGGCACTCGCATTCTGCAGTGCCAACCCTTTCCCCAGAAAAAAACCCGACTTTTCTCCCTCTTTTCTTCAACTCTAAACCACCCTTACTTCAATGGATTTAACCCCAAACACTAAGGATCATCAATCTCTCAACATACAATAAATTACAACTCAAATACACAACCCAATCATGTCCCACAACCAACAATAACTTCAACAACACAACTAACAACATCAACAACAACTAACAACTTCAACAACTTCAACACAAATCCAATATTTTCTCAAATCATAAAAAAAAATGAGCTTGATGTGTGGGGGAAAGGATCAAACCACACAAAGAACTCACATACCTTGATAGGGATCACCCCCGACGAAAATCCACGACGGAAACTTGTTGATCTCCTTTCTCCTCTTCTTCTCCTCTTCTTCTCTTCTTCTTCTCTTCTTCGCTCTCAAGAACCCTAACTCTTTCTCTTTTAAAATAGGATAAAATGATCCAGAATCAGCCTAACACACAATATAACCTCAAAAGAAATGGCTAGGGAAAAGACCAAAATGCCCTTAAAATTTCCGGACGGATTCCCTGCCAACTACCCAACTTTCAATGGCCATAACTCGCTTATACGAACTCGAAATCGAGCAATCTCAGTGGCGTTGGAAAGATCATTCCACAAGCTTCGCAACCATAACTGGAACTACTCTTAACTCATCCTGATCTAGGAGTTACGACTGCTCAAAGTTGGCCAAAAATCACTGATTTCCACACTTAGCCAAATTTTCCAGATTCTGTATTTTTTTTTCCCAAAAAAATGGTTACTTCCAATTTCAAGCTTCTTCATAGCTATTTCAAATTGTCGGATGTTACAGGAAAGGAACAAAGGTTACTATTTGGTTTAGTGATAAAATGTTGAAGCCATAGAGGGGGATTACTGGATGATTTTCTAGGAGAAAGAACAAGGTCAATAGGCTGAGACACAACTAAACTATCAGGAGGAACAATTGGATTGGAGAAACTACAAGGTGACATAAAGGGTGAGGAACTGGGAGATTCAAAAGCAGTGTATAGGAGGGACTAAAGGAACAGAGAGTAAAGGTTGATTAGGAAGGACTATACTCAGTAATGGAAAGATGGGATTGGAATATACTTGGAGGTCTTTGAAAGGAAATACTTCTTCCTTGAATACACTATGTCTATTGACAAACATCGAATTGGAGTGCAAATCATACAAGAGATAAACTTTTGTGACAAAAAATAACCCATCATAACTGCAGGAATAGCTCTAGGATAGGATTTGTCAAGAACTCAGCGCACAGCATAAGCAGCCAAAGGTCTTGACATGAGAGAGTGAAAGAGGTTGTGAATGAAGCATTTCAAAAGGAATTTTAAACTTCAATAACTTAGATGAAAGTCTATTGATTAGGTAGACATCTGTTTTAACATATTCTCCCCAAAATCTTAAAGGAACAAAAGCCTGAAACCTATGATGGTTTTGTGCTTCCTTTTAGCAACTCTATTTTGTTGTTGAGGGGTCAACACAAGTACTTTGATGGAATACACCAAGAGTAGACACAAGAGACTGGAAAGTATGGCTGAAAAACTCACTCCCATTATCAGTTCTTATAATTTTAATGCTAGTAGAAAATAGGTTTTGAACTTGAGTAAAATATTTCTTAGTACTACTATTGTATCAAATTTATATGTCATAAAAAACACCAAAGTATACCTTGAAATATCATCCATAACGGTTTCAAAGTACTTCATTCTATTGTGAGTTGGTATCCTGTATGGACCCAATTCAAATACAGACTTAGATAAATGAGTGCTTACCATACAAGAAAGTTTAGATTGTTTATCCAAGGGGAAAGGAGTGTGAGTTGCAACATCTGCAACACTAATACTAGAAAACTTTTTAATTACATCTAGAGGAGCATGGCCTAATCTCCTATGTCATAAGGAGAGAGAATCATAAGAACCAACTGAATGAGCATAACTTGTTGCTGGTGGTTGAACAAGAGCTAGACTGCTTAAACCTTCCCTAAGAATATAGAGACCTTTTTCTTACCTATCAATCCCCTTGACTTGTCCATTTGAGTAATTCAAGAAAAAAACAACCATACAATTAAGTTCTTTAGTAAGTTGTGAGACAAGGTTGCATTTAAAGACATGAATAAACAACACATTCTCAATGGTATGAACACCAATAACCTTAGTGGTACCGCCATGTCAAACCGAAACCTTATCTCTAGTAGGTTAAACTGTCTCCTATATGACTTTGGTACTACTTTGATGACTCTATCTAAAAGCTCAAACTGAGAGGTCTAATGATTGATGCTTCAGTATCAATTATACACTTTTTATAGACATATTTTCACATTAAGGTAGAGAGGAAACTACATGCAACTACAACTTTAGTGGCATGTTCTCCTCCATTCTCACTGCCCTTAGACAACATCTGCAAGATCTGATTGTACTGATCTTATGTAAAGAAAGCAACAAGAGTTGAGGGAATTAGGTTGGTAGATTCAGCGTTATAGTGAAATGTACATGTTGTCATACCTACAGACTGAATAAAATCAACACTGTTAGCATAGGAACCACTGTTAACACTCATTCTTTCAGACCTCCTATCAACTGGATAACCCTTAACCTTGAAGCACTACTCATTAGTGTGATTTCTACACCCACACACTTCACACATAAGAAGGGACTTTTGAGGCTTCTTTGGTTTATGATAGGTGTCATAGTGACCTATTTTGGAATGACCGTCCCCTTGGGTGTAGACCAAAGTGAGCACCACTATTAGTGAGATTAAGACTAGTGCCACCTCTACCTCTACCTTTATGACTGAATAAACTGTGATTATTTCAACCATTCTGGAACTAAGTATCATTATACAGTATCATGATACTAACTCTCATGAACAACAATAAGAGATGAGGCTTTATTCAGGTTAGGAGTTGGAGGCTACATCAGGATCTAACCTCTTACTGCAAAGTTGGACTCATTTAACCCCATAAGAAACTCTAGTAGTCTTTCATATTGAAAGTTCTCCTTAAACTTCATAGATTCAGCACATAAACATCATGGACATGGCATAATGGAGTCAAACTCATTCCTAGACCTTTAAGAGTAATATAGTAGTATGTAACTGACATTCTACCCTAGTTAGGCTATGAATTTCTCTATACAATTGGAAGACGTGTGCACCATTGATCTTATTAAACCTTTTATTCAGATCACACCACACTTTGTGAGCATTACCACTATATACTACATTATTCAACAAATCAGGTCTAACAAGATTCATAATCCAAGACAAAATCACAACATTACATTTTCCCCAAATGTCAAACAATTCTAGTGCAAATTGAGATTTAGGGAATTTTTCATCAACAAAACCTAGCTTACTCTTATCTAGAAGTCCAAGTCTCATAGATCTACTCCAGATTGCATAATTCTCAGAGTCAATAAGTTGTAAAGAGATTAAGGAGCTATCTGGAGTATCATTAGATTAAAGATAGCATGATTATGGTCGATAGTTGGAGCTATGTAGCTGGTTGCAGGAGCTGCATGATTTGAATTCGAAATGAGGTTGCTTGTTTCCAATGATCTTATGCAACTTCAGTTGTGATTGCCATTGATGAACAACTTTGGATCTACATCATGTGACAAAATGCTTACTCACGATTTTACTGAAACACTTGTTAGGAACCTAAGCACTACTCATAAACTGGACAACAAATTAGCTAGCCTAAAAAACGCCAAAGATCTTTTACCATTTTAATCCCATTAATGGAGGCTTGAGCTATTCAGAAGAAAAAAGTAACTGAACACAGAAAATCATCTTCTATTGAATCATAAGTTAGTTACAATATTTGGTGTTTATATCTCACACATAACACATGTGTATAACTACTATATTTACAGGCTAAGTTAGGAAACTTCTAGATCCTAACTAAAACTCTAATGAATAGGCTAATCGTGTTAGCTTGTTAACTTCACACTCTAGTTAACACTACCTATTAAGTCATTACTTTTTTTTATCAAATTTCCAAAGTGAGATGAATGAAATCTTTCCCTTGTTTTTAGAATAAAGGATCTTATTTGAAACCTTAAAATCAATAAAAGGGAAAAATCATAAAATTTCCTCACGATAAAACCGGGGAAAAAAGTAAAGACTTTCATATATAATAGAGCTAGTGATTACTCCAATGGTGTATGAAGCTAATTGTTTACACGGCGTGGAAGAAATAAAATACCTAAATTAATTAGTGATGATGAAACTCATGAAAGTAAGACGATCCTCATCTGTATTTTTGGTAAACAAAATCATTGTTTGTATAGAATAAAGTAGAGTTCAAGTTTCCTTTTATTGATAACACTCTTAAACTCGGCGCAAATTATTAGTTTCATCCCAAACTATTAACAGCCTTAAAACACCCTTTTACTTGGCTCACTTAATTTAAATACACCCCTGATCTTGCAACATGAGTGAAATACAACCTTAAATTCTCGTCAAGTTTAGAGGTGTTTTCAACCCTTCTCTCGGCTTTTTATTAAGAGTATCATGCTCCTACAAAAGTTTGAGACCATTTGCTATGTCATGTGGCAGATAGGGTATATCTAAGCTTAGTTAGTCAAGTACAGAGGTGTTTTAAGGTTGTCAATAATTTGAGGACAAAACTAACAATTTGTATCAAGTATAGAAGTGTTTTCAACGCTTCTCTATTTAATTTAAATATTAAAAAATAGAAATACTTAAGAACTTACCTGTAATATACTTCAAAGTTACTGGTTGTGTACAAAAAAATTATACTATCAATGCATATTAGTTAAACTCTTTTATAGTTTACACATCCAACTAAGCGTATTTAGCCTATCATAGTCAGAGGTTGCTCATCTCCAGTACATGATCTCTCTAGTTGGTCCAGTGCATATGTAATTTTGTGACATATGTCTATTTCAAAATCTGATGGGCAGCATTTAATTAAATAAAAACCAACCCCTTAAACCAAGGTTAAGCCTCCAAAACCAACCCCTAAGAGAATTCATTATTGAAATGGAAGTCTTTCAATAATATTTCTTTACTCACTTGATGTTTCAATAGATAAGAAACTATGATATGTAATATTCTTGCCTTGGAAAATAATTAAATAGATTACAATTCCATTCAGTATGTTGTATTTCGTGATTTAACATCCTCTGCATAGGCATAGGTGTTGTAATTCATCTTCTGATAAAAAAACAATTTTTTTTTTTTATAGAATTTGTGAAAAAAGATTATATATATCTTATTATACCTTTTTAATATAGATTTATGGATAGCGCATCAACTATATCTTAAGGTGGATGTAATGTGCCGATAAGGTGGATGAGCTCGCATATGAATGTTATAATGAATACGCAGCTTCGATTGGGTTTAGTGTTAGACAGCACGAATATGCTTAATAAAAACAGAGTAGGGTATGTGACTTCAAAGAAATTTACATGTTACAAAGAATGTTATAAAAGCAGAGAAAAACGAGATTCAAAGGTTCAAAAGCACAGAAAGGAAACTAGGACAGGGTGCTTACCACATATTACTATTAGTCGTCAATTGATTGGAGTGTTTTGCATTACTTTATTTGAAGAGAAACACAACCATTTTTTTGTTGATTCTTCTTTAGCTCATCTCTTACCGTTTCAAAGAAAGATAAAAGTTGTTCATGCATGTGAACTTACTTTATTTGACTATGCTGCTCGTCAAGATGGAAGACAATATTTTCTAGGTTACACAAAGAGAGATCATAAAAATATATTAGGAACAAAAGACTAGAACGTTTAAAACATGGGGCGGCTCATACATGGTGAGTAATTTTGAGAAACGAATACTAGAAGATACTAGTTTTGATTTTGTTTACAGTAAAATGATGGTAGTTTACTAACTAATGTATGTTGAGTTGATGCGAAGATGATATGAGATTTTAAGATTTATGAAGATGTTGTGTCTTTTGATTCAACATATAGAACAAATAAAGAGTATGAACCCTTGACATTATTTGTTGGTTTGAATAATCGTAGAGAAAAGATTATATTTGGTGCATCTCTCCTCTATGAGGAATTATTTGAACTACGTTTTAATGCGTTTTATATCCACTGATAAACCACAAACATTCATGACAGATCAAGATTCTGCTATAGCTTCTGCAGTCTCATCAATAATGCACTAGACATATCATCACCTATGTGTATGACACTTGGAAACAATGCGTTTAAACATCTTAATCATATCTTTAGAGCTAATTCATCATTTATGAGAGATTTTAGCAAATTTCTTTATGATTATGAGGATTTTTTATGTGCATGATATAATATCTTGAGAACTATGATATGGTGAATAATAGTTGGTTGAAAACTACATTTGCTAGAAGGGAGAAATGATCAACGACTTATGGAAGAAATATATTTTTAGCAGGTATGCAAGGCACACAATTAAGTGAGAGCTTTGATGGATCTTTAAGGGGATATTTGAAATCTGATTTGAATATTGTTCAATTTTTTAAGCATTTTGAAAAATCAGATGATGATAAGAGCACCAATGAGAATAGGTCAAATTTTGATAAGACTCAAAGAATATCTATTTTAAAGGTTAAACTTCCTTTACTGATTCATACTTGAGATGCGTACACTCCAACTATATTTTTCATGTTTCAAAATGAATGGGAAAAGATCATTACTTGTTTCCGATAAAGAGTTTCATGATGAAGGAGATTTGTGTACATACAATGTTAGCACTTACACAGGGGCGAATTTACTAAGGCCTAAGGGGTATATATATATATATATATATAATAAAAGAAAAAGGTAAACTCCTAGATATATTCTGTGAAGTGACTTTTTGAGACAACGAAAAGTTTGGCTCAATTTGACTTATCATTTTGTGCGAACAATTAAATCTCAAAAATATTTCACAATGTTTTAATCGATATTTGAAATCCATAATGCAGATCACAAAAAAAAAAACCATTAAGCCAGATTCATTTCCTTAATTATAATGATATCATACAAATAATAGACTAATTAATGGACCTTTTAGAAGGGAAAATGACAATTTGATCATTTGGAAGGAAATGACAAATAGGGGTAGTTCCAGGTTTAACATTGAGCACTACAAAAGGTAATCCCTTTGGTGTCCAAAAAGATGTATCTTGGTGGCATACTGATAGTGCTTTGACTTTTGTTCCATTAACACCTATCATAGATACCATGAATGTCTTGGTTCTTCCTCCAACATGACAATAATGCACAACGTATGGATAGTTAACTTTGTGGCATACCATGTTTTTTCCATCCGCTATTTGTTCAACTTTTTCCATGGTGTATTTTTGAAATACTTGAGTACTTTCCCCTTCTACCTCTGTTGTAATTGCTTGGATATTGTTTGTTCTTAGCTCTGACAACATGAAATCTACCATCGACTCTAATGAAGTTGCACAAAATTTCTTCTCTTTGTGGTGATCTGGCTCTTCACATATATCGATTGTTTCCTTGATTGTTTGAGCATCCTTTGACTTACTATCGATTGAGAAATGGTGTAGAATTTCTGGGATTTTTTTCGATGAGAAGGGAATGGTTGATTGGTGAGGCAAAAATGGTGCGTCATTTTTATCATTGAAAGAGGGAAAGTTGATGATATTTCCTTTCTTCAAGTCGTTTTCGAAGAAGCAAGGTTTGTAAAGAAAATTATTGTGATCGTCTTTCAGCTCACGAATCTCTTTCTCTATAGCGGCATGATGCCAAGGCCACAGTCCAAAATCAAAGTTACCGAGACAGACTTTTTGACTATATTGGAATTATGATCTTCAATCAAATTGACAAACACATTAGGCAGTTATAATAAGTATGGCTTCCACCCAAGAGTACTGATGGAAGTCATTCTCTTATTTTTAAAATATGTTTCATAAAATATGACTTATGTCATAAATAATATTTTTTTTTGGAGAAGTCATTTTATGTCCTATATACAAAATTAAGCAAATTTATAATAAACCTGTGTGGGGAAGAACATCTTTGATCACTTTAGGTATCTGAGTGTTGGACAATTTTATTTTCCAATAAACATCTGGAGATATCGCTGCATGACTTACTACAAAAGTAAACTACATATAAACAAAAACAAACAATTAAATGTTCAATCAGTATAATTTATCATTTAATTAAACAATAAGTAGAATATTAGTTGATGTTACGTTTTTCCAATTATGACTATTTTGATTTGTCAAAAAATATAATTATAGAGAAAGTATGCAACTGTATATGTGGGATATAATAGAGAAATATAATTTTCTTACCCAAAAGAACGAAAGCAAGTAAAGGAACTGAGACTTTATTGAGAAATTTTAGAATTGTTAAAAGGCATTGGAAATTGGATGGAAAGAAAACAGAAAATATCCTTTATTTATAGGCATAGGACCAGCTTCGTGTAAACAGAAATAAATTAGATTTTAGTGATGTTCACATGAATGTTGCATCTGACATCAAAATAGTTATGAAATACATGTTTGGTCATGGTTTTGATAAGACTCTTTATTTTATTTTTTTTGTTTTTATTAGACTTTATTAAAATAGTGTTAAATATTAACTCCCTCTATTTCATTTTATATGATTCCGTTTGACTTGGCGAAGTTTTGCAACTTGTGGTCTAAACTAAGTGATAAATATTTGTGTAACATCTCGCAAATTGAAAGAACTAAGAAAGAGCTAGAATTAGAAAGAGTGATTTTTGGAAATAATAAAAATTCTGAAAAATTGGTTAAGTTAAGTTTGAGTTTTTGGTCAACTTCAAACAACCATTACTCCTAGCTCAGGATGAGTTAGGTGTGTTTCCAGATATCATAGGAAAGATCTTGGAATAATATTTCCAACGCCACCGAGTTTGCGCGATTCCTGAGTTTGTATGAGTGAGTTATGCCCATTGGAAGTTGGGTTGTTCAAATAAGGAAAGTCCAATTCGGATTTTAGAAGAACATTATGGTCTTTTCACCACCCAATTAAGTTAATTCGTTTTTAGCAATTAAATTGGAGTTTAAACTGAATTGGTTCAGTTTAGACAATTGTAAATTTAAGCTAGGGTTTTTGGAGAAAGAATGCAAGAGGAGAAAAGATATGAAAGAACAAAGTTCGTCGTTCTTGAAGGTTTAGCTTGTGGATTTCGACAAGGGTTGATCTCTAAAGAGGTATGTGAGCATTTCATAGCATTGAGTTCGTTCACCCACGCGCCAATCATGTTTATTTCAGCGAAGTTTGTTCTAGAAAAGTTGAAAGTTGATGAATCTTGAATGGTGTTTTTGAAATTTGCCTTCGTTCTTAGTTAGGTTGAGATTGAAGAGTTCCTTAAGGTTAAAATGTTGTTTCCTTGAGTTGTTTGAGTTAGATTCTTGTGTATACATACTGGTATGTGAATCCAAAGGGAATTTGAGAAAAAGAACCGAGTTTAGGCGAATTGGGGTTAGAAAACAAAGAAGGAACAAGTCGGGCAGAAATTGGGTACCAGGTCCACGTTGCAGACCTGTTCCTCAGAAGTGTAACTTTCCCTTCGCATCGCAGCGAGGTCACAGACCTCTCTGCCTCAAAAGTTATTTCACGACCAAATATTTAAATGTGTCTCCGCGTCGCGGACCTGCTTTCAGACAGTAATTTCTTGATCATTTCTCATGTTTAGCTATCTAAAATCATTCCTAAACATCATGAGATCTTTCCTATCACAAATCACAATCCTTGAATCCATAATTCAACTTAAGGAAAGTTAAGAGTCAAGTCAAGAGAATTTAAGAGTCAAGTCAAGAGAAGTTAAGAGTCAAGAGAAGTCTAGAGTCAAGTTAAGAGAAGTTCATAAAGTTTTCCAAAAGTTTTAACTTTGTTTTAAGACTTGAGTTTTGAGTTGAGTAAAGAGTAAAGTTTGAAGTTCATTTCTTCAAAAGAGTATATCGGGACTATGTATTCCCAAAGAGTAAATGTTTTCACATTTAAAGAAGAAAGGAAACCTTGATTTCCAAAAGAACCTTTGAGCTAGTTTTCAGTAAAGAGTAAGAGTAAAGTTCATTCTTCAAAGATTATTCAGGAACTGAGTATTTTAAAGAGTCAAAATATTTTCACATTTGAGCAAGAAAGGAAACTGAGATTTCTAAGAGAGCTTTTAAGCTAAGTTTTTGAGTAATTATCTCAAACCAAAGAACGAGTTTTGTTTTTACAAACATATATATGAGCTAAGTATATTTTGGGAGTAGTATTGAGCACCAATATGGGGATGAGTTTGAGTTCAGATAGCTCACGTCTCCATAAACCATGTAGCCATTATGGGTAGTAAAGGATCATACTTTTTAGATGACTCCTTAAGATGCTTTTAGCATAGACTAGTGGATCCACTTAGTTAAACGTTCTATATGACGGCAAAGTGTAGGACAGTTCTGGCAGCGTGGGAAAGACGGTGTATCACTACTTAGGCTCATAGTGGTGGTTGTCGATTAGAGAAACTCCCACAGAAAC
This sequence comes from Solanum pinnatisectum, assembly GCA_035578085.1. Taxonomy (NCBI): domain Eukaryota; kingdom Viridiplantae; phylum Streptophyta; class Magnoliopsida; order Solanales; family Solanaceae; genus Solanum; species Solanum pinnatisectum. Next base: position 17,210,379 of record CM069077.1, on the reverse strand, counting down.
TATATTACTTTATTATATGAGTAAAGTTGAGTTTGTTATTGCATTTTCTTTAACGAACTAAGTTGTGTTCCACTGTTTTACAAGCTTTCTATACATTGCATATGTTTATTGCTATATACTGAGTTAAGTTATTCAGGAGTTGAGTAAAGCTAAGGTAAGTGTTTCTTTAAGATTCTTTTCAAGCCTATGTTGTGTTTAGCATTCCAACTCGCATACTCGTACATTCAATGTACTGATGCCAGTTGGCCTGCATCTTATTATGATGCAGACGCAGGTAATCAGGATCAACATCCAGCGCCTCGTTAATCCAGTTGAACACTCAGAGTTAGTTGGTGAGCCTCCTAGCTTTTCGGAGGATCCTTTTTATTGCTTTCAATATTTTAGTTCATTAGGATGTCGTGAGTCTTGTCCTGATGTCCATCTCAGTTGTTTAGAGGCTTCATAGACAGAGTTAGTGATGTTAGTTCATGTGTCTTTACTTTTCCTTTTCAGTTAAGTTGAGACTTGAGTTGCCACTTTTGCAGTGAAAGTTATTATAATATAATCTAAGTTATATTTTGAGGAGTTCAGTTTACTTGTTTTAAAAGTATTTATCTTGAGTAAAGTCTTCCGCTGAGTAAGTAAGCCAGGCCAAGAGTTCGCTTGGGGCCAGCAATGGTTCTCGAGTGCGGGCCACATTCAGGGTGTAGGCTCGGGGCGTGACAATTTGTATGACAATAAACCATTTCCTTAAGGTAAAATGGGTATTTAAAAATTAAATTGTTACTTAATTTAGAAATGTATTATTCTTTTTTGAACTTACTAAAAAGGAAAGTAAGTCATATAAATTGGGGCACAGAGAGTATATATTATCCTATATAAGAAGTATGAGAAAATGACATAAATAGTCCCTTAACTATAGGAGTTGGTCTAAAATGGATCTTTAACTATATACTTAATGGATTTAGTCCTTTAACTATTCAAAAACTTATCAACTTTGGATCCTTAAGTATATACTTACCGGTTTTAGTCCCTTAACTATAAACTTATCGATTTTAGTCCCTTAAGTATTCAAAAACTTATCAGGTTTGGTCTTTGTCCATCTTTTAAATACAAATAACTTAGATTTATATTAACGGAATACATGCCTCGAGAAATTAAATCCTTTAGCAACTTTTTATGTTATTTCTCTCTCTCTCTTTGCTACTTTTTCTTCAAATAAACCTTATACGAAGAACCTTAACCTCAACGATTTAAAATAAAATTATCGATGAAAGAAAATATAAGTCATAATTTTATTCAATAGAGGATAAAATGAAACATATTATTGCTACTAATGACTTGAATATGTTAAACTTTATTATAAAAAGAAAAAAAAATTACTACCCGTTAAATCCAAAGTTTGTACTCCAACGACTTTGTTGAACAAAATTTGTTTAATTTTTCAGATTTTGAAATGGTAGATTTACAATTTTTTTTTAATTTCTTAAAAATAGATCAATTTTATTATTCTATTCATTTTATTTCACGTAAAGAAATTTGAGTAAATTAAATAAAATCCGCACTGATTAGCTTCAAGTCATTAACAACAATTATATGCTTAATTTTATCCTCCATTGAATAAAATTAAGACTTATATCTTCTTTTCTCAATAATTTGATTTTGAATCGTTGACTTTATTGTTCTTTTCATAAGAGTAGTTTGAATAAAAAAGGATGAGAATAGAGAAACAAATTTAAAAAATGGGTTAAAGATTTAATTTCACGAAGATTTCAGTTAATATAAACCTGAGCTATTTGTATTTAAAAAAATGGACAAAGACCAAACCTGATAAATTTTGAATACTTAAAGGACTAAAATCGGCTAGTTTATAGTTAAGATACTAAAACCAGTAAGTGTATAGTCAAGGGACCAAAGCTGATAAGTTTTTGAATAATTAAAGGACTAAATCCGTTAAGTGTATAGTTAAGGGACCATTTTAGACCTACTCCTATAGTTAAGGGACTATTTATGTCATTTTTCTCTAAGAAGTATGTAGGAGAGATGATAAAGTAGACACCACCTTATTGACATGCCTAGGGGTGTTCACGGGTCGATTTTGATCAGTTGTTTATTAAAATCAACATCAAATTAATAATATATTAAACACACACACACACACACACACACACATATATATATATATATATATATATATTAATAAAAATATGTATATGATTTGTCGATTCGATTTAGTTATTTCTTTGATTTTCTTAACAAAATTAAATTAACTATTATCTATTTAAAAATATAAAATCAAATCAAAGTCAAATAAAATTGATTTATTTAATAAATTTAATTTGATTTTTCTATTTGAATTTAATTTTATCTCAACAATGAACACTCGTGGGCATGTGTACAAGCATCAAGGTTATTTTACACGTGCACCGCAGGTTCCAAAGTAATCATGTAGACCCACTTAAATTATTATTCCACATCATTAATTTTAGGGGAAATTATGCGGATAAATAAATATATATTAGTTAATTAGTTAATATAACTACAATTTAATTAAATTATCATTTATCATTAACTTACAATCATAATTACTTGGCTCACATCTAGAATTTGTATAAATCGGCTTCTAATTGTATAAAATCCAGAATTTGTATATGCTTACCCTATCTTGTATATAATTATGAGCAAGTTACAAAAATGACTATAGTTTAAGGGTTATTAAATTGAAATAGCCATAAGTGTGATATTTACTTAAAATGGCTATACTTTCTAACTTAATATAGCCGTATTCTATGCCTGCCCATTTTATTTTATTTTTGTTAATACATTAATATATTTAAAATTATAAAGCATTAAATAAGGTAAAATTTCTTATTTATAATTGACAGACCTTTAACTAATCC